>OX637391.1:42988068-44188068 GCA_951799425.1 Ilex aquifolium | reverse complement strand
AAAAATTCTCCGTCCTACTGCTCTCATTTGTGGCCCATATCTGCATCCTTCGGTGGGGAAAACTTATAACAAGTTTGTTCATGTCCCAATCTACCACAGCTATAATAAAAATCATTCAACCTTTCATAATTCAACTCGATTTTCTTGACTTTATGGCCTTCCCTTGGAAGCCAAAAATATGTGGGTAATGGTTTTGTGATGTCAATGCGTATTCGTGTTCTGATGTATTTTTTCCATCTATTTTTCCGAGGAAAGGTGTCGTTTGTTCCTTCTGGTTCTCCTAAAGTCCATGCTTTGATTCTTGCATTCTCTTCTGCTATCATGTTTGGAAGGAGTCCATGTGCTTGTACCCAAAACTGTGTTGTTGAAATTGATCTACGATTTGGCCATACTGAGGATCCATTCTTTGAGGATTTGTAGATTTCCTTTAATGGACCAAGGACTTTATTATATTATCCACTGCTTTTCCTACTCACCCTCGACACATGCTCCCCTTCTTTAATGTCCATCAGCTTCTCCATTTTCCAAGCCTAAGTGATGATCGTCATTACTGTCTTTCTGTTTAGTGGTTTCTCCGTACAGATTTTCCCAATCAAACATGTCTAAGAAAAGAAGTCGGTGACAGATTTGTCTGTTTGGAGTGGTATTGTGGGAGCTTGAGAGTAGGGCTTTTGATTTTTTTGGTTTCCTGTTAGGAGGTCTCTGTGCTATTCATCCATGGCTGGTTGGGGTTCTTTTTTGGTTTAGGTGATTTTTGATGTACTGAAAAAGAGATGTGGCATGAGATCTAGTGTTTGGTTTTGGGTAGAAAGTGTACTTTGAGCTCTAATATTTGGCTTTTGGGTAGAAAACAGATTCTAGTGGGTTTAAATAAGAAACCTAAAATCCCCAGATGGAAAGGGACTATGAAATGTATAGAGAGGTGGAAGTGTGTGAAATGGTGATAAGCTAATCAATGACAGAGATGACATTCCCAAAACATAACAAAGCAGAATAATAGGAGAGAGAGAGAAGAGTAACATTTTCTTGTAGATCAGAGTTACCTCAATAAACGAAAGAAAAAGTCTTCGTAAGAAATCACCATTATAGGAGATGGGTAGCTCTACTCAGAGAGAGAGAGACAATAAGTTTATAAGTTGAAAGGGGTAAAAACTTCTATTTCTTTAAAAACAATTCCACACAAAAACACTAATCATGTATGTATTTGTCATGACTACCACTTCATCCCACCATTACCACTGTCGCTGCCGCCGCCACCACCACCACTACTGCCGCCGCCGCCACTACTAAATATCATTGTATCATCACAACCACTAATCCTCCTCCCCCCCCCAAACTAACCATCCAACACACGGCCACTGCCCACCACTACCTGCCACCTCCACCATCCACTACCCCCTTGTACGTAAAGTGGAAAAAGCATCAAAGCAACAATTCGTCAAGTTTTAAAAGCCTCTTACTTCGAATTAAATCTAAAAAGAACTAGGGTTCTTGAAAACCCTCCTGCTACAAAATATAATTGTTACTGATGCTTGGAATTATACATTCTAGAAAAATGTTTCGAACAAAACTTAAACAAAGTGAAAATGAAAATTTGTTAAAATTACTGAATAAATAGAATTCTCAATTATAGAACAGCTATCACTTTATCAGACTTGTCAGCTATTCAATCTGATTCTTAAAGGAACTCAAACAAAAAATAATTCAACAACCACTCCCCTATTCTCAAAGAACAAAAACCCACACCCTGTGAATATAATGATGGTATGGACTTTCAAGATTTGGTTGAATCTAATGAAGTGTGACCTCTTGATATTTTACCAAAGATTGATGCCAAGAACAACCAAATTGGGGAGGCTACACCACTCAGTGGTGGATTTTCACACGAGCAATAGGGGTAACTGCCTCCAGTGCAATTTTTTTTTAAAAAATATTGGATAGTTTTGAAATTTTTATAAATTTTATAATTTTTTTTAATTTTCACCCACTAAAAACTTGTATAAATTTATCACTACTTCTATATTTCAATAATACTTTTCGCTCTAAAATTTAAACCAATATACTGACCTAATAATGTGCTAACTGCTAAGTGGTGTGGTCTCAAAAAATAAATCCAATAGTTCTAATTAAAATAATACTATTCCAACATCGTCATTGTCATGTCAATAGGTCAACAATTTATGAAAGATTTTTAGACCCCAATAACATTATTCCTTATTAGTAAAAAAAATTGGATTCTTTCATGAATTAAAAATTTAGACTTACTGTTGGTCTTCACCAAGATTTCTCCTATGATCGACCAACTCAATCCTCTTACAGAGTGATCTCAGGCGATTGCTGAATGTTGGGTTTAATTGTCTTATTTCAATAATTTCTTGGATAATTACAATCGACAGATTTAAAGTAAAGAAAATGATAATCAAAAGATTAACAAAAGTAAATACATTTTTATTAATCTAAAAGGTTTTTGGATTAAAGAGAGTGATGAAACAACCTTGACACTAATTCTACCCTAAAACTAGTCTAACAATACTCCTAAAAATGTCCAAGTTGAGGGTCTTTGATGGCTTTGATTGTGTCTCCCTTTTTCAATTAATGCCTCTTTTATAGGCATTTCTTTATCGACAATTACGCTGGCTCTTTGGGTAGTTTGTTCCCTTGTTTTAACTATTATCTAGTTGGTTCTAGAGACCTGATTGACTTTAATAACTACTATCTTTTTAAATTCCAGAGTGACTATTTCATTCCTTCAAACATATGTGTTGTAATTGTCTTTGAATTTGAAAAACCACGTCGATTGGCTTTGCCTGTTCTTTTATTGATTAAATGAATGTCACATGGTGAACCTGTGACGCCCCAAAATCCGGGGGTCCATTGATTACCCATCAACCCGCGGAATACCCGTGGATACCGAGAAACTCGATATCACGCCGTCATACCCCATTTATCGGAATCCTTAATTTAACAAAAATTCGGGCAGAGTCTCCTTTGTACAGGGAGCTCTACCCAAAACACAACCTGTGCAACACACATTCACATGACCCATCCGAGGTCCAATATAAATAATGACCGCACAGGGTCCATTTATCCATACTTTTGACGCCCCTAAAACTGGGGTTCCTAATTTAATGTATGAAGTGTGACATTGAATTGTGAAAGTGTAACATGGCCCGTAAAAGTGTAACCTTGCCGTGTAAAAGGGTAACATTGCCATGTAAAAGTGTAACATGGCCTGTAAAAGTGTAACATTGCCAAGTAAAAGTGTAACATGGCCTGTAAAAGTGTAACATATAAACACGTCACACCTATGCATCTAACATAATTAATATAAGTTTAAGTTCCAACCCTTTTATATACATTACATGACAAAATTTAATTACAAGCCTAGTTTTACACAAAAAATGGATTGAAAGCCACAAGTCGGCTTTTCTTCCTCCTCAAGTGCTCGAGTGAGTCCCGTCCGTCGGCGTAAAACCCGCACCTGAAATGTTTTCCCGTATAGGGTGAGCACAACGCCCAGTAGAGTATTTCCTACAGAGGCTACTCCTCAACCTATATGCATATGAAATGTTCACATGCAACATCCATACATCCGTAACCATTCCATCAAATAATATACAATTAAATGATGTAATGCTATAATGTCATGCCATGAATGAGGTGAGACCCACCCATGTGCACTCAACCCGAGTCCACTTTGACTCCCTTTACATGTCAATGCCATGTATGTTAAACCGGGCTACCTAAGCCCCATGAAATGAGATGAGACTCATGTACTCAACCCGAGCCCTCCCTGGCTCCTCAACACAATGCTAATTGCCAACGTGTTTGATGTATCATGAAATGAGATGTGACTCATTTATGCACTCACCCCGAGCCCTTCCCTGCTCGACAACACAATGCAAATGCCAATGTGTACAACATGCCATGAGTGAGATGAGACTCAATCATGTAACACACCCCGAGCCTCCCCGGCTCTCACACACACAATGAAATGTCAATGTGTCGTACAATCCGCCGTTGATGTTATCCACTCAACGACCATTGATAAATCAAAACCCTTGTGTCTTTGTTGGGCAACGGATTTTGGTATCTCAACCGCCGGTTCCGTAAACCATGGCACTTTTCTGGAATTTCACCGCCGGACAAATGCCTGAACCATGTAACCGGGTCTTGCACCCGAGGGGGGATCTATCCCTTCTTGCTATACCCAGACACAAGTTTTTCCTTTATGCATGTAACCGGGCAACTCAAATGAATATTCAATCCATCTTTCCCGAGCCCACCATCAAACACCAAGTATGGTGTTGATTAATGCAACCATACCACCACACTCATGAATGACTCCCATGAATGTGACACAACCTTATGCCCAATATGCTATGACCGCCCATGAGCAACTCTTTTCATGTCCACATGCATTTAATACCACATAGATTGTGGTACAATACCCATGCACAAACACACCCACACCCATGCTAACATCCCATGAATGTGATGCCCATGTCCACATACATTTAATACCACATAGATTGTGGTATAACACCCATGCACAACATCCCTATGACACAATGTCCATGTATGCGATGTTCCCGTGCATATGCAATGCAATGAACCATTGTCACTTGTATATCATGTTCATATATAATGAATGTCATATGAACTAATCTCACACAATCAATTCCATTCCATGTCAATTTACATCATAACCATATAAATTCCATACTTCATCTCAACTTTGATACATCAAAACCATATATCAATAATTCATAACTTCAACATAAATCATATCGTACACATATGATTTTCATTCCCCACCTAAGGCATAACATGTTATTTATCCAAATAACAACTTCAATTTATTTAAGCATTTTATCAAACACCTTCAAGGCAAACAACATGTGATCACACAATTTTGCCAACTTTCTCATAACTCTAGAAATTCCAATAGGCCATTTCTACTTAACACATTAGGATAAAATCATTTTACCCATTTCCTTAATTTTCAATAACCATATACATATATAGAGGTCAATATATGTATATATATATATTTATATATACAAAATATGCCAATAACACACTTAAACTACAAGGTGCATGATAACACATAACAACCCACAAAAATTAGCACAAAGCAGCCCACGAAATCAGCCACAAAGCAGCCCCTTAAACAGCCCGTATACAGCTCAATTACAACCCGCAAAATGGCCCAAATACAGCCCACATACTGCCCAAATACAGCCCACATAAAATGATATTTTTAGGTTTAGAATACACCCAAGTAGGAGAACCCCTACCTCTTGTAGCGTGAGGAACGACGTAGGAAGCTCCCAAGACCCGAAAACCAACTCGAAGCTTGATTTTCGTACACTTCCATCTTTTCACCTTCGGTGAAAACCATTGTTTTTGGTACCCACGCGTAGCCCTTGTCGCGTAGATCACTTCTCCCTTCTAGCTCGACGGAGTCCGAGCGACGGAGGCCGGAGAAATCGCCGGAGAAAGGGTTAAGAAATCCTTTTCTCTCTCTTCTCCCTCTCTCTCTCTTTGAACGGCTGAACCAAGGGAGCAAATGTGATATTTTCTTTCAAAATATCAAAAATAAACCCCTATTTATAGTCCCGGAATGTGCGGCCCTAATCGCGCCACACGTCTCCACTTATTCGGGTTCCGTTTAAATCCCGAAACGATTAAATTTCGCTCCGGTTTAAGTTCAAAATATTTTCTATGAACTTTAATTTTATTATTTTCACATTTCTCACATTTTTCCCAAAATTTCGTTTTTGGGGTCACCCGAGACCCGACCGTCTCGTAAAACGCGAAAAATCCGACTATCTCGGAATTCGACGAAATTTTACATGTCCACTAGATTTCGCAAGACGAATCCAACGGTGAAGTCCGTTTCGTCATCCGAGTTCTAGAAAAATTCAGGTTCGCAACCCGTTCATAGTAGCAAGTTATTGTTTTGCCCCTTTGTGAATAGTTCAAATTTTTCGGGGTTTCACAGAACCCATTTCGCTGATTCATTCCTTGAATAGATGTCATACATTATTTATTCACTAAAATTGTAGAATGTGATTCAAATAATGCCCTCTCATTTATTTGGATTAGTTTAATAACCTAAATAAATGAAATACATATTAAAGAGCAATGTGCACTTCTAATAAAAGTGAAGTAGCCAGCTTGTAAGAAAATATAAGAAAGAGTAAATGGTCTTCCAAGTCATTCAACAGTCTTCCCCAAAAATAGTTGTGGAGAATGTGCTTAAATAACTTAAGTCCGACAGCTCCTCGCCCGTATCATTGTCAACAACATTTGTTGAAGAGTCCTATATGCACAATTTAAAATTATATATAACCAACTAAGACACTACTTTTGTAAGAATCCCTTCATTTTTTAAAGATAATATGATTTATCATTAAAAATGTTATTTCTTTATCTTTTATTTTTTACGAATTGCATTGTTTTTGAGTTGTTAGATTAATTATTCTTTAATATAATTTCTCTTATGAGATTTGTAATATTTTGATAATTTTCAGGGTAAATGTGGTGGAATAAGTGATTAGGAGAAGTGACCAGTCAAGAGGAGAGTAAAGTGAAGATAAAGGGGAGCAAAGTGTAATAAAGTGGTGACATAAGAATAGAAGAATATATGTCTCCGAAGAAGTTGGAGGAAAAGTCTGAGCATGCTTGTCAAGGAGCATTGTTCGAACGGTCCCCACCCATTCGAACGAAAGGACGCTTAAGAGGAGCAAATGAGAGAATTCCAGTGGGATTGAACCGTTTGAACGGGTCCCAACCATTCGAACGCCCAGGTGATGATGCGGAGTGCCACCATTTGAATGGTGAGCCACCATTCGAATGCGCAAGACAAGATGCAAAATCCAGTGGTTTTTAACCATTTGACCGCAAAGGTCCGTCTAAACGCCATTTGACGATACGTCCTTGCACCATTCGAACGCTGCTTATTCGTTCAAACGCCTGATGATTTGATGCTACAATTCGAATGGTTGGTCACCGTTCGAACGCACCTCCTAAGTTTGGGAACGTCAGTTTAGCCCTATTAGATTTATTTATTAATATTAATTTTGAATTTCTTCATTTTTTTTTAGTAAATATATAAAAAGGGGGAGTTACCTTATTTGTGGGGATTCTTTTTTCTGATCTCTTCCTAGACTCTTCCTTAGACTTTTTCTTTATTTATTTTGAAGAATCAACTCATGGTTAGTGAGTAATTCTCTTTTTATTCTCTAGTTAGGGTATGGTTTTCATGATTGTAGGTTGAATATTTTATGAATGCAATTATATTGTTCTTGTTCTTGAATGATTTATCCTTTTTGTATATTTCTCGATTGAATGATTGACTTTTATTAAAGTAATTTACTCTATAAACTTATTTGATTAGTCATTAACAAGGTTGAGTTCTTGGTATGATTAATACTTATAATTCCCTTTGGGTTTAAAATACTAGTTCTTGAGTTCTTATTATCTTTTCAATCAAAATCTAGTTTTCAAAGCTATATTTTCTAGCTGATTATACTAACGATGGAAGTCAACTGATATAATAATAATATAATTGCATAAATATGATATTTGATTTACACGAATGATACCTAATCCCAAAGTTAGAGAATATCCTTCTTTCATAACAAATTCCTTGAAATATGTTTCAATTACTTAAACTCAATTCATTTTTCATTGTTCTTCCTTTACCTTCTCCTATCTAAAACAATTCCCTGAGGATCAACCTCGGACTACAAATTTATTTCTACTTCTTGTCCAGCACTTGGGTCTTTAGAGTTAAGCATAATACCTGAGTGAGATGTAACATTTGATCACTAGGTTGAAGCATGCTAGCAAAATCAATTTAAGCAAACAAATACCATAAGAGTAGAGATTTGCATCCTACGTGACCCACAAAGAAGAATAATGCACTCGGACGGACCCGAAACGTGCAATGAAAACCTTGCCATCTTATTCTCTTTCAAGCTTGACGAAGAAAGAGCTGCGAAAGTTGTCCATTAATGTTTGCATGCTTTGCAAGTTCACTCAACTAGATCTACCCAATTATTCTTTCTCGAATAATCCTTAGTCCTTACTATTCTCTAGCTCTTGCTCCCTCTATCATCTATTTATCTTTTTCTTTGTCCCTCTTTGTTCAATGGGGGTGAATTTTATTCCATTGGAAATAGATACCATGAAATGTATATGCAGTCATAGAGAGAAGCCAATCAAGTGATCGAATAATATGAAGAAGCAAAGGATCACCCTAACAACATGTTTACCAAGCTCCCTCAAACTTAGAAGGACCCATAATGTCAACAACCAACTCTGTGCCACCGACACCCGATTCAAAAATTAAACTATAAATTTACCATAACACCGAGTAGTATAGTTTAAGGAAGAATTTGAGTAGAAAGAGAGAGTATCCACCTATTGTGTTGTGTAAAGCTTAAAGAAATTTAGACTAATATTTTTTTGGCACATGGACTCTGATGCTTGTTAAATTATTGCTTCAATTTTATTATAGTTGATGGTGCTATAAATCTAGAAGTATGAGAAAGTGAGGTTGAAGAGCTCTCTGATGGAGTAAATATGTAGATTAGTGGTTCACCAGCTGAAAAACTTGGCTAATCCACTTTAATAGAGTCGTTTGCTCTAAGGATTTGTATCTTTTATGGGCATTTGAAGCCCCATCTATATACAGTTCCCAAACTGGCATATACAGAATAAAACCTTGGGCATTCTAAGATATGACTTGCTTAGGGAGCGAGGTGAATTCGTATATGAAGTTGGCCAAAACTTGTCCCTTAATGAATGCCCTAGGTTTGAATTTGATATCAAACTCCATTAATTTGATCGTTCATTTGACCAGCCGACCTAAAGACTCAAGCTTATCGATCGAGGACCTATTTCATTGGTTGGTCAATAGGTACTTCGATGGTATGGGCTTGAAAGTATGGCTTGAGTCTTCTTGATGCAGTTATGAAGGTCAGGACTAGCTTCTCCATCCTTGGATCTAACTAAAAAATTAGACACAACCAAATACCAGGTTAATATCACTCCTACTTTTGGACAGACTAGGATTAGTGGTGTGCTCAAGTAGACCTTCAGGTTCTGAGAAGCTTCTTTACACTAGTTATTCCACCCAAAGGCTACCTTTAGCACACTACAACAAAAAATATTTTTTGCGACGTTTTTTTGCGACGAATTATAATTCGTCGCAAATAGTGTGCTATCCGCGACGATTTCATAATTTCGTCGCAAAAATTTATTTTTTGCAATTTTTTTGCGACGTTTTTTAAAAAACGTCGCGAAAAGGTGATTCCCTCCCAATTTGTTTTTGGTGCGAGAAAATGGCAGGAATCGAGGATTTTTTACGACAAATTTTTTTTGTCGCAGAAAGTTTCAAATCGTCGCACAAATAAATAATATAAAATTAAAATTAAAATTAAAGTCGAAATATATATTTCGCGATGTTTAAATTTTTTGTCGCAGAATATCAATTTTAGTTATTAAAGTAAAAATAAATAATAATATATATAGCGACGTTTTTATAAATTCGTCGGAGAAAATAAATTTTATTTTTGTATTAAATAAAATTATCATTTTGCGACATTTTTATATTCGTCGCAGAATGTAATTTTTGTAATTTTAAATTAGAATTAAAATATATTTTGCGACGTTTTTAAAAACATCGCCAAAGGTGATTACTCCTAAGAATATAAAATTTAGTTATTAAAGTAAAAATAAATAATAATATTAGTTAGCGACGTTTTTATAAATTCGTCGCAGATGATAAATTTTATTTTTGTATTAAATAAAATTATCATTTAGCGACGTTTTTATATTCGTCGTAGATTGTAATTTTTGTAATTTTAAATTAGAATTAAAATATTACTTGCGACGTTTTTAAAAAACGTCGCGAAAGGTGATCCCTTCGCAGAATATAAAATTTAATTATTAAAGTAAAATGAAATATTAATATTAATTAGCGACGTTTTTATAAATTCGTCGCAGGTGATAAATTTTATTTTGTATTAAATAAAATTATCATTGCGCGACGTTTTTATTTTTGTCACAGAGTGTAATTTTTGTAATTTTAAATTAAATTTAAATATTACTTGTGACGTTTTTCAAAAACGTCGCCAAAGGTGATTCCTTCGCAGAATATAAAATTTAGTTATTAAAGTAAAATGAAATATTAATTAGCGACGTTTT
Source organism: Ilex aquifolium (assembly GCA_951799425.1). Taxonomy (NCBI): domain Eukaryota; kingdom Viridiplantae; phylum Streptophyta; class Magnoliopsida; order Aquifoliales; family Aquifoliaceae; genus Ilex; species Ilex aquifolium. Next base: position 44,177,847 of record OX637391.1, on the reverse strand, counting down.
TATATTCGTCGCAGAGTGTAATTTTTTTAATTTTAAATTAAACTTAAAATATTATTGGTGACGTTTTGTAGAAAACGTCGCGAAAAGGTGATTCCCTCCCAATTTTTTTTGCCCGAGAAATGGCGGGATTTGAGGATTTTTACGACAAAAAATTTTTGTCGCCGAAAGTTTGAATTCGTCGCAAAAATAAATTATCTAAAATTAAAATTAAGTCAATATTTAATTCACGACGTTTAATATTTTCGTCGCAGAATACAATACAACAAAAATCTTTAAAATTCACGACTTTTTTTTTCGTCGCAAAATTTTCATTGTCTCTCTGTACTTTGTCGCGAGCCATGGCGGGAATTGACAATTTTTTTTTATAACAATTTTTTTTTGTCGGAAAAATAAATAATCAAAAATTAAATTAAAATAAAATAAAATATTAAATTGGGACGTTTTTATTTTCATCGCAGAATATAAATTACAACCACCTTTAAATTTAAAATAAAATAAAAATATTAAATTCCGATGTTTTATTATTTGCGTCACAAAAAATATTTTTGAATTTTATTGCGACGTTTTATTTTCATGGAAAAATATAAATTAAATTAGTATTAAAAGTTAAAATAAAATAAAGTTGTATAGCAGATGACAGATAAAAATATCACCCTTTGTCAGTTTATAGCAGTATGTTATATTTAACGTCTCTCGCTTTTTATGCTAGAAAATTTGTATTAATTGATAGATGCACAACCTATTAATTTGATCCTTACTGGTAAATTCCAAAAATGGCCCAACATCCTTATGATGATGTATTTTTTTTGTTTTTTCATATTATACAATAATGTTATTAATATTTAAGTTTAGTATTCTACATAATATTTTATAATAATATTATTTTGATAAAATTTATTGATTTAATCCATCACAACATTTGAATTGGTAGTGAGTCTCAACAAATACTGGGGCTTACTATCAATCTAATAATTATAAATAATTAGGTCAGCAAATTAGGTATGTAAATTATGTTCAAGTAGCATTGTTCTTGTTTATATTGGTGCAAACCTCTACTGTAGATTTGGTTTCGGGAGTCCCAATCTATCTCTCACATCCACCCTCTACATAGGGGATCGATCTCGATTCCTTATAGGGGAGCGATCTCGGTCTCTCCTAGGAGAGAGGTCTTGGTCTCTCCTTTCGCTTGTTTCCTTCCATTTTTTCCTAGCGTGTTGTTCTATCATTGTTGAAGAGCCATGCCTCGTACTAAGCACTTTTTCCCCGTTTATGTACTTTTTTACTTTTTCTAGCACCTCTGCCATTGTAGCATGGGGATTCTTGGAGATGAAAAATAGGAAATCGAATGACTGGAGCCCGAGCCGACTATAAAGGCAATCAGGACCACCTTATTGTCCAGTTCATCCACTAGAAGGGATTCCCGATTGAACTGTTGCATGTATCTTCTGAGAGGCTCATCTGGCTTATATTTGATGCTGAGAAGATACAACACTAGTTTGGGATGGGTCCTTGCGCCAATAAAATGGGAGGTAGATTATAGGGACATCTCTTTGAAAGAGGAATTGGAGGAAGGGAGGATTTCGTTGAACCAAGCTAACGCAGTTCCTTTTAGATTGATAGTGAAGGCTCGGCAGTGAGTGGGGTCTTAATAACCATGCAACTCTATTTGATTTTTATAGGAGTTAAGGGGGTCAAATGGGTCCCTTGTTCCGTCGAAGGTCTTGACCTGGGGCATTCTAAACTTCGCGTGCTGGGAAAAATGCAAGATCTCTGGAGCGAAAGGAGATTCAGTTTGTTGTACCAGAGCCTCCATTGTTACGGGGGCTTGGTTCTTCACAATATCTTTTACGTTCCTGAGTTCATTTTGGACTTGTTTATTTTTCTTCCCAATACCTATTCAAGCGATCCTGGGGGAGCGGAATTAGAGGGTTATGCCTCCTCTCTTCCCCAACCTTGTCATGGCCTTGATGACGGTGAACATTTTCACCTAATTCACTCTACCGGTCCTCCGTTACTCCGTTAAAAGGATGTGGATGAGGCGGTGGTGGATTTTGGCCATTAACCACTGGTTTTCTTTGAGAAGATGGAGCAATACCCCATAGTACCTATCCCAAGGTTTCTCAACCTCCCAGATCTCTTTTTGATGTTATTTTCCTCTAATTATGTTTAAAACTTAACTAAATTTATTTCTTCTGAGAGTGACCATCCTAAAACTTCATTATTAATTCATCATACATCAACACAGTACATGATAATTTAATATAACTTAAAATAATTACATGGGGACTTATATAATAAAATATAGTTTATGGATGCAATTGACTTAAGAATATGTGGAATTTTAGAAGTTTTATGTATTTAATGTAAGATGATAAAAGAACATGAAGGATACAATAGACTTTACAACTTTAATTGAGGATAGTGATGCTAAAAAAATATTTTTGGACTAAGTAGAATTTTAAGAGTAGTATGGATATTCCCAGGTGACAATGCTTCTAAGTTGTGTTTATTAGATGACAAGTGGGTGGGTATAGAACACGAAATGAGTGTCATTTACAAGTAAATAGGTACTCTGGTGTGTTGTACAAGTCATATGGCTTGTATAGTGAGGCTAAAAATGCTTTTGCTCTAGCATATTGAGCAAGAATATGATGCAAGGGAGGTGCAACCAATGAATGAGGTGGTTGTCCATCTAGATCCACCATTGAAAAATCAATTTTTTGAAAGATGCAATGGACATTCCCCCAGCAGCACTTACAGCTATTGAGCATAATGAAGAGGACGATTGTGTTGTCGTTACCTACCTAATTGCATAATGAAGAGCTTGTTTTGGGTATAATGCTCACCCTATTAGCTTCTTATTTTTTGGAAGAATTGTGTGAACTTGTTTTTCCTTTTAGGTTGTTTTTTTGGTGGATTGTAATGAATTTTCATATGTAATAGCATGTGTTAATATTGGGAGAATGTATTTATGTGGGCTACATGTACATATGTGTCTTGGTATTGTATGTATCCATGAATATTATGTTACCCCTTTGGTAATGAAATGCATGAAGGCGCACTGTATATATTTTGTTTTAGGAATGTGAATTATTATTGTGATACAATTTACTTGTCCTTGTTGTGTATATTACTTAGCTAACAAATCAATGTTGGAATTTTAGACTTGTACTTATAAATGTTGGTTCCAAAAATTACTGAGTATGAGACTCAAGTGTTGCTTTACGCACTTGTGGAGTATAAAGTCCAAGGTGAAATACCACCACAAGGAAAGTACAAAATAGAGATGTTCGAGAAATTGTTAGACTTGTTGCATTGGAGAATGTCAGATTTTAGCTTGGAGCTGAAAGAACTCGTGAGGCTAGTTCTCTTCTGAAATGGGCAATATTTTACTATCACTGAAAATATTGAATACATCCAGGTTTGCTTGGAACCTTTGAGGGTCGTTCAATGGAGCTATCAACTATTTGAGGGTAAGTGTTGGGCATTGAAAATATATTGTTGGTTGTCAATTTTAGCTCATTTGCATCACAGACGTGCTTAAATCATTTTTTTAATTCAAATGTGCAGGAAACAAGTTTGTCTTCAAATACTATATCAAATCATGCCCCTTATTTGACAACTTTATAGAAATTTTTAACCTCACAAAATGGTCCCTGCACAAGATTTCGTTTAAAGTACCAGTTCCTCACCGAGTGTGATTCGTGAGAATGACGTAGATATTATCATCATTGACCAGTTTGTGTGTAATTTTTATTGTAGTTTTCACAAACCATTTTTGGTTTTTGGGATATGAAAACTTGTGGTGGTAAAAAAAATAACCATCAATGTATGATAGGTATGTAAAAAACGTATTAAAATGTTGTCGTCATTTTGTTTGCTCTTTTGAAGGAAACAGATAAATATGTGTATGAAGTAATGTTGGGTATTAAATTTTTGTGTTTGAACATAATGGATGATACAATGGTGTAATAGGAAATGTGTATTTCATATGTGTATAAAATATTTTAAATGGAATGTATAACAATATTTATATTTGGTATGCCAGTGTATTTTTATATTTTTTTCAAATGAATGTTATCCTTTTGGAATGATTGTAAGGCTAATTTTTAATCCAACCACGAGGTTGGATTGGATTGACTAAGGGGCATAATAGTTAAAGTATACCATAATAATGCTCCTTACATCACCTTTGTCCATGGGTCTCATGACAATGAAGTGTGACTACCAAACATTAACAAGGATATGATTGTCCCATAAATCTAAGCCGTATGAAGAGTGGCGTGGGTTTGACTTCAATGAAACAACATTTTTTAAGGTTTATAGCACATTTAGTCCCTAAAGTATTCATTTTTTATCAATTTGGTCCTGAATGTTCTAATTTTGTCAATTTGGTCCTCAAACTATACAATATGTGTTTAAATGGTCCTCTACCAAACGGACCGTTAACTTCCTTGATGGAAGTTGTCACCTAACCTTCACGCGATGCTGCCTGAAGGGCATTTGGTGGAAATAAAAAAGTGAGGGGTCTTAGTCAAAGGGTCAAAGCCGTTGTATTTGTAGTTTGCTCTCCCAAGTTGAGGGTTTCATGCTTTCGATTTTGGTCTCCCTGATGAAGTAGAATGAAGTAGATATTCTCTGTTGATTCCTCTCACAAAGATCGTTATATATCACATCAAAAATTGGGTTTAGATCGTTGTTCATCGTATTGTGAGGAATGGAAGGTAAGTGGTTTTATTTCTTACAGTTGTTGGGTTGTATCTACTACTTACAATTATTTAATGCGTCTGAAAGCAATTTTTTAAAGTGAATGCTTTGTTGGTTGTCATTTTATAATGGATAGCTAGGGATCCATATGCATTTTGCGTTCCCTCGCCTGAGACAATAGTCTATTTGCTTAATAGCATTTTTTTGGACTTTTCAATTTTAAAATTATGTGGTCTTACACCTAATATTATGCTTTCACAATAAAGATCCATCATGGTGGTGAATTTAAGGAAACAACAGTTAAGGTATCTTTGCTAGATTTGGATGATATTGCAGAAAATTTAGGTTACCCACCGTATATGGCTTTTTATTACAAAGTCCTTGAGAAAGATATGGAATTGGGGTTGGTACACATAAATTCTGATAGAGAAGTTATGGAAATGACTAAATGTCTACCAACGAATAGGGTTGCTGTAATGTATCTAGTCCACCTAGATAGTTTACCACAAAGAAGTCAGGTTGTTGATGATAATCAACAAGAGAGGAAGATAGTCTCAAATTCACAGTCAAGTTCTGAATATGTGTCTGAACATGAGTTAGCATCACATTCAAGTGATTATGAAGAGTTAATGGATGAGTATGCCATGTGTGATAACGATCCAACCTATGAATGAGTATAATCTTTGTTCATGAATCCTATAGTAGAGAGGCTTATTTGAGGGTTTATGAGCCAATGATCCAACCTATGAATGGATATAATTTGTGGTACACGACAGGATTACCCCAATCATTCCTCCAGTGCAACGTAAGCAACCTGGTAGGCCTAAAAAACTTAGACAAAGGGGTCCAGATGAGACTACTGGAAAGAGAAGTAAGAGACATAAATTGAGGAAAACTGGGCAGGATTTAGTTTTATGTCGACGATGTGGTAAGAGTGGGCATAATAAAGAACATGTACAATTACGCTTCCTAAAGTTTCTAATGCTTCAACTCAAGAGGGTAATTGTGAGGAGGAAGTGTCGCATGTTACTCAGGGAAGAGGAAGAGGACATGGCACTGCTATTGGTGAAGGAACTACTATTAAAGGAACTACTGGTGTTAAGGATAAGGGAAGAAGACAAGCAACTGTTGTTGAGGGAAAGGGAAAAAGATGAGGGAGGGGAAGAGGAAAACAACCTGCTAGCGAGGGAATAGGACAACAACCTGCTAGTGAAGGAATAGAGTCATCAGCAGGCATGAAATCCTTTATATGGAGGGGGCAAAGGTGTGTCACCCTTTCAGCACTTCAATCTTCAACAAAAAAAGGAATTTTCTAGGATTTTTGGTGCACAAGAAGGAAATTGAGGTTGGCAATAATAAGGCGAAGGCTATAAATATTAGAGAGGCCGCGCCTCCAAGGACCTAGAAAGAGATATAATGCCTAATTGGTCAAGTCAATTTCCTTCGATGATTCATCGCCAACTACGCAGAAAAGGTGCATGCATTTTTGCCGCTCCTGATGTTAAAAGGTATAGAGGACTTCAAGTGGGAGGCATAACACTAGGAAGCTTTTCACCAAATCAGAGAGTGCTTGGTCAGCCCGTTTGTCCTCATGCCGCCCATAAAGGGTAGGCCGCTACTATTATACTTATCAGCCACACAAGAATCTATTGGATGTTTGTTGGCTTAGAATAATAATAAAGGCGAAGAGCAAACCGTCTATTATTTAAGTAGAATATTGATTAAGGTCAAATAGCGTTATAAGCCGATCGAGAAGCTTTTTTTAGCATTGTACTTTGCACCACAAAAGTTAAGAATATATATATATATATATATATATGAATATGATTTCAACTGTAGTGTATATTGTTGCACAAATAGATTTTAATTAAATACATGTTAACTAGGCCGATAATAAGAGGGTGAATCGGCAAATAAGTCTTGGCCCTAATGGAATTCTCGCTGAAATACAAACATAGGAAGAAAAGAAGGGGGAAAGGAAGGGAGAGGGAGAAAAAAGAAGAAATAGTCAACATTTCATCGAAGTAGGAGCTCGACTTTACGATCAAAAATTTAGCACACGAGATAAAAATCAGACGTACAAGATAATATACAATATACTTATGTCTTTCAATTTTTTTGCAAAGAATATCCTTTTGATCATTTGAAATTTTTATTATTGTTGATATAAAATTCTAAATCTTTTGTTGAGCTGGTCTATATTTTGGGCTAAATATTTTGGGATTGATTGATATATGTACAAAGTGTGCTTGTGAGATATGATTATGGTCCTACGTGGTGTGATTATGGTCCTGCTAGATGTGATTGTCTGGTATGAGTATGAATTTATATGCCTAAGTGTCACTATCATGTCACTAAGATAAACCAAATATGAGACTTTGTTTGATCGCAGTTGAGTTATGTGAGCTGTAGAATTTGATTATTGATTCTGTTATCCATGATTACCTATCAATTGAGTTAATTGATATTTGACGTTTGTATTTTATTGTTGAGCATATTATTTCTTATCGTATTATATATTTTTCTGCTTTTAATATTTTTCAGGATGATTTGGAATAAAAGTATCAGAGTTGATATATCAGAGAATTGAAGATTTTCAACTTTTGGTTTTATTGTGGTGATATATAATTTGAACATATTCATTTATATATTGTGAAGATTACTTTTATTTAAATTTTGAGGTAATTTAAGTGCTTGTCATGTATTTGGAGATATATTTATGGTATATTGTAGTCGATTTATCAAGTAGCGCATCCAAAAAATTGGGGCGTTATAATTTTAATGTATATAATTAAAAAAATAAATTATTATTTAAAATATAAATATTGTATGATCAATATTTAATTTTTAGTATTGCAAAGTGGTTTTAGGCATATTTTTGCTAGTAACACAATATTGGAAGACGTGCCTATAATTTTAGTCACTAAACCTCATGTGGTGGAAGTGGGGATGATTAGTTTTTAGTTCAGTCATCATTACATGTTTTTTTTAATCATGAGTCATCATTACATGTTGAGTTCCATCTTCATTACCATTTTTGTTGGAACCTATTTAATGGGACTCGGACCTTAATTAATAAGGTGCAGACTTGGGTTTTGGGATAACTATATACTAATTAAAAGACTTAACTTACATTAGTTATGTTAGTGGGCAGTTTCCTTGTAAAAGTGGTGTCCTAGGTACAAGAAAACGTATTTAACAAATAGTTAGTTTCCAAACGGTTACCTTGATGGGAGGGAACGGTTACTGATTATTTTAACGTGAGGCGATTGGTTACCAGTGAGGGGGATATAAATTGTCTGAGAGACCCCATCTCTTATTCACGCATACAACATCCCTCACTCTCTGGATAAACTATTTGCAACCTATGGAGAATTAAGTTCGTGATATACTCGGTGTTCTTGGTTCGTGATATATTCGATATTCTTGTTATTTTTCTCGTGGGGATTTCCGCTGCATATCTCTATTAAGAATCATTATTATGGATCCCGTGAGTATTTGATCCGGTTTATGACCATTTAGTCTATCAATTGGTATCAAAGCTGGTCATGGGATTTGGTTCTTAAAATTTATTTTTATTCATATAATTAAATCTAACAAAAGAAAAATTCGAAAAGAAAGTTTTGTTCCTTTCTTGTTGCTGTCGAAATGCATGTTGTTGTTATTTATTATTGCCGACGGTATTGTTGTGCATATGATATCAAGTTTGTTTTCACGATCTGTGTGCTTTGATTTCAAGTAAATCAGTGGACAAAAAGCATGAAAGCATGATGAATGCCCATTGTTTTATTGTTAAAAAATTATTAGTGCTGCATACAAACAATTGAATATTCCTTGAATGTTAGACTTTGAAAAGTCAAAGAATGTTTTTATGGAGTAAATTCTATGCATTCTGTATATTGGAATAGAACTGGTACTACTTAAGGGCAGATAACTATTTATGTATTCTACGTGTAGGCTTTGAAAAGTCAACAATTCATTTGTTTAAGTTGTTTTGTCTTATGTCCAACTGTTAGTCATTGTTTAAATGACGAAATAACATTCCTAGACACTAATGATATTTTGGCCATAAGTTTTGTTCGAGTCCAGTTTTTGGCCATAATTGATTGTTTGATTACTAAATTCATATGGATAAAATTTATTTGTTCATATATCATGATTCAGATTATTGACGAGCCAAGCATCTTATGTATGGAAACTTATGTTTGATAAAATTATCGTTATTTTAATTTTTTGGTAGCGAGCCAAAGCATCCCATAATTTTAAAATATAAGGAAACTTATCAATAAAGCAATTTATGTTTATCCATGACATTGAACACTTGCACCATATTAAATAATGGCTTTACCCCAAAGGGAAGCTATTATATCATAGTGAACGGTTGGATAAAAAAATGATTTGAGGTATTGTGGATAAGTTGAATTCTTGTTGCCCAAAGGTCTTGAATTCATCTTTTCTATTATACTCCATGCCATTAGTTTCATTGTGAGATGGGTAAATCATGACAATGTTATATAAAGTGATTTACCACTAAAATTACTAATATGGGTTAGTAATTTAGATAAAGTTTAAGCGTGATTATTAGCATGCATATTAATTGTAAGCATGTAATATTTTATTTTGCAGCTTTACTTCCTAACCCTTATGTCTCAATCTGCATCTCATATCCCATTACTAAATGGTTCAAATTTCTCAGAATGGAAAGATAGAGTAATCTTTATTTTGGGGTGCATGGAGATTGATACGGCACTTCGTGAAGATAGTCCACCTATCCCTATAAAATTTAGTACACTTGAGGAGAAAAAGGTGCATGAGAAGTGGGAGAGGTCTAATCGCCTTAGCCTCTAACTCATGCAAAGTCATATCTCAAGGAAAATCAGGGGCTCCATTCCAGACTCCAAAACTGCTAAAGAATTCATGACTAAAGTTGAAGAGCAATTTGTGAGCTTTGAAAAGGAACTTGCTAGCACCCTGATTTCAAAGTTTGCTTCTTTAAAGTATAGAGGTCACAATGACATATGCGAGCACATTACGAAATTACGTGATATCTTTGCCTAACTCAAATCACTGGAAGTTGATATGTCTGAGACATTTCTTGTTCACTTTGTCCTTAATACTCTACCTTCATAGTATGCTCCATTTATGATCTCTTACAATACACATAAGGATAAATGATCTATGAATCAGCTTCTAACCATGTGTGTTGATGAAGAATAGAGACTAAAGCAAGAGAGGCAAGAAAGTGTCTATTTGATCTATCATAAAGGAAAAGGACAGATGGAAGCAGGTAGTAGCAGCTACTATGTTCCAATTAAGAAGAAAAGCATGAAGATGTCAAATCAGTAGACAGAAAGACTTCAAGTGTTTCTTTTGTAGGAAAAGGGGACATGCAAAGAAAGACTGCATCAAGTATAAGAAATGGCTCGAGAAGAAAGGTACATTTTCTTCTTTAGTGTGTTATGAATCAAATTTCATAAATGTACCTCACAACACATGGTGGATAGACTCTGGTGCAACTGTCCACATATGTAACACCATGCAGGAATTGCTGAACAAAAGGGCACCAACAGAAAGTGAACGAAGCATCGTTATGGGAAATAAGATGCGGTCACATGTGGAAGCTGTTGGGATGTTCAGACTTGTTTTAAAGACTAGGCACATCATACATTTACATGAAACTTTCTAAGCTCCTGACTTTTCTAGAAACCTTTTATCAGTACCTAGACTTGTTTCTTTTGGTTATCATGTTATGTTTGGACCTTCGTTTGTTAGTTTGCACTTGAATGGTGTTGTGGTTGATAATGATATTTTAGAGGATGGTTTATTTAAATTATCCCTAGATACATCATTTGAAACATCTTTGTTATCCTTGCATGATAAGGAACGTTGTGGATTGAAACGTGACAATTTGAATGAAAATTCTTCCACTTTATGGCACAAGAGATTAGGACACATCTCTATAAGGAGAATCAAGGGATTGGTAAATGATGGGATCTTACCAAGCCTTGAATTCACAGATTTTGATACTTTTGTAAACTGTATTAAGGGTAAACAGACTAACAAGTTCAAGAAAAGTGCCATCAGAAGCTTGAATGTGTTGGATATCATACATACAGATATTTGTGGGCCATTCTCACCCCCATGTTTTACTGGCCATAAATATTTCATCACTTTCATAGACGATTTCTCATGATACGGTTATCTTTACCTCTTGTTTTATAAGGACCAAGCCTTAGACGCTTTCAAGATTCTTAAAATAGAGGTGGAGCTACAGCTTGATAAAAAGATCAAAACCATGAGGTCAGATAGGGGTGGTGAGTATTATGGTAGGAACACTGAATCAGGATAACATTCAGGTCCATCTGCTCGATTCCTTTAGGAACAAGGTATAGTGGCACAATATACCATGTCAGGTACTCCTGATCAAAATGGAGTAGCTGAAAGGCGGAATCGAACACTAATGGATATGGTTAGGAGTATGATTAGTTACTCCACTCTCCCAGTTTCTTTTTGGGGTGATGCCTTGAAAACCGCCATAAACATTCTAAACAGGGTTCCTACTAAGGTTGTTCCTAAAACACCTTTTGAGTTATGGACATGTAGAAAACCCAGTTTAACACATCTACACATCTAGGATTGTCAAGCTGAGGCTCGGGTGTATAAGCCCCAAGAGAAAAAGTTGGACCCTATAACCATAAGGGGCTATTTCATTGGTTATCCAAGAAGTCCAAGGGATACATATTTTATTGTCCTGATCATTCTCTACGGATTGTAAAGACACGGAATGCAAAATTTCTTGAAAACAACCAAGTCAGTGGGAGTATGCAACCTCAAAATATTGTTTTTGAGGAACATCCAATTTCTATGCAAAGTTCATATGAGTTGGTAATGATTCCTTATCCTATTATTCATAATCAACAATGAAGTTAAGGTCACTTATGTTAGGATAATTTGATAAAGAGCACGCATAACTTTATCGAACCCAAGTATTTGCTTATTTCCAAAATATATTATTATTATTTTCTTTTAACTTCCTTATCAATTTGGTCCAAGTGAAAGAATGTTGAAACCTATTTAATGGGACCCACATGTGAACCTTAATTAAAAAGGTGCAACCTTGGGTTTTGAGATAAGTATATCCTAATTAAAAGACCTAACATACATTGACTAGGTTAGTGGACAGTTTTTTTGTGAAAATGGTGTCCTAAATACAAGAAAACATGTTTAACAAATAGTCAGTTTCCTAACGGTTACCTTGATGAGAGAGAACGGTTACTGATTATTTTAACCTGAGGCGATTGGTTATCAGTAAGGGGGATATAAATTGTCTGAGAGACCCAATTTCTTATTCACGCTTACAACATCTCTCACTCTCTAGGAAAACTATTTGCAACCTATGGAGAATTAAGTTCGTGATATATTCGGTATTTTTGGTTCATGATATATTCAGTATTCTTGCTATTCTTCTCGTGGGGATTTCTGTTGTATATCTCTATTAAGAATCGTTATTATGAATCTCGTGAGTCAATATTACTTTTTTATTCGATCCGATTTATGACCATTAGGTCTAGCAATTTTTTTATCTTGGCATCACCAATATACTAAATGGGGCGACAAGTACGCAAGATATTTTAACAACTAATGATGCCAAGATGAATCTTACCTCACACTGACATCAACCATGTCGTGTCTTATTATCTCGTGCTATATTGAATATTAGTTAACATTGATTTAACTCATTTAATTAAGAGTAATACTACATGAACTTAAAAAATAGACTTAAAAATTATACTTTATAATCACAACCATAGAATAGGTAGTAAGTCTCAATAAATGCTGGGATCTACAGTGAAATCAATGGTTATAATTATCAAGTCTACTTTTTAAGTCCATGTAGCATTACTCTTTAATTAATAATGTTAAATATTTTAACTATAATCAAACTTATTCATAAATATTGTGAATTGGAAATCCACGGTCAACTAACCAGCTATAGACCATGATAAACTAAAAATCTCTCCAATTGGATAATTAAACAAAAAAAAAACCAATTAAGAAACCTCTGATTATAACGATAATTTATAACAATAGATTGAGAAAATAGAAGAAAATAGAAAGTTCAAATATTTTTTTCATACAATGCTTATTATACATAATTATCTTGTCTTTTTTTTTTTTAATGAGTTTATCTTGTCAAAACTAGGCTATTTGTGTGCGAGATTAACTTAACCTAAAAGATTAAAATTTTCATATTATTCAGATTGTCTGCCTATGCCTATTACATTCCATTACCACCCAAGACTCACTTACATCTGCAAACATAACACATAAAGTAATAAGAAATACACAACAGTGGAAGCTGTTTTTGGAAGACTGTAGTAAACGAAAGGACCTATGTTGTTATTGGGGCTTGTGTGTCTAGTGGTAACCAAACCAGATTATAAATCTAGGGTTAAACTACAAGTCCACGATACCGAAAAACCATTTTTCGATATTGTATCTAAATAAAAATATAACAATGTAGTCTAAAATATATATAAGTGTTTATCCTATTTCTGAACACAATTGTTTACATAATACTCGATATTTGTAAGTGTTTTCAATAAGAATCTGGTGTTCAATCTTCATAAAATGTAGCACGTTGCTGCTTTGTTTGATTGAGTGTGCAATGTAGAAATTTCAGTCTTTTAGGGAGTAAATTAAGAATGTAAAAATCTTTCAGGGAGCAAAGTGTCATTTTTCCTATATAAGAGAGGATGCAAGAAGTCCACTTGCAGTGGAGGGTTAATCCTCTTACACATGACTCAGAAGGCAGAGCAGAAATTTACACATGAAAGCAAAATAAGTCGAGTGAATAGACAGACGCAATCTTCATCCAGGAAAGAGTAGAGCTTGTGTTTCAAAGAAATGAGAAAGAGCTATGTGGTTCCCCTCTCTTGCAGTTGTGTCATAAACTTTGGATCAAGACCGTTGTACAGCTCGCTCTGGCGGAGTCTCTCAAAGTATGAACATAACAGTCCATTGTACCTTGCAATGGGGGAACGAACCCAACCTGAATGATTCCTCGGCGCACCAGTAACCACAACAACTGTATTCTCATTTGCCAGGTTAGCCAGAGTTACCAGTGTCTCAGGTTCAGTAGCAGACGAGGCATCCACCAGAAAGATATGACTAAAATGTCCAGCTACGATCCCTACACCATGCAGTCGAAAGCTGCTCATGAAAGTGGATAATATCACCTTATATTTACTGATTTCCACACGTGGAGGACAAGAAAAGCACTCCCCTTCATAAAGGCAAGAGGGGAGGATGTCAGAAGGTACGCCATCCAACTCTCGGAACGCAGCATTGGCTCGAAACATATCAGATTCTGGAATCTGCATATTGATCAGGCTTCTCGTGAACACATCACATGTGCTATTTGAGGGAGCACATATGAGAATCCGACATGAAGGAGAGGTCCGGTAAACTTGGAGTACTGCTTCTTGAACAACCATTTTAGTTTCTGAAACTGGTCCTTCCACAAGATAAGGTGGTGGACACTTGAGGCTTAAAATCTGACGAACAGCAGAAACTTGCTCCCTATCAAGTTTGTGACTGATAGAAAGTTGTGTCGGAGCAAGTCTGATTTGAGGTACCCTTTCAGGGAAGAGGAAGTTCCTCAACAGAGGGTCTGATGCCACTGCAATTGCTTGGTGTTCCCGCTTTAAACAGACTCTGTTGAACGAGAATTTAACATCATATTTGCAGGCCCGATCATACGCCAAGTAAAAATCTTCTCGAAATTCTACTAACACAAGATTACTCTTCACCACACGGTAGATAATACCCTATCCAAATCCAGTACAATGAACATGTGAATAACGAGTAAATGAGATTTAATAGTATAAAAGAACAGGATGGCTATAAAAATTTCCCATCGTTGACTATCTCTTCAAACATTCAAGACAAGTTTAATGCAATACGAAGTCTGAAATTTTTCCAAAATTAATTCATACAAAAGTACTCTTCGCCATAGCATATGAATATAAAATTATAATAGATTTATAGGATTTCGATTATAATTTTATATAAAATAAATAATGTATATATAATATAAACGTTAATTCATCTTTTTTAATGTCTCTCATTCAAAATCCGAATATGAAACTTTTGGTTTCATTCAACACAGTGATAATACCACATTAAAAATTCAAATGCAGGAATAATTTGAGTAAGAACAAGAGATTTTAGCTCAATGAGCACACGCTAAAAGGACTTCTGATTATAGCAAAAGATCATATGGGAAAAAAAATAGGGTTCGATATCTTAATTGTAACATAATTTGGAATCATATCAAAATAGCAAAAATCTTTGTATTGAAGATGTTTATGTTGGGAAAGCCCCCCCACGACTTTAAGAAGAATCACAGAACTTGGATTTTGACTTTTTGAAAAACAAAAGAGCATAAACAGGAGCTGATCAAATATGAACATGCATCTCTGTCTAAAGTGGACAATTCTAATGCCAATAGGAACAGGATGATGATCCTAGTCACATCATGGTGCTCAAAAGTCGATCAACTTAGTATCTTAGGACATAAGGGGTTCTGTTGAACTCACAGGAGAAACAGTTCTCATATGAAGTGCATGTCACATAAAACATTCTTATTGGCAGACGAAAATAGGCAAATATTTTACACCGGTCTAGTTGTTGTCATATTCAACCTCAAATTGTGGGAACTAGAGAGTTTGCTGCAAAGAAATTACAATTAATATGAGATGTTAAATGTCAATGCTTTAAGCGAGGGACTAGTGATTATATAAAGTCAAGGGAGACTTTGGAAGCTTAATAATTATGAAGATACCGATGTGTTTCATCTCGGTCCTAAAGTGTGAGATTTTCTCTGAAGTTAGTTGATGGAAGATTAGAAGGCTGACCTGAAATGGCTCAATGTTCCTGCCTGAAGGCCTTACAGAGGCAAAGTCCCTAGATAACAGGAATGGCCGCCTCTCAGGAATGGAGTCTATCTTGAATGCTACAAAAACTTTATCATCCTTCTCATCACTCTCGATCAAGTTTTTGTATCTGCCTTTCCGACAATATATCGCTGCTTTATGCAACTCCAAGGTCACATTCTTCATTTTGAAGCCATCCCATTTCTGGTCCAATAGAAGCATTATTTATTCCATTCCATGATGTGAAAGAAAACCTAAAAATAAATGCATCTCCTTTGACCTATACATATTTATTGCTAAAAGTGAAGACCCCACGAGTACAAGGTAGCAGGTACCAAAAAAGTAATCAATGGCCAAGTACTGCTATATGTAAGTGCAATTTATAGACAGCAGAATAATCACCCAAATTCGAGGTGATAATTTTGCCAACTGAGGATCAAACAGAATTCATGCATTTTACAGATTTGAGGTTACCAAGCAAAAAGAAAATTACTGATTGCATTGTCTACCTTCCAGAAATAATACATTTCATTTACCATGCATGGCCTAGAGTTCATAATTATTAGTGGATAGTGATCAGAGATTACATATAATATGACTACTTCCATAAACACCAAAAGCATATTTGGATATTCATTGACACTAAGTGGCTCCATTTTTTAGGTAGCATTTGAAACTATAATGCCATTTAAAATGGGTAAATCAAAGAATTGGTAAACAACACTACAACTGATGGTTTAGGGCCACTCATGACATTTTATGAGAATGTTTTTAGTCTGCAATGATGGGTGGCCTCTTTTGTAATGGCCCAATTCCATGTCATATATTATAGGGTCCTTTGGAGGCCGTCCGTTTTTGTAGACTTATTTGAACTTTAAGTCCACTCAAAAAACTTGTCTGGTAATAAGTCCATTTTGATCTCCATTGTCCAAAATACCCTCAATAGTTATATTTAATCAAGACTGGTTTGAAAAAAACTAATAACTCATAAATTGGGAATTGTATTAGTATTAACAACTCCTAACTTGAGAATTGTACTAACATTAAAATTATTTTTCTCTTATATCCATCCATCTCTATATATATATAATAACATTAAATAGTAATATGCTCAACAAAAAAATAGTAATATTCTCAGCAAAAAAATAGTAACATGCTAAATAAAAAATTTAATTAAAAATTTAATCATTTCAATAGAGTAACACCATCCAGTAAGTACTTACTTTATTGTGGGCAAAACAATAGTTTTAAGTACTCACATATAATGTCACTCTATTACAATGATTAAATTTTTAATTAAGTTTTTTATTGACAATGTTATTGTTTGATGTTACTATATATATATATATAGAAAAAAAAAATTTAATGCTAGCACAATTCTCAAGTTATGAGTTGTTATATTTTAAAACATTGAATCTAACAATGATAGGCAGTATTTATGGTAGGGGTAATTAGATAATACAAATAAAAAAGAATTTGAAATGTGTACTTAGTGACAATAATTTGATAAAAAATAGGACTTAAGGGAGTATAAGTTTAGCTATGGTACTTAAAGCCAAATAAGTTACAAAAAATATACCCACGGCCAAAATATCTGTATATTATATAAACATGTAGTATACATCATATATCACAAAACTATTGTAACTGCATGAACATGGGACATCCATAGGCAACAGGAAGCAGATTATGGCATTCCAAGGATACTGAATTAGTACATGTCACAAAACATTGGAAACGAAAATCCACACTCTAGTGTGAAGACACTAAAAAGACCGGAGCCACCACTACAAATAGTCTCAATAATTTGAAAATTCCCCTTATGTGGAAGTCCATTCATTGAGATTTTTCTTGCCCTTTTTTTTTTCTCCGTAATTGAAAGAGGTACATTTCAAATACATGCAAATGCAATAAAGTAACTTGATTTCCCTAAGATTTCTACCATTTTTTCATATCATTTCACCGTACTCATCTTCCTAGTATCCAAAGAATATTAAATAGAAAAGAGGAGGTGTAGAAACAAATAAGTAAAACTGTTGATAAGTATTTAGTTTCTAATCATGGGGTTTAAGGTTGAAATAGTCATCGCATTAAACACAATATTGAATAGGAGTAGAGGACGGATTGGTCTAAACGTTAATAATTCAAGCCAGTCCAATGTACTAACTCTAGAGCGATTAGGTGAACGCACACAAACAAAAAGAACCCCACAATGAGAACTAAGAAGCTTTGTTGCTAGAATGGACAGTAATCAGGTGCAATTTGTATTCCGTTTGTGTATTTGTGCTTCTTAGTGAAGATTGTCTCTAATCATATGTTCCCTATGGTTGACTTGTCGTATTGTGGTATAAAAAATTCATATTCAACATCTAGAATGCCTAATAAAGGAGCATATTCCATTCATTCCATGTCACATTTGATAATAGAGTCACAAAATATTAGGAGAAATAAAAATACTTTTTCTATGTACCTCAAGGTAGTAATCCTCGGCATAAAGCAGAGCATGAAAGTAATCCTTGTAGGTCGACGGAGACAAGGGCTTCTTGAGCACTCCAGGAACAACGTCTTCCTTAATCAATTCTTTGATATCCTCGGGAATCACATGTGTAGGTGATGAACCCTTCTGAACCAACATGTACTTGGTGTGTGTCTGGTCATTTTTCGGATTAGATGAAGCAAGAGAAAGAGTAGGCTTATTGGAAAGTGGAGGTGGTTTCGGGAAAGATGAAGTCTGAAAAGAAGATGAAGATGAAGATAAGGACGATGGTGAAGTCGGTTTAGAGGAAGACGGAGGCGGCACAGACAAAGATGGTGATGGTTTGGAGAAAGTTGTGTGTGTCTTCGTTAAAGATTGAGTTTGCTTAGATAAAGATAGAGGTTTAGAGGAAGATGGAGATGGTTGAGAGGAAATTGGAGAAAAATTCTGGGACCATTTTTGATCAGCTGTTTTGTTTGTTTCGAAATTAACTGTCTTACTTTGAACAACATAGCTAGAAGAGGACGATGAAGGTAAAATTGTCGGTTTATGAGGGACTTCACTGGACTTCTCCTTCTCCAGCATTGGAGCCAGAGTGGGCTTGCTGGAAGATGGAAGTGGTTTCAAAGAAGAATATAGTGATGAAGAAGCTACTTTAGAGGAAGAAAAAGGAGAGGGTGATGGGTGTAAAACTGTCGGCTTCGGAGGAAATTCATGGGACTTGTCCAATGTTGTCGAAGTGGTTCCTGGCTTAATTAGAACCAAGTTCTTATTGTTGATTCCTGAATTTATGGTATTCCTTGGTTCGGTAAAAGGAGCTTTTGAAGCATCGAGCAGCTTATTTGGAACTGATTTCTTTTGATTTATCTCTTGGGTTCGAACAGAAAGGCTAGTGTTTATCGATGTCTGAGCCAATTTTGAAGAATTTGAATAGCTTTGTGACTGAATGTTCTGAAGGCCGGTCTTTGCATTGTTTTGCTTTATGAAGTGATCAGTGTAAGTAGTTGGCACAAAGGTCCTTGGAAATATGTCAATAGCATGATAATCAGAAGGGTTTCGATTTCTACTTTTGTTTCTGAGCAAACTTTCATTATCACAGTTAAGATCATCTTTTCCTTGTTCATCGTTCCAGCAACAAATACGGTACAAAATTTCCAAAAAGAACGACATTTTGGTGTAATCTATTCTAAATAACAACCAAATTAACACTCAGATTTCAAAAAAAAAAAAGTTTTCACAGGGTAGGTAGGATGTAGCTACAGCAATGATTTAGATTGAGTAGATCAAACTAGCAATATGTGCTTGATGGGAAATCAGATGTAGATAGTAATTGGAATAAAGAGATGTAAAGGGATTGAGGATTCACCGGGTCTTGTTGGATCCAATGAAAGATTGATCAGAGAACCAATCATATGGATTCACAGAAAATTATTATATTTTGGCCACAATAAAACAGAGATGGGAGAGACCATACTTGGATCAAAAACATTGATTTGCGATCACTGAAGAGTTCAAGATCAACACGGTCACTGTCTTCTCCATCTATCACTGCCAGCTCTAACTTTCTCAAGCATTCTCTGCATGTTCCTCTCTCTAAAAAGTAAAGTGTGATATTCATGTTGAGTGAAGTCTTTTAGCGTATGGCAAGCGCGACTTACCTTCAAGAGAAGTCTTTGTGTACCTTTTTTTTTTTTTTTTTATCTGTGTATATTTTATGCCTTTAAATCGTATATTTGATTTCTATTTAGTCCCTCTAGATTTTATGACAGATTTCGACTAAATCTTTTTGTCCAATGCGGTCAGCAGCTCTAAAAGAAAACCATTACGTGGGCATCACGTGTACCAAACCTAGTAGGGAGTTAATTTTGAATAATTTAACTCTAATAATATTGTATATATGTATCTACTTGCCAATACAAAAAAAAAAAAAAAAACATTGTATGTATCTTCAAATTGTATGTGTATTCTCATACGTTACAAATATACATACATACATACATACATATATATATTGATTGTGTAATATTTAAGTTTTAAATAGCAATTTTTTTTTCTTAAATTACGCAATTTCAAATTAAAGTGAACACATAAAAAATAAGAGAGAGAAAGGAGAGAGAACTATGATGGTAGAACATTTTTATTTTTTTTGGTTAGTAGCGCATATTACATAATGCTTACATTATACTTTTTATGTTACAATTGATGACGAATTTGGACAAACAAACTTAGTTAAAATACAATTTAAAGTTTAAGTATTGAATAGTTCAAGAACTAAACAAATATCATGTATAAAACCACTTAGCGAGGTGGTTCAGTGGGGTATTGGCCGAACTTCTTATCCTAAAGCTGGAGGTCGATTCTTAGAGTCAACATTGGGGCTCGGTGGTTGACCGCTATGCTAACCTAGGTAAGTTCGTTCCCGAGAGAAGTAACGGATGAAGTCAGAGGCCTCGTGATCCCACCAGTGAGGATCTATCAAGGTGTAAACCCCACATGTTTAGATATTAATATAACGATAAGATTGTTTAGTAATTCTAATATATGTAAGGATGTTAGAATGAAACATGTAGAGTATAACTTTAGGAACGACAATATCGTAAAACTCGGGGTAAATATATTAAATTGTTTGTGATAGAACTTGTTCCAACTAGGTTTGAAGAACAAATGTATGCTGGATAAGATAGGATTGGATTTGGAAAGGTTTGGATTGGATTGGAAATGAAACACAAAGGAAACGGACAAATTTGGACAAACCGTACGGGTATAGCATACCGGTACGCTACTGACCAGAGAGCATACCGTACCGATACAATGATGCCCAGAAGACATATCGTACCGGTACGCTCTTTAAAACCCGAAAATTTTAAGTTGCGATCTGTGGTCTATTTTCACCCTATAAATACTTAATGACGCCTCTTTAAGCCTCATTTCCACATTTCTAACCCTAAGAAACATTAGAGAGGAAGAAAGAGAGGGAGAAACTCAAGATTAAAAGGGATATTCACATTGGAAAGATCAAACCCTAGTTTTTCTCAAGAATACCAAGGTAGGGGTTTTCTTCCATTCTTGTTCATCGAGGTTAGGGTTTATCTATATGTATGTTTTGCTTCAAAATCTTAGATCTATGTTATAAAATACTTGTCTCTTGAAGTTCTTACAAATATCAACATGTTTTGAAGGTATTTATCGTTTATTAGCCATACAAATCCTAGTTTTTTAAGAATATGGACTTTTCTTCTTAATGTTCACTCGTTCTTGATTTCCAAAACTTTAGTGTTTGATTAAATACCAAATATTATATATTTGATGATCTCTTGTCCATTTTCTTTAATTATTCCATTGACAAAGAAAAATAAATGTGGATTTGAATGTGAAATTGGGCATTTTTGGATTTATGTGTGAATTGGGAATATTTTGGTTTCCTCACTTGTATGGTTGTTGTGACGGACTTGAATTGCCTTCGAGAGATGCCGTAGAGTGTTAGATGTTAGTCTATCCCAGTGGGGGTGAGATGGTTTCCTAGCACTTGTAGTGGATTGTTGTTTGTGAGAGTAACCACTATTGTTCACCTAAGTTCGAGGTTAAGGAATGGTATACCTTTCCTGTGAAGGATTCATCAATGCCGTGGGAGACGGTATACGCCATTCCTAAAGTAATTGGGATTGTGTGGTTGTGATGGGTGAACGAGGTATAATTGTTAGGTAGATTCCTGATAAGCAATCAACATGCATGACGATGGAGGTAAACCAACATACATGAGATACGAATACAAGTTGTGGGTTTATTGTTTATTGTACCAGAAATAGTTTTCTACAAGAGCTTGTAGAAGTATGAGATTCTACAAGAACGTGTGAGAAATGGTTGATGGTTGGAAATGATTTGTTATTTGTAACTTGGTGTTATTACTTCATTTAATTTATTGCTATTGCGTAAACTTGAGATCTGTTTAAATTGTCACTGTTTTATTTCAAAGTTACATATGATACTTTGAAAAATGAGACCGACCGTTTTATATGCTTTCGAAACCTTGTCCGAGCTTGGGAAGATTTTCCTACAGAGCTTAGTGCTCACCCCCTACAAACACTATACTTTTCAGATTATGGCTTAGAGGAGAAGCCCAAAGTTGATGAGCCGACACATTGGGAAGCTCCTATAGAGGGGGACGTGGATCCCGAGGTGGACGTCTAGAGTTACATTATCTTTCGTGCTATAGTAGGATATTCATTTTGAGACAATGTAAAGTCTAGTAATTTTGTTATTCCACTGCAAGATTTCATTTAATTCTTTTGGGATGTAATTGCCATAGTTTGACATATTCTTTTGGAATGATGTTGTAGATGTTATATATGATGAAGGGAAATGTTCTTTATTGATATATTTTATTAGTTGCTTTCATGATGTGAATGGTTGTAGCTAGTAATGCCTTCCAAGGTGGTTTTTGAGGCGTTACACAAGGTGTCTCTGGGCGCTCACCTTTGCCCCACCCCTTTTTTGCCAAGCAAATATATATATATAGAGTCATCTACAACCTATATGTCTCTGGGCGCTATCCTTTGCCCCACCCCTTTTTTGTGTGATTTAGCAATTTCTCCTTCAACCAGGCTAGAGTTTGTTTTTTTTACCTTCCACATTCCATTAGTAAGCCCAGATATTTGCCTGCCTTTTGTAACAGAGGGACCCTTAGGATTTGAGCTAGATCTTGTTGCACTTGTGTTGGAGTATTTTTGTTGAAAATCACTCCAGACTTGTTTAAGTTTACTAGTTGTCCACTCACATAGCAATATTTGTTCAAAACCTCCATTAAGACCTGACAATTTATCCTTGATGCTGAAGAAAAGAAAATAGAGCCATCTGCAACCAGCAGATGGAATACCTTTGGGCTTGTTCTATTTAGTTGGATCCCTCTTAGCTGATTCATTTCCATTGTCTTATGCAACATAGCACTGAGGTTGGATCCCTTTATCTTAGGCCCCTTAATGAATCTATTCTAATTTTTTTTTTTTGCCCATTTATTATAATATTGTACCTTAACGTAGTTACACATTGCATGATTAGTTGGACCAATCTAGTGTGGAACCCCAGTCTGATAAGCATATCTCTCAGGAAATCCCATGCTACTATGCCGTAAGCTTTTGTCATGTCAAGTTTGAGTGTCATTTGGTACTTCTTTATCCTTCTTCTCTGTCTCATTGCATGAACCACATCCTAGGCCACCATGATATTGTCTTGGATTTATCTTCCACCAATGAAGGCACTTTGATTCTATGAATAAATCTAGGAAGCAGGGGCTTTAGTCTTGTAGCTATCAGCTTAGAAATGATCTTGTATGCATAGTTGCAGCAACTTATCGGCTTGTATTCCCCAACCTCCACTGGGTATTGTACCTTCGGGATTAGGGTCACGTTTGTTTTATTTAGTTCCTTTAGCATGTATTCCGATTGAAAAAAAGGATATTATAGCTCCTTGGACATCCTCTTTGATAGTGTTCCAATACTTTTGACAAAATAAACTAGGTAGTCCATCCGGTCCTGGGGCCTTTACGGTTCCAAGGCTGAAAGCAACCTTTTTAACTTCTTCCATTATGGGAGTTCTCAACATAAGTTTATTCATCTCAATTGTTACTATCTTAGGGATTTCCTATAATGTCTGAGCATAGTTTTTGGTCCCTTCTGTAGCAAAATATCTCTGAAAGTGTTCCTGAACCATGAGCTTAATCTGCCTATAATCGGTTACCCAACTTTGATCCTCCCCTCTCGGCGATGACATCTTGTTTATTTGCCTTCTTTGGACCGTTGTAGCATGGAAAAAACTTGTGTTATTATCCCCACTGTTAAGCTATTTTATCTGGGACCTCTATCCCAATATTGTTCTTCCCTTTTCCATAGATCTTCTAATTCTCCCTTGATAGCCTTCATGCCTTCCTCATATTTTGCTCTAGGCCATTATTTAATTCTAGCAGTTGGGTTTTAAGATTCTCAATTCTCCTCCTACTATTTTTGAAATGACTAGAGCTCTAAGTCTTTAAGTCTTGTCCACAAGTCTTCAACTTATTTTGTAGTCGATACATGCTGGACCCCCTGGTTAATTTCTACCAATTGTGGTCTACCACTCCATAATATTATTCTTCGTCTACCCAGAATGCCTCAAATTTGAAGTACCTTCTTCCTTTCTCATATATAGGCTTAGTATCAAATACTAAAGGAGAGTGATCTGATCCCACAGTTAGGGGTACATTTACCAGAGCATTGTGGTATAACATCCTTCACTCTAGATTGGCCATTGCTCTATCCAACCTTTTTCTCACATTTGTGTCCCCCCTATGATTGTCCGATGTATACACACATCCTTTGTACCCAAGGTCCACTAAGATTTCCTCATCCAGGAAAGTTCTAAAGCTTCTCATCCTCCTATTTTTTGTATCCTTCAAACCTGTTTTCTTAGCTATTGATATAGTGTCATTAAAGTCTCCTAGACACATGCATGAGAGATTAATGTTTTTCCCATATCTAATTAGTCATCTCCACTGCATGCTACGGGTTTTATAGTTTGGATGGCCATAGACAAAAGACATGCCACGGCAGAGCAGCTCCCTTTCCTTTAAAATTCATATGTTGCCTTTAGTTGCAGTCCACCACCTCCATGTTTGCACTCTTCTGCCACATAATGCATCGCCCTCCAGCCAGACCCAAGGGCTCCAAAACCATTTGTCCTTCAAAACTCAACTTTATCTTTATTTTTTCTAGTTTGTATTTTCTCATTTTTGTTTCATTTAGGCATATTAGTTGGGGCTTATGAAGGCACATAGGTCCTTTAGGGCATGAACTATCAAGGAAGTCCCCAATCCTTGACAGTTCTAAGCTATGATTTTCATGGCAGAGGGGGGCATGGTAAGGCTCGCCTCCTTAGCCATTTTAGTTATTTTTTCTATCCATTCCACACTCACTTTCTACACAAGGCTTGATTTTGAGCCTTCTTCCCCTTGATTGTTTTCATCCTCATAACCTTTGGAATCTTCTCTCGCTTTTGAACCTGGACTGGTTGTTCTCTACTTTCTTTTCAAACTGTGTTGTTATGTATGTTTCCCCATCTTGTTCTTGAGTTTTCTCATTTAAACCTTGTTTACCTGGAGTGGGTTCTGGGCTCACTGGATTTGAGAGAGTAAGCATTCTATCTTCTTTTCGTTGAGCTTTTAGTGGCCTATCATTATACATTTCTTCACAACAATTTCTTTTCAAAGACATTTTTTGGAAAGCATATGTCATGGTGTTAGGGGTGGCAATTTTTGACACGACACGATAACTCGATACGAACACGACACGAATTAAATGGGTTTGAGTTGACTATTTTTTGGTACAAACCCGTGTATGACACGATCCGCCAACACGAAATGTTAATGGGTCGTGTTCGGGTTCAACCCGCTTAACCCGAATTGACCCGCGTATTTAATCGGGTTGACACGAACCCGCCTGACCTGTTTTGACCAGGATTGACCCGCCACTATATAAAGAATTTAATTATTTTTTTTCCAACCCTAACTTCATTTTCTTATTTTCGTCCACTCCAGACCCGCCGCCTTCAGCATCCAGCGACTCCAGCCTCCTTCCCTCTGCCTGAGTCTGCCAGCCCCAGGTTTGCTCTCTTTCTCTCGCTCTTTCTCTGTCTCTCGCTTGTTCTCTCGCTCATTCAGTCCATCATTGAGTGACGACCAAGCTACTGTTTCTTCATATGGATGGTTTAGGGTCCATATTGTTGGTTTTACAAAATTAATTATGCCTTTTACTGCAACAGCCTGAATCCAATGTCCTATATGCTCATGTTTTTTGGGTTGCTTTTCCTATCTCCTATTGTTTTAGTTTAGTTGGTCTCTAACTCTGTTTGAAAGGAATGTGAATCACTTGATTAACCCATTTTTTTCTGGTTTTGTTGTTATGAATTTGTACCTTGATGAGTTGCTTTGTGGATGGACGACTTGTCCATTGTTGATCTCATATTGTCCTACATCGTTTATATTTTCTTAATAAAACTCTCGATCCATAGGTCTCTGATCTCATATTGGTAAAGCTTTGCAGGTACTCTGGTTTTGTGATTTCTTAATCTCCTTCCTTTCTAAGCCCGCCCCAGAAGCCTAGGAATGTACATAAAAATCTAAACTTTTGTTTTTACAACAAGAGCTTGATACTGATACTGCATTTAAGATATTTAAAAGGACATCAATATCAGGAATGGAATCAAGCCAAAACCCATAACTTATCCTGTGTAATAAATGAATTGTTTCTTATTTAGGATCAAATCAATCTGTAGTATCAGGCATAAATTCCCACCTCCTGAAATGACTCAGTACTTCGAGCAGCCAAGACTAATAGGACCATCAGTGATATGGGGTCAAAAAATGAAAAAAAAAAAACAATAAAAGATAATAAGGACCCTATAGGCTAAATTTTTTTTTTTTTTTTTGCAGCCTCTCATTTTCCTATTGAGGAGAGAACAACATGATTTTTATTAACCGAGACGCCTGGTAGATCAAGCTATAAAGCTTTTGATTTTTGTATTGAGAGGCTGCCACTTCTACTTGATTCCAGTCTTGAGTATCTAAGCTTCTTTATTTATTTGTTCTAGCTTTATCTTTGACTTACTTTTGAATTTTTTGAATGTTCATTAGGTTTCTAATTGTCAAATAATCTTGCCAAGAAAATGGATGATACATCATGTAGTCAACCGACTGTGGATGTCAATATTGAGAATGCATATAATGTGGCTGCCCCAGATACAAAAAGTGGAGATAATAAGAATGATGAAAAGCGGCAACGTACTTCCACATCAGAGGTACGGGGTTTTTTAGAAAGTATGTAAATCAAGACAATGTTACAAAGGCAGAATGCAACAAATATAAGATTGAGTATAATGCTACTAGTAACTATGGAACTGGTAATTTATGGCGTCATTTAAAGACTTGTTTGAAAGAACGTGATGTGGGTCAGATGATTTTAAGTCAAAGTCAAGGGTCTATTACTGCACGGTTTGTGAAGTTTAACAAGGAAAAATTTCGAGAGATGTTAATACATGCAATAATTAGACATGATTTGCCCTTTCAATTCATTGAGTATGAATGTGTTAGACAAATCTTTAGCTACTTAAATCTAGATGTCAAATTTATTACAAGAAACACGGCTAAGGCTGATATTCTAAAATTGCATGCAAAAGAGATGCGTAGGTTGTCTGTTATCTTGCATGACATACATGGCAGGATTAGTTTGACTTCTGATTTGTGGACATCTATTACTACCGATGGGTATTTAAGTCTCACAGCACATTTCATCGACAAAGATTGGGTATTGCAAAAAAGAATTCTGAATTTTTCTTACATGCCTCCTCCACACAGTGGCATTGCACTGGTTGACAAGATTTATGGTTTGTTGACAAAATGGGGGGTTGAGAAAAAGTTGTTTTCAATTACTTTGGATAATGCTTCTACAAATGATGTCATGGTTGATATGCTTAAGAATCAACTTAATTTGATAGATGCTTTGGTTGGTGATGGTGGGTTTTTTTATATTCGTTGTTGTACTCATATTCTAAACTTGATTGTGCAAGAGGGGTTGAAAGAAATAGATTTAGCTGTGGAAAAAGTCAGAGAGAGTGTCAAGTATGTAAAAGGTTCTCAGGCAAGAAAACAAAAATTCTTAGAGTGTGTTGCACATACATCTTTAGATAGCAAGAAAAGTTTGAGGCAAGATGTTCTTACTAGATGGAACTCAACATATTTGATGCTTGCAAGTGCAATTTAGTACCATCGTGCCTTTTGTCATTTGCAACTTGTGGATTCTAATTTTAAGCATTGCCCATCTCAAGAGGAATGGATCAAAGTTGAAAAGATTCAAATGTTTTTAAAAAATTTCTATGATACTACTGTTATCTTTTCTGGCTCCAAGTACCCCACATCAAACTTATACTTTCAGTAAGTTTTCAGTATTCAATTGACTTTGAATAGGGAAATGCAAAGTTTGGATACTTTTATGAGAAGAATGTCTTGTCAAATGTATGGAAAATTTGAGAAGTATTGGTTTGAGTATAGCGTGATATTGGCCATTGCAATTGTGTTTGATCCTCGCTATAAACTTGACTTTGTGGAGTGGTGCTATAAGAAGCTTTATGGTGAAGGCTCTCTTAAGTATTTTCATGTTCGAGACAAACTTTTTTCTCTATTTGATGAGTATATGAGCAAATCTGTTGTCACATCTTCTTCTTAATCATCGACTGTTCCCCGTGGTGGTCTATTTGCTTGTGAGCCAATCTTGAACCTACAACCTGTGTTAGATTTGAAGGTATTTAATTTTTTGTTTTATAGTTTTTATTGTATTAGATTAATACTATTGATAGTCTGTGATTTTGATAATGTAGGCATTTGTCATTGAGAGTAATGCATATGGTCTTAAAACACAAAAAAAGTCAATTGCAATTGTATTTGGATGAGCCTAGGGTTGACATAGAAACAGAACTTCTTGTTCTTGATTATTGGAGAGCTCATCAATATCGTTATCCAGAACTTGCTATTCTGGCTCGTGATGTGTTAACTATTCCAATTTCTACGGTTGCTTCAGAATCATCTTTTAGTATTGGTGGTCAGGTTCTTGACCAATAGCACAGTGCTTTGAAGCCTCATGTTATGGAGGCTTTGATGTGCACTAGAGATTTGTTATGTGCAGAAAAAGGTAATAAATATAATTTGTGATGACTGCGATATTTAATTATTTTTACAAATATTGAATTTTTATATGCTTTCCTTATTGTCATTTAGAAAATTCAGAAGTGCAATTGGAAGAGCTGGTAGAAGATGTTATAAATCCGACTTTGAACATAAATGAGGAGAATGCGTCGGTGCAATGTTCAAATGTGACTGTGGATCTTGATTGTTAATGTGTGTGAGTCATAAAACCCAACTCTTCTTCTCAATCTTATGTGTTTGTTTTTATTTTTTGTCACAATAACCATTCTATATTTATTGGGGTTAAAAGCTTAATATGTTTTTTGGCAGGATGTTGGCCAGATTTAGGAGATGAAGAGGATTTGAAAGATGCTTGTAATATTGTTTGGGATATTTGTAAAAAATTTTGAATATTTTTAATGTTGTGGAGATTTGTCTTTGTTTTGGGATATTTGTAATGTTGTGGAAATTTTAATTGTTTTGCGATATTTGTATTTGTTTTATATTTGGATGTTTTTAATGTTTAATTGGCCATCGCAATTGTGTTCAAGTGTTGAAACCAGACTGCTTGCATCTGGCAATTTTGTTGCATACAGGTTCAGTTTGGGATACTTGCTTGGAGTTTTTGTCTGAAGCCATGAAAATAGGATTTGATGACACTGTGCTGAGCTGTGCATTGTGCACTCTGCCATGCATTGTGCATTTATGTACTCTTATGAGCTGGGCTGGAGCATGAATCTGCTTTACAAGGTGCTAGTTTGGATGTCTGGGGCATTTTGGAGAGTTGCAGATTCTGATGAACAGTTATATGGAATAGATGTACTCGTAAATTTGGTTTTTTTTGCTTAATGAGTAAATCAATTGTTTGTCTTGAAGGTTTAAAGCCAAAATGTGGCTTTTTCCCTTTTTGTTTCTTGTAAAGCTCTCATTTACTTAATAAATATTTTCTTTCTTTAAATAAAAAAAATGTCGGGTTGGGTCGTGTTAGGCGGGTTGGGTCGTGTTTACCCAAACATGACCTGTGTAAATCTCGGGTCACAGATCGTGTCGGGTTAGTCGTGTTTCGAATCAGGTCGTGTTCGTGTCCAAATTACCTAACCCGTTTAACTCGCAGATCGTGTTTGGGTTGATGTGTTTTCAACCCGACCAAAACATGACACGACCCGGACACGACACGATTGCCACCCCTACATGGTGCTGTCAAGGATTTGTTCCGCAAAGGTTAAAACAGCTTTATCTGTGTATATTCTGTGTGGATTTGCTGTGTGAAAATTTTGGGAGATTTGCTCTATGATGTGGGTCAGTTGTGGGGAGAGGTTTGAGGCTTCATTTGGTTGGGTTGGATTTGTATTTTGGGTTTGAGTGCTAGGTGGTGGTATTTATTGGTTCTGCATCATCAAATTGAGATAAGGGTTTTGTTGTATCTACATTGGGTCGCTAAGGGTTAGGATGGGCTTTGGGCTTGTTTTTCTCCGAATTGGTTCTTAATTGGGCTTTCTTGGTTTCGGTCTTCTGGTCTTTTCTTTGGGTTCTCATTAGCTGGATTCATTGGTTAGCCATGGTGAAAATGGAATTCTAATGTGTTTATTTTGTGGAGGGTGTTTTGGTAAATGGATGTTGGTTTAGCTGTGTGTACTATATTATCCTTTGGGATGTAGTGGTCCCATGGTGGAGTAGGCAGTGAATCTGGTATAGATACCTGTGTTTCTATTATGCTTCCCTTCCCGCAGTCGTTGTTACCACGTGTCTCATCCCTAAATTCTGCTACTGGTGCATTCACAGTCATGTCCTTTACTAGCTCCTTCTAGACCACCTCTAAATTAGTAATGCTACACTGATCAAATTTTGGGACCAAATTTAGAGCCCAAATGACATGGCAGTTGACTTGGGTTTTTTTATTTGGTGTCATATCATTTAGGTCCCAATAAAAACTCCAAATAATATGCTGCCATGTCATTTGAGCTTCAATTTTGGTCTCAAAATTTGATCAGTGTAGCATTATTGCCTCCAAATCCCTTGATTCTCGTTCTCCTGCCACGTGTCCCCTTTTCTTGTTTGCCTACGCACCTCCACAATATAGCATGATCCTTCTTTCTCTAGTGACTGAGCATTATAAAAAATTCTCCGTCCTACCACTCTCATTTGTGGCCCATATCTGCATCCATCTGTGGGGAAAACTTATAACAGGTTTGTTCATGCCCCAATCTACCACAGCTATAATAAAAATCATTCAACCTTTCATAATTCAACTCAATTTTCCTGACTTCATGGCCTTCCCTTGGAAGCCAAAAATATGTGGGTAGTGGTTTTGTGATGTCAATGCATATTCGTGTTTTGATGTATTTTTTCCATCTATTTCTCCGAGGAAAGGTGTTGTTTGTTCCTTTTGGTTCTCCTAAAGTCCATGCTTTGATTCTTGCATTCTCTTCTGTTATCATGTCTGGAAGGAGTCCATGTGCTTGTACCCAAAACTCTGTGTTGTTGAAATTGATCTACGATTTGGCCATACTGAGGATCCATTCTTTGAGGATTTGTAGATTTCCTTTAATGGACCAAGGACTTGATTATATTATCCACTGCTTTCCCTCCTCACCCTCGACACATGCTCCCCTTCTTTAATGTCCATCTACTTCTCCATTTTCCAAGCCTAAGTGATGAACGTCATTACTACCTTTCGGTTTAGTGGTTTCTCCGTATAGATTTTCCCAATCAAACATGACCAAGAAAAGAAGTCGGTGACAGATTTGTCTGTTTGGAGTGGTATTGTGGGAGCTTGAGAGTAGGGTTTTTGATTTTTTTGGTTTCCTATTGTGTGGTCTCTGTGCTATTCATCTATGGCTGGTTGGGGTTCTTTTTTGGTTTAGGTGATTTTTGATTTACCGAAAAAGAGACGTGGCATGAGATCTAGTGTTTGGTTTTGGGTAGAAAGTGTAGCTTGAGCTCTAATATTTGGCTTTTGGGTAGAAAAAAGATTCCAGTGGGTTTAAATAAGAAACCTAAAATCCCCAGATGGAAAGGGACTATGAAATGTATAGAAAGGTGGAAAGTGTGTGAAATGGTGATAGGCTAATCAATGACAGAGATGACATTCCCAAAATATAACAAAGCAGAATAGTAGGAGAGAGAGAAGAGTAACATTTTCATGAAAATCAGAGTTACCTCAATAAACAGAAGAAAAAAGTCTTCGTGAGAAATCACCATTGTAGGAAATGGGGAGCTCTACTCAGAGAGAGAGAGAGAGACAATACGGGTTCGTTTGTTTAGCGGGAGAATGATTGAAAATGCAAGAAAGAGATTTTTTTTAAAATTTTCATGTGTTTGATTAGCATGAAAAGAAAAATGATGGAAAAAATAATTTTTCTTCATGCATGAATTTTCTCACAAATAACTAATTTTTTTTTCTTGTAAAAAACACAAGGAAATCCAAGAAAGTTGTGATTTATAACTAATTTTCTATTTTACCCTTATTTTTGTTAAAATATTTTATTAGTTATTAATTCTAAAAAATTTTGGTATGAATTTGATTAATCATATAATTTGGCCCAAAGACCCTTGTATTGGTGATTGTCTTAAAATTAAGTTTCGAGCCATTTTTTTTAAAATTTTTAACATTCAATTATAATTACATTTTTTTTTTATTTTTTAGACCGATTTAATATAATTAAGGGTAATTTAGACAATTATAAAAAATTTCCTATAACTTTTCTTTCTTTCAAACAATAGAATGAAATTTTTTTAAAACTTTCCGTAAAATTTTTCATTCTAATCAAATACATGTATGAAAATATATTTTCTATCATTTTCTTTTTTTTCACTTCATCATTTTTACTTTCCATCATTTTTTTCTTTCTAACCAAACGGACCCTAAGTTTATAAGTTGAAAGGGAAAAACTTCTATTTCTTTAAAAACACTTCCACACAAAAATACTAATCATATCTACATTTGTCACCAATACTACTACATCCCACCATTACCACTGTCGCCACTACCACCACCACCAGCCTCCATGACTACTAAATGTCATTGTATCATCACAACCACTACACACACACACCCCCCCCCCCCCCCCCCCCCCCCAACTAACCATCCAACCCACGGCCACTGCCCACCACTACCTGCCACCTCCACCATCCACTACCCCCTTGTATGTAAAGTGGAAAAAGCATCAAAGCAGCAATTCGTCGAGTTTTAAAAGTCTCTTACTTCGGATTAAATCTAAAAAGAACTAGGGTTCTTGAAAATCCTACTGCTACTAAGTATAATTGTTACTGATGCTTGGAATTATACATTCTAGAAAAATGTTTCAAACAAAACTTAAACAAAGTGAAAATGAAAATTTGTTAAAATTACTGAATAAATAGAATTCTCAAATATTGAACAGCTATAACTTTATCAGACTTGTCAGCTATTCAATCTGATTCTTAAAGGAACTCAAACAAAAAATAATTCAATAACCACTCCCCGGTTCTCAAAGAACAAAAACCCACACCCCGTGGGCCGTGAATGTATTGATGGTATGGACTTTCAAGATTTGGTTGAATCTAATGAAGTGTGACCTCCTGATATTGTACCGAAGATTGATGCCAAGAACAAGCAAATTGGGGAGGCTACACCACTCAGTGGTGGATTTTCACACGAGCAATAGGGGTAATTGCCTCCAATGCAATTTTTTTTTAAAAAAAATTGGATAGTTTTGAAATGTTTATAAATTTTATAATTTTTTTTTAATTTTCACCCACTAAAAACTTGTATAAATTTATCACTACTTCTATATTTCAGTAATACTTTTCGCTCTAAAATTTAAACCAATATACTGACCTAATAATGTGCTAACTGCTAAGTGGTGTGGTCTCAAAAAATAAATCCAATAGTTCAAATTAAAATAATACTATTCTAACATTGTCATTGTCATGTCAATAGGTCAACAATTTATGAAAGATTTTTAGACCCCAGTAACATTATTCCTTATTAGTAAAAAAAAAAATTGGATTCTTTCATGAATTAAAAATTTAGACTTACTGTTGGTCTTCGCCAAGATTTTTCCTACGATCGACAGACTCAATCCTCTTAGAGATTGATCTCAGGCGATTGCTGAATATTGGGTTCAATTGTCTTGTTTCAATACTTTCTTGGATAATTACAATCGACAGATTTAAGCAAAGAAAATGATAATCAAAAGATTAACAAAAGTAAATACATTTTTATTAATCTAAATGGTTTTTGGATTTCAACAGAGTGATGAAACAACCTTGACACTAATTCTACCCAAAAACTAGTCTAAAAATACTCCTAAAAATGTTCAAGTCGTGGGTCTTTGATGGCTTTGATTGTGTCCCCCTTTTGCAATTAATGCCTCTTTTATAGGCATTTCTTTATCGACAATTACGCTGGCTCTTTGGGTAATTTCTTCCCTTGTTTTAACTATTATCTTCTTGGTTCTAGAGACATGATTGACTTTAATAACTACTATCTTTTTAAATTCCAGAGTGACTGTTTCATTCTTTCAAACATAGGTGTTGTAATTGTCTTTGAATTTGAAAAACCACGTCGATTGGCTTTGCCTGTTCTTTTATTGATTAAATGAATGTCACGTGGTGAACCCATTTCGCTGATTCATTCCTTGAATAGATGTCATACATTATTTATTCACGAAAATTGTAGAATGTGATTCAAATAATGCCCTCTCATTTATTTGGATTAGTTTAATAACCTAAATAAATGAAATACATATTAAAGAGCAATGTGCACTTTCGCTAAAAGTGATGTTGCCAGCTTGTAAGAAAATATAAGAAAGAGTAAATGGTATTCCATGTCATTCGACAGTCTTCCCCAAAAATACTAGTGGAGAATGTTCTTAAATAACTTAAGTCCGATAGGTCCTCGCCCGTATCATTGTCAACAACATTTGTTGAAGAGTCCTATATGCACAATTTAAAATTATATATAACCAACTAAGACACTACTTTTGTAAGAATCCCTTCATTTTTTAAAGATAATATGATTCAATCATTAAAAAATTTATTTCTTTATCTTTTATTTTTGACGAATTGCATCGTTTTTGAGTTGTTAGATTAATTTTTCTTTAATATAATTTCTCTTATGAGATTTGTAATGTTTTGATGATTTTCAGGTTAATGTGGTGGAATAAGTGATTGGGAGAAGTGACCAGTCAAGAGGAGAGTAAAGTGAAGATAAAGGAGAGCAAAGTGTAATAAAGTGGTGACATAAGAATAGAAGAATATCTGTCTTCGAAGAAGTTGGAGGAAAAGTCTGAGCATGCTTGTCAAGGAGCACCATTTGAACGGTCCCCACCCATTCGAACGAAAGGACGCTTAAGAGGAGCAAATGAGAGAATTCCAGTGGGATTGAACCGTTTGAACGGGTCCCAACCATTCCAACACCTAGGTGATGATGCGGAGTGCCACCATTCGAATGGTGAGCCACCGTTCGAATGCTCAAGCCAAGATGCAAAATCCAGTGGTTTTTAACCGTTTGAACGCAAAGGTCCATCTAAACGCCATTTGACGATACGTCCTTGCACCATTCGAATGCTACTTGTTCTTTCAAACGCCTGATGATTTAATGCTACAATTCGAACGGTTGGTCACCGTTTGAACGCACCTCCTAAGTTTGGGAACGTCAGTTTAGCCCTAGTAGATTTTTTTATTAATATTAATTCTGAATTTCTTCATTATTTTTTTAGTAAATACATAAATAGGGGGAGTTAACTTATTTGTGGGGATTCTTTTTTCTGATCTCTTCCTAGACTCTTCCTTAGAATTTTTCTTTATTTATTTTGAAGAATCAACTCATGGTTAGTGAGTAATTCTCTTTTTATTCTCTAGTTAGGGTATGGTTTTCATGATTGTAGGTTGAATATTTTATGAATGCAATTATATTGTTCTTGTTCTTGAATGATTTATCTTTTTATATATTTCTCGATTGAATGAATGACTTTTATTAAAGTAATTTACTCTATAAACTTATTTGATTAGTCATTAACAAGGTTGAGTTCTTGGTATGATTAATATTTATAATTCCCAGTGAGTTTACAATACTAGTTCTTGAGTTCTTATTTTCTTTTCAATCAAAATCTAGTTTTCAAAGCTATATTTTCTAGCAGATTATACTAACGATGGAAGTCAACTGAGATAATAATAATATAATTGCATAAATATGATATTTGATTTACATGAATGATACCTAATCCTGAAGCTAGAGAATATCCTTATTTCATAACAAATTCCTTTAAATATGTTTCAATTACTTAAACTCAATTCATTTTTCATCCTTCTTCCTTTTTACCTTCTCCTATCTAAAACAATTCCCTAAGGATCAACCTCATACTACAAATTTATTTCTACTTCTTGACCAGCACTTGGGTTTTTAGAGTTAAGCATAATACCTGAGTGAGATGTAACATTTGATCACTAGGTTGAAGCATGCTAGCAAAATCAATTTAAGCAAACAAATACCATGAGAGTAGAGATTGGCATCCTACGTGACCCACAAAGAAGAATAATGCACTCGGACGGACCCGAAACGTGCAATGAGAACCTCGCCATCTTATTCTCTTTCAAGCTTGACGAAGAAAGAATTGCGAAAGTTGTCCATTAATGTTTGCATGCTTTGCAAGTCCACTCAACTAGATCTTCCCAATTATTCTTTCTCGAATAATCCTTAGTCCTTACTATTCTCTAGCTCTTGTTCCCTCTATCATCTATTTATCTTTTTCTTTGTCCCTCTTTGTTCAATGGGGGTGAATTTTATTCCATTGGAAATAGATACCATGTAACGTATATGCAGTCATAGAGAGAAGCCAATCAAGTGATCGAATAATATGAAGAAGCAAAGGATCACCCTAACAACATGTTTACCAAGCTCCCTCAAACTTAGAAGCACCCACAATGTCAACAACCAACTCTGTGCCACCGACACCCAATTCAAAAATTAAACTATAAATTTACCATAACACCCAGTAGTATAGTTTGAGGAAGAATTTGAGTAGAAAGAGTGAGTACCCACCTGTTGTGTTGTGTAGAACTTAAAGAAATTTACAGTAATATTTTTTTGGTGCATGGACTCTGATGCTTGTTAAATTATTGCTTCAATTTTATTATAGTTGATGGTGCTGTAAATCTAAAAGTATGAGAGAGTGAGGTTGAAGAGCTCTCTGATGGAGTAAATATGTAGATTATCTGGGATATAGAGTGTGAACAATTAAATTAATTGTAGCAATTGACAAACACGATGTTTAGTGGTTCACCGGCTGAAAAACTTGGCTAATCCACTTTAATAGAGTCGTTTTCTCTAAGGATTTGTATCTTTTATGGGCATTTGAAGCCCCATCTACATACAGTTCCCAAACTGGCACGTATAGAATAAAACCTTGGGCATTCTGAGATATGACTTGCTTAGGGAGCGAGGTGAATTCGGATATGAAGTTGGCCAAAACTTGTCCCTTAATGAAAGCCCTAGGTTTGAATTTGATATCAAACTCCATTAATTTGATTGCTCATTTGACCAGCCGACCTAAAGACTCAGGCTTATGGAGGACCTATTTCATTGGTTGGTCAGTAGGTACTTCGATGGTATGAGCTTGAAAGTATGGCTTGAGTCTTCTTGATGTAGTTATGAAGGTCAGGACTAGCTTCTCCATCCTTGGATCTAAGTAAAAAATTAGACGCAGCCAAATACAAGGTTAATATCACTCCTACTTTTGGACTGACTAGGATTAGCAGTGTGCTCAAGTAGACCTTCAGGTTCTGGGAAGCTTCTTTACACTAGTTGTTCCACTCAAGGGCTACCTTTAGCACCTTGAAGAAGGGCTAGTACTTGTCGATGGCTCGAGAAATGAACATGTTCAGTGCGACAATCCTCCCCGTAAGCCATTGGACTTCTCTAGTGAATGAGGGAGACTTCACATCAAGAAATGCTTTAATATTTTCAAGATTCGCTTCGATACCTCTTTGGTTTACAATAAAACCAAGAAACTTTCCTTTCTATACTCCGAAGGCGCACTTGGTTGGATTCAGTTTCATCCCATACGTCCTGAGGATCTAAAAGACCTCCTCAAGGTGTTTAATGTGGTGTTGAGCTGCAACAGACTTTACCAACATATCATCAATGTACATCTCCATTGTCGTGTGTGAACATTTTGTTCATAAGCTTTTGATAAGTTGCCCTGCTTTCTTCAATCCAAAAGCATGACCTAATAACAATAGGTTTCTTACTTAGTGACGAAAAAGGTCTACTCTTGATCAGTTGGGTTCATTTTGATTGGGTTGTAGCCTGAGAAGTCATCCATGAAACTTAAGAGCTCATGGACCGAGGTGGTGTCAATGATAAGATAGATATGAGCCAGGAAAAAACTGTCCTTTAGGCAAGCTCGATTAAGGTCAATGAAGTATATGCATGGACATCATTTCCCATTAGCCTTCTTCACTAAGACCATATTTGCCAACCATGTTGGGTAATAGACCTCCTTGATTGCCTTGGAGCTTAGAAGCTTTTCCAGTTCTTCATTGATTACCTTTTGTCTCTCATGGGCGAAACTCATCATCTTCTGTTTGATAAGTCGACAATTGATATCCATGTTCAACTTGTGGACGATAACTCTAGGGTCGATTCCTCGCATGTCCTCCTACTACCAGGCAAACACATCCGAGTTACGCCTTAAGAATGTGATGAGCTTGTCTTTGATCTCCCTAGCCAATTTTGAGCTGATAAAGGTTATATATTTGAGAACTTTGTCTATCTAGATTGGGTCTAGCTCTTATGAAGGAGTTGGTCATGTGTCTACTTCATCTCTTATATCAAGTCATCCATTTGAATAGAATTTACCTATTTCTACTTCATAGAGGTCATGTAGCACTCTCTTACCACTCTTTGATCTACTCTGACTAGACTAACGCCATGATTGGTGGGGAATTCCATTACCAAGTGATAGGCTAAGAGAATGGCCTTGAGAGAGTTTAAAACTGGTTTTCCTAAGATCACGTTGTTAGCCTAGGGGGCATCAACACAAGGAATTTCAAAGTGGTCATTGCCTGGTAGGGGGATCTCCAATGGTTAGAGTAAGTTGGACAAATCCTAGTGGGTATAACTTCTCTCTTAAGAAGCCTGCCAGGTGTGATTTGATAAGTCAGAAACGCTCTCTACCTATGCCTAACTAGTCAAATACACTTAAACAATGATATTTTTCAAGCTCCCATTATCACCAAGAACTCGGTGGATTCTTGTTAGCAACGATAGCCTTCACAACTTGAGGGTCGTCATGAGGGGGCTGACACCCCTCCAAGTTAGCATCAGAGAATGTAATGTCCATGCTAAGACTGGCAGCCTTCTACATAGAGTTTATCTCATGGATGTCCTTAAATCGAATCTTTCGTAAATGTGCTTTTCTTACTAAGCTTGATTGACTCCTCTTGCGAATTCAACTAAAATTACTTTGATCTTCCCAAGAGCCTATTGGTGTTGCCTACCTTGGGGTTGTTCCTATTGGTTTTTGGCTTGGTTTTTTTTCCTCTCGTGCCACAAGACGTCTGAGTTGCCCTCTTTGAATGAGGAACTCAATCTCTTTCTTCAATTGAATGCAAGCATTCGTGTTATGGTCGTGGTCTCTATAGAAGTTGTATTTGTTGTAGTCTGCCTTTTCAAGAGCCGCCTCTTTTAAGGCCATTTGATGTATTTCTCATGCTATACTTGGTGCACCACCTATGATACCAAGGTATTCAGAAAGGTATATTGCTCTGGTGCAAACCTTGACTGTAGATTTGGTTTCGGGAGTCCCAATCTATCTCTCACATCCCCCCTCTACTTAGGGGATCGATCTCGATTCCTTATAGGGGAGCGATCTCAGTCTCTCCTAGGAGAGTGGTCTTGGTCTCTCCTTGGGCTTGTTTCCTTCCATTTTTTCCTAGCGTGTTGTTCTGTCATTGTTGAAGAGCCACGCCTCGTACTAAGCACTTTTTCTCTGTTTATGTACTTTTTACTTTTTCTAGCACCTCTGCCATGGTAGCATGGGGATTCTTGGAGATGAAAAATAGGAAATCGAATGAATGGAGCCCGAGCCGACTATAAAGGAGATTAGGACCACCTTATCGTCCAATTCATCCACTAGAAGGGATTCGCGATTGAACTGTTGCACGTAGCTTCTGAGAGGGTCGTCTGGCTTATGTTTGATGCTGAAAAGATACAACACTAGTTTGGGATGGGTCCTTGCGCCAATAAAATGGGAGATAGATTATAGGGACATCTCTTTGAAAGAGAAAATGAAGGAAGGGAGGAGTTCGTTGAACCAAGCTAATGCAGTTCCTTTTAGATTGATAGTGAAGGCTCGGCAGTGAATGAGGTCTTAATAACCATGCAACTCTATTTGATTTTTATAAGAGTTAAGGTGGTCAAACGGGTCCCTTGTTCCGTCGAAGGTCTTGACCTAGGGCATTCTAAACTTCGCGTGCTGGGAAAAATGAAAGATCTCTACTGGAGCCTCCATTGTTACGGGGACTTGGTTCTTCACAATATCTTTTATGTTCCTGAGTTCATTTTGGACTTGTTTATTTTTTTCTTCCCAATACCTATTCAAGGGATCCTGGGGGAGCGGAAGTAGAGGGTTATGCCTCATCTCTTCCCCAACCTTGTTATGGGCCTTATTTTTGCGATCCTCATGGCCTTGATGGCGGTGAACATTTTCACCTAATTCACTATACCGGTCCTCCGTTACTCCATTAAAAGGCTGTGGAGGAGGCAGTGGTGGATTTTGGCTATTAACCACTAATTTCTTTGAGAAGATGGAGCAATACCCCATAATACTTATCCCAAGGTTTCTCATCCCAAGGTTTCTCAACCTCTCAAATCTCTTTTTGATGTTATTTTCCTCTAATTATGTTTAAAACTTAACTAAATTTATTTCTTCTAAGAGTGACCATCCTGAAACTTCATTATTAATTCATCATACATCAACACAGTACATGATAATTTAATATAACTTAAAATAATCACATGGGGACTTATATAATAAAATATAGTTTATGGATGCAATTGACTTAAGAATATGTGGAATATTAGAAGTTTTATGTATTTAATGTAAGATGATAAAAGAACATGAAGGATACAATAGACTTTACAACTTTAATTGAGGATAGTGATGGTAAAAAAATATTTTTGGCTTTAGTAGACTTTTAAGAGTAGTATAGATAGTCCCAGGTGACAACGCTTCTAAGTTGTGTTTATTAGATGACAAGTGGGTGTGTATAGAACATGAAATGAGTGTCATTTACAAGTAAATAGGTACTCTGGTGTGTTGTACAAGTCATATGGCTTGTATAGTGAGGCTAAAAATGCTTTTGCTCTTGGATATTGAGCAAGAATATGGTG
The DNA here is from genome assembly GCA_951799425.1 of Ilex aquifolium. Taxonomy (NCBI): domain Eukaryota; kingdom Viridiplantae; phylum Streptophyta; class Magnoliopsida; order Aquifoliales; family Aquifoliaceae; genus Ilex; species Ilex aquifolium. Next base: position 44,136,646 of record OX637391.1, on the reverse strand, counting down.
CAAGGGAGGTGCAACCAATGAATGAGGTGGTTGTCCATCTAGATCCACCATTGAAAAATCAATTTTTCGAAAGATGCAATGGACATTCCCCTAGCAGCACTTACAGCTATTGAGCATAATGAAGAGGACGGTTGTGTTGTCGTTACCTACCTAATTGCATAATGAAGAGCTTGTTTTGGGTATAATGCTCACCCATATTAGCTTCTTATTTTTTGGAAGAATTGTGTGAACTCCTTTTTCCTTGTAGGTTGCTTTTTTAGTGGATTGTAATGAATTTTCATATGTAATAGCATGTGTCAATATTGGGAGAATGCATGTGTTAATATTGGGAGAATGTTTTTATGTGGGCTACATGTACATATGTGTTTTGGTATTGTATGTATCCATGAATATTATGTTACCCCTTTGGTAATGAAATGCGTGAAGGTGCACTGTATATATTTTGTTTTAGGAATGTGAATTATTATTGTGATACAATTTACTTGTCCTTGCTGTGTATATTACTTAGATAACAAAACGATGTTGGAATTTTAGACTTGTACTTATAAATGTTGGTTCCAAAAATTACTGAGTATGAGACTCAAGTGTTGCTTTACACACTTGTGGAGTATAAAGTCCAAGGTGAAATACCACCACAAGGAAAGTACAAAATAGAGATGTTCGAGAAATTGTTAGATTTGTTGCATTGGAGAATGTCAGATTTTAGCTTGGAGCTGAAAGAACTCGTGAGGCTAGTTCTCTTCTGAAATGTGCAATATTTTACTATCACTGAAAATATTGAATACAACCAGGTTTGCTTGGAACCTTTAAGGGTCGTTCAATGGAGCTATCAACTATTTGAGGGTAAGTGTTGTGCATTGAAAATATATTGTTGGTTGTCAATTTTAGCTCATTTGCTTCACAGACGTACTTAAATCATTTTTTTAATTCAAATGTGCAGGAAAACAAGTTTACCTTCAAATACTATATCAAATCATTTCCCTCATTTGACAACTTTATAGAAATTTTTAACCTCACAAAACGGTCCCTACACAAGATTTCGTTTAAAGTTCCAGTTCCTCACCGAGTGTGATTCGTGAGAATGACGTAGATATTATCATCATTGACCAGTTTTTGTGTATTTTTTATGGTAGTTTTCACAAGCCATTTTTGGTTTTTGGGATATGAAAACTTGTGGTGCTAAAAAAAAATATTAACCTTCAATGTATGATAGGTATGTAAAAAACGTATTACAATGTTGTCGTCATTTTGTTTGCTCTTTTGAAGGAAATAGATAAATATGTGTATAAAGTAATGTTGGGATGTTGGGTATTAAATTTTTGTGTTTGAACATAATGGATGATACAACGGTGTAATTGGAAATGTGTATTTCATATGTGTATAAAATATTTTATATGGAATGTATAACAATATTTATATTTGGTATGCGAGTGTATTTTTATATTTTTTTCAAATGAATGTTATCCTTTGGAAATGATTGTAAGGCTAATTTGTAATCCAACCATGAGGTTGGATTGGATTGACTAAGGGGCATAATAGTTAAAGTATACCATAATAATGCTCCTTACATCACCTTTGTCCATGGGTCTCATGACAATGAAAGTGTGCCTGCCAAACATTAACAATGATATGATTGTCCCATAAATCTAAGCCGTATAAAGAGTGGCGTGGATTTGACTTCAATGAAAAATGACATTTTTTTAGGTTTATAGCACATTTAGTCCCTAAAGTATTCATTTTTTTTATCAATTTGGTCATCAATATTCTAATTTTGTCAATTTGGTCCTCAAACTATACGATATGTGTTTAAATGGTCCTCTACCCAACGGACCATTAACTTCCTTGATGGAAGTTGTCACCTGACCTTCACGTGATGCTGCCTGAAGGACATTTGATGGAAACAAAAAAGTGAGGGGTCTTAGTCGAAGGGTCAAAGCCATTGTATTTGTAGTTTGCTCTCCCAAGTTGAGGGTTTCATGCGTTCAATTTTGGTCTCCCTGATGAAGTTGAATGAAGTAGATATTCTCTATTGATTCCTCTCACAAAGATCATTATATATCACATCAAAAATTGGGTTTAGATCATTGTTCATCGTATTGTGAGGAATGGAAGGTAAGTGGTTCTATTTCTTATAGTTGTTGGGTTGTATCTATTACTTACAGTTGTTTAATGCGTCTGAAAGCAATTTTTTAAAGTGAATGCTTTGTTGGTTGTCATTTTATAATGGATAGCAAGGGATCCATATGCATTTTGTGTTCCCTTGTCTGAGACAATAGTCTCTTTGCTCAATAGCATTTTTATAGATTTTTCAATTTTAAAATTATGTGGTCCTACACCGTATATGGTTTTTTATTACAAAGTCCTTGGGAAAGATATGGAATTGGGGTTGGTATACATAAAGTCTGATAGAGAAGTTATGGAAATGACTGAATGTCTACCAACGAATAGGGTTGTTGTATTTTATCTAGTCCACCTAGATGGTTTACCATAGAGAAGTCAGGTTGTTGATGGTAATCCACAAGAGAGGAAGATAGTCTTAGATTCACCATCAAGTTCTGAATTTGTGTCTGAACATGAGTTAGCATCACATTCAAGTGATTATGAAGAGTTAATGGATGAGTATGCCATGTGTGATAACGATCCAACCTATGAATTAGTGTAATCTTCATTCATGAATGCTATAGTAGAGAAGCTTATTTGAGAGCTTATAAGCCAATGATCCAACCTATGAATGGGTATAATTTGTGGTACACGGCAGGATTACCCCCAATCATTCCTCTAGTACAACGTAAGCAACCTGGTAGGCCTAAGAAACTTGGGCGAAGGGGTCCAGATGAGACTACTACAAAGAGAAGTAAGAGACATAAATTGAGGAAAACTGTGTAGGATTCAGTTTTATGTCAACGATGTGGTAAGAGTGGGCATAATAAAAGAACAGGTACAATTACACTTCCTAAAGTTTCTAATGCTTCAACTCAAGAGGGTAATTGTGAGGAGCAAGTGTCGCATGCTACTCAGGGAAGAGGAAGAGGACATGGCACTGCTGTTGGTGAAGGAACTGCTATTAAAGGAACTGTTGGTGTTAAGGATAAGGGAAGAAGACAAGCAATTGCTGTTGAGGGAAAGGGAAAAAGAGGAGGGAGGGGAAGAGGAAAACAACCTGCTAGCAAGGGAATAGGACAACAACCTGCTAGTGAAGGAATAGAGTCATCAGCAGGCATGAAATCCTTCATATGGAGGGGGCAAAGGTGTGTCACACTTTCAGCACTTCAATCTTCAGCAAGAAAAGGAATTTTCTAGGATTTTTGGTGCACAAGAAGGAAATTGAGTAGGCAATAATAAGGCGAAGGCTATAAATATCAGAGAGGTTGCGCCTCCAAGGACCAAGAAAGAGATATAGCGCCTGATTGGTCAAGTCAATTTCCTTCGATAATTCATCGCCAATTATGCAGAAAAGGTGCATGCATTTTTGCCGCTCCTGATGTTAAAAGGTATAGAGGACTTCAAATGGGAGGCACAACACTAGGAAGTTTTTCACCAAATCAGAGAGTGCTTGGCCAGCCCGTTTGTCCTCATGCCACCCATAAAGGGTAGGCCGCTGCTATTATACTTATCAGTCGCACAAGAATTTATTGGATGTCTGTTGGCTTAGAATAATAATAAAGGTGAAGAGCAAACTGTTTATTATTTAAGTAGAATATTGACTCAGGTCAAACAGCGTTATAAGCCAATCGAGAAGCTTTGTTTAGTATTGTACTTTGCACCACAAAAGTTAAGAATATATATATATATATATGATTTCAACTGTAGTGTATATTGTTGCACAAATAGATTTAATTAAATACATGTTAACTAGGCCGATAATAAGAGGGTGAATCGGCAAATAAGTCTTGGCCCTAATGGAATTCTCGCTGAAATACAATCATAGGAAGAAAAGAAGGGGGGAAAGGAAGGGAGAGGGAGAAAAAAGAAGAAACGGTCGACATTCCATCAAAGTAGGAGCTCGACTTTACGATCAAAAATTTAACACACGAGATAAAAATCAGAGGTACAAGATAATATACAATATACTTATGTCTTTCAATTTTTTTTGCAAAGAATGTCCTTTTGATCATTTGAAATTTTTATTCTTGTTGATTTTTTTTTTGTTGATATAAAATTCTAAATCGTTTGTTGAGCTGGTCTATATTTTGGGCTAAATATTTTGTGATTGATTGATATATGTACAAAGTGTGCTTGTGAGATATGATTATGGTCCTACGGGGGTGTGATTATGGCCCTGCTAGATGTGATTGTCTAGTAAGAGTATGAATTTATATGCCTAAGTGTCACTGTCATGTCACTAAGATAAACCGAATATGAGACTTTGTTTGATCGCAGTTGAGTTATGTGACATGTCGAATTTGATTATTGATTATGTTATCCATGATTACCTATCAATTGAGTTAATTGATATTTGATTGTGTGTATTTTATTGTTGAGCATATTATTTCTTATCGTATTATATATTTTTCTGATTTTAATATTTTTAAGGATGATTTGGAATAAAAGTATCAGAGTTGATATATCAGAGAATTGGAGATTTTCAACTTTTGGTTTTATTGTGGTGATATATAATTTGAACATATTCATTTATATATTGTGAAGATTATTTTTATTTAAATTTTGAGGTAATTTAAGTGCTTGTCATGTATTTGGAGATATATTTATAGTATATTGTAGTCGATTTATCAAGTAGTGTATCCAAAAAATTGGGGCGTTATAATTTTAATTTATATAATTAAAAAAATAAATTATTATTTAAAATATAAATATTGTATGATCAATATTTAATTTTTAGTATTGCAAAGTGGTTTTAGGCATATTTTTGCTAGTAACACAATATTGGAAGACGTGCCTATAATTTTAGTCACTAAACCTCATGTGGTGGAAGTGGGGATGATTAGTTTTTAGTTCAGTCATCATTACATGTTTTTTTTAATCATGAGTCATCATTACATGTTGAGTTCCATCTTCATTACCATTTTTGTTGGAACCTATTTAATGGGACTCGGACCTTAATTAATAAGGTGCAGACTTGGGTTTTGGGCTAAGTATATACTAATTAAAAGACTTGACATACATTAGTTAGGTTAGTGGGCAGTTTCCTTGTGAAAGTGGTGTCTTAGGTACAAGGAAACATATTTAACAAATAGTTAGTTTCCTAACGGTTACCTTGATGAGAGGGAACGGTTACTGATTATTTGAACGTGAGGAGGTTGGTTATCAGTGAGGGGGATATAAATTGCCTGAGAGACCTCATCTCTTATTCACGCATACAGAATCCCTCACTCTCTGGATAAACTATTTGCAACCTATGGAGAATTAAGTTCGTGATATACTTGGTGTTCTTGGTTCGTGATATATTCGGTATTCTTGTTATTCTTCTCGTGGGGATTTTCACTGCATATCTCTATTAAGAATCATTATTATGGATCCCGTGAGTATTCGATCCGGTTTATGACCATTAGGTCTATCAATTGGTATCAAAGCTGGTCATGGGATTTGGTTTTTAGAATTTATTTTTATTCATATGATTAAATCTGAGAAAAGAAAAATTAAAAAAGAAAGTTTTGTTCTTTTCTTGTTGCTGTCGAAACGCATGTTGTTGTTATTTATTATTGTCGACGGTATTGTTGTGCATATGATATCAAATTTGTTTTCACGATCTGTGTGCTTTTATTTCAAGTAAATCAGTGGACAAAAGCATGAAAGCATGATGAATGCCTATTGTTTTATTGTTAAAAAATTCTTAGTGCTACATACAAACAATTGAATATACCTTGAATGTTAGACTTTGAAAAGTCAAAGAATGTTTTTATGGAGTAAATTCTATGCATTCTGTATATTGGAATAGAACTGGTACTACTTAAGGGCAGATAGCAATTTATGTATTCTACGTGTAGGCTTTGAAAAGTCAACAATTCATTTGTTTAAAGTTGTTGTGTCGTATATCCTACTGTTAGTCATTGTTTAAATGACGAAATAGCATTGCTAGACACTAATGATATTTTGGCCATAAGGTTTATTCCAGTCCAGTTTTTTGCCATAATTGACTGTTTGATTACTAGATTCATATGGATAAAATTTATTTGTGCATATGTCATGATTCAGATTATTCTATACATAATGACGAGCCAAAGCATCTTATGTATGGAAACTTATGTTTGATAAAATTATCGTTATTTTAATTTTTTGGTGGCGAGCCAAAGCAACGCCAAAGCATCCCATAATTTTAAAATATAAGGAAACTTATCAATTAAGCAATTTATGTTTATCCATAACATTGAACACTTGCACCATATTAAATAATGGTTCTACCCCAAAGGGAAGCTATTTTATCATGGTGAACGATTGGATAAAAGAATGATTTAAGGTATTGTGGCTAAGTTGAATTCTTGTTGCCCAAAGGTCTTGAATTCATCTTTTCTATTACACTCCATGCCATTAGTTTCATTGTGAGATGGGTAAATCATGATAATGTTATATAAAGTGATTTACCACTAAATTTACTAATATGGGTTAGTAATTTAGATAAAGTTTAAGCGTGATTATTAGCATGCATATTAATTGTAAGCATGTAATATTTCATTTTGCAGCTTTACTTCCTAACCTTATGTCTCAATCTTCATCTCATATCCCCTTACTAAATGGTTCAAATTTCTCTGAATGGAAAGATAGAGTAATCTTTACTTTGGGGTGCATGGAGATTGATATAGCGTTTCGTGAAGATAGTCCACCTATCCCTACGAAATTTAGTACGCCTGAGGAGAAAAAGGTGCATGAGAAGTGGGAGAGGTCTAACCGCCTTAGCCTCTAACTCATGCAAAGTCATATCTCAAGGAAAATCAAGGGCTTCATTCCAGACTCCAAAACTGCTAAAGAATTCATGACTACAGTTGAGGAGCAATTTGTGAGCTTTGAAAAGGCACTGGCTAGCACCCTGATTTCAAAGTTTGTTTCTTTAAAGTATAAAGGTCACAGTGACATACGCGAGCACATTACAAAATTACGTGACATCTCTGCCTAACTCAAATCACTGGAAGTTGATATGTCTAAGACATTTCTTGTCCACTTTGTCCTTAATAATCTACCTTCATTGTATGCTCTATTTAATATCTCTTACAATACACATAAGGATAAATGGTCTATGAATCAGCTTCTAACCAAGTTTGTTGATGAAGAATAGAGACTAAAGCAAGAGAGGCAAGAAAGTGTCTATTTGACCTATCATAAATGACAAGGACATATGGAAGCAGGTAGTAGTAGCTACCATGTTCCAATTAAGAAGAAAAGCATGATGATGTCAAATCCGTAGACAAAAAGAACTTCAAGTGTTTCTTCTGTAGGAAAAATGGACATGTAAAGAAAGACTGCATCAAGTATAAGAAATGGCTCGAGAAGAAAGGTACATTTCCTTCTTTAGTGTGTTATGAATCAAATTTCGTAAATGTACCTCATAACACATGGTGGATTGACTCTGGTGCAACTGTCCACATATGTAACACCATGTTGGAATTGTTGAACAAAATGGCACCAACGGAAAGTGAACGAAGCATCGTTATGGGGAAATAAGATGCGGTCACATGTGGAACCTATTGGGACGTTCAGACATGTTTTAAAGACTAGCGACATCATACATTTACATGACACTTTCTATGTTCCTGACTTTTCTAGAAACCTTTTATCAATACCTAGACTTGTTTCTTTTGGTTATCATGTTATGTTTGGACCTTCGTTTGTTAGTTTGCACTTGAATGGTGTGGTGGTTGGTAATGATATTTTAGAGGATGGTTTATTTAAATTATCCCTAGATACATCATTTGAAACATCTTTGTTATCCCTGCATGATAAGGAACATTGTGGATTGAAACGTGGCATTTTGAATGAAAATTCTTTCACCTTATGGCACAAGAGATTAGGACACATCTCTATAAGGAGAATCAAGGGATTGGTAAATGATGGGATCTTACCAAGCCTTGAATTCACAGATTTTGATAGTTTTGTAGACTGTATTAAGGGTAAACAGACTAACACATTCAAGAAAAGCGACATAAGAAGCTTGAATGTGTTGGATATCATACATACAGATATTTGTGGGCCATTCTCGCCCCCATGGTTTACGGGCCACAAATATTTCATCACTTTCATAGACGATTTCTCACGATACGGTTATCTTTACCTCTTGTTTTATAAGGACCAAGCCTTAGACGCTTTCAAGATTTTTAAAACAGAGGTAGAGCTATAGGTTGATAAAAAGATCAAAACCGTGACGTCGGATAAGGGTGGTGAGTATTATGGTAGCTACACTGAATCAGGACAACAGTTAGGTCTATTTGCTCGATTCTTTTAAAAACAAGGTATAGTGGCACAATATACCATATCAAGTACTCTTGATCAAAATGGAGTAGCTGAAAGGCGGAATCGAACACTAATGGATATGGTTAGGAGTATGATTAGTTACTCCACTCTCCCAATTTCTTTTTGGGGTGATGCCTTGAAAACTGCCATGTACATTCTAAACAAGGTTCCTACTAAGGTTGTCCCTAAAACACCTTTTGAGTTAAGTAGAAAACTCAGTTTAACACATCTACACATCTAGGGTTGTCAAGCTAAGGCTCGGGTGTATAACCCCCAAGAGAAAAAGTTGGACCCTAGAACCATAAGTGGTTATTTCATTGGTTATCCAAGAAGTCCAAGGGATATAGATTTTTTTGTCCGAATCATTCTCTACGGATTGTAGAGACACAGAATGCAAAATTGCTTGAAAATGACCAAGTCAGTGGGAGTATACAACCTTAAAATATTATTTTTGAGGAACATCCAATTTCTATGCAAAGTTCAGATGAGTTGGTAATGATTCCTTATCCTATTATTCATAATAATTTGATGGAGGATGGGTCAACTATTAATGTACCATCTGTAACTGAACCCACAATCACTGAGATTCTTGCTTCACCTACACATGTAGTGGGGCAAGAAGAAACTTTAAGGAGGTCATCAAAGGTTAAGAAAACTTCAATTCCATTAGATTATATTGTATATCTTCAAGAGTCCGATTTTGATATTGGAAAGTGTAATGATCCAACTACTTTCTCACAAGCCATGAATAGTTTGAATTCCTCTAATTGATATGATTCCATGAATGAAGAGTTGAACTCAATGGATAAAAATAATGTTTGGTTGAACTACCTCCTAGTGCCACAATAGTCAGCTGTAAATGGGTTTATAAGACCAAAAGAGACTTTAAAGGAAAAGTAGAACGACATAAGATCAGACTTGTTGCCAAGATGTTCACTCAAAAGGAAGCATCGATTACAATGAGACTTTCTCACCTATTCTCTGAGGATAATTATGGCAATGGTAGATCATTTTTGACTTGGAGCTTCACCACATGGATGTGAGAACCACTTTTCTCAATGGTGATCTAGAAGAAGAGGTGTACATGAAACAACCTGAGGATTTTGTTTTAGAGGGATAGGGTCATATGATTTGCAAGCTAAATAAGTCTATATATGGACTTAAGCAATCTTCCCGTCAATGGTATCTTAAGTTCAACGATGTGATTTCTTCATTTGGTTTCCTAGAAAATGTCGCTGATCGTTGTATATACCTTAAGATCAGTGGGAGCTGATTCATTTTTCTAGTCCTATATGTAGACGATATTTTGCTTACTAGTAGTGATTTGGTGTTGCTTATTGAGACTAAGCATTTTCTGTGAAACTCGGGTAAATTTGAATTTTTGTGAATAAGGGCAAAATGGTCATTTGTCATCCTAATTCTTATTTGAAATACTCATACTCTAGACCTCGGATGAGGAAACGGAGTTCGCCGTTGGATTCGTATCGCGAAATCTAGTCACCCTGTCAAATTTCGTCGAATTCCGAGATAGTCGAATTTTTGCACGTCGTTCGAGGCGACTGCGTGGCGAATGACATTTTAAATGTCCCCTATAATGGATTTTATAAAATTTCCTTAAACTTAAGTTAAAGTTCAAATAAAATTAATTTGAACTTAATCCGAGGTATAATGAATCGTTTCGGGACGAAAAACGGACCCGAAAGTCGAAAATATGCGGTACGATGTGGACCGCACATTTTTGCCTATATATACCCTCTTAAATCATCTTTTTGGACAAAATATCTCTTCAAATCAATGCTGAACCGTGTGAGGAGAGAAAGAGAAAGAAAAGTGAGATTTCAAGATTTCTTTCGCCAATTCCGGAAGTTCCGTCGGTCGGAATTCGTCGGACCAAGACTTAAAGTTCTTCTACTCGTCAAGGGCTACACGTACGTACCAAGAACGAGGGATTTCACCGAAGATTCAAGTTGAGTCTTTGGAGAAATCAAGGATTTTGTTGGTGTTCTTGAAGCTTTGAAGCTCTAGTCTTCATCTCACGCTTCAAAAGGTAGGGTTCCTCCTACTTGGGTTGATTTCTAACCTAAATGTCCATAGGAATGGTTGGATGTATGTGTTATATATATATATATATATCTATCAATTGCCTATTAATATGAAAATGGGAAAGTGAGCTTAGAAATGGCTTAGGCCAACTTCTAGCTTGACTTTGATGCATGGGGGTTACTTGGGCATTTTTTTGTAACTATTTGAAATTGTGGGCATGATATGTGTTTAACATGAAGGTGCCTTGAAGGTGTTGATTAAATGCCTTGAATTATGATATTTAATGTTGTGTGACAATATTATGTGATTACATAATTGATGCATGAAAGGTGTTTGATAAAATGCCTTGAATGTGAAAAGTGTTATCTTGATGAAAATGAAATAACATGTTTGAGTTGAGTTAGGTGATAACTTGTGGAAATCATATGCTTATTGATATATTGAGCATGATGATGATATATGAAAGTCATGTGTATATGACATACATTTCCATGGGATATGATGATAAGTGTTATATGTTGCTCATGTGACATTCATTACATGGGACATGACATGGATAGGCAATGATTCATTACATTGCATTTGCACAGAACATCTCATCACATGGGTGTGTGCATGGTTGTCGTCAATACCACACTTGGTGATTGACGGAAGGCTTGGGAAAGTTGGGTCGAAGGCCTAGCTAAGCCGCTTGGGTTCATGATAAATTGGGTCGGGGTAGCAAGAAGGGCTAGAATATCCCTCGGGTGAAAGACTCGTTGATAGGATTCGCACTCCGTTGGTGTAAAAGGCCATAAAGTGTGTCGGTATACGCGGAACCGTGGGTTGAAGTCCTGAAATTCCATGTTGGTTGGGTGCCATTGGTGTAAGTCCATGAATGCCCACCCCAAGAAAGACCCTAGTTTTGTAAAATGTCATTAATGTGTAACATAAATGACGGGTTCAGACATTGGCACTTGCGTGTGTTGGGGAGCCGGAAAGGGCTCGGATTGAGTGCATGAATGAGTCTCACCTCTTTGCATGACATGTCATAAGAAATTTCATATCTGAGTTGCATAAACATGATTAGAATTGTTGTGGATAATTGAGTATTGCATATGAGCATTACATGTGCATCTAGGTGGGGAGTAGCCTCTGTAGGGAATTTTCTACTGAGCGAGGCTCACCCTATACGGGAAACAATTTCAGGTGTGGGGTTTGCACCGGCGGATGGCTCCCATGTAGAGTATCAAGGGTGAAGGAGGCCGACCTGTGGTCTTAGTGCATGATTTTGTAAACCTTTTGATTAACATGGTTTTGACTTGTAAAGTTTTCATGATGAAAATGTAATAGAACTTATATGGGCTATTGTTAAACTAATATTGCATGTTTTGATATAAGTATTGATAAATGGACCTGGTGCGGTCAAGTTTTACTTATAAATGGACCTTGTGTGGTCATTGTGTTATATTGGGCCTCGGATGGGTCATGTTAATGTATACTGCACAGGTTGTGTTTTGGGTAGAGTTCCCCGTACAAAGGAGACTCTGCCCGAATTTCGTTAAAATTAAGGACCCCGGTAAATGGGGCATGGCGGTGTGATATCGAGTTACTCGGTATCCACGAGTATTCCGCGAGTTGATGGGTAATCAATGAACCCCCGGATTTTGGGGTGTCACATTTTCTCTCCAGTCATTTTGAAAATGAAGGATATGGGTGAGATCTTGCATGTCATAGGCATAGAGGTTCACAGGGATAGATCTAGAGGAAAAACTTTATCTATCTCAAAGGACCTACATTAAGAAAATATTGGAGAGGTATGGTATGGAAAACTCCAAAACCAAGCCATACACCTATGTCTAAAGGTGACAGATTAAGTAAATCTCAATCTCTGAGAACTGAACTTGAAAGGGAGAAGATTAGAGCATATCCTTATTCATCATTGGTTGGGACTTTAATGTATGCCCAAATTTGCACCAGACTAGACATTTCATTTGTAGTTGGTGTATTTGGCAGATTCCAGAATGACCCAGGTCTGAATCACTTGAGAGCTGCAAAGAAGGTGCTTAGATATCTGTAAGGAACACAAAATTACATGTTTACGTACGACATATCTGATTCTCTAGAGGTTGTCGAATATATAGATTTCAATTTTGCAGGATGCCCAGATAACAAGTGATCAACATCAAGATATATATGTTTGCTTGATAATGGTGGAGTCTCTTGGAGAAGTACAAAACATAAATTAACAACAACTTCTACTATGGAAGCTGACTTAGTTGCTTGCAATGAGGCAATTCCTCAACAAAATGGTCCGTGATAATCCAGGAGTCGTTTCCTCAATAAATAATGGCAAAGTATCTAATGGTAACAAGCACATAGATATTAAATACCTCATCATAAAGGAGAAATGTGATGAAAATAAGGTGTCATTAAGTAAATCAGCATTGTGCTTAAGGATTGTACAAATATCATGTAGATCATATGGGTCTAGTGAATAATGTTATTGCCTAATGTACTATATGTGCACATTTGGAGACACAATCAATTTATTGTATCACATTATTATGCTATTCTCCTTATTATATCTTTTGTGGTATGGATATGTTCTTAGCAGAAAATTTTGATGGATTTTATGAGAAATCCATTTGTAAAGAAAATTAGCCCAAAGCCTTGTTTATGAGAGTTTGGTGATATTGTGATCATGGAAGGTTATATGCCATGTATTGGTGTATAACCGTTATGGTTCATATTACTAGGCTCAAATAATCAAGAATGAAGTTAAGCTCACTTATGTTTGGATAATTTGATAAAGAGCGCGCATAACTTTACTAAACCCAAGTATTTGCTTATTTCCAAAATATATTATTTTCTTTCAACTTCCTTATCAATTTGGTCCAAGTGGGAGAATGTTGAAACTTATTTAATGGGACCCATATGTGGACCTTAATTAAAAAGGTGCAGCCTTGGGTTTTGAGATAAGTATATCCTAATTAAAAGACCTAACATGTATTGGTTAGGTTAGTGGACAGTTTTCTTGTGAAAGTGGTGTCCTAAGTACAAGAAAACATATTTAACAAATAGTCAGTTTCCTAACAGTTACCTTGATGGGAGAGAACGGTTACTGATTATTTTAACGTGAGGCGATTGGTTACCAGTAAGGGGGATATAAATTGCCTGAGAGACTCCATTTCTTATTCACTCTTACAACATCTCTCACTCTCTAGAAAAACTATATGCAACCTATGGAGAATTAAGTTCGTGATATATTCGGTGTTTTTGGTTCATGATATATTCAGTATTCTTACTATTCTTCTCGTGGGAATTTTTGTTGTATATCTTTATTAAGAATCGTTATTATGAATCCCGTGAATCAAGGTTAGTTTTTATTCGATCCGATTTATGACTATTAGGTCTATCAATTTTGCTATCTTGGCACCACCATTATACTAAATGGGGCGACAAGTATGCTAGATATTTTAACAACTAATGATGCCAAGATGAATCTTACCTACCACCGACAATCAACCATGTCGTGTCTTGTTATGTCGTGATCATATTAAATATTAGTTAACATTGATTTGACTCATTTAATTAATAGTGTTAAATATTTTAACTTAATCAAACTTATTCATAAATATTGTGGTATTAGACTATTAGTGTCCACGCATATGAATTGGAAATCCACTCTCAACCAGACTTACCTGTCATAGACCATGATAAACTAAAAATCTCTCCAACTGGATAATTAAAAAAAAAAAAACCAAGTAAGAAACCTCTAATTATATAGAATTATCTTGTTTTTTTTTTAACGAGTTTATCTTGTAAAAACTAGGCTATTTGTGTGCGAGATTAACTTAACCCGTTTATTATTTGGGGTAATGAATCAGATTAATTTTGAATTCATGTTAAAAATATATTAATTCTAACCTACTAATTTTGCAACAAGATCGTGTGAAAAGTTATCCCCCTTACTCCTATGGATATTCACGTAGACAACGCAGCAATTCACTCAGCATGTGTCCCAAGTACCAAATCGACTCCAATGAAGCAATGATGTTAATCCAATCATTTATAGCTAAGTTTGTCCATACTTTTGGACTAATCTCCTCCAATACACATTTTTCTTCAATTTCTTTCTTGGCAATTATTCACTATTAATGAGTGCGGGGTTCATTTACATATAATAGATCCCACTTAAATGCATGATAGGCGATCCATCAAGAAAAAAATTGAAGAGAAAATATATTAGAGAATATCTTAATCCCCTTTGATTGGTCCATCATATCCACAGACACGTGATCCCAACTAAACCTGAAGAGAGGTTTTATCATCCGTCTCAGACAACCCTAACCGTTAAACCAAAAAATAAAAAAGAACATTTATCATCCGAATACAACATGCATGATATCAAAAACAAGATATATAAGAGTGTAAATAATAATTTGCACTCTAAAAGGTTCTCATACTTTTAATTTAGACCCTAAAAGATTAAAATTTTCATATTATTCAGATTGTCTGCCTATGCCTATTACATTCCATTACCACCCAAGAGTCACTTACATCTGCAAACACACATAAAGCAATAAGAAATACACAACAGTGGAAGCTGTTTCTGGAAGACTGTAGTAAACAAAAGGACCTATGTTATTATTGGGGCTTGTGTGTCTAGTGGTAACCAAACCAGATTATAAATCTAGGGTTAAACTACAAGTCCACGATACTGAAAAACTATTTTTCGACATTGTATCTAAATAAAAATATAACAATGCAGTCCAAAAGTAATGTTCGGTGCCTTTTCTTAAAAAAAAAAAAATTCTATATTTGTTTATCCTATTTCTGAACACAATTGTTTGCATAATACTCGATTTTTTTAAGTGTTTTCAATGGGAATCTGGTGCTATCTTCATAAAATGTAGCACGTTGCTACTTTGTTTGATTGAGTGTGCAATATAGAAATTTCAGTCTTTTAGGGTGTAAATTAAGAATGTAAAAATCTTTCAGGGAGCAAAGTGTCATTTTTCCTATATAAGAGAGGATACGAGAAGTCCACTTGCAGTGGAGGGCTAATCCTCTTACACATGACTCAGAAGGCAGAGCAGAAATTTACACATGAAAGCAAAATAAGTCGAGTTAATATACAGACGCAATCTTCATCCCGGAAAGAGTAGAGCTTGTGTTTCAAAGAAATGAGAAAGAGCTATGTGGTTTCCCTCTCTCTTACAGTTGTGTCATAAACTTTGGATCAAGACCGTTGTACAGCTCGCTCTGGCGGAGTCTCTCAAAGTATGAACATGACAGTCCATTGTCCCTCGCAATGGGGGAACGAACCCAACCTGAATGATTCCTCGGCGCACCAGTAACCACAACAACTGTATTCTCATTTGCCAGGTTAGCCAGAGTTACCAGAGTCTCAGGTTCAGTAGCAGACGAGGCATCCACCAGAAAGATATGGCTAAAATGTCCAGCTACGATCCCTGCACCATGCAGTCGAAAGCTGCTCATGAAAGTGGATAATATCACCTTATATTTACTGATTTCCACACGTGGAGGACAAGAAAAGCACTCCCCTTCATAAAGGCAAGAGGGGAGGATGTCAGAAGGTACGCCATCCAACTCTCGGAACGCAGCATTGGCTCGAAACATATCAGATTCTGGAATCTGCATATTGATCAGGCTTCTCGTGAACACATCACATGTGCTATTTGAGGGAGCACATATGAGAATCCGACATGAAGGAGAGGTCCGGTAAACTTGGAGTACTGCTTCTTGAACAACCATTTTAGTTTCTGAAACTGGTCCTTCCACAAGATAAGGTGGTGGACACTTGAGGCTTAAAATCTGACGAACAGCAGCAACTTGCTCCCTATCAAGTTTGTGACTGATAGAAAGTTGTGTCGGAGCAAGTCTGATTTGAGGTACCCTTTCAGGGAAGAGGAAGTTCCTCAACAGAGGGTCTGATGCCACTGCAATTGCTTGGTGTGCCCGCTTTAAACAGACTCTGTTGAACGAGAATTTAACATCATATTTGCAGGCCCGATCATACGCCAAGTAAAAATCTTCTCCAAATTCTACTAACACAAGATTACTCTTCACCACACGGTAGATAATACCCTATCCAAATCCAGTACAATGAACATGTGAATAACGAGTAAATGAGATTTAATAGTATAAAAGAACAGGATGGCTATAAAAATTTCCCATCATTGACTATCTCTTCAAACATTCAAGACAGGTTTAATGCAATACGAAGTCTGAAATTTTTCCAAAATGAATTCATACAAAAGTACTCTTCACCATAGCATAAGAATATAAAATTATAATAGAATAATAGGATCTCAATTATAATTTTATATAAAATAAATAATGCATATATAATATAAATGTTAATTCATCTTTTTTAATGTCTCTAATTCAAAATCCGAATATGAAACTTTTGGTTTCATTCAACACAGTGATAATACCACATTAAAAATTCAAATGCAGGAATAATTTGAGTAAGAACAAGAGATTTTAGCTCAATGAGCACACGCTAAAAGGACTTCTGATTATAGCAAAAGATCATATGGGAAAAAAAATAGGGTTCGATATCTTAATTGTAACATAATTTGGAATCATATCAAAATAGCAAAAATCTCTGTATTGAAGATGTTTATGTTGGGAAAGCTCCCCCATGACTTTAAGAAGAACCACAGAACTTGGATTTTAAGTTTTTGAAAAACAAAAGAGCATAAACTGGAGCTGATCAAATATGAACATGCATCTGTCTAAAGTGGACAATTCTAATGCCAATAGGAACAGGATGATGATCCTAGTCACATCATGGTGCTCAAAAGTTGATCAACTTAGTATCTTAGGACATAAGGGGTTCTGTTGAACTCACAGGAGAAACAGTTCATGGGGGTGGCCGAGTAAGTACTCTGTCTTGGTCTATTGCCCAGTGGAAGGCACTTTAAATGAAGGCAATCGTGTGCCCACAAGGTAGGAAAATAGAAGTAAATGATCACTTGCATAAGAAGTGCATGTCACATAAAACATTCTTATTGGCGGACGAAAATAGGCGATTCATATTGTACACCGGTCTAGTTGTAGTCATATTCAACCTCAAATTGTGGGAACTAGAGAGTTTGTTGCTAAGAAATTACAATTAATATGAGATGTTAAATGTCAATGCTTTAAGCCAGGTTTTAGTGATTATGATAACAAAACATAACTATGTAATTGCAAAGAAATTACAATTAATATGAGATGTTACTCTATGCATTTTGTTTCTGACTTCAACTTAAGATTATTAATTTGATATCAAATCAATGGAGACTTTGGAAGCTTAATAATTATGAAGATACCCATGTGTTTCATCTCTGTCCTAAAGTGTGAGATTTTCTCTGAAGTTAGTTGATGGAAGATTAGAAGGCTGACCTGAAATGGCTCAATGTTCCTGCCTGAAGGCCGTACAAAGGCAAAGTCCCTAGATAACAGGAATGGCCGCCTCTCAGGAATGGAGTCCATCTTAAATGCTACAAAGACTTTATCATCCTTCTCATCGCTCTCGATCAAGTTTTTGTATCCGCCTTTCCGACGATATATTGCTGCTTTATGCAACTCCAAGGACACATTCTTCATTTCGAAGCCATCCCATTTCTGGTCCAATAGAAGCATTATTTATTCCATTCCATGATGTGAAAGAAAACCTAAAAATAAATGCATCTCTTTTGACCTATACATATTTATTGCTAAAAGTGAAGACCCCATGAGTACAAGGTAGCAGATACCAAAAAAGTAAAAAAATAATGGACTCGTATTCCTAAATATTGAGATTCTTTTTTGTTGCGGAGATGACCGGCCTTAATTTTAAGATAGAACACTTCAAATTTTCAAGAAAAAAACATAATCAATGGCCAAGTACTGCTATATGCAAGTGCAATTCATAGACAGCAGAATAATCACCCAAATTCGAGGTGATAATTTTGCCAACTGAGGATCAAACAGAATTCATGCATTTTACAGATTTGAGGTTACCAAGCAAAAAGAAAATTACTGACACTAAGTGATCAGAGATTACATATAATATGACTACTTCCATAAACACCAAAAGCATATTTGGATATTCATCGACACTAAGTGGCTCCATTTTTTAGGTAGCATTTGAAACTATAATGCCATTTAAAATGGGTCATCAAAGAATGGGTAAACAACACTACAACTGATGTTTTAGGGCCACTCATGACATTTTATGAGAATGTTTTTAGTTTTTCCTATCATCTGCAATGATGGGTGGCCTCTTCTGTAATGGCCCAATTCCATGTCATATATTATAGGGTCCTTTGGAGGCCGGTCCCTTTTTGTAGACTTATTTGAACTTAAGTTTACTCAAAAAACTTGTTTGGGAATAAGTCCATTTTGATCTCCATTGTCCAAAATACCCTCAATAGTTATATTTAATCAAGACTTGTTTGAAAAAACTAACAACTCATAAATTAGGAATTGTATTAGTATTAACAACTCCTAACTTGGGAATTGTACTAACATTAAAATTACTTTTCTATTAAATATATATAAATATATATAATAACATTAAATAGTAACATGCTCAACAAAAAAATAGTAATATTAAATAGTCACACGCTCAATAAAAAATTTAATTAAAAATTTAATCATTACAATAGAGTAACACCATACAGTAAGTACTTACTTTATTGTGGGCAAAACAATAGTTTTAATTTAAGTACTCACATATAGTGTCACTCTATTACAATGATTAAATTTTTAATTAAGTTTTTTATGGACAATGTTACTGTTTGATGTTACTCTATATATATATATATATATATATATGATAGAAAAAAAAAATTTAATGCTAGCACAATTCCCAAGTTATAAGTTGTTATATTTGAAAACATAGAATCTAACAATGATTGACAGTATTTATGGTAGGAGTAATTAGGTAATACAAATAAAAAAGAATTTGAAATATGTACTTAGTGACAACAATTTGATGAAAAAGAGGAATTAAGGGGAGTATAAGTTTAGCTGTGGTACTTACATCCAAATAAGTTCTAAAAAAGATACTCACAGCCAAAATATCCGTCTATTATATAAACATGTAGTATACATCATATATCACAAAACTATTGTAACTGCATGAACATGGGACATCCATAGGCAACTGGAAGCAGATTATGGCATTCCAAGGATACTGAATTAGTACGTGTCAGTGTCACAAAACATTGGAAACGAAAATCCACACTCTAGTGTGAAGACACTAAAAAGACCGGAGCCACCACTACAAATAGTCTCAATAATTTGAAAATTCCCCTTATGTGGAAGTCCATTCATTGAGGTTTTTCTTGCCCTTTTTTTTTTCTCCGCAATTGAAAGAGGTACATTTCAAATGCATGCAAATGCAATAAAGTAGATTGATTTCCCTAAGATTTCTACCATTTTTTTAAATCATTTCACCGTACTCATCTTCCTAGTATCCAAAGAATATTAAATAGAAAAGAGGAGGTGTAGAAACAAATAAGTAAAACTGTTGATAAGTATTTAGTTTCTAATCATGGGGTTTAAGGTTGAAATAGTCATCGCATTAAACACAATATTGAATAGGAGCAGAGGACGAATTGGTCTAAAAGTTAATAATTCAAGCCAGTCCAATGTACTAACTCTAGAGCGATTAAGTGAATGCACACAAACAAAAAGAACCCCACAATGAGAACTAAGAAGCTTTGTTGCTAGAATGGACAGTAATCAGGTGCAATTTGTATTCCGTTTGTGTATTAGTGCTTCTTAGTGAAGATTGTCTCTAATCATATGTACCCTATGGTTGACTTGTCTTATTGTGGTATAAAAAAATTCATATTCAACATCTAGAATGTCTAATAAAGGAGCATATTCCATTCATTCCATGTCACATTTGATAATAGAGTCACAAAATATTAGGAGAAATGAAAATACTTTTTCTATGTACCTCAAGGTAGTAATCCTCGGCATAAAGCAGAGCATGAAAGTAATCCTTGTAGGTCAACGGAGACAAGGGCTTCTTGAGCACTCCAGGAACAACGTCTTTCTTAATCAGTTCTTTGATATCCTCGGGAATCACATGCGTAGGTGATGAACCCTCCTGAACCCAAATGTACTTGGTGTGTGTCTGGTCATTTTTCGGATTAGATGAAGCAAGAGAAAGAGTAGGCTTATTGGAAAGTGGAGGTGGTTTCGCGAAAGATGAAATCTGAAAAGAAGATGAAGATAAGGACGATGGTGAAGTCGGTTTAGAGGAAGACGGAGGCGGCACAGACAAAGATGGTGATGGTTTGGAGAAAGTAGTGTGTGTCTTAGAGGAAGATGGAGATGGACATGGTTGAGAGGAAATTGGAGAAAAATTCTGGGACCATTTTTGGTCAGCATGATAATCAGAAGGGTTTCGATTTCTACTTTTGTTTCTGGGCAAACTTTCATTATCACAGTTAAGATCATCTTTTCCTTGTTCATCTTTTCCTTTTTCATCTTTTCCTTGTTCATCTTTTCCTTTTTCATCTTTTCCTTGTTCATCTTTCCAGCAATAATAAGAAATACCGTACAAAATAGTCGAGCAAAAAATACCGGACAAAATTTTCAACATTTTGGTGTAATCTATTCTAAATAACAACCAAATTAACACTCAGAATTCAAAACAAAAAAAAAAAGTTTTCACAGGGTATGTAGGATGTAGCTACAGCAATGATTTAGATTGAGCAGATCAAACTAGCAATATGTGCTTGATGGGAAATCAGATGTAGGTAGTAATTGGAATAAAGAGATGTAAAAGGACTGAGGATTCACCAGGTCTTGTTGGATCCAATGAAAGATTGATCAGAGAACCAATCATATGGATTCACAGAAAATTATTATATTTTGGCCACATTAAAACAGAGATGGGAGAGACCATACTTGGATCAAAAACATTGATTTGCGATCACTGAAGAGTTCAAGATGAAGATCAAGATCAACACCGTCTCTCTCTTCTCCATCTATCACTGCCAGCTCTAACTTTCTCAAGCATTCTCTGCATGTTCCTCTCTCTAAAAAGTAAAGTGTGATATTAGTGTTGAGTGAAGTCTTTTAACGTAAGGCAAGCGCGACTTGATAATGGAGAATCTTCACAAAGGAGAGCCCAGTAGGAGTGAGAATAAGTGGAGTGGGGAATTTATTCAGCACTTTATATGGAGTGTTTTTCAAGATATTCTGCCAACCAATTGCAACTTACATAGGAAAAGGATCCAGTTGAAACTCTGTTATTTTTGTGGATTTCATATGGAAACATCGGCTCACATGGAGTGTCCTTTTTCTTTGGAGGTCTAGAAGGATTCGGGTATTAAACTTTCACTGCTGGCTGCCTACTCGGTCCAAGAGTGGCTAATTAAAATAACAGAAAGTGTGCCTATTAGTGATGTAAGTTTGGTCATGACGTTAACCTGGTTGATCTGGTATAATAGGAATAAGGCTCGTCTAGGAGAAGAAGTCCAATACCCCGGGAGAATTCTGGATTTTGCTACTTCTTATTTTCATTAGTTCCTAGATGCCCAAGCACATAAGAAGACAATCTCGAATTAATAAACACAGTCTGATACTGGTTCTTGGAGTGTGCCACTGACTATCAAAATTAACTTTGATGGTTCTACATGTAAGGATTCAAATTCTTCTGGTATTGGGATAGTTATCAGAGACTGTAATGGGTTTTTTGTTGTTGGTATGTGTCGATATGTTGGAAAATCGATGGTTGTTGTACATGTGGAGGCTTTGGCTGCCTTATCTGGATTGAAATTTACAATGGAATTAGGATATGAAAGAGTTAAGCTTGAAGGAGATTCAAAAATAGTTATGGATGCCATCAGTATGAGGGAGCCTAATTTTAATGATATTGGTACATTTGTGGAGCAAATCCAACTTCATGCATCTAATTTGTCAGAATTCCTTGTGAGATAGACACGTCGTTCTGAAAACAACGCTATTGATTTCTTAGCTAAATCTGTTTTGCAATGTAAGGACTCTATTAGTTGGAGGGGAGATTGTCCTAAGTTCATGTATCCTCTCCTTCAAGAAGATAGAATACTTATTTGATGAAATATAATCTTTGCCGTTTCGTATCCAAAAAAAAAAAAGCTCTAAAAGAAAACCATTACGTGGGCATCACGTGTACCAAACCTAGTGGGGAGTTAATTTTGAATAATCTAACTCTAGTAATATTGTATATATGTATCTACTTACCAATACAAAAAAAAACATTGTATGTATCTTCAAATTGTATGTGTATTCTCATACGTTACAAATATATATATATATATATATATATATATATATATATATATATATATATATATATATATTGATTGTGTAATATTTAAGTTTTAAATAGCAATTTTTTTTCTTAAATTACGCAATTTCAAATTAAAGTGAACACATAAAAAATAAGAGAGAGAAAGGAGAGACAGAAGTAGGTGTGGATTAGTGGGGTTGTCTGATGTTAAGGTTGTCTGTTACTAGCTGTAATATTAGATAAATGTGTGTGTTTCTTTTCATCAAAATTATTCCTATGACGGAAGAACATTTTTATTTTTTTTGGTTAGTAGCGCATATTACATAATGCTTACATTATACTTTTTATGTTACAATTGATGACGAATTTGGACTGACAAACTTAGTTAAAATACAATTTAAAGTTTAAGTATTGATAGTTCAAAAACTAAACAAATATCATGTATAAAACCACCAAGTAGGGTGGTTCAGTGGGATACCGGCTGAACTTCTCATCTTAAGGTTGGAGGTCAATTCTTAAAGTCAACATTGGGGCTCGGTGGTTGACCGCTAACCTAGGTAAGTTCGTTCCCGAGAGGAGTAACGAATGAGGTCAGAGGTCTCATAATCCCACCAGTGAGGGTCTATCAAGGTATCTCTGGGCGCTCTCCTTTGCCCCACCCATTTTTTGCCAAACAAATATATATATATATATATATAAAGTCATCTGCAACCATAAATGTCTCTGGGTGCTCTCCTTTGCCCCACCCCTTTTTTGCGTGATTTAGCAATTTCTCCTTCCATCCTGCTGTCTTATCTAGCATCCTCTCCTTTAGCCAGGCTAGAGTTTGTTTTTTTACCTTCCACATTCCATTAGTAAGCCCAGATATTTGCCAGCATTTTGTAACAGAGGGACCCTTAGGATTTGAGCTAGATCTTGTTGCACTTGTGTTGGAGTATTTTTGTTGAAAATCACTCCAGACTTGTTTAAGTTTACTAGTTGTCCACTCACATAGAAATATTTGTTCAAAACCTCCATTAAGGACTGACAATCTATCCTTGATGCTGAAGAAAAGAAAATGGAGTCATCTGCAACCAGCATATGTAATACCTTTGGGTTTGTTCAATTAGTTGGATCCCTCTTAGCTGATTCATTTCCATTGCCTTATGCAACATAGCACTGAGGTTGGATCCCTTTGTCTTAGGCCCCTTAATGAATCTATTCTATTTTTTTTTTTTGCCCATTTATTATAATATTGTACCTTAACGTAGTTACACATTGCATGATTAGTTGGACCAATCTAGGGTGGAACCCCAGTCTGATAAGCATATCTCTCAGGAAATCTCACGCTACTCTGTCGTAAGCTTTTGTCATGTCAAGTTTGAGTGCCATTTGGTACTTCTTTATCCTTCTTCTCTGTCTCATTGCATGAACCACCTCCTAGGCCACCATGATATTGTCTTGGATTTATCTTCCACCTATGAAGGCACTTTGATTCTATGAAATAAATCTAGGAAGCAGGGGCTTTAGTCTTGTAGCTATCAGCTTAGAAAGTTGCAGCAACTTATCGGCTTGTATTCCCCAACCTCCACTGGGTATTGTACCTTCGGGATTAGGGTCACGTTTGTTTTGTTTAGTTCCTTTAGCATGTATTCCGATTGAAAAAAAAGGATATTATAGCTCCTTGGACATCCTCTTTGATAATGTTCCAGTACTTCTGATAAAATAAACTAGGTAGTCCATCCGGTCCTGGGGCCTTTACGGTTCCAAGGCTGAAATCAACCTTTTTAACTTCTTCCATTATGGGAGTTCTCAACATAAGTTCATTCATCTCAATTGTTACTATCTTAGGGATTTCCTGTAATGTCTGAGCATAGTTTTTGGTCCCTTCTGTAGCAAAATATCTCTGAAAGTGTTCCCTGAACCATGAGCTTAATCTGCCTCTGATCAGTTAACCAACTTTCATCCTCCCCTCTCAGCGATGACATCTTGTTTCTTTGCCTTCTTTGGACCGTTGTAGCATGGAAAAAAACTTGTGTTCTTATCCCCACTGTTAAGCCATTTTATCTGGGACCTCTGTCCCAATATTGTTCTTCCCTTTTCCATAGATCTTCTAATTCTCCCTTGATAGCCTTCATGCCTTCCTTCCCCATATTCTGCTCTAGGCCATTATTTAATTCTAGCAGTTGGGCTTTAAGATTCTCAATTCTCCTCCTACTATTTTTGAAATGACTAGAGCTTCAAGTCTTTAACTCTTGTCCACAAGTCTTCAACTTATTTTTTAGTTGATACATGTTGGACCTCCTGGTTAATTTCTGCCAACTGTTGTAACACCTCGAATTTTCTTTTATATATATATATAGAGATATAAACATATAGTAAATAATATTTGTAAAGATGTAGATATATGCAGTGACATAAGAATAAACCGTAGGAATAAATGTTATGGAGACAATTTGATTGGGAAGTTACGTGTCGAGGATGTTTAAACTTGGAAATGGTGATTAGACAAGTTTCTAAAAGTTTGTAGGTCAAAATAATGATTTCATTGAATCCGGAAGGTCGAAAAACATTGGGAGTGGTAATATGGATGTATTGGAAGTTAGGAAGTGTCCCGGAGTTAAAATACACTTTAGCGAGAATTTGGGTAAAAATGGGAATTGAATACTTCTTAGTATTTTGGACATAACTTTTTATACTTATATCCAATTGATCTGAAATTTTTACAGTAGATATTAGACATCTAGGGCTACAAAAGTGTATCTCATGAAAATTTTCCAATTCGACCTATAAATGGGTCAAAATCGCACTGGAAGTTGAAACAAAAATCTGGCAGTCAAACCGTACCGGTACGCGTACCGGTACGCCGAACTCCAGTAGCTAAACCGTACCGGTACGCGTACCGGTACGCCCGATAAAGCCCAGCCCGATCCGACTGCGGGTCTTTCTCCATTTCTCTCCCTATAAATACTTAAGGCCGACTATTTGAGCCCCATTTCAGCCTTCTAAACCCTAGGCACCTTTAGAGAGAAAGAGAGGGAGAGAAGAACATCAAAGATAAGGAGAGATACACCATTTTAGAAGATTAAAACCCTAGATTTCTAAGATTTCACTTCTCTACTCATTCTCTTTTCTTCCATTCTTCACCCACTCTCACCCAAATCTTTTGAAAACCCTAGGGAGAGGAGATTAAAAGGAAAAGAAAGGAAAGCAAGAAGGTCTTGAAGCTTGGGTATTTGGCTAAAACTCTTGAGCATTGAGGTAGGGGTTTCCTCTCACTCTCTTACATTGAGGCTAGGATATTTATATATGTATGTTTTGGCTATCAATGGTATATATAAGCTATGTAATCATCCTCTCTTAGGCTTTTTGACAAAGATTACATGTTTTACACAAAGTGAGGGTTTAATACCCATGAAATCTCTTTTCTAGTTTTAAAACCCTAGTTTTTGGGAGAGTGATATATTTCTTCTTAAATGCTTTCTTTATTATGAACTTCGAAAACCTTAGTGCTTTGTGTTGGGTAGCAAAATAATGTTATTGTGATCTCATGTATTTTCATGGTTGGTTATTGAAATTATCATGAGATAAATTTGGGGGTTTTTAAGATATACTTGCAAATTGGGAAATTGTGTTTAGTATTGTATCTCTTATGAGTGTGGGATGACCATGGGTGGCCTTTGACGAGATATCGTAGAGTGGGTAGACTGTTGCTTGCTCCGTGTGGGTTGGCATTATTGCTACCACTCGTAGTGGGGTTAATGCTTTGGTAAGACTAAACCGCTATTGCTCACGGGTGCCGTGTAAGAGGGTTAGTATACTAATACCTGGGTTGGATACATCACTGCCATTGGTATGGCATACGCCCTTCCTAAAGGATGGATATCTTTGATAAGATTTGTGTGGGTGTGTGTGGGCTAGATATTACTCAATGTGTTGATTCATGGGGTTTGCCTTACATCATGTTTGAGATACATATACATATAGATGGATTGTTGTATTGTTGTGGAAAATGGTTTCCTACAAGGACTTGTGAGAGTATGGGATTCCACAAGACCTTGTGGGAAAATGGTTTATATTTTGGAAAATGGATCTGTATTGGATCTTGGTTTCTTTTACTGTTCATTTAAATTACTGTTGCTACTTAAACTTGAGATCCATTTTAAAATGTCCCTGTTTTACTTCAAAGATTATGTATGCTATTTATAAAATGAGACCGGCCATTTTATATGTTTTGATAAACCTTGTTTGGGTTTGGGAGGAATGTTGCTACGGAGCTTAGTGCTCACCCCCTACAAACTACATTTTTCAGATACGGTGCTAGAGGAGAACCTCGGAGTTGACGAGCAGGGGTATTGGGAGGCCCCATTCGAGGGAAATCTAGATCCCGAGGTGGACATATAGAGATATAGCTTCTTTTGCACTAGACTAGATAATTTATTTTGAGATCATGTATCGTCTAGTATTCTGTTTATTCCGCTGCTAAGTTTAAGTATAATTCTTTTGGAATGTAATTGTCATAGCTTGGCTTATTCTTTTGTGATGATATTGTAATTTCTATGGATGATGAATGGAACAATTTTCTTATTGATGGATTATCTTAGTGCTCTCATTTTGTAAATGGTTTTAGAATGTAATGTCGTCCAGGGTGTGTTTTGGGGTGTTACAACTGTGGTCTACCACTCCATAATATTATTCTTCGTCTACCCAGAATGCCTCAAATTTGAAGTACCTTCTTCCTTTCTCATATATAGGCTTAGTATCAACTACTAAAGGAGAGTGATCTGATCCCACAGTTAGGGGTACATTTACCATAGCATTTTGGTATAACATCCTTCACTCTGGATTGGCCATTGCTCTATCCAACCTTTCTCTCACATTTGCGTCCCCCCTATGATTGTCCGATATATACACACATCCTTTGTACCCAAGGTCCATTAAGCTTTCCTCATCCAGGAAAGCTCTAAAGCTTCTCATCCTCCAATTTTTTGTATCCTTCAAACCTATTTTCTTAACTATTGATATAGTGTCATTAAAGTCTCCTAGACACATCCATGAGAGGTTAATGTTTTTCCCATATCCAATTAATCCTCTCCACTGCATGCTCCTGGTTTTATAGTTTGGATGGCCATAGACAAAAGACATGCCACGACAGATCAGCTCCATTTCCTTTAAAATTCATATGCTGCCTTTGGTTGTAGTCCACCACCTCCATGTTTGCACTCTTCTGCCACATAATGTATCGCCCTCCAGCCAGACCCAAGGGCTTCACAACCATTTTTCCTTCAAAACTCAACTTTATCTTTTGTATTTTCTCATTTTTGTTTCATTTAGGCATATTACTTGGGGACTTATGAAGGCACATAGGTCCTTTAGGGCATGAACTATCAGGGAAGTTCCCAATCCTTGACAGTTCTAAGCTATGATTTTCATGGCAGAGGTGGACATGGTAAGGCTCGCCTCCGTAGCCATTTTAGTTACTTTTTCTATCCATTCCACACTCACTTTCTACGCAAGGCTTGATTTTGAGCCTTCTTCCTCTTGATTGTGTTCATCCTCATAACCTTTCGGAATCTTCTCTCGCTTTTGAACCTGGACTGGTTGTTCTCTACTTTCCCCATCTTGTTCTTGAGTTTTCTCATTTAAACCTTGTTTACCTGGAGTGAGTTATGGGCTCACTGGATTTGAAAGAGTAAGCATTCTATCTTCTTTTCGTTGAGCTTTTAGTGGCCTATCATTATACATTTCTTCACAACAATTTCTTTTTAAAGACATTTTTTGGAAAGCATATGCCTTGGTGCTGTCAAGGATTTGTTCCGCAAAGTTAAAACAGCTTTATCTGTGTATATTTTGTGTGGATTTGCTGTGTGAAAATTTTGAAAGATTTGCTCTATGATGTGAGTCAGTTGTGGAGAGAGGTTTGAGGCTTCATTAGGTTGGGTTGGATTTGTATTTTGGGTTTGAGTGTTGGGTGGTGGTATCTATTGGTTCTGCGTCATCAAACTGAGATATGGGTTTTGTTGTAGCTACATTGGGTCGCTAAGGGTTAGGATGGGCTTTAGGCTTTGGGCTTGTTTTTCTCCGAATTGGTTCGCAATTGGGCTTTCTTGGTTTCGGTCTTCTGGGCTTTTCTTTAGGTTCTCATTAGCTGGATTCATGGGTTAGCCATGGTGAAAATGGAATTCTAATGTGTTTATTTTGTGGAGGGTGTTTTGGTAAATGGATGTTGGTTTAGCTGTGTGTACTGTATTATGCTTTGGGATGTAGTGGTCCCATGGTGGAGTAGGCAGTGATTCTGGTATAGATACATGTGTTTCCATTATGCCTTCTCTTCCCGCAGTCGTTGTTTACCACGTGGCTCATCCCTAAATTCTGCAACTGGTGCATTCACATCCACGTCCTTTGCTAGCTCCTTCGGGACCACCTCCAAATCCCCTTGATTCTCGTTCTCCTGCCACGTGTCCCCTTTTCTTGTTTGCCTACGCACCTCCACAATATAGCATGATCCTTCTTTCTCTGGTGATTGGGCATTATAAAAAATTCTCCGTCCTATCGCTCTCATTTGTGGCCCATATCTGCATCCTTCGGTGGGGAAAACTTATAACATGTTTGTTCATGCCCCAATCTACCACAGCTATAATAAAAATCATTCAACCTTTCATAATTCAACTCGATTTTCCTGACTTCATGGCCTTCCCTTGGAAGCCAAAAATATGTGGGTAGTGGTTTTGTGATGTCAATGCATATTCGTGTTCTGATGTATTTTTTCCATCTATTTCTCCGAGGAAAGGTGTTGTTTGTTCCTTCTGGTCCTCCTAAAGTCCATGCTTTGATTCTTGCATTCTTTTCTGCTACCATGTCAGGAAGGAGTCCATGTGCTTGTACCCAAAACTCTGTGTTGTTGAAATTGATCTACGATATGGCCATACTGAGGATCCATTCTTTGAGGATTTGTAGATTTCCTTTAATGGACCAAGGACTTGATTATATTATCCACTGCTTTTCCTCCTCACCCCCGACACATGCTCCCCTTCTTTAATGTCCATCTGCTTCTCCATTTTCCAAGCCTAAGTGATGAACGCCATTACTACCTTTCGGTTTAGTGGTTTCTCCGTACAGATTTTCCCAATCAAACATGACTAAGAAAAGAAGTCGGTGACAGATTTGTCTGTTCGGAGTGGTATTGTGGGAGCTTGAGAGTAGGGTTTTTGATTTTTTTTTGGTTTCCTGTTAGGTGGTCTCTATGCTATTCATCCATGGCTGGTTGGGGTTCTTTTTTGGTTTAGGTGATTTTTGATTTACTGGAAAAGAGACGTGGCCTGAGATCTAGTGTTTGGTTTTGGGTAGAAAGTGTAGCTTGAGCTCTTATATTTGGCTTTTGGGTAGAAAACAGATTTCAGTGGGTTTAAATAAGAAACCTAAAATCCCCAAATGGAAAGGGGCTATGAAATGTATAGAAAGGTGGAAAGTGTGTGAAATGGTGATAGGCTAATCAATGACAGAGATGACATTCCCAAAACATAACAAAGCAGAATAGTAGGAGAGAGAGAGAAGAGTAACATTTTCATGAAGATCAGAGTTACCTTAATAAACGGAAGAAAAAGTCTTCGTGAGAAATCACCATTGTAGGAAATGGGGAGCTCTACTCAGAGAGAGAGAGAGAGAGACAATAAGTTTGTAAGTTGAGGGCGGAAAAACTTTTATTTCTTTAAAAGCACTTCCACACAAAAACACAAATCATGTATGTATTTGTCACGAGACTCACGACTACCACGGCATCCCACCATTATCACTGCCGCCGCCGTCACCACCACCACCACTACTACTAGCCGCCGCCACTACTAAATATCATTGTATCATCACAACCACTAATCTCAGATATAGAACAGCTATCACTTTATCGGACTTGTCAGCTATTCAATCTGATTCTTAAAGGAACTCAAACAAAAAGTAATTCAGCAACCACTCCCCAATTCTCAAAGAAGAAAAACCCACACCCAGTGAATGTAATGATGGTATGGACTTTCAAGATTTGGTTGAATCTAATGAAGTGTGACCTCCTGATATAGTACTGAAGATTGACGATAAGAACAAGAAAATTGGGGAGGCTACACCACTCAGTGGCGAATTTTCAACACGAGCAATGGGGGTAACTGCCTCCAGTGCAATTTTTTTTTAAAAAAAAAAAATTGGATAGTTTTGAAATGTTTATAAATTTTATATATATATATTTTAAAATTTTCACCCACTAAAAACTTGTATAAATTTATCACCACTCTTATATTTCAATAATACTTTTCACTCTAAAATTTAAACCAATATACTGACCTAATAATGTGCTAAGTGGTGTGGTCTCAAAAAATAAATCCAATAGTTCTAATTAAGATAACACTATTCTAACATCGTAATTGTCATGTTAGTAGGTCAACAATTTATGATAGATTTTTAGACCTCAATAACACTATTCGTTATTAGTAAAAAAAAATTGGATTCTTTCATGAATTAAAAATTTAGACTTACCGTTGGTTTTCGCCAAGATTTCTCTTACGATCGACAGACTCAATCCTCTTACAGAGTGATCTCAGGTGATTGCTGAATGTTGGGTTCAATTGTCTTGTTTCAATACTTTCTTGGATAATTATAATCGACAGATTTAAAGCAAAGAAAATGATAATCAAAAGATTAACAAATACATTTTGATTAATCTAAAAGGCTTTTGGATTATTACAGAGTGATGAAACAACCTTGACACTAATTCTATCCTAAAATTAGTTTAAAAATACTCCTAAAAATGTCCAAGTCGCAGGTCTTTGATGGCTTTGATCGCGTCTCCCTTCTGCAATTAATGCCTTTTTATAGGCATTTCTTCATCGACAATTACACTGGTTCTTTGGGTAATTTCTTCCCTTGTTTTAACTATTATCTTCCTGGTTCTAGAGACCTGATTGGCTTTAATAACTACTGTCTTTTTAAATTCCAGAGTGACAGTTTCATTCCTTCAAACATAAGGGTTGTAATTATCTTTGAATTTGAAAAATCACGTCAATTGACTTTGCCTGTTCTTTTATTGATTAAATGAAATGTGGTGAACCTATTTCGCTTAATCATTCCCTAAATAGATGTCATACATTATTTATTCACAAAAATTGTAGAATTTAGTTCAAATAATGCCCTCTCATTTATTTAGGTTAGTTTAATAACATAAATAAATGAAATACATATTAAAGAGCAATGTGCACTTCTGCTAAAAGGGATTTCGATCCCCTCCATTACCCATTCCCTTCAATTCCCCTCAATGCAGTGCTAGATAAGTGACATGTGTAAGATTTTGAATTTCAGTGGACAAGATTTTTTCTCATTCATTTTATTTTTGGTGGAGTGTGAACCATTATTAAAAAAATTTCCCACAAGGAAAAAATCTTATCCATTGAAATTCAAAATCTTACACATATCACTCATCTAGCACTGTATTGAAGGAAATTGAAGGGAAAGGGTAATAGAGGGGATCCGAATCCCGCTAAAAGTGAAGTAGCCAGCTTGTAAGAAAATATAAGAAGAGTAAATGGGCTTCCAAGTCATTCGACAGTCTTCCCCTAAAAATGCTTCTAGAGAATGTGCTTAAATAATTTAAGTCCGACAGCTCTTCTTTTTTTTTTTTGGTCAGACCATTCGGTATCCGAAAGTCACTTTGAGCTCCGACTAATCCGAATTCGAGCCGGGTAGGACCACAAGGGCGGCAAAGCTCTCCCTACCGAACGCTGCTGCGTTCCCAAGACTCGAACTCAAGACCTTGGTTAAGCTAGAACAGCTCTTCGCCCGTATCATTGTCAACAACTTCTGTTGAAGAGTCCTGCATGCACAATTTAAAATTACTAGTATTACATCACGTGCCTTGTACGTGAATAATTTTTTTTAAAAATATTAATAAATAAATATTTAATATATGCATACTTGAATAAAATATCATCTCAAATTTACTAAATTTATTTTTTCATCACTCATGCTCCACTATAGAATTTTTGAAAACTTTTTATGTTTTCAAGATTTGTTATTCTAACTTTAAGAAAAATGATAAAAAAAGAAAATAAATAATTAAAGTTCTATTTTTTCTATAATTTTGTAATTGAAAGTGATTTTCTAGTGATGTTTGAAAATTAATTTTTTTAAAATTAATTTGATTAAAATTCCACTTATAAATCATTGAATAAAATAAAATAATTATTAATATACCAATCATATTGGAACCTTACTGTATTTAGGATTAGTTAGTTAAATTGAGATAAAATTTAATATACAACGCTATAATATATAATATAAAGCATATTAAAATTTTAAAAAAAAATTCAAGTTTTCACATAAAATCTTAACACAGTTTAAAAAGTTTACTGTGACTAAAAAATCTTGTAAAATTATATATATTATTTTTTATCTTCAAAATAAAATGGTTAAACATTTTGATGAAAAATAAAATATACATATGTAGTCATAATATTATCTTTATAAATGAGATGAACAATATTATATTGATGAAGTTTTGAAGGTTTTTTTGAATATTTGGTTAAAACTTATAATAGTGTATATATTTTTTAAGAGTATTGATATTTATAAATAGAGAATAGATAATTAAAAAATTAATTTAATTAAGATTCCACTTATAAATCATTGAATAAAATAAAAAAAATTATCAATATATAATCATATTGAAATCTTAATGTATTTAGGATTATTTAGGTCAATTGGGATAAAATTTAATATACACTGCTATAGAGCATATTAAAAAAAAATTTAAAAATTAAGTTTTCACATAAAATCTTAATACAGTCTGAAAATTTTACAGTATCTGAAAAATTTACAGTGACCACAAAATTATGTAAAAATATATACATATTATTTTTTATCTTAAAAATGAAAAGGTTAATTAAACATTTTGATGAAAAATAAAATATACATAAAGGTTAAACATTTTGATGAAAAATAAAATATACATATGTAGTCATAATATTATCTTTATAAATGAGATGAGTAATATTATATAGGCCTGTCAAAATTTGACACGACACGATTAATCGACACGAACCGACACGAATTAAACGGGTTTGGGTGAGACCTTAACGGGTTCGAGTGGTAAACGAGTTAACCCGTTAAACACGTTTAATAAACTGGTCGTGTTCGGGTGAGACCTATCAACCCGTTTATCACTCGTTTACCCGTTTAAAAAAAATTAATATAATAATAAATTAATAATTATAATTATTTTAAAAAAAGTAGTCATATTCTTCACTTATAACCCTTTGCAGTGCTGAGTGGAAGAGAGTCCAACCTGCTGAGTGGAAAAGAGTCCAACCATTAAGTACAAATTCTTCACTTATAACTCTTTGTAGTGCTCGATGTGGGACAGATTACAAAGTCTTCTTGTGGTGGGTTTGCACTCTACACAGTGAACACATAGTACTTTTGGCTTGAATCCCACATCGACAAATTCAAAAGAATGAGACCTCTTATGCCTATAAAAGGTTGCAGCCCCTTTCTTTAGTCATTCAACATTCTCACTTACTTTTGCAAGTGCCAGCCAATTGGAAATCTTTTAATTAAGAGAGTACAATTGTTGTGGGTAATTAATGGAGTTTAAAATTTTAATAGTATAATTTTTTTGTGTGGGTTAAAATTTTAATAGAATAATTTTATGAAAATTAAACGGGTTAAACGAGTCGTGTCGTGTTATCCGTTTATTAAACGGTTCGTTTTCGTGTTGAGTTTTTTCACCCGTTTATTAAACGGGTCGTGTATGAGTTTACATGTTTTTCACCCGTCACCCATTTAACCCGACACGTTTGACACCCCTAATATTACATTTGATGAGCCCAAAACCAACTGGGTCAGACCCAATAAATCAATTAAACCCAAGTCAGCTAAAAGGCAGCCCAGACTCACTTTATCGATCCGGTCCAGTCCAGGATCCAAGGAGACCGGGAAGATAAAAACATGTGGCAGAGAGAATATTGGGATACACACTCATGTAAATCCAATCCTACCTTAATAGTACTTACCAAAGAGGAGGTGTTCTCTCCCTCACGTCACCACCTCACCTCACCGCCTCACCAAACCTATATAATGTAAGTTCTCTCCACAATGAGAGACACCTTGGAGACACCTCATCTATCTCAACAACATCTCTACACCTTGGCACCTCTGTACACCCCCCACACACATAGTTTCTTTCTCTTAACTAGTGTAACTCTCCCGTAGCCCTCTCCCAGTTACTTTATTCATCAATAAAGACATCCGGCCACTGCTGCCGTTTCCCGAGAGTAGAGTAGGTCACCCAGACTGAACCACTATATATCTGTGTATTTGCTCATATTTGCTGTTTTGCCATTAATTGCTTTATTTACTGTCAATTAATTACACCTCTTCATATACTCGACTGTTGATCTTGCACGAGACCAATTTGTGCATCATTAGTTTGGCGCCGTCTGTGGGAAACGACTAAGTTTTCTACTACCTTGCTACTCTCTTGAAATCCATGGCAATCACAACCAGGTCGATGAGTCAACAACCGGGAGACAACAACCCGCCCCCCCCCCCCCCCGGGAGGAGGCTCCGCCTCCCCTCGCACCCTCGGAACCATCCGCTACGGCGACTCCTGTCATCGGGCAACAGCTTTTACAGACCATGTAGTCGCTGGTAAAACAGAACCAGCAAATCATTCAGTTGATGCTCACCCAGGGAGGCATCGCCCCTCAGCCCGTAGGAGGAGCACTACTCCCTCCAACAGGAGAGGCGCATCAACCTTTCCACTCCTGGCGCCAAGCTGCCCCCCCACCGTGGAGCCCAGCGCCAGAATGCCCCTGGACAGCGCCCGGGCGCCCCTCGCCCAGGAGTTCCTCCTTAACGCGCAGGAAGTTCACATGTTCCCCCTCCTCATATACCTGCGCAAGAGGACGAGGGAGAAAGCCAGTACGCCGATCACGAAAGTCATTACCACAACCCGACAGAGGATGTCCCCAACTAATGGGACGAGAAGATCAGAGAGGTGCAAAACCAACTTGGTGATGCCCTCAACGCCATCAAGGCATAGGCGCTAGAGACTGTAGACTACCTGGTAAGGCGTACTGATACCCATTTCGTTGCAGATATTGTCAATTACCCCCTACCCTCGAAGTTCAAGATGCCTACCATCAAGATCTTCGACGGTACCAAGGACCCTCTAGATCACCTTGACACCTATAAGTCTCTCATGTAACTCCATAATGTGCCTGATGAGATCATGTGTAGAGTCTTCCCCACCACCTTGAAGGGGTCTGCTTGACAATGGTTCACAAAGATCAAATCCTCCTCTATCCACTCCTTCGCAGAACTGAGTAAGTCTTTTGTCTCCCACTTCAATGGGAGGCGTTGACACCAGAAACCTGTTACTCACCTGCTCACCATCAAGCAAGACCGGGATGAAAATCTTAGGAGCTACCTCACTCGTTTCAACAAGGAGGCTCTCTAGATCGAGGAGCCAGACGATAAGGTAGTCTTGGCTCCCTTTATTGCTGGTCTGCGCTCCTCTAGTTTCATGTTCTCCATCTTCAAGAAGCCGCCCTCCAGCATGTCTGAGCTGCTGTCAAGGGCACAAAAGTACATGAATGCCGAGGATGTCACCAAGGCCAGACGAGGTGAGTCCTCCCACAGGGGCGAGAAGAGGAAGGACACCCATGATGATAAGTGGGAAACAGAGAACAAAAGGAATAGGACAGATAGAATCTCTGTCAAGGACCGTCTTGGTTCCCCACTTCTGAGAGAGTAGCAAGCCTTCACGCCGCTCAATGCTTCCGTGGAGCATATCCTATTCTAAATACAAGATGAACCTACAGTACACTGGTCAGAGAAGATGAAGATCGCCCCGAACCGGAGGAGCCCGAACAAGTACTACCACTTCCACCGCGACCACGACCATGATACTAATAACTACTTTGATCTTAAAAGGCAGATCGAAGAGCTTATACAGCGTGGCTAGTTGAGGCAATCTGTTGCTAGTAGAGGACAAACCCCGCTACCTGGCCGGGACCAGGACGATAGAGAATACCAGTGACCCCTCGGAGAAATCTAGACAATCTTATGAGGGCTAAGAGGAGGAGGCGACTCCAACTCCTCCAGGAAAGTCTTGGCCCACCTATGGGACACCGAGCACCTCAAGATTTTATACAGTTTACAAAAGTCAGAACATAACCTAACAACTAGGTAGACAAAAAGACGAAATTCGTCATATTCCTGACGATCAGTCACTGCTGCCTGAGCCACTGCAATCAAAGCTTTCTCCGTCATCGTCTACCCCTAGTGCCTCATATGGGACGAAGCCAGAAAAATCAATAGTAGGGAAACCTGTCAAGCCCTTCGTAACCATCAGTAAAGGTGTTTGCAGTGGCCCTCTCAGCAGGCGCCCAGCACCAGATGCCCAGCAGCGGGCGCCCAGCACCAGGAACCCAACACTAGATGCCCAGCACTCAGGTGCCCAACAGCGGGCGCCCAGCTCCTTAGTGTCCTCCTCATCTCCATCTCAATGGAATGAGTCATTGCCACCTCAGCCATCTCCCGAGACTATACATAGCTCGGCCTCAGCTCCTGCTGCTCTCTCACAGGACGTTTGCAGCTATGACCCTGTTCTCACGCAGGTAGTCTCCTTACAAGCTTCTGCCACGACAGCCATCTCCCGAGACTATACATAGCTCGGCCTAAGCTCCTATGGCCCTCTCACGGGACGTTTGTAGCTATGACTCTATTCTCGTGCAGTAGTCTCCTTATAAGCCTCTGCCATGACAGCCATCTCTCGAGAGTATACGTAGCTCGGCCTCAGCTCCTATGGCCCTCTCACGGGACGTTTGCAGTTATGACTCTACTCTCGCGCAAGTAGTCTCCTTACAAGCCTCTGCCACGGTAGCCATCTTCCGAGATTATACGTAGCTCGGCCTCAGCTCCTGCGGCCCTTCCACAGGACGTCCACAACTCTAACTCTGCTCTCGCGTAGGTAGTCTCCTAATAAGTCTCTACCACGGCAGCCCTCTCCCGAGCTATACGTAGCTCGGCATCAACTCCTACGGCCTTCTCACGGTACGTTCACAGCCCTAACTCTGCTTTCATGCAGGCAGTCTCTTTATCAGCCTCTAGCTCCCTGGGCGCAGCTCTCCCACGAGCAATCCTCAAAATCTGTCTTTACTCTCACGCAGGCAGCCTGCATCTCTCTCCAGGAAATCATGTTAGATATTTTAATGTTTGGAATAACATTATTTTTGTCATCTCTAGGCAAACTCTTGAAACTCAGGCCGTCTGCAAGCATTCAAAAAGTAGAACAGAAGGAAATGAGGGGAGTACAAAATCAAAGTTGAGAAGAAAGTCATACCATGGATGACTCCTCCATCCCCGGGAGTCACAGACCTCCAAAGCCACTCCTTGACATAAGCCAAGTTAAAGCATGCACACTGAGCCACTGCTAGAAGCAGGACAGTTATATGGAGCTACATTCCTCGTAGAAGACCGCATTGGAGTCTCAACTCCTATAGTGGTATAAGGGCTAGCTCTGGTACACACAGAAGTCCCAATCTGGGAAGGAGTGGGAGAACCACCTGATCCTGCTCTCGGGTAGCAACCTGGCCATTGAACCTCGGTTGAAAAACACTAGGGGCATCAAACCTCGCTCTCTTGGGAGAAAAGGAAGACACCACCCTAGAAACATAGAGAACCTCCACCTCTATCGTTGCTCTATCAATGGGAGCGCCTATAATTAGAGACAAGGTCAGGATGAAGAACCAGCATCGATAAAAATATTAAGGAGAAAGTAGGATTGGAGAAAGCGGGTTCGCCTCTTGCCCAATCGAAAGCCATCATAGTCTCCCTCTCTAGCAAAAACCCAGAATGCCAATTCGTCGCCCATGAATGCCTGACAGTTGTCTGCCAGAACGCAGCTTCCCACCACCGTCGGTTTCACTAATTTGTGCTTAAAACTCAAATTCAGAGAGATAGAAGCATTTTTTTGGAAAATTTGTTGACCAAAGTGTGTTTGGCAATTTGTATGTCGTAGATCTCTAAAAAAATACCCGGATTAAAAAAAAAAATCACCACAAACGGACATGCTAGGCGTCGTTTTCGCTGCCTTGGACGCCTCCTTGGGCGCTGCCTACCTTGCTCCTCTGCTCCACTGCCCAAGCCCCTGGCGCCTCCCTTGATGCCTCCTGAGCCATGGGCGCCTCCCATGGCACGGAACAAGGTATGGGCCCGGACCTCTCCACCTTGGGCACCTCCCATGGCGTCGACTAAGGCATGGATGCCGCCTCCTCCACCTTGATCATGGTCTTGAACAAGATGGGCGCTGCCCATACCACCACCCTCTCCACCTTGACCGTGGTCCTTAAATGAGTACCTCCTGCTCCTTCTCCAACACCGGTGTCGCCATCATTGGAGTCCTCTCCCACCTCATTCTAGTTCCTAGTCGTCATTATCTCACTTTGATTTGGAGAAAAATGGATTTGAGGAAAAATAGCTTCTAAGAGAAGCCTTCAAGGAAAAGAGTAGCTTTTAAGAGCAGCCTCCAAGGAAAAGAGAAGAGGAAATGGAATGGGGAGTCTAAAGGCTCCTATATATATAGGCAAGATTATTTCAAGATTGACGAAAGACCCAGCAAAAGAAATGCAGTAGAATAAAAAAAAAATATACAGTGTCAATGGATTTCAACGAAGTCTCTGAAGACAAAGATATACCGTGGAGAACAAGAAAACTTCTGCTCATCCAAGTGAAGAAGAAACTCATGCCCTCAACCCACATTCTCTCACCGATAGTCTGAGGCTTGGGGTATGGGGGGGCAAATGATGAGCCCGAATCTAACTGGGTCAGGCCCAATAAATCAAGCAAGCTCAAGTCAGCTAAAAGACAGTCCAAGCCTGGTTCACCAATCCGGCCCAGTCCAAGATCCGAAGAGCTCGGGAAGATAAGAGCACGTGGGAGAGAGAATATCGGGATATGCACTCATGAAGATCAATCCTACCTTAATTGTACTTACCAAAGAGGTGGTGCCCTCTCCCTCACGTCACCGCCTCTCACCGCCTCACCATACCTATATAGTGTAAGCTCTCTCCACATGGAGAGACACCTCATCTATCTCACACATCTCTCAACACATAGAGCTTTTTCCTCTACACCTTGAGATCTCTCAACTCACCTCTCTAGACCTGCACACATAGTTTCTCTCTCCTAACTAGTGTAACTCTCCTGGAGCTCTCTCCCAGTTACTTTATTCATCAATAAAGACCTACAGCCACCGCTGCCATTTCCCAAGATTGAAGTAGGTCACCCGGAGATTTTTACAGTAGATCTAAAATCTTTACAGTAGATACTAGACTTCCAGAGCTATAAAATATTATCCAAATTGACCTCTAAACATGCCAAAACTTCACTGGAAGTTTCAGTAAAAATTGGGAGTTCGTTCGAACGTGAATCGATGTTCGAACGACAGTAAGTCCTAGTACTTTGGTGTCTGTAAAGCTCTAATGGAAATACAGAAGTATTGGAAGCAACCAACGTTCGAACGCCAAAGTGAAGTTTGAACGTGAAGTATCAAATTGCACTATTGATGTTCGAACGCCAAATGACGTTCGAACGTAAGTTACGAATTCTGAGTTTCAGATTCGCGCACAAGGGACCATTTCGCCTCCTATAAATACATAAGGACACCCACATTAGCCCCATTTCAACATTTCTAATCCTATAGAGGCTTAGAGAAGAAGAAATAAGGGGAAAAACACAAGATCAAGAGGGATTTGCACATTGAAGAGGATTAAAACTTTTAGTTTTTCAAGAACACCAAGGAAGAAGAAAGGTAGGGGTTTCTTCCCATTTTCTTCCATTGAGGCTAGGATTTTTATATATGTATGTTTTGACTCTAAATCCTATTTATATGTTAGGAAATCCTTGATTCTTGATATTATTGCAAATCTTTCCATGTTTTAAACAAAGCTATGGTTGGATAGCCATGAAATCTTTTTTCTTGTCTTAAAACCCTAGTTTTCAAGAGAAATGGATTTTTCTCTTAATTTTTCCTTTGTTCTAGATTTCAAAACTCTAGTGCTTGGTATTGAACAATAAAATGGTATTTTTGATGATCTCTTGTACATTTTCTTAAATTGTTCTATTGGAATAATACATGTGAAATTTGGGGATTTTGGATTTTACTTGTGATTGGAAAAATTGGTTGGGTATTGTATCTCTTGTGGATGTTTGGATGACCATGGGTGGCCGTTGCCCGGGTATCGTAGAGTGGGTAGATGCGTTTCTTACTCCGTGCGGGTTTGAATTTTTCCTACCACTCGTAGTGGGGTTGGTGTCCTGCGAAGACCAAACCACTATTCGCTCACGGGTATCAAGGATGAGGGTTAGTATACTATTCCTGGGTTGGATTTGTCATTGCCGATGCGTCGGAATGCACCCTTCCTAAAATTGTATATCCTTGCGAGGATTTGGGTGAATGTGGGGGGGCCAGGATATTCTTGATGTGTTTATTCATGCAATATCTTACATCATACCTGAGATACATGGTGGGCTATTGTTTATTATGCAAATGGTTGGTTATGGTTTATTGTGGAAATGAGTTTATTGTGGAATTGGTTTGTTGTGAAAATGGTTATTGTGGAAATGGTAACTTGTTGGAATTGTTACTGTTGAGAATTGGTTTTACTTTTTCATTTAATTATTGCTATTGTGTAAACTTGAGATCCATTGAAATGTCCATGTTTTATTTCAAAAGCTATATATGATATTTGTAAAATGAGACCGGCTGTTTTATATGCTTTTGAAACCTTGTTCGAGTTTGGGAGGATTTTCCTACAGAGCTTAGTGCTCACCCCCTATAAATAACCTTCTTTTCAGATCTTGGTTTAGAGGAGGAGCTCGGAGTTGACGAGCAAGTAGCTTGGGAAGCTCAGCTTGATGGGCATGTGGACCCGGAGGGGGATGTCTAGAATTGTTCTTTTTATGTCCTAGACTTGGAGGTTCATTTTGAGATAATGTTAAGGTTAATATTTTATTTATTCCGCTGCAAGATAATAGTTGATTTTTGGGATGTAATTGCCATAAATTAGCATATTCTTTTGGATGTAATTGTCATAGTTGGGCATATTCTTTTGGGTGATGTTGTATATATTGTGGTTGATGAATAAAATTCTCTTTAGTTATGAAGTTCATTTAGTTGCTCTCATGATGTGAATGGTTTTAGTTAGTAATGTCGTCCAAGGGGGATTTTGGGGCATTACAAGTCGGACTTCCAATAGGCCTAGGATTCCTATGTTCAACCCAGAACAAACATCCTACAGTCTATTAATAATAAGTTAGTCCACTAAAAACTTATTATTGATCTCTTGAACCTTATATCAAAATTATATTCGAGCTCCTTATTATTATATGTTTAGTAATCTCCCCACGTTTAAGATTACAGATGTTCATTAATTCAATAAATTACTGACAATTATATTTAATTGACTTATTTTATTCGTTTAGACCTTATCACTCAACTTATTTATCATGTCGGATAATTAAATCCACCTGCAGGGTTTGACATGGATAAACCATATGAACTTCCTAAAAAGGACATCATCAACCAATTTAAATATCAGGACGTGATTTCCTTTAATAATTAATTTATACCATACAAATAACATCGTCTTCCAATTCACCAAGCATATTGACTCAATATGAATCTCATTCTTTTATGAATTAAAGTGTCAATCATTATATACACGTGGTGATTAAATATCTCGGGATTAAGAGCATAAACAATCATAATAATCATGAGGTATTTATTATTTTATTGAATCAGTAAAAGACAATAACATCAACATGAGTCTGTTCAATACACAAAGTTTGTGTACTAGCGCAATAATTCGAGACATCAAATAGTCTCCTACAGTCAAAATAGACTATGCCAGAATATTACACTACAATCATACTGATGGTGTGTCAAATTCCATTTAAGATCGTGAACATCTATTTATATTATATAAGAGTCTGATAATCTGATCTTCTGTACATAAGTCGAACTCTACACACTAGATTATCTACAATGTAAATATAAGACACACATGCATACTATATATCAAATATAATGCAAACATTTTGCCCACATAGATTCTCAATAAAATGGAAAGAAACAAACTTCTATTAATTAATAAAATGAGTTTCACTACAAAAAAAAAAAAAAATCTTTTAGTATACAACTCTATCAAAAGGCACCTCTCTTTAGCTTTAGCTTTTTTCAGTTGATTGTCCTTCTATCAAATTGACTTCAATAACCCAGGGATAATATACTTCGATCTTTCACATATTGGGGGATCGTACCACAGAAAAAACCCACACCTAACATCATCCTACAAAAACAAAATTAAACAGGTTTGAGAATTGGGGAGCATTCTACCACATAAAAACCAAAAAGTACCTTATAGGTGTGTTTGAGTAAGTTTTACCCCATATGCCTGACAACCAAGAAATCTTCTTCTAGGGTTCGAATCAGTCCACGAAGTTCTCAACTAAGTTAGTCGACCATAGAAGCACACAACAACCATTTTTTCTTTTGTTAGTGTGGGTGTTTCTTCACTCTGTTTTCCTGCCTCTTCTAAGTCTTGAAGGAAGAGGAAGAGAGTTGCTTCATATAACCACATAAAAAGGCTGGAGGGTTTCCCTCTAAAACCCCACTTATTTGTTTCCACCAAATGCCCTTCATTCAGCATCACGTGAAGGTCAACAAACAACTTCTGTCAAGGAAGTTAACGGTCCATCAGGTGGAGGACCATTTAAACACAAATCGTATAGTTTGATGACCAAATTGACAAAATTAGAACATTGAGGACCAAATTGATAAAAAAAAATGAATACTTTAGAGACTAAGGGCGTGTTTGGTTTGCGTCTCAAA
Source organism: Ilex aquifolium (assembly GCA_951799425.1). NCBI lineage: Eukaryota > Viridiplantae > Streptophyta > Magnoliopsida > Aquifoliales > Aquifoliaceae > Ilex > Ilex aquifolium. The sequence goes on along the minus strand of OX637391.1, from coordinate 44,093,021 downwards.
AAACAGTATTTGAAATAGTTTTTGGGAAAAGTTTTAAAAAATTATTCTTGATGTTTTCTGAGACGAAAAACTTGTTTGGTTATATTATTTCAAAAACACTTTTACAGAACGGAAAACAGTAAAACTTGTTTGGACAACTCAAATATATGTTTGGGCAATAATTCAAAAATTAATAAAAAAATATGTGAAAATTATTTTTAGATGGACAGTTCCATAAACAAAATTCAATATCAATTTATATATAAAATAAATCAACCAAACAACAATAAATTTTTTTGAACCAAAAAATCTCAGATCAATAACGACACCAATAACAGAATCAATATCAATGAACGAAAAAATATGAGATTTGAAGCCCCTTGGTATATTGATATATATATATATATATATCAAATTTTTTGGTTCAATCGATATATATCAGATCTGTATACAGGAAAAAAAATCATATTTGTATTTGATTATCGATTGAAGCAAAAAAAAAATCAGATCTGAACCAAAAAATCTGAGATCTGAAGCCCTTGGCTTATATAAATATATAACCAGATAAAAAAAAAATCAGATCAGTGTTTTCGCCAATTGAACTAGATCTGAACCAATCATTGGAGAGTTCCCAGTAGATCTAGTCGTTGGAGAGCTCCAGTGTCTCGGTGTGTGTGTTTTGCCGGAGAAGATGTAGTCGCCGAAGAAAACACTCGAGTCTGTGGAGAGAGAGAGGAGAGACGGGGAGATTGATGAGTGGTTTGGTAGAGACAAAGACAAAAGAAAGAAAAAATGCTTTTATACTATAACTTATTTTGCTTCTAAGGGGACTCGAAAAGAAGACTTCATTAAATAGTTTGTTGTTCTCCGTGTTTTTCATTTTTTTCCTTCTTTTGTCTCCAAAACACCCAAGACAAGTTGAACTTGTTTCCTATTTTTTGTTTTTTACATCCCTCTTTTTCCAAAAACTGGAGAACAAAAATTCAAACCAAACAGGTTTTCATTGTATTTAAAGATTTGAGAACAAAAAACAGTTTTCAAAAATCAAACCAAACAGTCCCTACATGTGCTATAAATCCTTTTTTAAACATCCTATCTATTCCAAAGTCGCGATCCAGATACATGAGGGTATAGTATGAAAATTTTATCAATCATTTAGGGTACAAATTAAAATTTTTGGAGTACAAAATAAGATTCAACCTATTTTTAAAATGATCAAGTCAAATGATGTCTTTTTTGACTGTTTTTAGAGTATTTTCTCTATTTCTCTATTAATTGAAAGTGTGATTTGAAATTCCAATTAAAATATGAAAACGCCATTTGCAATAATTTAATATTATATTTATTATTACTAATGAGTCCGAAATTAACTAAGCCAGACCCAATGAAAATAAATCAAGAAGGCCCAAATGATCAATATCCAGAAAGGAGCCCAACTCTCCAAGCCCAAAAGGAGACCAAGATGCCAACGCCCAAGGACACCAAAAGGGCAACACCCAAAGGAGGGCACTAAGGGCGCCACCCAAGGCTATTCCTCGTGTTCCTCCTCCGCCCTCTTGACTTCGTGAGTCCAGCCCAATCCAGGATTCTCCTTCTGAAGGAATAGGAACACCAACCCAGCTCAGGATATTCCTCTGAAGGAATAGGATCACGTGGGAAAGAATATTGGGATGCGCACGGAGATCTAATCCTACCATAACTGTACTTACTAAATTGTAGTGACTGCCTCATCGCCTCACCAAACCTGTATAATGTAAGTCCTCTCCATATGAAGGGCATGACCTTAAGACCTTTACGCTTAGAGATCCCTACACACATTGGCTCTCTCCCTTCCAAGCATTGTAATACTCCCGGAGTTATTTTCCCGGTTACCTTGTTCATCAATAAAGATCTCCGGCCACCACTGCCGTTCTCGAGAGTGGAGTAGGTCATCCGGACCAAACCACTATAACTCTGTGTGTTTGCTCTTATTTACTGTTTTGCCATTGATTTGCTGTTGATTGCCTATTTGCTGCTCATTAATTACACCATTACGTATACTCGACTGTTGATTTTGCGCAATACAATTTTGTGCATCATCAATTACTAAACCTAATTTTTGATCTACTCTACTCTTCTTTGAATACTTAATTTGTCATTTTATTTATGACTCTTTTAAACAGTTTCTCTTTTGTTTATAGTGAAGTTTTATTGTAAAATTGTCATTCTTGAGTATTTGTATATCTAAATGTATTATTATATTTTTATTGTCAAAGAGATTGATAAAATTGTAAAGTATTGTTTGTATCATAATATTATGATATTGTAGCATATAAAAAAAATTAAATGTAATATATATATTTGACAATAAAATTTAATTTGCCAACAACATATATATAATAATAGAGTATGAATTGAATAAATAGATATAGATATAAAAAATTGTATGTATATAATAAATAGATATAAATATAAAAAATTGTATGTAATAGTAGTACTAATAAATGAGTGCAACATAATTTAGAAGTTAAATACTACTAATAAAAGAGTTTAAAAGAATTTAGAAGTTTAATAGCTATTGCAAATATTAAAAATTGAATGAAAGTAAATATGTGTGTGTAATTGAATTTATAATAATAATTAAAAATAAAATAAAAAAATCAAAAGTTTTTCATAAATGCTAACATTTATAAGTAGTATATATATAGATAGACTAGTCATAACATAACTTGTGTTTGAAGGCACTATAGAATATAAAATTCGAGCTTCCAAAAAATTGATCTTACTATATTAAATAAAATTTATTTTAATCTATTATTTTCTTAAAAATATTGACAAATTTTTTTCAAAATACGTAATTCGATAAATTTTTTTTAATATGTGTATATAATATCGTGTATAAATAATATATGAAATAAAAATTATGTTAAACTAAAAATTAATCAAATATTAAATGATTGAATATGTGGTAGAAATAAGTTATGTGATGGTATTGGAGGAAAAATATGTAAGGGATAAAATTCAATTTCTTATGTGTTTTATTATGTAGATATAGATGTGTTGAGAAAGTATTTAAGTTTGGAAAGTAAGTTTTGAATTGCATTAATTTGATTAAAATTTTGTTTTAAGTGAACTATTTGGTAAAAGAACTCGGGTGATGGGTTTGGCAATTGAAAAGCCCGACTCTAAATCAGACTCCCTCTCTGGTTCAAAACTCCAGCAGTGACACTTTCCTCATAGTGATTTTCGGCGCTCTCTCTCTCTCCCCATAAATTTCTCGAGGTATTGGCATTAAGATTTAAGACCTTCCCGAGATATATTTGCATTAAAGAGCATCAGAGCAGAGGCTGCAAATTTAGTAGCATACGAAGGACATTCTTGAGGTAGTTCGACTTTTGTTATCAATTGTACTGAACTTTTTATGGATTGAAAATTCAAGTTTGCAATTCTGTAATATAGATTTTGTTTTTCAATTAGGTTGAATTCTGGAATTTTTAATCGGATGGAGTTGGGTAGAATTGAGTTGAATGCAGTAGTGGATTCCACATTGTTTGATTTTTGAATCCAGCTGTGAATTAGGTTGTCAATTTTTGATTATCCATGGCCAGGGTTTTGTTGCTGATTTTGATTTTTGTTTTTGAAACAAAGAGAACTGGCCTGTAGTTTGAAACAAGTGAACACGTGAAGTTGCTGTTTCAAAACAACACTAGTTGGTTGACTCTCAAGGCCATGGCCTCCGCCTTACAAATTCAGGGGGATGAATCGGTTCCACTGAGTGTAACTCATTCCAATCTCAAGAGCTTCTCTGCTCATGTTCGTTTCTCACTTCAGGTATTGTTTAATAAACTCTTCCTTCAGTTTGAGTTTGTCTTGTGCTGCCTTTATACCGCATAGCTTAGTTGAATTTGTGCTTTGGAGTTTTATGCTATCTATGGATTGGAAATATTTTTCCTCCAATATGTTCACACACATGCACACACACACAAGGGCCAGTGGCAAGTGGGAAAAGTGTTGGGCTACGACCAAAAGGTTGTGCTTTGAATGTCAACCACTTTGTGCAACTGATGTCAAAAGTTATACCATCCCTCCCTTCCAATATCATCGATTTTATTTTGCACAAAACAGTGTTACTTAGTTGCATGACACTTAGAACCCCTGCACGAAAACTAAGAATGTCATAGAGACTTTAAATGGCTCGGTAGGGCAGAAAAATAAAGTCCCAGGATTTGAGTTAAAGCCTGTCTTAGCCAGTTCTGAAGCTAGCTACGTTCTGAGTCGGTAACTAGCCCCCTGATGGAAAGACTTTCCTAATCTGTCAACAAGTTTGTCCTGGCACTATTATCTGATGAATTTCGATAAGAATGAGTTCCCTATCTCCCCTTCATAGATTTACGTTTTTTTCTAGACACAAGCACAAAAGTATTATATTTATCCAGTTCATCAGGAGATGTGGTATAGGTAGCATTTAATAATTTGCTGGGATTCCATTACTTCCTTTTCCCGCTGAATGGGATTTTGGATGACACATTCTTGTGTCATCAGGAGATGTGGTATAGGTAGCATTTAATAATTTGCTGGGATTCCATTACTTCCTTTTCCCGCTGAATGGGATTTTGGATGACACATTCTTGTTGATTGCTTTTGATGTACAGTAATTTTCTTCCTTTATTTTTTACCTACTTGTCATGGGCTTGGCATCCAATTTTTTGACTTCTTGTTTTCAGATGACAGTAGAAGCTGTAAAAGAGAAGCTTTGGAAAAAATGTGGTACCTCTGTTAATTCAATGTGTCTTGAGCTCTATGATGACACCGGTGTTAAAATTTCAGACCTAAGGGATAACACGAGACCCCTTGGTTTTTATTCTCCACAAGATGGGTTAGTTTTAAATCTATTTTTTCTGCTAATCCTACCTTTTTTCACTTGATCAAAATATTGCATATTAACAGAAATTATGACATTCAAAATGCCAAAGTATAATTTTTAACCATGTCACATTGGATAAGATACCATATGTATCTCAAGCATGTAGTGTCACTTAAAGTTTGAATGAAAGCCTGGTTCCATGATAACATCAATTAAAGCTTGGTTTAGCTTCATGCCTGGTCTATCTCCATTATATGTTTTTATATCTAGATTTTCCAGTAAGTAGTATTACGTAGATCTTGGAAAAAACATGATATGCGTGTATGTGCTAATGATGGGAAAAATGATACCGTATATATAGGATTACGGTACTAGTAAATGGGACATCATCATTTGGTGCACTTAAAAGTTTTTTCTTTTTTTGTGGGGGAGGAATATATGAATCAAAGCATGTATGAGATATCCCCCTCATTTACACTCTTGCTGATGTTCCACCCTCTATATTTGTGTATATCTTGCTTGATGTACTTGACTTTTTTTTTTTTTAATAACATTAGGAGAAATCATATTCAGAGTTTAGTTGTAAGGTTAATATCATGAGAACATGTTGGTAAGATTACCCCTGAAAATGGTATGGAATATGTTGGATGCCAGCTTACTTTTCATTTTGTAAAACTAAGTGTTTTGGAGCATGTTATTGTTTATTTTACCCTTACATTGCGTGATGAGGAATTAGTATTTAATTGTTCTCTAATCCCTATCGGTGTATTTTACGACTCTTTCTCATTACAAATGTTCAATCGTCACTGTTCTCTCCGTAATACTTTGAGTTTTTGTTTGGTTGAATTTTCCTTGGGTGCAAAGAAAAATTTTCAGTTATATATTTAGGATCTTCTTATTGTTCAACTTGAGGGAAGGCAAAATATATTAGAAGCATCCCCTAAGATGGCTGTGATGTAAATCGTAATAAGAAAGAATTAGGGATGAGAAGGAAAGAAGAAGGGGATGAGAAAAAGAAGAAGAAGGGGATGAGAACAGGGAAAGAATTTGAGGAAGAAGGATTCAATATCAATATCAATAGTCAATAATAATCAAAGTCTCCTACAATAAATATGTATCCCCTATATATATAGGAGTTCACAAATCCTATATATATAAGGAGATCACAAACCCTAAAATAAATAAATAATCAAAATGACAACTAAACCCTTAAAAGAAATTACTTAAAAGATAAATATTAAAAATATCTAAATAACTATCATAATTAATCTATAATATCTATCTAATTCTTACACGATCCCCATCATTCTCCTCCGGTTGAAAAAAACTCTCCTCCGGAGAGTCTTCAAAGCAGAAGTACCCTAAGAAAGCAGCATAAAAATGATAGAACGCCTCATCTAGAATGAAAGAACCATAAAAAATTTTCCATTGACCAGAATAAATGCAATAATCTCCATCTGTAGTAATGTAAATCTGGTCCCGTAGCACATCATCTATTCCGCCCGAAATATGCGATGGAAGTGGAAAGATAAAACTGGAGCTTGTGCTGAAGAAGAAGCAATTCCACCTGTAGAAACACTAGATAACAAAATAGGAGGTTCTGGAGTACCTCGATTAAGTAGCATGTCCTCCAAATAAAAATCTGGACTAATATTAACATTCAATGGAAAATTAAGTAAATAAGCATTAGATCCAAACTCAAGAATAGCAAAACAATTCTCATTAGATTTGAACAAAAGGCATTTAGTGGGACAAGACATCAATGACAAAGGAGTAACTATAACACCCTGGTGCTGAAAATAAGAAAGTACAGACTCAATTGAACACTTGACAGTAGGCAAAGAATCAAAGTTAACACTCTCAAGTGGGGCAGAATCCAGAACAATGTCAACAATCTCAGATGGAGAAGAATCCATAACAATGCCATCATGATTCGGAATAGTAGACATAGAATAATTGCCAACAGATTCTAAAATAGATAGCTCAATATGTTCAACATCTTGCATAGGAACCAACTGAATGGATTTTTCTTCAAGTTCAAGGATTAGTGATGATTCAACTTTTGGCTCCGATGAGGTAGGAAACATGATAGGATCAAAAATAATCTCATCACTAGTATCAGTGCTCAAACGATTGAAAGTATGTTTTGAAGGATGTAAAGCATGAGGGTCCAATGGAACAGAAATATGGCTATCATTATGCGGGTGTCCAACATTAGGTGAAACTAGAGACTTGTCCTTATTTTCTTCCATTTGTTGACTTGCAAAAATTTTATTCAAGTGAGAAAGTTGACTTGTTATTTCAGATAATTGGTTTTTCATCCCTCTACATTCTTCACGTAATTGGCCGAGTGAATGTTTAGTATTGGCAACTCCAATTTTAAAGATCTCAACCTTTTTTTTTAGGGAAGTTTGGGTTTTTGAATGGTCACTAATGACATGGAAGATTGATCCAGATTGACCTTGATGATGACTTTGGGAAGCATGACGTTGGTAACTCTTATGTGACTTAAGTGCCCCAGAGTAGTATTCTAGATAATCTTCATAATAAAACTCAGTCTTATTATGGACTTTATGATGACTCCGAGAAACTCTAGGAATGGAATAGGTATAGTGATGACGTTGTGAAGAACTGGGAACTTGAGACATTGTTGATGTTGGATAAGTATATGAATAGGCATCATAATGATCATATGAACTCATGATTGACTTTGAAAGATGAGAATAACATAAGAATGAGTTCAATAATGTAATTGATAATTACAAGAAGTGAAAAAACTTAAATAGAAGAAAATATGTTTTGGACCCTTGCAAATTCTCTAATTTTTCAATGAATAAAAATATTAGTCTCAAAATCTATGGGAGTATGCATACCATAATAAAGAGGAAATTCTGAAACTTGTTGTGGATGATTCTGCAATTTTTGAAACCTTTGGGGAAGGACTCTGTAACTTCTAAAACTTCTTGGGCAGTTCTGGAATTTCTGCAGACCTCTTGGGATGCGTCTGCAGTTTTTTTGGAACTTCTGGGTGATGTTTTTGTAATTTTTTGGAATTTCTGGGATAATTCTGCAATTTTCTAGACCTTCTGGAGATATTTCTGTAATTTTGAAACTTTCTGGGTTTTTTTTTTTAACTGGACAGCGCGATAAACAGTAACCCCGATGAACAGTATCCCGTGAACAGTGTCGGTGAACAGTATTTCGTGAACAGTACCGATGAACAGTATACCACCGTGAACAGTGTTACTGTATTTTTTATTTTGTTTTGTACGAATCGAAGTTGAGTTCTGATACCAAATTGATGTAAATCGTAATAAGAAAGAATTAGAGATGAGAAGGGAAGAAGAAGGGGATGAGAAAAAGAAGAAGAAGGGGATGAGAACAGAGAAAGAATTTGAGGAAGAAGGATTCAATATCAATAGTCAATAATAATCAAAGTCTCCTACAATAAATATGTATCCCCTATATATATAGGAGTTCACAAATCCTATATATATAAGGAGATCACAAACCCTAAAATAAATAAATAATCAAAATGACAACTAAACCCTTAAAAGGTAAAAGAAATTACTTAAAAGATAAATATTAAAAATATCTAAATAACTATCATAATTAATCTATAATATCTATCCAATTCCTACATGATCCCCATCAGGCTGTGAAATGGCCTTTGTCTTTGAGGGTCTGAGCTTTGATTTTGAGGACCTTTTTCTACTTCTCTTTGAGGCTCTGCGCTTTGGATTTTGAGTGGGTTTCTTTTGATGTTTGATCACATGCTAGTCTACCATCATATGGGGAATTCAACCAAATCAGCATGGGTGTTTTATGATAATACACAAATTTCTTATTGCTTCAGCTTGTGGCTTTGAAATCACTATTGTTTGATAGCTGCATCTGGTGTAATCATTAATTTCCCACTTCTCAGAGATGTACTTGTCTATTGTCAAATTTTTGTTCTTGTTTTATCTTTTTAACAGAGATCAATTTGTGATAAAGGCCAAAAGTGGAACTAAGCTGTTGAATTCATGAATGATTGAGTTTAAATTCACTTCATGGATGAAGATATTTTTCTTTTATTTCTTGATTATTTCATCTGCTTGAGATTATAACTAACCTTGTTACCCCCCCCCCCCCCCCCCCCCCAGGGCGCCCCGGTTTCTCTTTTTCTTAGAGTATTCTTTTGGTTAATTTATTTTGATTGTCTTCTTTATTTTGTTTATAATAGCTATCGGTTACATGTTATTGATATGGATCCATCATCCGTAACCTCTGGTGGCTGGCTGGAGGACACCTCACTGGTTGAGAAATACACAATTTCTGAAGAAGCCTATGATAAACTTGACGGTAAGGTGTTGATAAATTTTGCGCACTGACAGGCTGGCGGAAGTCTTTTTCGATGTTTTATTTGGCTCCTAAAAAACATACGAACTTATCTTGTAACTTAATGTAGTTGTTTTGACTTGTTACAAATGAACATTTGGATGTGACATGGGATCAAGTTGTACCAAATTAAAGAACTTGATTATCATCTTCTTTGTGGAAAATGAGTAAGTTCTTCATGGTTAAAACAACGTAGCATCAGAAAATTCATATATCTAGTGCTAGAAATAGTTGTTGATAGTGGTCAGTTCAATCAAAGCTGCGCTTATTTTTACTTTGGTTTCGGTGTTAAAATTTATGAACTTGAATTTCTGTAACATGCCTTGCATACGTATTTAGCATGCAATTCTAGTGAATTTGTGATTCTAGCTCCCTTTCTGAAGTAGTTGGCACTTGGAATTGAGGTCTATTGAGTTTCATTTTGGCCACCAAACAGTTAGTTATATAGTCTCTCATAGTACTATCGAATTAGTTATAGCTGACAATCGACATAAAACTTATCAAGATGGATCCTAAGGATATATGCATGGATAGTGTGGCTAGGGGTGTTAATCGAGCCGAGCCTTTCGAGATTTGGTATACTCAAGCTCGGCTCAAGTTTTTGGGAGGCTATTTAAGCTTGGCTCGGGCTCGGATACCGAGCCTAAATTTCTATTCAAGCTTGGCTTGGCACAAGTTTGAGCCCAAACCGAGTTCTAAGACTTAAATGTTGAATCCACACTCTAAAAATATGAAATCTCATATCCACAAGTTCCAAATCACAAATTAAAATTCATATATTTAAGTTAAAATTTACACAAATCCAAATCAAAATACAAACCCCAACAACAAAAAAATTCAAAAACTAAACAAAATCTATAAATATACACCATATATATGGAATATAATATTGTATACACCATACGGGCTTTGATGATATGATTAGCTACTACAACTTCTGGTATCACCTCGTTGGAATGTTGGGGGTGATGATTCTTGATCAAGAGTTTGAGTTGTAGATAATGATTGTAGTAATTTTCTGTAGATATGAAAATCGAGAGTCTTGAGAATTTGGTATGGAAGAGTCCCATGGATGCAGATCAAAGGAAGTGGAGAAGAATTTTCGTGGAGAAGGGGGGGGAGGAAGAGGACAGTGGAGGGAGTTGGTGCTGGGTTTGTTTTTGGGGCTCAAGGCATTAAGTTTTATGAGATAGAAATAGAGTAGTCAAGCATCACATGGAGAGAGAGAGAGAGAGTGTAGTGCAGGCAGCCATCATATGGGGTCAGTGGGCGTGAAGGTCAAGGTGCGCCCTTTATAGGCAGACAAGTAGGAAAAAGTTGTCATTCTGCCATTTGAATAAATACAATTTAAAATAAAAAATATAATTATAAACGAGCTGGCTCGCGAGTAGCTCGGTTCGGATACAAAACAAGCTTAGAAATTTGATTAAATTCGGAACATTTTGTAAAACGAATGAGCTCAAGCGCGCCAAAAACAAGTTGAGCCTAAGCTACTCCATTCGTTTAACAGCCCTAAGTGTGGCATTCTCCTTAAACGATGCTTTTTGCATCTCGGTGTTTTGTAAAATGGGCAAGGGTCATTGCATTTTAGACGTTCGGATGCAGTGAAATGTATGCAAGGGGCATTGCATTAAATTTAGATTAGCAACAAATTATATAGGTACATTGATAAGTAGAATAATAGAGTTAACTAAAGCCATGATTAGGAGGAAATTCGACATAACATGGTTACAGGAAACTAAATGGGTAGGAGAGAAAACAAGTGAAATACTACATGTTATAGACTTTATATCTAAAAAAGATGGAACAGAAAGTGGAATACTATTAGATCCAAATCTTAAACAAGTAGTAATTTCTGTCCAAGGTCAAGGAGATAGAATAATACTAATTGAGCTTGCAATAGTAGAAAATATAATCAATATCACCATACCTTTTGCATCTCAAGTAGGTTAGGAAGAAAAATTTTTGGCGATGAACTAATGTGAGTACCTGTAGGAAATGGAATATACAAACGATAGTAGTTATATAGGAAAAGATTATAAAGGATGTGAGATAGTCCCTGGTGGGCATGGGGTTGGAGATAATAGTGATGCTAGGGAGTTTGTATTAGATTTTGTACTCCCATATGATCTCATTATAGTAAAAGCTTGTTTGGAAAGGAGAAATGAACCTTTAATCACCTTTACAAGTGGATTAAATAAGAGTCAAACAGATTTTTTTCTTGATTAGAATAGAGTATCATTTATCATCAAATGAGTGCAAGGTTATTCTAGGAGAAAGCTTGACTGCAAAACATAAGCAATAATGCTAGATGCATGTAATAAAAATCTTTTGAGGCTGTAAGTTGCATGTACTAATTCTTTGAGACTAAGAAAAGAAATTAAAAATCCAACTACTAGATGGTGGAACTTAATAGGAGAAAAAATTAGTTTTATTTAAGGATAAAATGCTAAAAAAAGAGACATGGAAAGAAGATGAAATGATTAGTTCTCTTGAGAATTTAAAGTACAAAGTTAGAGTAATCATCATTGCGTGTGGTTTAGAGTTCATGCATTTTGATTTTTGTGTTTTTGAGGTCTTGCATGATGGTTAAGATGCATCTATATCTTGCATCATGTATGATACCATTTGAAAGGAGTCCTAGAGAAGGGTGAATAGGACTACTCAAACTTGTATTATTTTTTTTTTTCGCTACGATTTATATCCCTGACCCTTGGCTACTTTTCATCAATTAATCAAGCTAAAGGTGTTTTAGTTATTCTAGTATTTCACTCTCATTGATGAGTAAGTGTATTTCATGTTTTTATTAAAACTCACTGGAGAACGAAGAAAAGAAATTAAATGCAAAAGTGTCATGGAATTTGTTGTTAATAAAAAAAAAACTATGATAAATTTATTAAAAAAAATAATAGAGGTTTCTAGTGAATAAAAAAGAGACGTGTTTGTAAAACATGGTAAAAAATATGTAAATAAAAGAATTTCAAACTATCTTTGCTTGCAAATATAGAAGTTAAGCATATGATGACAACCTATATCAACAAACTAATTGAAAAATAGCAACATCAAAAAGGGTTGGCAGTAAGATAATGGAAATTTTGCTTTGATACCATGAATACCTAGGTCAAACTATTGAATTGAAGGAGAAAAGAAATTAATTTGTTACTCTTCAATATTCAGTCACTGAAAAAGGGTGACAAGCAAGAATCAAAATTTTGTTTCATTTAGGTATTTAGACCAAAACGTTTCAATTTCGGTGTAACTGAAACGAAACAGTGGAGGGAAATTGAAATTCCCAAGTTTGAGAATCTTTCGGAATGTTTTGTGATGTTTCTCCCAATGTTTCGTAAATATAAAATTTTTTAAATGTTCATTTTGTCTTTGAAACATTTCCGAGACGCTTTCATTTTTGAGTTGACCGAAGCTATGTATCTAGATGTACAAAAAATAATATAAAACCTTGAAACAAGACAAAAGACTAAACTTTCTGTAATGAAATGAACTGAATAAATAACAAGTACATTCTTAAGAGGAATAGGGAGTAGCAGAGTTTGATGTTGGTTTTCACCTAAGACCTCCTATTAATTTGTGTTAGGTTTCTAAAACCTATTCCCTAAATGCCTAAACACGCTATTTCAATTCTAACAGGTTTATTGGCTTTTCACCTGGTAGAAATCAAACCTATATAGTATAAATGCATAAAGACGTAAATGTATGACTAAAGCTACATTAACAGGTATAAGGTCTTTTCAGCTGGTAGAAATGAAATTGACCATAGCTTCAAACCTATAGTACACAAATAGTGGAGATAGATGAAGTTAAGGAGAAAAAGATATGCTAACGTATTGCTTACTGGTTGATACAAATTAAACTTACAACCTTGAAGCTCTGGTATTCGTTACTAAAAGATCACAAACAACACGCTTACACTTCTTACGACGCAAAACTCACACTAAGAAAACACACTTTTTACAACCTTTTCATATAACATATTCGCATTTTCCCTGGCTAAGGTTCTTAAGAATAACTTCAAAAATAAAAGACATTTATTGCAACTCAACCATGTCCAAAAACTACCAGTTCTGACTTGAATGTGCACAATTTATAAAAATGGCCAGTGCTATATATATGTTTCATTATTTTCCTCATGATTCTTTTGTTGATAGAGTGGTTGGCATAGTTAACTTGCAATGATAGTGACCCAAGGAAAGCTTTGATTTCTTGGACCTTAAATTGAACTAGGGTTAGGTATGGGCAACTGGATTTTTGGTTCCATGGGAGAAGGATAATATCTTGTATTCTATATTGATCCTTTTTGGAGATTTTTTTTTCAGTTTTATGGTAAGAGTTGTAAGATTTTACCAAATTCATATTATTAGCTGTCATTTCAGATAGTTGGGTGGCGCCTAGCTCCATGTCTTATATGATGTCTTTGGATTGGGTTGGTGTGGAAAATAGAAATAGGAAGATGAAGACCCTTTGGCATTATGCGTTTTTTGCTACTATTTGGGTCATTTGGTTAGAGAGGAATGTGAGCATCTTTGATGATAGAAGTGAGGAGGTGGAAGGACTATGGGACCGGATTTTTTTTGTATTACTGTGAGTTGGACAGCTTCGTGTGGAATGTAGCATTTTCATTTCCAGTTGTATGCTGCTGTTTGTTTTCACCTATCTTTGGTTGGATGACTTATCCACCTTAGAGAGGATTTGTAACTTTTCTTTCTGAAACTTTATTAATAGAATCTACTGTTTCCTATAAAAAAATTTCAGATGTTTACAGGTTGTATTTATTTTAGATAACTTCTAATACATTATCAAAACACCTTCAAGTTAATTCAGCAGGATTTTTTTCTTGCTTGAATGTCTTGCTTACTGCTCCGAATCCGATAAACCTTTGATTGATGCAGCTTACAGCACAAATTATGGCGTGTTTCAGGTACTTTCAGAAAGTTTAAGGAAAAATTGGTGCACCAACATCCTTCTGCTCATGATTCTAAAGTAAGCGTCTTGCATTTTATCAGCTTTAAAATGCTCATAAATTGATTTGGTCTGTCCAAGTTTCCCTAGGTTGCATTGTCCAGTACTTTTATTTAATTTGTATCGTCAAAGATCTCTTGCCTACTTTTTCTACTATAGAAGGTTTTTCTTCTTGTTTGTATATTTCAGTAAGTTTTTTTTTTAGGCCTCTTCTGTTTAAAAGTTTACTGTGTTGGTTACCTTGGTAACTTTGTGCTCTCCATGTTCAAAATTTCTTGTGTGTGTGTGTGTGTGTGGAAAAGGATGAGTATTTGCTTATGTTGGCCTGAACTTTCTTTTTCCCTTTTGCTGTCTAAACAGATGTCAGACGACTACATGGAAGAGCTATGTGCAAATATTAAGGTTAGCTGATCTTAATTTCTTCATCTTTCTTTTCATATTGGGAGATTTGTAAAACTGTTTTAAGTTTCATTATGGGAGTTTACTTTGGTAAGTTAAGAATAAGTACGGCATTTGTGTGAAGCTGTTTTTAATTGCTGCCCTTACTTTAGGGATACATCAATTTAGGTTAGGGTTTCTAAAATAAACATGCTTTTGATTTTTTTTAGCCTTTTTTCAGTCCTGTTGCCTATAAAAAAAAAAAACTTTGTATTGATACTTTCAATGGCATTACGGAAATTGTGAACCAAGCTGGACATTTAAGTGGTCTCCTAACACCGTCAGAAAAATTACCACCATTACTGCAGTTAGGGCATCCAACCCATAAGATTCCCCTAATTCTACCGACTTTACTTCACATTCTGAAAGGAAAGATGTTGGGCATAAGATTCAACTGGAAACACCCTCTAATGGCAACAAATAATTGAAGTCTTCATCTCCGCAGACTGGGTAAGAAAGGTTTCTTGAGAGAGTGTGGAAAATATACAACAATTGTTGCTCAATGACATTGTAGACTGATATGGAAATCCTAACTCCACAGTAGTTACAATATGACATTGGTATGGTTAACCTTGGGTTTCTTTGGCTGGTTCTGAGTTTCATGCTATGGTCACAAAGACAGCCTTGCACCAATTTTGGTTAACACAGTACCAGATCGATGCACATGTTTTCATTTCGATCGATAAGGATTTTAGTAGGCTTGTTATGATATAATGTGGTAGATGACAAGCAGGAGGGGCTCACTGAAAGAGAGTAAGCCGATGGCAGGATTTGCGTAAAACACATCCAGGGTCAGGGTGGATTGCCTTGATAGGCATTCACTGGTTACACCAACCAGCTTGCTGCCTAAGCCTGTGCCTACCACAACAAATCATTGGTGCACGACAACTAGGGATGGCAGTGGACCGGGGCGGGGGCAGGGGGAGTATTCTCCACCCCCTTGCTTCAAAAATATTCGTCCACCCCTGGTCCATCCCGTTAGTGGGGGAAATTTTAATTTCCATCTCCGCCCCGCGGGTAAATTTGGATTGTTGTCCCCATCTCTGTCCATAACAATCAATTTCTATGATTTCAAGCAGAAAATTTAAAAAAAAATCATAAAACCTTACAAATGGATTTGTAAGAAGGATGAAAACTCACTATATAACAAATAGATCAAACATAAAAACTCACAAAAATAATATGTATTACAAATGTGTGTTTCACTTAATCATTTTATTTGTTATATATATATTACAGGTTTAGTGGTTTAGAGGGGAGGGGCGGAGGCGGAGTGGGGACGAATTTTAGTCCATCCCCACCTCCATTCCTACACGGGTTTATACGAGTATTCCTATATATGTTTACCGTCCAATATGTATGGTCCATCCCCGGTCCAAACGGGACGGGCTTGGATGAATATCCGTTTTTTCCTGGTCTACTTCCATTCCTAACGACAATACTATTCTCAAATAGGATTGCAAGTAGTAGCCCAAACGCCAACTGATGCGGGGAGGGAAGGGAAAGAAAGAAGACGAGGGAATTACCAAACCCTCACATAGATTAGGTCGAGAAACATAAAACTCTCCACAAGGAACTATCAATTTCAATTCATACTTTGATTAAAATAGTAGAGATTATATCAATGTTTGTAGACCAAGACTCCAACCAAAAGAGAAGCTATTTCCATACTACAACTCTATTAACATATCCCAAGAAATAATCTCATTCTGATAAATATTATCTCGGACCCCCCCCCCCCCCGCGGATATTGGGTCGAATAACAAGGAGACCATTGACATTCCAGAAATGACACAGAGATCCCTATTGGCACAAGAATGAATGTATCGAATGTTTATAGTTTGAATAAAAAAATTTTTTACCCTTCATTAATTAGTCAAAAATAGATCAAGACCCCAATAAAAAGAAACATGGTCTCTCTTTCTCTCTTCCACACCCCTCTCTCTCTCTCTCTCTCTTTCCCGCCTGCATCCTTCATGGGGCTGGCAGCCCCCTTCCGCACCTCCTCCACATTGTCCCCCACCACCATCTAGCTCCAGATCCCTCAAGCCACCCCTAGCCCCACCCCCTCCTCACGAGCACCCTTCCCCATGCCGCTGCCCTACCGTCTCCCTTGCCAAACACAACACCAGTCAGTCTCTGTCTGTCTCTCTCAATGAGGATCAATTTTCTCCAATGTCAAAAGCTCTAAACACCACGCATTATCGATCACCCCTGCGAACAAGATGCACACAACACTGGTTGATATTTTGCATGATTGGATCGAAACTGATTGTTAAGTTTGGGGAAATTGTGGATGATTTTGGAGAATTGGTTCGGGGCTCTATTAGTACTTTTTTTGGTGAATATGTTTGTTCCTCTGTTGGTGTGGTGGAGCTGGTACTATAGAAGAGGAGGAGGAGGCAGTGTTACGGTGGTTTTAGGTAGTACTTTAGTGATGTGGTGGCTGTGTATGGGCTGAGCAATGTCTTCGGGATGCGTGGCGATGGTGCACAGTGGTGTGGTCAGTGTCGTGGTGCTGTTTGATGGTGGTTACAGTGATGGGAGGCAATGGGTGCTTTGTGGTGGTTGTGTGTGGAGTGGACAACGCCGTAGTGTTGGGGATTGGTGGTGCACATGATGTGGGTACTGGGGTTGATTGTACCGGATAGTTGCTTGGGGGTGGTTGGTGAAGGGGAAGGGGAAGGGGAAGGGGAAGGGGGATAGGTTGTTTGACCAATATTAAGTCGATAACCAATTTTTGACCTATTTGAATCAATACTTGTCTAAATTTAAGCAAAATTGGATCATTAGTGTTAAAATTGTAATCAATTTATGTCAAGATTTTTGATCGATTTTTGAGCAATATTAAATAATTGATGTTAAAATAGTAATTATTTATCGACTTTTTATTATTTTACTTTGATAAAGAGAGAAAAGAGGATGGTGGAGGGAGAATGTGAAATCTAAGGGGTAAATATTCATAAATCAATTTCTTACATTGAATTTGGTCTGGGATAGAATTGTTTTTGATGCCTCTTTATGGTCCAAGTTGGCAGAGAGTTTCAGAGGTTTACCTCTATCAGATATTCAAAAGGATTGGAAGGCAGCTTTGGCTTAATTTTTTTTTTTTTTCTCTTTTTGGCTTTTTTGGGTATTTTGGTTGTGAGGATATCTTGTCCTCCATATTGTAATTTACTATCTCTTCTCAATCTTAATAAATTTCTTCTTTTATCAAATTTTTTTTTTTTTTAACTTTTGCAAGAAAGTTTGGGGGCAAAATTATTTGGGCTTTTCACACTTTGCACCCCGAAGATGACTCGATTCCCACTTTACACCTTGAAAGATTATTTTTTTCACATTGCACCTGAATGTCATAAATTGGTTCTAATGTGCCCTCGGACTAACATCCGTTTCAGATTCCGCTAAAATTTGATGCACATGCCACCCACGTGTGTTGCTCTTGGACAAAAATATAAACTCACCAGTCATATTCTTGAGTAGCATGTGCATCAATTTTTAACGGAATTGATGTTAGTCTGAGGGCCACATTTGAACCAATTTATAACATTCTGGGTGCAAAGTAGGAAAAATAATCTTTTGGGTATAAAGTTGGAATTGAGACATCTTTCGGGGTTCAATGTGCGAAAATCCCAAATTATTTTATAAACATTAGGCATGTTATAAAGGGGTATCCTTGGAATTATTCTTGTGTTTTTAGATCAGAAATTTCGGTCTTCCATCTAAGCATCGAAAGTCGATCATATCAGTCCAACTTTCAACGGCTATGCCGTCAATTTTCCTCTGCTAAAAGAACTCCACTCTGATGAGTGAGGAGGAGGACTAAGAATATGTCTTCTCCAATGGTGTTGTACTCATTTACGTGCACTTCTTTTTCCGTCGATGAATAAGCTTGTCATTGGCAACTTAAATAGTAACAGAGAGAGGATGATATGACACTTTGTTTGGTTGTTGATAAGGGGGTTAAACTAGTGGCTGGTGATTTTCATAGATATAATAATTCTAAGATATTTCTTGATTAGTATACAGTCTTGAGAGCTTCTTCAAATAGCATCGTTGGATGAATGAGTGAAAAGTATTGTTTGTAGCATCGAAATTGAAGCTACGATGCATCGACGTGAAACTATGGTACCAATTGATACTGGGAGGGAAGGAAAAGAAAGTAGAGAAAGGGATTACCAAACTCTAGAAACACAAAATTCTCCATAGAGCATAATTAATTTTTTATTCAAACTCTGATTAAAATGGTAAGGATGACATGAAAAGTTTATAGAACAAGTGTCCACCAAAATTAAAAACTATTCTCATACTAAAACTCTTTCAACTTATCCCATGTATCTCAAATCTAATAAATTGAATTTGACTAAAAATTAGGTAATAAACAATAAAAAGAACAAAATTAAATCATAATAAATTTACCATGTGCAATTCCCTTCGGATCAGAAATTCCCGGCCTTCACCTAGGTTTCAAAGCCGATCTAACATCCATTGGCTACGTCATCACCATCCTAACTTTATGGGATAGATGATCAATGAGCCAATCATAGTCTCCGTGATGTTCGTGTTAGAGCACTCAACCCAAAACCAATTGGCAAATGGGTGGAGTGGTCCCTCAAGTATATAAACCAATCTCAGTGGTCCTAATTATTCGATGTAGAATACAAGCTTTCATAATACCCTCCCTCACGTGGGACCCGGGTTCGCACGTGGGGTTGACAAACAAACAAACAAACTACCATGCATACTGGAAAATTTAAATGGATAAGAGACTTGACTCACTAGTCACCCAAGACCCAACTCTGATACCATGTTAGAGCATCCAACCCAAAACTACTTGGCAATGGGTGAAGTGACCCCTCAAGTATATAAACTAACCTTGGTGGTCCTAATTATTTGATATGGGATACAAGCTCTCTTAACACTTCGGTCAGTTGATTACTAGAGAACATGCTTGGTAAATATACTCCAGATAGATGTTATAATGCTGCTGATTGAAAACATAGAGCCACATGGACAGTTGATCCGCTTGCATATTGTTGTTGTCAGGGCAACAACATACTAATAGGGGCTATGAATGTTCTCTCTCCTTTCACTTTGAGTGAGATTTTTTTTTGTCATTCCTTGTCCCTCCTATTAAACTTATGGTGTTTTGTTTGACAGAATTCTGAAGAGTAATTTGGGGCAACATCATATCATTGTATTACTATTACTCTGTTTTTCCTTTCCAATCTAGGTAGGAGATAGATGTGAAGTTGAACCGGGGCAGAAAAGAGGTGTCATCAAATTTGTGGGCTGTGCTGAAACACTTGCACCTGGTTTCTGGGTTGGAGTTCAGTACGATGAACCATTGGGGAAACATGATGGCATGTAAGTGATTTGAATTCTCGTCTTTCTTATGTTATCCAGATACTTGCTGAAGGATTTAGGAACATGTTTATAGTGCAGTAATAAATTGTTTGCCACACTATGTTACAAAACTTACTTGTATTTAACTAGCCATAAAGAGCAACATTTCGAATTTAAAAGTTGAGGGTGTTTTAGGAAAAAGTTTACCCAGACATACAACTATTTAGTAAAATAAGTAAAACAGTGTACATTTCTTGTGCTTTTACTCGGGCAGCTATCCTGACAATTTGGAAGAACTGAATACAAGCTGAGTGAAAAGAAAAATTGCATTTGATTGTTGGGGTCACTGTATATGGGTATAGTGAAGGGTTTGGTCTCATTGCCTAAAACGCAATTTATCTGGAAGGGTTAATGTTATTCCTTATCATATTCCCAGACTTGGCATCTATGGAAAAGTGAAAGTAAGCTGAAACATGGCATGCTAGGATGTACTATATAATCTGTGGAGGCATAAACTTCAGGGATATCAAGTTAGTTTGAACTTTGCTAAGCATGAGGACCAATTTTGACCCAATTTCAGCCATTATTCATAAAAAATGCAATTATTTTGTTGGCTACTCTGTGATTGCATGTTTTTATTGGAACTTCGATAGATCGATGAGATTTTCTTTTTTTAAAAGTATATTTACTTTGAAAGGTGAGATGAATTGTGTAGTGACCTTGATTGTTCATCTCTTTTTTTTTTTTTTTTTCTTCTCCTTTTCTTTTCTTATTTTATGTTTTTAAAATGCAGATATTTGTTCACTACATGCATGTGCACTTCATAGGGATTATTTGACATGTATTGAGCACTTCTCAGTGGGAGGAGAGTGGCACATAAGCACAAAGCTTCTAGCGCCCATCCTTTCTTCTCAAGATATCCTGAATGCTCAGCATTATTGTTGTTTAGGGCACTGTTGGTGATGTCTATATTTCTTTCATCATCATGTTTCTGTTGAGGCATTTTTGTCCACGACCCCATGCAATGTTACATGGATATAAATTCAACCCTAAAACAATATTCCACTGTACCACCATTAAGACTTGTGAACAGTAGAATGAAAGTACGAGTTCAACAGAATCATAAAGAGTTCAATTAGAGGTATTTTAACTTGAATGATAATTTAACACTTCCATGATCATTTTTATCCATTTTTTTAACCAAGGACTTGATTATGAAGTAGGAAAGAGATTACCAACTTGTAGAGTTTATGAGAAGATGATGATACTTTCTTTCTGTGATTTGATTTGATACAACATACAAGCAGATTTTGTTAATAGATCATAGGGAGGAGGAGCAAGAGGTGGGCTAATCCATGCCTCTCATTATTCTAAGTTAGAGACGACTAAAATATAAAGAGTCCAAAGACTATATATATATATACTAGTCATTGTCTGTGCCTGAAGGCACTATGTTTTAAAAAAAAATTGCACTTAAAAGAAATGTATAACACAAAATACTCATTAATATAGACCCATTATTCAAAAAAACAATCGATAAAATGCTCATGCGTAAAAGCACTGTGTAATAAAAAAAAATCCCCAATTAAAAAAAATGAGAATCCATAAAAAAACTATGCTTACTATGGTAATTGAATTTCATATTTCATTTAAGGTAACACAGTTATACTTACTACGAACATACAAAATTACCAAAAAAATAAAAAAACACTTAATTTGAAAATTGCATCAATTTGAAAACTTCCAGGCACGAAGGAGCTCTCATGACTGGACAATTCACCTCAAAGTCATAGCACTATAAAAAAGAATAAGCTTAGGTCCAATGATCTTAGCAAGCCTTCCCCTCAGCAACCACGACTATTTTCCCACACAACCCTATGCTTTTTCCGTAATCAAAATCAAATAGTTAGTAAATCAATTGATCCAATTTTCTATGACAATTAAAATCATATAGAACTATAGAAAATTGACTTAGCAATTCATCTAAAATTAATCGAATACATCAGCCTTACTAACCTAGATAGTTGAATGTATTAACCCTTGTAAGAGTTGTCATGAAAGTCATTTTGCATGTGTTTAAAAGCCACTGCTATGATCAACAAACAAACTCAAACATATCACCTATCCCAGATACTGGAAAAGGGTCCAAATCACAGTAAAAAAAAATATAGTAAAAGTGAGGAATCAAAATTTTAAATCCCCTTATTTCACCAATTTTTTGGACTGGAAAATTGATTTGAAATAACATACACACAACCTAATTAATACAACTACAACACTTAAACCAACTAAGAGACAAGTGAAGTGATGTAGGGGTAGGTATCTTGCTTTCTTCCACAGATTGCAAACAAAACAATGCACAAAAATTTCAAAGCGTTCGAGAAATATTTCATTAAATTCAAGCTTCACATGTATAAGCAAATCAATCACATATTCTATCAGTTGAAAAACAAAGAAAAAATTGAATCAAGTTTTCTTTACAATTTACAAAACCAAAAGAAAACATAATATGAGACACAAAAATGTAACTTACTTTTGTCCAATATTTTGGCCAACCAAACAGGCACCAATTCTGAACCAAGACATATTAGTGTCATTCATTAGACAAACAAAAGAGTGCACGAAATTCTGAACAACCACTTAAGTCTAAAATAATTGTCTAACAAATTAACTTAAAAACACACCAATCAAACAAATCATTGCTTAATTGAAAATATTATTTAACTGCAAACAACTTGCATATAATTAGAAATGCAAAATAACTCAAAGAGAATTTCCAGTAGGGTGAATAGAATTTTAGAGAGAGCAAAATAGATGTAATTTCATCTTGGCCAGATATGTGATCATTTTTTTCCTTAATACTTTCAGAACTGAAAATACATAACTGAATGCAATGACTACATGCACAAATGTGCAAATCTACTCATAATTTTATATGTCCACATAAAGAAAAAGCATTGAGATTGGATATCCTTTACCTGTTTTTAAATGTAGTAACTTCACTTTTTTGAGGACATGGGAAAAGCCTGCTTATTAGCTACAACATAAATAAGTTTTTAAGTAGGCAAAGCATTATCAAAGATAACATATAAAATTATATCAATGCAACCATTCATCAAGGCAAAAGAATAAGAGAATTTCAATATTAAACCATCAATAACCTAAATTGCTTTTAAAGTCTGTAGGGTATAAAGAATGGTCCATATAGCATCTATCAGAAGTAGCTTTATAAGAGAAGTTTACAATGCTGATCCAAAAAGTAGACGCACACTTCAATACCAAAATAAAAAACACGAGAGGCTAATGAAAAATACAAAAATAAAGTTTTAACATAACCATCAAGAGTTGTGTGGACAAAAGGGAGCCATATCTTAGAAATACAGTAACAAATAAAAAAATGATAACCTAAAGGCACTATGCACCCGTAACAGGTGGAGAAGACGTTGGCAGCCATGGCGTCTCATGGAATTAATTATCGATCGAAAGGGCTACTTGTTTCGTGCAGGAAAACAGAAAATTCAAAACACTACTTGTGCTAAAAACAAAACATTTACTTCCAAAAATATGCAATATATGAAGAAAGGGTCACCATTTCTTTTCTGCAACTTTATTCGATCATCTAGTATGCATAAAAAACACAGTCAAAAAACAGAGGAAGAGAAGAAGTGCGAGTATGTGTGTGTGCTGTATCCAGCGTGAATGAGTGTGTTCGTTTGTTGTGTTCATCGTGTGAGTGTTTGTTGTGTTCAGCGTGTGTGTTCGTTATGTTGTGTGTCTGTGTTAGTATGGGAAGCAGAGAGGAGGAAGAGAGGAGAAGAAAAGGATGAACAAATATCTAAGGCTGTGTGGCCGTGGCTATGTAGGGTCACCATTTATTTTCTGTGACTTTATCCGATCATCTAGTATGCATAAAAAACACAATCAAAAAACAGAGGATGCGAAGAAGTGGGAGTATATGTGTGTGTGTTGTATCCAGCATGAGTGAGTGTGTGTGTTTGTTGTGTTCATCGTGTGGGTGTTTGTTGTATTCATCGTGTGTATGTGTTTGCTGTGTTTTGTGTGTCTGTGTTAGTGTGGGAAGCAGAGAGGAGGAAGAGAGAGTTGCTAGGTTGCTTTTTAAAACTGGAAGAGAGAGTTGCTGGGTATCGGGTGAAAATGGAAGAGAGGAGGGAGAGTGTATTGGGTGATAGAGATAGAGTTATAGTATGAGATAGAAAGATAAAGTTAGATTAGAGATAGCACTCTTTGTATCAGTTAATATGAGATAAGGGGAGAGAGTTGGATCAGAGATAGGAGTCTTACGAAAATTTGGTATGAACGCCGTCGAATCAATAATCGTCAAGCGATCTGAACCGCGAAAAGCTAAAGACAAAGAAAGTTAGCTACTTTATTATATAGATTGACTAAAATATAAAGAGTCCAAATTTAGTAGAACCTCTTTTTTTTTGTGTTTTTTTTTAGGGGGGGGTGGTAAATGAAAAGTTGTGAAACTAGTAAGACATCTTGTATCCAAATTTAAAAAAGCTTGTATCCCACATTGAATAGTTATGACCACCCAAAGTTAGTTTATATACTTGGGGGCCACTCCACTCATTGCCAATTAGTTTTGGGTTGGATGTTCTAACGCCTTGTTCTTTCCAAAACCCCAGAACTGAATCTACAACTACTTTTTCATTGTAGAAGGACAAACCCAAGCCTCACCAGCCACATTGAATAAATTATTTCACAAACCCCATGCAAGTGGACTATGGATAAATAGATGAGCATTTGATTCTCCACTAATCAAATAAGTAAAGCAAATATCAAGGCCTAATGCTTTGTAAGGCCTCCTTCCATGTGACAAATCATTAGTATCCACCCAAATGAGAACAAACACCAAACAAAGGCCTTAGTCTTGGAGAGAATTTTGGCTTTCCAAATGAATTTGGCTATGAAGAAAGAATTACTATTTTGGTGCCTAACAAGACGAGAATAAAAAAGATTGGCAAGATACTAGATTTATCCACAGTCCAAATCTGGGATGAAAAGTATGATCAAGTCAAGCAAAAAACTCAATCTCCTTGTTCTTGATCATTGAGGTGCCTGAAAAAATGGAAATCCCAAGAATAAGAGTCATCCTCCTCAACAAGAAAAGAAATTGTGCCTCATAAAGCGAAAATTGGTGATAAAGCCGGGGTGAATAGTATCAAATAATGAATCCATCCTCCCGAAATAAAACTTCGGATATAATCGGTCAAAGGAAAAAAAAAAAGGATATGCCTCTGAAATGAATTTCCAAAGACTCCTGGTTTACATTATGCTTTGGCTTATGATCCCACTCCGTTCTCCAAAGATCATACTTACTGCTAATTATTTTATTTCAAAGGGAGTTAGGTTTTAAAGGGAACCGCCATAACCATTTTCATACCAAAGAAATATTTTTAGACACCAAATTACCAAGTCCAAAACCCCTTCCATAGATAGGCTTACAAACTGCCTCCCTACTCACTAAATGGTCCCATGTAACATCTCCCACCTCTAGCCAGAAAAAATCCCTCATCATCATTTTGATGTTCTAGCCACAACTATAGGGATTCTAAACAGATACAAGTAGGGAACGTTAGACAAACAAACTTTTACTAAAGGGATCCGTCCTCCTAGAAAAAACATGCCCTTCTCCAACTATCCAATCTTTTGCTCATCCTCTCAACAACTGGGTTCTAAAAAAATAATGATCTCCGAATACCCCCTAATGTAATCGTAAAATAAGAATAGGCCACTCATGAACACCCAACCTGCTACGAAAGCAAATTCTCGGTCAACCCTCTTCTCCAAATTGATTCCTGTAATGCCACGTTGGGACATTTATTTTCAAACCAGAGAGTTTTCCAAAGATTTGAATAAGCTAAAGCACATTCTTAAAACCATTAAGAAAAAAATTGTCTCACTAACAAATTGCAAATGTGAAATACTTACACCCTCGCCACCCACTCACATACCCTTTATCATCCTACCTCTTGTGCTCTATTAAGTAATAATCATCCTACTCAAAAGATCCACCACCAATGTAAAAGTGAAAGGAGATAATGGGTTCCCTTGTCTTAAGACCCTCGAAGCATTGAATCTCACTCCTAAAGGCTCCCCACTTACCAACATTGAGAAGGTGGAAGAAGCGAAACAACCCCTAATTCCCTTTTGTCTCTCCGGAAAATCTTTTTTTCCAACACAAAATTCCAATTTATCTGTTCATATGTCTTCTTAATATCTAGTTTAAACACTACTGCTTTCTTCCTTCTTGGCCAATGGAGCAACATCTAAAATTTATCTTCCTTGAACAAAAGCAATTTGAGCATGGTTACTGTGTCTCTCAAAAAGTCTCTAAGTCATCTAGACAACACTTGGTGATTATTTTATACAAAGTTACAAACTACACCAAGCTATGGGCGTATAATCCTTAACCTTAATTGACCGCTCTAAAAATTTTATTTGAGTCCCTTATAATAAACTGGCATACTTAAACATTGATCTAAAAGTTTGAGGGTCGTAAGCAGCCAATTCAATTGCCTACCCATTGGGCCAGCCTCGCTTAGGAGTCAAAAGAGATGGCTAAGAAATACCGACAAGATAACTCTTTTCATTATGTTGGATCCGAGAAGGCAATATTAGATAGGACACCTCATGTGGAAATAGAGAAAGGTGAAAATATCATAAAATTGTTTCTAGTTCTACGGTTTTGCTGGCTTTTCAAATATCTATTAAGCTAAAGGACAAAATGGTTCATATGGATTACAACATCATCTTTCTAAGAAAACCAAAACATGATTTTGAGATGCGTCAATGAAAATTTGAGAAGTTTATGATTGAGATTTCGGTATGCTAGAAGTGGAATTCATTAAGGATATATTCATGAAATGTCGTCTAAAGAATAGGAAACAAATTTCATTTTATTTGGAGCTGCTGGTGTAGATTGAAATTGAAAACCTAGATTAAACTATAGGAGAGAAAAGAGAAAAGAAATATGAGTACCATAGTGAAATCGACTAAACAAAAAATAAATAAAATCTCAACACCTCTCCTCGAACTCGTTATGTGATGATAGAAAGAATTGAAAGTTTTTCAAGAACAAAATGAGAATGCAACGTGATGTGAGATTTTGTGAATAAATCAGCCAATTGTATAGCAGAAGAACAAAAGACAAGTAAATGGTCCCAAGCTAGAGATAGTGGCACACATAATGACCACCAATCTTGAGATGTTTGGTCCAGTCATGGAATACATAGTTATATGCAATATGAAATGACATTCTTGTTAGATTAGGGGCAAAGAATAAAACTCTTAGTCCGACAAGCAACCATCTCAACCAAAATATTTTTGATATGGTAGCTAAGGCATAATATTGAGCCTCACCTGCAGAACGAGTAACAATAGTTTGTTTGTTTCTAATTTAGGAAATAAGAGAATTACCTAGGAAAATACAGAAGACTGGAAGAGTTGAACTCTTGTTAGAGTTGGAGGTGAGGAATGAAACTCCTAGTCTGGCAAGCAACGATCTCAACCAATATATTTTTATTTCTTGCTTTTTTTTTTTTTTAAAAAAAAAAAATGGAGAATCATCCATGAAAACACAAACTTTTAGCGATTTATAATCCATAGAATCTTCTGCCCATCAGTATCAAAAAAAGCATGAACTCCAAAGTAGACTTGGAAGAGAATGACAAACTCTAATGCAAAGTGCTTGAAAATAGTGCACAATGTGAAGAATTGTAGCCCAGTGAACTGTATTTACATGCAAATAATTTGATTAACATTAGGGAACAAAATTAGAGCTTTTAAAATTAAATGAAAACTAAGGGGTCATTTGATAATGTTTTTGTTTTCACGTTTTCAAAATAATCAAAAACAGAGACAATTTTTATCTGTGTTTTGTGGTAAATACTAAAAACAGAAAACATGTTTGAGAGTCATTTGTGTTTATCAAATTATGAGAATAAAAACAAAAAATATGTTTGGTAACTACTTCAAATTATATCCTAAATATTAGTTTTATAATATCTCATGCAACAAAATAGAAATCAAAATTTTTTTTATCCCAACACATCCATTAATTCATCAAAGAACACCTAAAGTAAGATAATTGGATTACACAAGTCATTAATCACAGTCATACATCATATTGTTCAACATACATCTAAATACACACATTAATAAGTCATATCACTTAACTAAAATCTCAATCATTAGTACAAATACCACGAACAGTAATGTACAAATGAAGATCAAATTAAAACCACAACAAGTAAGTATGAAAATAGTGATCCATTTCTTCTCTTTCCATCCTGACTGCTGGGTTTAGAGAATCACATAATATTCATTTGTAATTGCGTTGTACTCATCAACTTGGGAAGAAAAAAAATAAGAAAAGAATTACGAAAGAAGTTTAAGGGAAGGAGGGCTTTGAAATTCGACTGCGGTGAAACAGTAAGGCACACTTTGGCCTCAAAATTTTATGCTATCCTCCTCTCAAATCCAAGTTGTGTCACTTTGTATGATAATTTTTTATTTTCTTTTTGAAAGTTGAGCAGATTTATGTTTTTTTTTTTCTTTCTAATATGGAGATAAAACATAAGCCGGTAATTCATTAAAATAGCACATTTTAGTACTAAAAATGCCAAAGCAATTGTAAAATATGGATAATATCTATTTCAAGTTAAAGGGATATTCATGAGCTATCTTTATATGGGTTTCTATAATAGCTCTCCCCTTGTGTTTTTGCAGAATGAAACATCAAAATAATAGGAAGCAACAATCTTAGCATATTTTTTTTTTCCTTTTATCTTCGCGTGTCATAAACATGGCTTGTCATAAACATGGCATGTCATTAACATGCCTTTAAGGCTTAAATTCAGACTCTTTACTTCCAAGCAAGGAAGCACGGATACTCCACAGGGGGTCGACGTGGCAGTGTTGGACACATGTCCGACACGGATATGCGTGGGACACCGGCCAGACACGTGTCCGACACTTCCACAAGTGTCTTGAACAGTGAAGAAATATTTTTTATGGACGAATACGGCCCAGATATAGGGGTGATACGGTCGAGATACGGTCACAGCCAAGGATCTCTACTGAAACAAAAAAAAAAAAAAAAGGGGGAAGAAGATGATACAAACCTGAGATGCCACAACCACAGATCTTATCTTCGAACAGGTATGTCTTCATATCTCTCTTCGACCTCTCTCTCTCAAATCAGATGTCTTTGCGTCACTGGGCGACGATTTTTGTCTTCGAACTCTCTCTCTCTCTCTCTCGGATCAGATCTCCCAGTGTCGACCAGCGACGAGTTGCTCCTGTGGCTACGGCTTGCCCTAGAAAAGCAACGCCTTTTCTTTTTTCTTTTTTTTCCTTTTTAGCCCTAGCCCAAGCTTTTCAGTTTTTTATTTTCTTTTTTTCTTTGACCTTGTGGCTAAATTACAAATAACACCTTATTAGTTGTCACCCACTACCCAATTTAATTTAGTCCACTATCCATAACATATTAGTCCACTAATCAAATTTAATATTAACTCATTTGTCCAATTATAAAATATTAGTTAATTATTCAATTTTATTATTAATATTATTATATATATATATATAAAAATATATTATATTATTTACTTAACTGTATCCTCGCCGTACTCGTGTCCTATATTTTGGGATTTTGTCATATCCCCGTGTCTGTATCGTATCGAATATGACACTCGTGTCCGTATCCGTGCTTCTTAGCTTCCAAGATACACACAGACCACACACAAAACACACAGATCTGGATTTTATTTAGGGAAAAGGAAAAAAAAGATCGAGGGGGGGTATGTGATGGATCTACACACAAAACACACAGATCTGCCTATTCTGCTCTTGTATAAGCATATATATATATGTGTGTGTGTGTGTATATACATAGATCTATGTAAATACAGTGGTTACGAGAGGTGGTTCTTCGTCAGGCAGCAGTCGATGAGCAAAGGAGAGCTTCTTCATCTTCATTCAAGCCATCCACACTAGAGACGCAGAAGAGAAGACAGAGGGACGATTTCGTCGAAGCTTTTGGGTTAAGAGAGAGAGACAAAAAAAAAGCCCCAATATTTCGTAGAAGCTGGTAGCAACAAATGACCGAATGAAAAAGCCCAATATTTATACTTCCATAAAAAATAATGGTCTTTTGTTGCTAACAGAGATTGAAGTGGAGACCTCATTAAAAACAAGAAGTCAGCCACCGCGTGTTTCATGTTTTGAGTTGTTTCTTGGAACATGATTTTTTTGTTTCCATTTTTTTAGCTTGTTTTCAAGATAACTTAGATAAAACAAAAAACAGAAACAAATACCAAGCATGTTTTATTTGTTTTTTAGGTAAAAATTAAAAACAAAAACACGAAACAAAAACGTCAAACAAACACACCCTAAGATTTACGAAGTAGGGGTGTTGAAATTCAGTTTATATAAATTATTGAATATTGAATCATGGAGGTTTATGAAGAATTTACATTCATAAGTTTGATTCTCTAGTCTTGATTTTATGATTTCGTGATGTCTATTGTTCAAGTTGTGGAAATGTTGAATTGAATCTTGATGGAATGATATGAACTATTAGAATTGTGTCCCCAAACATATCCATGCCCTTGTTTCTCTGTAAAATTCCGTAATCGGCATGTCCATTTGTGTCATGTTTGTGTCCAGTCCGTGTCCGTATATCAGTGCTTCTTAGGCTACACTCGAATCCTGCAGTCTCTTTTTCTTCAAGATTTTTTTTTTTTTTTTTTTGCGCTTTAAAGTGGTATTTTTTTCATCATCTTTTCAGGGTGAAAGGTACACGTTACTTTGAGTGCCCCCCACTGCATGGTGCCATGGTCAGACCAGAGAAAGTGAAGGTTTGTGTCCAACAATATACATATGGTACTCTTAATTTGTAAGTTGTACATGCTGATGGTACTCAAAGAGGGAGATATGCACCATCTCATATTTATAACTTTTGAAAACTGATGATGTGATATTTTAGTGCATGTTGATATGTTGTTTAATGTTTGCTTAAGAAATAAATCTGTTGATAGGTAAGAAGAAAACAGTGACAAACTTAATAGTTTAACATGCTTCATATGAGTCTCTCAGGAATATTGAAGTCCGTTTTTCCCTCTCTGGCTGATCTTCTTTTCTAATTTATTCATTTGGCATGAAAGGAAAGGGAAAAGAACCATTTTATTTGCTTCCTTCTAAAATAGCAGTTGATGAGGTAAGTAAGATCTGTCCATGGAAAAACAAATGAAGAAAAAGAAGGTATGAATATACGATAAAGATATAGAACCTTTAAAAAAAAAATCTAGGAGGGCTTTAAGTTACACCACATTTTACTAAAGCTTTACTATTTTACAATGTAAAAAAGAGAAAATGCATGTACTCCCCTGTGGTTGAGGCCCATCTCACACTGCTCCCTTGGTGCTTCGACAATGACCATGTTCTCCACTGTGTTAATGGTCTAAAATGCAACTGTTAGTATTTCTATTAAACCTAAATTGTCAAACATAAGAAGTCAAAATTTTTGCCAGAATACTGCATCAAAATGACATATATACCTTCCTAAAAATTATTTTTGCTCCTTTTTTTTTTTTTTATCATTTTCTATTTCCTTGTGTAACCAAACACAACCACTATCACCACTTCGTCCTCCACCCCTACTACCATCAACAAACTCGAATTTTAGTATTTTCGCACCATTTCTCTCTAGAAAGAAAATAAAAGGTAACCAAGAAAACTGTCACCACCACCTTAGATAAAACCAACCACCACCATTACCACTACACCCGATTCCTCCCTTTACCGTAAAACAACCATCTCACTTCCCCTTATTCCACTATTAAAGAATCAATTATTTTGCAAAAAAGCCCATTTGGGAATTTATAAAACATAAGAAACCCTAATTCCACCATACATAAACAGAGAAAAGAGATAGATTATCAACACACACTAATACATACAAACGCGCGTGTGTGTGCATATCTTTGGGTGTGAGATTTCTTGGTGCGTTCGTGGAGGCAATAGTGGTTATGTTATGATAATGTTGGTGGCAGGATTTGATGGGCCTGGAAATTTGATAATAGGTTTATTAATGGAGATGCAGGTGGACATGATGGTGGTGGCAGTAACCAAAATTCCTGTGTGTGAGGAAAGTTTCAGAATGTCGCTGAAATTGCAATTCCGTATTTTTCTCTAGTTTAATTCTGTTTCCAAAACGTTTCTGTTTCTGAGTTGAAAGAAACAAAAGTTTGGTCATTGATGGTTAGCAACGTGTCCATGCATGTGTATGTTCCCTTGATGGGTTGTCATTGTAGTGATGTGGTGGTAAGGAGATTATTTTTGACAGAGGTCATCTGGAGAAAGAGAGATGGGGCTGGAAATCTAAGAAGATAAAGGGCACTACAGTTGATTTGACACTTTTCTGTGTGCTCCATCATATGTTACATGTTAGTCCAAAAGCCGAGGGGATTATATGCATTGCAATTTGCACGCTGTTGTAAGTGCATATTCCTAACCATGGGATTATGTGGAAGCGGCCCAAAACATAGGGGAGTATTTGCATTCTACATCTTATTGTTTATTATTTTCCTTTCCCCCTTCAATACAGTGATGGCAATTTGGATGTCACTTTAAACGAGCCTAGATTTTGTTGTTTTGCCAAATATGTGGTAGATGAATTTCTGTACCTAAAACTCTATTTCCCTGGGTATTGAGATAGCCACCAAAGATATCCACCCAAAGATATCCACTGTGGGACCTTTATCTTTTTGAACACTGGCATTGGAACAATGAAAGGAATAGTACAAGTGAATATCCCTGATGCAAAACCAGTTCAGATGTAGTCAACCTGAACCTGTTACTGCTACGGAGTTCTATGGTATTGTTTAATGACATATAGTGCAGTTACTATAGTGTCTGTAGAAATTGTTAGGTAATATGCGTTGGCATCCTATACATTGGGACGCTGTTGTTAAGTGAGACGATAGTGTTACCTTTTGGAAGCCTGTCAGGTTCTTTGTTATGGATTTTCAATCCCTTTTACTGTGAGGGATGTCCTGTTCTTGAAATAAGTAGTAAAATAATTGATAAATGGTGGCCCCACAACAAACACATGTATGTAGTCTACATGCCCTTTTTTCTTTTCTGTTTTTTGATCATATCAGTTACTTTATTGCATTATGTTACTTGATTTCTTAACGGCTCTGAATGTATTTACAACTTGAAAATTTTCCAGGTTGGCGACTATCCTGAACGAGATCCCTTTGAGGAAGATGAAATATAAGTGAATATGAGGAACTTTGTGGCAAAAATTATCACAACAATTGGCAGTTTGAACAAGGATTTGTTTGATATCATCATTGTTGTATACTTTTTCTCGCAATTGGCAGCTATTCAGCAGTTTCTCAGTTCAGAGTGCGGGTTGATGTATATTTTTTGTTGATGAGAAGTACTATGACTATCCAGAGTGTGGGTTGATGTATACTTCTGTTGATGAGAAGTACTATGACTGTCACCTTCGGTATGTAACTTTGAACTAGTATCTGGAACAAAAGGATGGAAGATGACAATACTCTGGACCATTTCCCTCAGCTTTCCCATTTGCTGGAAATGTTTAGGAGCACCTACCTTGAAATACTAAGCTTGTTCCATGTATTTGCTTTTAAGGATCAGGTGATTTTGATTTATCCTCGTGAAGTTCAATCACCAAACACTAATCAGAAGATATTCAATCAATGTCCTTGAGAGGGAGGGGTGGTCTTAGTGTTATTTTTTGAGTTTTTGCGCAATGGTAGATGCACTGGAAACGGGTGGTCTACTTGTGAAACTGCCAATCCTGACGAAGATAGGTTGCATTGCATGTATAAATATATGTATCCGAACTTTTTTCTAGTCTTAACTGTTACGAACACTACAATATTAAAGTTGAGCATTGATCTTGTAATATTTATATTTTAAATTATAATTTTTTTTCTTAATAACATATTTCAAAATTAAAGTGAAATGAGAGAAAACAAGATAGAGGTAGGAGAGTCAATTATGACTCATCGACACAAACTCAACATGATTTTAAAATTGACACGATTATTAAATAAGTATAATAAATAGTGTAGATTAATGTTTAACATTTAGAAAACATTAAATAGATTTTTTCTCGTGGGTCTTGATACGAACATGACACGAAAATATTTTATACGTAGGTTACACAACACGACACTAATTGACCCAAACTCTTTAATTGTCAATAATAAGAGTTTGTTGGGTAATCAATTTAAGAGTCATAATAAACCATTGATAGGTTTATTAGTGACCTAATCAAATAGGAAACAAATTGGAAGAGTTTTAATATACCACGAAGAGGTATATTAGACATGTGACAGGAATCATAGAGATCAAGTTGTATTTGAATAGGTTGGGTTGCAATATTTTATCCCTAAATAGGGTTAATGATTATGTAATCAGTTACCAGATGATCAATTTTTAGTGAATAATGTATCGATGTAGATTTTTGATCTGTGGATGTACGTACGATGTACTAAGACAAGTATACTATATCGAACCACATTATATTTTTGTATTTTGTTTTATTGTTTTTTCTATCTTTGAATTCCTATTTTTTAACAAGTATTATTTGTGTTACTTATTTGCTATGCAAAACCAACAAATCTCATATATATCTTAGGTATATAGTAGTTAATTTGTACTTCTTTTATGTGTCCTACTTAGAAAATCAAAATAGAGCTGTCTGCTTTTGGAAACGATTTTTGAAGAGCTGGGATCCACGTGTCATAGAAATGAAAAATACTGCAATGGCATGTCATATCTGCGAGTTAAATATACATTTGAAGATGTGTGTGTGAATCATGGCTGGCCTAGGCATAGACGACTAAGGTGACTGCCCAAGGCCCCAGGTTTAACGGTAAATATTAGATGTAACGGCAACACTATATCATTAATATTACATGGTGTCAGTTGTCAACAACTAATTATAAAATAACAAATAAGATTGGTAAACCCCACTATTCTAATATGGTAAATGTGATTATTGGTAGTTATTAAAACAGTGGAACCCACTAAATCCACTTGATATTCTATTATTGGTTAACACCACATGACATTGATAATATGATGTCACCATGACATCCAATATTTAGTTTTAGAGGACTCCCAAAAAATTTAACCCATAAGTATATTAGATCTTTTTTTTGGGAAATTTGGAGGTCGGTCCCTATATATGGACTTATTTGGAGATAAGTCCGTCAAGGACACTTATTTGTTATGAAGTTCGTTTTTTGTCAATTTTACCAAATTATCTCTTGCCTTAAGAAGTAAAGTAAACGATGTTTGAAGAATTCTTTTCACAAACGGAAGGCATCGACTCCCCAGCAACCGGCTACGACTGTTCATGTCACGATATTTCCTTCTCCGACAAACAAGGAACTGACATTTTCCAAAAACCCTTCACATTCAAATTTTAAACTGAATACATTCAGTTAATACCATATTTAATTTTACTTGTCCAGTTTGCTGTGAAATCCATTGAAGAAGTTGTTCATTCAATGCTTTCAAAACATCTTCTACTTTTTCGGATTTAGAATTAGAGTTCATGTATGTGATGTTATGGGGAAGATGTTGTGCATTCTAGGGTTTTAAAACATCTTTCTACATATTTTAGTTTTCAAATTTCTCATTGTTTTTTGCTTTCCTAATTTCAACGTGCGATTCAGTATTACTAAATTAAATGATGTAGTTTTCCAATTTTTGGATCGTTTATTGGGGAAAACAATAGAAAAATGCTTCATTGTGTCACTATGGAAAAACGCTAATGTTACTGTTAGGGAAAAAATATTCAATCAAGTATATTCGATGTCTTAATGTTTGCAATTGTTGATGTATCCTAATTCAACTGACAATTATGTGTTACTGATTGAAATAATGTAGTTTTCCAATGTTGTGGATTTTTTTTTGTGAAAAAAGTCAAAAATTGATTCGTTATGTTATTGTGGAAAAAACTTTGATGTAACTGTGAGGAGAAAAAATCGATGTAACATATTCGATGTCCTTCAATTTGTGTATTATTTTTTTGTGGAAAACAATCCCAAATTGATTCGTTGTGTTACTTTGAAAAAAGAAATAGATGCTACTGTGCGCAAAAAAAATTTGATGCTCCATAATTGATTTCCAAAAATTTCACATGGTTGTTGTTTGCTTTGATTAACTTTGCGATTCGGTGTTACATATTCAAATAATGGAATTAATGTTCAACAAGAACTTTGAGTCATTCTGTGTTAATAACTTACATATTCCAAATAATGTTACTAAACAAAGGTTACTATGATATCACAAGTAGTGGGCTTAATTGTTTATGTTACTTTTGGACATTATTGTGCTTAATGTAATGTTTATTCTAGAAAATTGTAGCACTAAAAATTAAGGTTGTATATGGATTGATGCTATTATAATTTGTTAGTAAATTACATTTTGAAATTGATGTTACTGAGCTGATGTTACTATGCTAACATCATTGGCTTGCGTTGCTCATGTTACTTTTTCACATTTTTTTTTCTAATTGTCTTATCTTCATTATGTGTGTTGAGTTTTTTTCCCAAGATCTGGTTTGTGAGGAAAAAATCAATTTAATTTGTAGATATGCTTTGGTAACCTCATTTTTGTAATATGTTACTATATGTTGGTTAGATATTGATGTTGCAATGTGATGTTGCAGATTGATGGCAATTACAGATAAAATTGCAGCTCCAAAAGCGGGTCCATTTCACTAATTCAAGTCAAACATGCTTCATTTGGTAAAGGTTATTGGTGACATAGAAATCAATGATATGCACAAAGAACAGCTAAAGAGAACACCATTTTGGCAATTATTTCACACCATATCAACAACAGAAGTGGACAAAGATTGGTTCAAGAAAAATGAAAAGAGTATCGTCGACATATTTAACGCTTTTGATGCTGAAACATCAAGATTCCAAATTGGTGGGAAGGGCTTGAAGTTGTAGAAGAATGATGTAACCCTCATATTCAGTATAGAAGATGGTATGGATCCAATTGTTTCACCCTAAAGTGCAAAGAAAATGCCACCATTTGTGATGAGGAGATTCAATAACACTAAAAGGTAGAATGCACCAACAATAAAAAACAGGTTGAAGGATGCAGCAAAAGACGTTGAAAATGACGACTGTGAAGATTTTGCTAGGTTGTTCTTTTTATATGTATTAGTGACACTACTTATTACAAATATGGGGCAAACGATTGGGTGGGGATATGTGCCGTACATAGAAAATTTGGACGAAATTAAAAAATATGAATGGTCACAAGCAATACTTGATGTAATGATGGATTCCATACGGTTGAAGAAAGACAAACCGAGTGCAGTAACCGGATGTGTACTAATGTTAATTGTACGTATATGAGTGTTTACTTTTTTGAATTATTGCTTTTATTATGATTAAAAGTTATCCAATATCTCTATTGTAACTAAATTTAATTTGCAGTACTGGATATGTGAACACACATCTATTATCGTGGCAGACAAGGCGGATGTTTTCCTAAGGTTTATGAAATGGGATTTAAGAAAACTTTGGACTTTACTCACACAAAACAAACTGTCCGACATTGCAAATGATCAGGTATTGAAAAAATAGTAGTATATCATGCTAATATACATATTATTGTTATCATGTAGGTTAGTATGTGACATGATGTGTGAATTGTGAATGATCGTATGACAAGGTTATTTAATGATCAATGTGTTACTGAAATCACCACTAATTATTATAACAACATATTACAGTATCTGATTTCATATTTTTGATTTAATTATGAAGTGCATATTACTATGCAGAGCATGATATGATGAGTTTTATGTTACTATAAATTATGAAGTGCATGTTACTATCCTTTTTTGGATAATTCTATTGATGATGCATTAGATATTGTCCATGTTACTTTATAAGATGGAGAATGAGTAATTGATTTGAACATTTCTTTTATACAAGTTCCACGTTACTACTAATGTAATTTTGCAAATATTAGGTTTTCAAAAGGAAACTTAAGAAAACACATTTTGAGAAACGCTTAATGAAAACAAATCGCTCAAAGTGGGAAAATATCAAGAATGTTCTTGATAGTGATTTGGTTGCACAACAATGCACCGATGTCAACAAGCATGCTTCAAACCCTGATTTGGAGGAGGCAAATGAAGAACCTATTGCTGATGCTGACGATCATAATGTGGATAATGAAAATGTCCATGAAAGTGACGCAGCATTACATGTTCATGTTGAAGATCATCATGTCCAAAAAGATAGTCCAAACGCCTAACAGTTTGATGCATTTGTTGATGTGGTCATTCAAGAATCAACATTTCTAGAACCAGATGAATTGTTAACACATGAGCAAGAGTTACAACAACATTCACATGACAATGAGGTGTGTTGGGATTGATAATGGATAATGAGGTGAAAAAATTTCATATACAAATGTGACTGTGGAGAACAAAGCACTTAGAACTGTTATCAAGAATATCGGAAGAAACCAAAAAGATGATGAATTGAAAGAGATTGAAGAGGATGTGATGAAACTTGTTGATAGGGACAACCAGATTTTTAGAATTGAAGGTTTTGGTTAATCTTATGGAAAAAAACAAAGAAACACAAGAAGAACAAATTAAACACTGAAATCAAAGGTGTCCGAATTAGAAGAAGAGAATAATTCTCTGCGTGATGTTGTAGTTGATATGACCTTGCATACAGTTACTCAAAGGTACACAAGCACTCCACTAAAATCTCAACCCACTGAAGGTAAAGAACAAAACATCCATGGTGAGAAAAATCAAAGGGAAAGAAAGAGATATGAAAATTATGAGTATAGTAGGAAAAAAAAAGGATCAAAGAAAAATTTGAAACAAGTTGAGGGTCAGAAACTAGTAGAAAATATTAAAGGAAAATAGAAGATACCAGAGAGTTGCATCGACATTGATGATTTGGATCTGAAAATGCCAAATAAGAAGTCAGAAAGTAAGAGAGTGCAAGCTCGGAGATGAAAAGTATGCAAGAAATTAGACCCGGAGGTGTACGACAAATTGCATCAAATGGATAAAGCTGAAGGAAAAAAGTAAGTAATTTAATGAACTGTATGAAACACTTTTTACATGCTGCTGTTTATACTCAATTTTAGTAACATGTATTATTTTTAATTAAAAGGGAAATTATATGGAGTGGGAAAAAATCTGGAAATTTCATTGATGTTGAAGATGTGCTGAAACTCATGGATGGAGAAGAGCTCCACAACAATGTAATTTACTATACAGTATGACTGTCAAAAAAAAAAAAGAATTAATATGAAAACCTGCATTCTATGTTAATTAACAAAATCATGTTAAATGTTTTACTGTGCAGTATGACTATAAAAAAAAAAAGAATTAATATGAAAAGCTGCAATCTATGTTAATTAACAAAATCATGTTAAATGTCAAGTAATTGATTGTTGGGGAGAAATTTTGATGGAAGAAGCAAATTCCAAATGTTTCTTTTTCAACAGTTTATGTTGGGTGAGTATTAGTAACCTAAATTATAATCTATTATTCGTGCTAATCTACTAGTAACATTCATGTTAATCTACTAGTAACATTCATTTTATACATTACTGTTGTTTAACGTGTAGACATATCTAACGGTTGAAAAACAAGCACACTCCCGACAGATCGAGGTAGACAACAACCTAAACATGGGACAAGTTTGGCCATTACTTGTATTCCCAATGAATTCAGATGACCAGCGCAGCCAACCCACACCATTCCGCTGGACATTGCTTGTACTGGATACAGATGCAAGGGAATGGACCCACTACAACTCATTAAAACCTTGCAGGGTTGAGAAGGATAATTGGTTTGAAGATGCCAAAATATTGGTAAGTTATCAAACTATGAACAACGCACATAATTTGAGATACACATTGTACAAAATTAACAGGTTTTTATTGTGGTAGAAAACATACGTCAAGACGGCATATAAGGAAGCACAAAAGAAGTATTTGAAAACAACTGAAGAAATTGTCATCAGCACACAGGACATCAACTGTATACTTTTAGATTGGACATCAAC
The DNA here is from genome assembly GCA_951799425.1 of Ilex aquifolium. Classification (NCBI taxonomy): domain Eukaryota; kingdom Viridiplantae; phylum Streptophyta; class Magnoliopsida; order Aquifoliales; family Aquifoliaceae; genus Ilex; species Ilex aquifolium. Next base: position 44,052,917 of record OX637391.1, on the reverse strand, counting down.
TATCCAATCTATTCATATGAAAAATGCGTTCAACAAAAAGAAGACACATATGTATATAAAAAATAGTATACTTTTAAGTGAATAATATCGAATAGCATTAACAAATTACATGAATGCATGGTCGACTGTGAATTGTATGTGTGTTACTTAATGAAGCAGCTTGCTCATGGAAAGGAAATAGAAGAGAAACTGAAACCAACCCAAGTTACAGCTCTACGGATAGAGATGATTTCTATATTCATAAATCATAGGAATGCATGGACTGTTGAAGACTACAAGACAAGTTCAAGATTAAAAAAAAGCTACCAACAAAATAGGAATTCACAATGTTGTAAAGCTATTCAGTTTTAACTAGTTGCAGGGTTGATTAAGAATTGGTTGTAATTGTTTGTTGGTTGATAATTGGTTGAAATGGTGTATTCAAGCCTTTAGAAATTTGGTTTGGTGTTACGTCTTGAGATTAAATTGATATGTTGATGTAGGGTTGGATATTTGTTTGTAATGGATTGTTTGGAAAACAAAAGAAACTCTGTCCGAATTGTAACTCAAATAGTAGCATGCTCAAATATATTCCAACTTAGTGAACCATTTGATTTTAGAAGGCTGATATGGTGTTACATTTGGAAATGATATATTGTTATATGCAAGGTTGGGTATTATTTGTATATATTTATTTGACAAACAGATGAAACTCTATCCAAATTGTCAGTGCAAAAAGTAACATGAACAATAACGTGGCTTAAATTTATTTCTATTTAGGGAATCACCTGTTTTAAAAAAATCTGTTTTAATGTTACATTTTTAAGTGATTTTGTAATATTGTTGCACGATTGGTTATTGTTTATATTATTACAGAAATAGTAACATCAATAGTAATATTAATAGTAACATGGCTCAAATCTAGTTCATGCGATATAAGTACCAAATTGATAACTTATCACACTAGATGACCATGATATTCCCAATCAGTAACATGACAAATGCAATACTGAATAAAAGTAACATTTTATTCTGTAAATGGTCAATATTTTCCTAAAACAAATAACATGACAATGTAAAAATGAAGAAGTTTACAAAGGCTTGTTACAAGTCTTCTTATTATGACAACTTAAACGGCCATATCGGCCACAATGAATTTTCCTAATAAGTTCACCTCTAGACATAAATATGCACTTCTTTGGTTAGCCTGGTTGCTTTTTAGACAATCGTGGCAACCTATCAACATCACCAGCTGAAAAAGTCAGGACGACCGAGTGTTGGAATGAGGTGAATAGACTTAGAATAACACAGTCGATAAGTTGTAACCTGATAAAGTAATCAACAAACTCATTGTTGTTCCTTCCACTCTTTTGAATAGTAGCCACAACATGGGCATATGGTAACCCGTTGATCTGTCACTGGTATCATGAGCACGTGCAACTCTCAATGTCAACCGTCACGGAAGGATGTGAATTAACTTCAAATACATGACTTGATGACACCCTAACAAACCAAGAACGACACTCGGTGAAAGCAGCTTGAAGTTTGACTTCAATAACTGGACAATTCAAGTCATTACACTGTGATGATGTATTCAACCGGCAGCCCATTTGGTTTATAATCTGCCCCCTTATTGTGTCAATCATGCTTGTGATAGATAGGTGACGTGACTTCGTGATCCAAACATTGAATGATTCAGTTGCATTTGAAGACATCTCCCCATAACGTTTTCCCTTAAAAAATGCATTCACCCATTTTTCAAATTGTAGGTTTTCCAAGAACCTATCGGCAACAGCTCCTCTTTCACGCCGAAAAGCATCAAGTTTCTCATTAAAAAATTCTTGTATTGAAGCATAAGCACATTGTAAACAAGAAAACCATACACTCACGAAATACACGGGTAAAGTGACCCCGCTATACTTATCTCTCAAATTTGCTTTTAAATGTTGTAAGCATAAAGAATGGTGCACTGTTGGAAATAACTTTGACATTACTTCCATCAAGCCAATATTCCGTTCGGACATAATGGTAAGGTCCCTAGTATTATCAACAATTTCAGCTAATTGTTACAAAAACCAACGTCAGTTACACTCATTCTCCGAATCAACAACCGCAAAAGCCAACAGGAACAAACCTATAATACATACAACAACATAAAGAATAACATCAAATCAGTAAAATACAAAAACAAAAAATAAAAAATTAAAATATACTACTTAATTTAAAAGGTAACAGTAAAATAAAATCAGTAACACCAATATAAACCGAAAATCACATTGGTTGCCATTTTTGGCAGTTGCAGACAATTATGTCTTTATACCTCCCCTTTAAAAATGTACCATCAATAAACAATATGGGTCGACAATACTTAAACCCATGTATACATGTTTTGAACGACATGAACAACCTATTAAAACGTTGCGTGTCCGAGTCACCTTCCAACACAAAATGACTGTCTGAGTTGCTTTGATTAGCAGCTTGCACGTACCATCGTAATTATTGGTATGACAACGATTGATCCTCGAAAAACATATCCCTTGCTTTTTTGATACCCATCCAATCTTGGTCATATGATATGGGCAAACCATAATCTGAATGAAACATACTTTTGACATCTATCGGTCGTGTATCAGGTCCTTGCCGAACGTTGCCAACAATAAGTCATCCAATCAAGTTAGACATTATTCTTTTGTTCTTTGTCATAAGTGCAGCAACACCACATGTGTGCTCATTGTTTAACTTCTTAATGTAAAACCACCTATTAATCCTTTGGAGAGTAGCAACAACAAACCACTCATATCCAACAGAATATTTCAAAACACATTCAGTTTTAACTCTTATTTTTTCATTCTTCACATAGTTAAATTGAAAATCAACCTCAGTTGCATATTTGCATAAAGCATTTCGAAAAACAGCTACCCCACCCTCAAATTTATGACCAACCTCTACTATTCCATTCGACCATCCATCAGTCAACAAAACCTTCTCATTGTGAGAACAAAAACAAGGGAGAAGATCATCCTCACGATCAAAAGTCTCAACAGATAATCCCAAAGTTTCCACAACTTTCCCACCCTCAAACTCACGAACCTCACTCCCTATTACAACAACTGTAACATCAACAAAACTCAGTTGAATAGACCGTGCAATTAAAAACATATTTCTCATGTTATGATCATTTTGCACAAAACAATGCGAATGTCCCAGAATAGTGTATCACAGGACAATACAACTAGAACTCAACCTATTCCAATTGTCATAAACACCATGTAACAGATCGTCAATACTAGAATTCATTGAAATTCTAATCCCAACCATCTCAGATGAATACTTGCAACAAAGCAACATGTTATCCTCTATCTGTAATAGCCAAGAAAATAAAAAGGTGAAATACAAAAACAACCAATTCGAATTCCAATAAACCACAAATAGTAAAATGAAAATAAAAATAGAAACTAATTTAAAAAAAAAATGAAATTGTATACTGCATTATGTCTATATCGCTAACGCATTTATGTTACTATGACTATGCAAAAAAAAAAAAAGGAATTAACATAATCTGATAAAGAACAAACTTACAATGAATGTGGATTGGCGTATCATCAATAGAGAATCAAAAATCGACAATCAAATTAGGCAAATAACTCTAAGAGGACAATAAAGTTTGAGTGAAATTGCTGAGTTTTCGAAAATCGAAATAGAACACTCTGTTATTCGGAGTAGATGAAGCAGACAATTACAATGAATAACTCAAGTATTCTGAATAAGAAATTTCAGTATACGAAGTCAAGATCAACCCGAACTCTAGCAAATAGTAACTCGAAATCATACTCTAGCTTCAAAATCTCGAACTCAGACTCATAGTCCAACTGCAAAAACTCGAACTCCAACTTCAACCTTCATCACCTTCAAATCACTCCAAAAATCTCGAAGGCCGGTGATTTGAATGTATAATAGACAAAATAATGACTAAGAATTTGAATTTGAAGTATTACGGAAAGCTTATAATCGACAATTATCATCATAAATCAAACATTCCTATATTCAATCACCGGCCTCCATATATATCTCATGTACTTAACATCTTTAGCTTTCCATAACAGACCAAACTAACACTGTTAAGAGAATTTTTGAGATTAAAAAAATGGACTTAACTACTTACTAATAAAATTAAAAATGGACTTACCCTCAAATAAGTTTCTTTGACGGACTCAGGTTATTATAAGTCCATCAAGGAGGACTCGGCCTCCATTTTCACTTTATTTTTTAAAGTTTTAGATAGGATCAAAAATTTAAGAGCCCAAATCAATGTCTAACTTTGTTAAGTCCAAAGTTACTCTCTATTTAGTTAAGCCTAATAAAATCCTTAAAATAAAAATAAAAAATTGTGAATAGGTACCACATAAACTACTTATTTGTGAGAAAATACTTGCTGAAAATGTATTGTACATAAGTACTATTAGTTAAAAATGTATTATGTCTAAATACATAGTGACAGTTTTTAAAATTTTTCTTTTATTGAAATACCCTTTTACATAATTTATGGACTGCTAAGTTTGACAGTTCATTTTTCCGTAGGATTTGTTGTATTAAATCAGTGATTTACTATTTTACAGGATTTCTATTTTTTGAATTTTAGACATATATCTTCTTCTACTTCAACGACTGGTGTTATACTTCAACGTCTGATTTTCTACTTCAATGTCTAGTGCTCGTTTTCTTTAACATCTTCTTCTACTTCAACTTTTCTACTTATGGTTTTCCAACATCAAATGAAATAAAAAACTAAAATCTTATACCTCACTAACTTCTCCATAAGCCCACGACGATCCATTTTTGTAAGAGTTTTCTCTTTGCTCTGCACTTGACGGACTAGTTTGGTTATCCATGTCCAAATAGAGTAATATATTCATTCATTGAAGCAATCTGCTCCTGCCCCCATTTGTGCTGCTTTATCTAATTTTCTATTTCAACGTCGGTTGTTGTACTGTGGTGTTACACTGTGATGTAACATTATTATTCCTTAAAAATAATATATGTATTTGTTGAAATATAGATGTCAATTTGTGATGTCACACTATAAAATATACCATTTAGATTGTGCATGAATCAAGGAATGCAATTGCACATCTTTTATTAGTTATCAAAGTGTTAATGAAGTTGTTATACTGTAATGTATCACTATCATGTCATACAGTATTAATCAATGGTGCTCCAATGTATGTACAGTCACACAGGCGAAATATTTTTTGGTTTTGATTGTTTGTGTTTTTTATTTGGTTGAAATCTCATGGATTTTACAGCATTTTTTGTTTGAATTTCAAACATCCTGTTTTGCGCGATATCTTAGTGGCCGGATTTCATGAGAATGACACTTGATTTTCTATTGTTTCCAAACCATGAGATTGTGCCGGTTAGTATTTACGCATATGTATATTTGGCATTCACAAATTAAAAAGACCTCTATATTGTGTACCAACTTACAAAAATCTCAAATAAAAATCCTAGTATAACTATTAAACCTGATTCTGTCCCAAAAAAATTTCATGTCATGCCTCTCTGTCTCAACGGCTCTCCTGCTCAACGTCTCTCTCTCTCTCTCTCTCTCTCTCTCTCTCTCTCTCTCTCTCTCTCTCTCTCTCTCTCCTCCCATGGCATGGTGGTTCGTGCTCACAATGACACAACAACTACTAATATTTTTTCATATAGCTAAATTTTTCTCTTCTTTCTTATAAAATATGTATCTTGAACAACAATATATAGGAATCTCAGTATATAATCATATAACATATAATGTATAAATTTTTATTATTAAATGCTTCATCTAATTTAATTTAGCACTAACAAAAATCTTTATTGGTGTGCAAGATAGTTCATCTAATTTAATAATGACTCTTATTTTATTTTATTTTATATTATTGGGTTAATAGTGATTGTGCTACAAATATTTTTTTATTCGGAATTAATTGGCCGATTGGACTTGAATTTGTGGCACAAAAAGATTAAAGGAGGATATTATATATAAAAAAATAGAATTTGGGTTTTTGCTCTTACCAAGTTGTGTTGTTCTTATACTTAATATTTTATTTTTATTTTAATTCTAGTAATTATAAAGTTATGTTGTTTTATTTGTAAATTTGTTTTTAATCATTAATATGTCTACTCGAAGATATGACTTTAGGTATGAAAACGTAAAAAAAAAAAAAAAGAAAGAAGAATTCATTCAATTTCAAAAAGAGGCACTTCATAAATTTATTATCAGTGACAAACAAAATATAGCTAGAAGTGGAAGTGATCATTTAGGGTCTGTTTGTCTGACAATCAAAATGGGCTTCTTTTGGATGCAAGTGCTTCTGCCGTTGCTTTCACTGTTTGATGCACCATCTGAGTTTGAATCTTGACAATTTTTTAGAATTAAGCCGTAAAAAATTTATCTCTTATAAACCATCTAGTCCTGGCGTGGATGGCTTACCTTTAATCGAACCAAGAAGGGGACTAATCGAGGTGCGCATAAACTGACCTGAACACCTCTAATCGTTGAAAAAAAAAAAAAAAGAAGCCTCTTTCGGTAGCTTCTGAAAACAGAGCTTTTCAACTTCTCGCGAAGTTGATTCGATCATTAAAGTTTAGTAGTCTAAATTTCACTATTATCCCTAATTTTTATAAAATAATACATACTTATCCAATGTATAAATAGGAAAAAAAATAATATGGTTGTTAGTATATCACAATAGTATTGAAATCGTATTATACTAAATTTTTTTGTGAGGCAAAAATTTTGTCTTGATTTGTTTATAATCGTTCATCGTGAAAAGGGGTTAGTAGTGCCAAGCTTGACTTGAGTATCGGTGCGAATTTGATCTCAACATGTTGAAATATATCGACCTAAAAATACGATTTAACAATGTCCCAATTGTCTACAGTTTTAAGGTTTTGCATTTAAAAATTTAACAATGTATACTTTGAACATCCAAGATATTGCCTTCAAACACACGTTCAAAATAATATTAAATTATGATAATTAAAATAAATTATATATATATATATATATATATTAATACACAAAATATTAGTATGACCCTGTGTAAAATTTTCGCATAGAACCCCCATTCATGTTGGGCCGCCCCTGGTGTGAACCTAGGGATTTTATTATCCCTCCTTGGTATTAAGTTCTTATATGGTCTAATAGAGCATGCCCTCTTGAGCTTTCTCAAGTTTATCAGATAAGTCATCCTTCAAGCAAATCATTCATCTCTGTAAATTGACCAATTTATTACATGCTGCATTCATTAGCTGCTACCTATTAGAACACTTGCAGTATTTCCCCATCAAGTGAATAATCTCAAGAGAGATTAAACTGACTGGATAATGCTTAGTGAGTCAACCTATGAAGTGTTCCTCTAGCACTCAAATCAGAAAGGCATTTTATACAGACACAAATTGGAATGTGAACAACATTTTAAAGAAATTTTTGTTTGCATTTACACTGCTCCAACCTGCACATCTGCAAATAATTCTTGTTTCAAGTTCCCATAAAAAAAATGGATTATTGTTTCTAAGTTAATGCCTATCAATATCCTGAGCTCCTTCTCAGACTACTGGCACTGAATATAAAACCCAGAACACTAAAGCTCAAGCAGAAGGGGCAGAAACATCAAAAATCAATTGCATTTGTTAAATGAATGTGGATAGCATGATTCTGGAGAAGTGAGCATCCACCTGATGAATGTCTAGCTTCTCCACCACGAGCCAGAACGAGATTTTGAGAAAAGGAACGAGGTTAGGACGTAATTTGTGACCTGAAAATAAGACTCGGCATTTACATTGTTATGGCAAAGTCCAGACCTCAATCATGAGACTGGAAAATGAATCATCTTGGACGCTTGTGAATCTCTTCATTAAGAAGCTGAGTCACCAGGCATTGATCAGTAGTTGAATTATTCTTACTCAAGATGCTGTACAGTGCATTTAGTTCTTCCGGATTGGCCTTTTTGAATAGGCCATTGATTATTGTATCAACTCCGGCAAGCAACGCGTCACTCTTGCCAGACTCCTCATCAGTTGGAATCTCAGACTTCAGCAAGAGGTTCCTGCTGGTGTCTTCAGATTGAGAATGATGGGGAATCTGCATCAGGGGCCGGGACTTCCAGTACTCTGTACAGACTCGATTTTGGTCTATTGCTTGAATAGCCTATTGCAAATTCAAAAGAAATAAGTTAAAATACTTCTGACAGAGGAAAGAGAGGTTGCTATGTAACTGATAAAATGGCTAGTGATCAGAATAGAAAGACTTAAAGTTTGAAAATTATGTCACATGTAAGCGAACTTTCACCTATTTCACTTTTCACAAATTTAAGAATAGAGAGAAATGCACAAGGAGAAAACAAAATCCTGTTTTGGAACAAAAAAGTATCTCTGCCCAAATGGTGGAAGGCCTCCTTTTTAGTTGAGGTGGTCAATCTATCCACTTCCAACTTTGCTTGTGTTTTCTGCTGCAACATTACATTTCCATTAAGAAGGTTTCTATCCTTATGTCAGGTCTCGTATCCTGAGGGTGTCAATAATCCTTTTCAAACCACAACAGTGGTTTTATGTTCTCAAAGAAACCAGAAACAATTGCAAAATATCCTAAATAGAGGGGTTCATGTAAATGCTCCAATAAACGTCAGAAAGGGTGCCATATCAAATTTCAAATGTCAGCATATAAATTCTGAATCAAATAGAAAAATAATGTGGGCAAACTACTTTTCCAGAAGGGGCATATCCTAAGAAAAGAATGTGATTCATTCCTAAACATTCTAAAAGGTTCTGATTATCAAAAGAAAAAACCAAATCACAAGTCTCAATATTGTGAATTTTATAGTTAGCCATCAAAGGAACACATTCCTACAACACCCAAAACTAGAAAATAGCAAGCATTTAAGGCACTCACAAAGATTACAAGCGCTCCATATAAAAATCCAAAAGCCCATTCACATCAAGCTGATAATCATGAGATCAGTTTAAATTGTAGGTTTACCTGCACAATTGCCGGTGAAGAAAAACCAAACATTTCCATGCCATCAAGACTCCCAGGAGGTTGCAAAGGAGGAAGCTTCATTCTTCCCAATTTGTGTTGCTTTGTGATCTCTTGATTCACTCTCTCCCTAACCATTTCCCAGCATCTGGCAGCCGAAACATGAACAAATACTTCACTAGGACAATTCTCTAGGGAAACCTGAAAAATGCCATTTTATTAGCTTTCTTGGGCACCTGGTGAAAAGAACAAAAAAAATTGTTACAAGTCATACTGTTGAATGTTTCTTTTCTTGTGTCTGCCATTGGTTGTAACTGTCCCCATTCATTCATTCCAAGTGAGCCAATCTTTATCACAAGGTTCGGAGACAGTGGTTTTGTAAATTCACGATAAAGACATAGCAAATTATACATCGGTCATGTACATTGTGTTTTTTCCTTGTTCTTTCTAGGGTAAGTAATTATCAGGCCGATATGCCCATGAAGCCACCACCTTAAGTTGTATTAACATCTACCGACTGTCTTACCCAGAAAAAGATCAAATGGATAAATAACAAAATATCTGTACACAGCCATAATGGAACTTCATATCGTCTATCAGATATATGTTTTGTCCATAAGTTAATGTAATACGTACCATGCTTACTTCATTTCTCAGTTCTCACTAATATGCTCTAGGAAGCATGGTATATAGGTACAACATGATACGGATATAACGATTCGGAAAAATCTAAATATATAGGTCACTAATACGGGAGGATACGTCAATAAATATGTACTTTTTTATGTAATCTATATATTGTACGAAATTTAATATTTATAAAATATATGGTTAAAAAATTAATATTCATGCAAGTATATTTTATATTGCAATACATAGTATAAGATGAATTACCTAATTGACCAAATACTAGCTGGGTCAAATAAGTAGGGACATCTAATAAAAAAAAAAGTAGGGACATATTATAAGAGGGCTTTGTTCGATAAGTGACAAACCAAATAGATAAGTCATTTTGAGGCCAAAATTATATTTGCTTGCAAGAGAACTCCCATATTTTGTTTAAAATATTTATTTCATTTGTTTCAATTATTTACTTCATGGACCATTATAAAAATAATATATCATCTAACATATCTGTCGTGTATCCCGCATATCCTAAGCATATATGTCACACACCTTTGGCATATCCCAAACCTATCCAAAATTAAAAATATTTTACATCCCAATTGTATCCGGTTATATGCTATGTATCCGGCCATATCCGAGACATATTTGCATTGATATCTATCAGTGAGTCCTATTCCATAGGTCATAAACATAAGTATGAAGGTTTCAATCCGGCCATATCCGAGACATATTTGCATTGATATCTATCAGTGAGTCCTATTCTATAGGTCATAAACATAAGTATGAAGGTTTCAACGAGACTATGAAATAGGATCTTAGGCTCATAAAATTTAGGAGATCATATATTACAAGATTCCAGGCAAATGAGAGATGCTGACATCGAAACTGTGCAACTGGTCCACACAGATATCCTAGTTATATGGGGCCTCATTCACAAAATTGTACCTTCTACAACATGTAACCACTGTGTATAGAAAACACTAATCCTAGAGATATCCCCTAAAATTCATGTATTTTCATTTCCACGCGGCTGTTAAAAGTTTGACCACATAAAGGCTTAATGAAAGCTTGTAGGAAAGAAGATGAAAGCTGATGATACACTACTCATAGGACAGCAAGTCAAGAACATGAGGAAACATTTTTCAAGGAAAATTTACAAAAATTTTATAAACTCCCCTATAAATCAGCCCATTTGCATTGAGTTCAAAATGAAGCACAAATAACAAACAAGTAATCTGTGATTGCCAATTGCCAATCTTAAAAGGTGACAGGAAAAAAATATTTAACAAGATCAGATAAAATGTACAAACCATAAGAAACGTTACACTGCTGACTCCAGACCAATATAAATAACTGAATTACCATAAATAAAGGTCCATCCCGTCCGGCATCCAGAATTTCTGAAACATAATAGCACATACTTGTTGGATCTATAATGCTTATGTACCTAACGCGACTCCTGAATCCTGCGAAACAATAAACAAGCTTACGTTCTGTCTGCTTCAAAAAGTCTGCCCAAGGGAACACAAGCTATGTGGAAAAGTCACATGCACCATACCTTTGGGGTAAATGGCCCGAGCGTCACACCACAACTTTCCAGAATTCACAACTCCAGATTCCAGAGGTTCAACATTGCAGTTGATTCTTCGCACTACCTTCGCTATGCGAGGTCCCTTTTGGCGAAAGTACCTGTCCAGATTATTTTGAGTACAAGATGGGATAAATTGTTCATTTTGTACGTTGTCTGTTAACCTTGAGGGGGCATCTGATCCTATCTTTTTATCTCTATCCTCATTATCAGGTTTTCGGCTGCCACCTGACTGTGGAAACAGAAAGTCACTACCTACATTTTCCACATTACAATCACCAGTCTCTATTCTACTTGAAAAGTCTTCAGCATTTGCAGATAGGTCTTGTGGACTGGATCCAACATTTGTTTTCGTTTTATCAAGATCTGCTTCTTTTAGACACTCTGAACTAGATGAAGAGTTAATTCTCTCCCCATCAATAAACAAACTAGGATCCGCTTCACCCATTACAGCCACATTAGCGATAGGGGTGGTTGTCAAGACTGGGTCTTTAGTACTATTACCCGTACTCACAATATCATTTGGACCTGCCATTCTATGAGAAGGTCCTGTATGCTTTGTGGAGGTGTCCTTTGCACTTTTTGAAATTGTTAAGGGTTCACCCTCATCATCACTAAGGAGTATAACATCACTGCTCCCTGAAAACGAAGGTTTCTTTATTTCAGGTTTCCCTGCAGGCAAGTTGTCACCATGGGAAGATTCACAAACTGGAATCCTATGATTGGGGGCCAGATGTATGGATCCCTCTTCCTTGCACTGAGAACTATATTTTGCCTCTTCAACCTCAAGGGAAGACTTATGCGTTGCAGACAATGCCTTTGTATTTTTCAAAGCTAGTAACTCACCAGATGGTTTCGCTTTCTGCGGTGAACTTGTTCTACCATTGAAACCAGTTGAATGTGGGATTTCAGTAATATTTTCTTTCACTTTCTGCTCTTTTAAGAAAGCCATGGGTGACAGCAAACTTGTCTCTTTTACTGCTGTTCTTTCTGGGGGATAAGAAAACTTATTGATGATACCAGGGACTTGCATATTCTCTTTAGATACATATGAACTCAGGGCCAGTCCGAGATCTAGTCTTGCCCATCGGTATACTGCACTCAGTTTACCTTCCAAAGCTTCAACCAGAATAGTCAATTCATTGATGTCGTAACGAAACAGGAAAAATTTGGCACCCCAAGAGCATGAACACAGTTGCTTTGCATGATTCAAGCAAGCATATTTGTCTGGTGAACAGTAGTGACAACCTACAGCGGACAGGTGCAGATCAAAAAGGCATACACTGCATTCCCTCTCATTGGTGGCATCAAAACTGCTCTCCATTTTCAATGCCTGTGAAGAATTGCAAAGAAATTCCCTCCTCACCCGCTCCATCTCAACGCGTGTCTACGCAAAAGATAATCCAGGAAAAAAGTGAGCTTGGCATTAATGGCACCACATATATATATGAAAAATGCCTATCCAGTGTTAAATTCCATAACTTGTTGCATATTTTATTATGCTGCTGCCAGCAGCATGATATCATATTCAAAAAATAAAAAATTCCATCACCAAAAAAAATTTCAAAATTCTTAGCAATTGAAATATATTCACTCCTTCCCTTAACTATTGATCTAATCTTACATCTCTCAATAAGTGGATTTCTTTTGTCTTATGAGAAACAAATGTAACCTACTGAAAACTCAGCAAGTTATTTGGAGACACTACAAGTTGTGAATTATTCTGAATAATAATTCAAGACACCACTCCGCCCCTCTTTTTCTCTATTGTGTTTTATTGATATTGTTCCAATCAAGGACCAAAACGAATCGGTGATTGAATCAAAATTCAAATGCTTCAAGGTGATTCAAAATATTTTGATATCTTTTGGCATGTTCCACCAATGTTTCAGAATGTTTCGAGATGGTTCAATATATTTCAACCAATGTTTCAGAATGTTTTGAAAAATAAATTCCCAAATTTTTTATCCGTTTTCATCCTATTTCCAAAACATTTTCGAAACGTTTTCGTTTTTTAGGTGGCTGAAACAATACTTCGAAACGAAATTTTGATCATTGGTTTCAACAAACATGCTATATTGTGTCACTGCCACAAAGTTTCTACCAAACAAATCCAAATACTAAATAACCACTGCAATAAATTTTTTCATATTACATATACATATGAACTCCAAGACAACACCAAGTATGTGCAATGCAAGACACAAATCTTTACCTTGAGTGCTTTAGATAAGATCCCATCCTTTCCGCAGACATACTTCCATCTTAAGTTATCAGAAGTATTCTTTCTCAATAAATTGAGTTCCCACTGTGCTTTTACAGCTTCTCTGGCTGCCCCAAGTAACAGTTTATCATGGGAGATAGAAGTCTTCCGGCCCTGCTCACGATAGAGCTCAATAGCATTCTGCCCATGGGGCAACCAGTCAACAGGAGCTACATTTACTGCCTCTGCACAATTGAAGCCACAATTGAATCCTGAATGATATGCTCGAGGGAATGTCAGAACAAACTCTCCAGGATTCTGAACACATCGATAAACAGGTACTCCATCAGATTTTAGTATGGAGGGGGAAAGTTGCGTGACCTGCAGGGGGAAAAAGTTCAGAGGCAAATTTACTAAATGACAAAGGAAAACAAATCGAAGGGGAAGCAAATACATTGCCTAATCTGAATTGGCAGACTTCTAATTTCCAAATTGACGTCATAGAAACTGACAGATTACTTCCTTTATTCACCTACCAAGGTGAAGGTAGGCCATCTTTTTCTTTCATTGACAAGAGTAAGTTCCAACATTAAAGAAACTGTCAGAGGTTATAAATAAGTCCTGATTAAATCATACATACTTGCATAGGTTACACATTAAAAAGATCCAACCTAGCATTACAAGAAATTTATATAGGAAACAAAGGGAAATCATACCTTTGACCTCTTATCACAAATGACAGTAGAAATCCCAAAACACAAAGGTGTTGCGTAAATAAGAAAGAATCATCACCATGTATTTATTCTATTAAATATGAACAACTAAACTGTAGTATTTGTCACAACCGGAAATGCCAAATCATGGCTTTAGAGTAATCAACTTCACGTAAATCAACGCAAAAGGAGATAACACTAGATTTCTTGGGTAAGTGTAGCTACATTATTAATGCGAAACTGTTCAAAACAATAATTTTTATTTATATTACAAAGTCCTTATAGCCAGATCATGACATTCAGGACTAATTAAGAACATGAAAATTGACTCAAAAGAAGATAAAGTAGAGTTTTTAAGAAAAAAAAAGTCATTAATTCTAAGCAATCAAAACCCCAATCCTTCAGATTATGTAGTGTTGAGTTAAATGCCATTAAAGCTAAGCAATTGTGACCAAAAGCACTAACCAGACAAATCAATTAAAATATCCATCAATTTTGCGGCTTATAGCTTTTCTAAGTTCCATCAGTTAACAATGTGGTTGTGCAACATAGATAGAAGCATGGTCATATTGTTAGCCCTGTTTATGGGTCAGTTTTCTTTGGATCATGCTGACGTGCCTTGGCATTCCAAGTATGAGAAGCAAACATAATAGATCTAACATGAAGGTCATTGAAAACAAGTTTTGACTTCCAATTGTAGGAGCAAGCACAGAACTTAGTAGAAACAGTAACTCCTTATAAATTTAGCGCTATCTTTCCACATTGGTATTACCACAGGAGATAGCATTGGTACAAATAAGAGAGAGAGAGAGAGTTCCATTGAAAGCGAATGAGAACGTAATTCCACTAAGAACATAATTCCACTAAAACAAAACAACAATCGTCAAAACAAGAATCAATCTTGTGACAAAAGAATAATGAATAATTCAGCAACATGAACTGTAATGAGGCTCTTAAAGTGTATTTTTCCCGGGATTACAAAGATACAGAAAAAAAAGAAAGGTTTTATAGTTTTTGAATTAATTCTAAGTTAGTGCACCAGAAAGTCGTATTAGAGACGGTGAAGATGGAAGTTCAACTTGTCCCCATGTTTTTGTTCAGAAGTCTGACCTTCGAAGACGTCATATTCTAAAGTGGTTACCATGTTTCTAATAAAAGATATACATCTGCTACAATATAAAAAATTCAATAAATTTTAATTTGACAGCAAAAATGAAACAAAAAAAAAAAAGGCATTTTGAAGTGGGAAACAGGGGAAGATAAAACATAGTAACAGAAAAGCATCAAATTTTAGATTTTGACCACAAAAAGTAATGTAGTATTCATAACATTTCACTCTTGGGGAGGTTAAAAACTTAACACGTTATCGAATGAGTCAATGCTCAAGATCCAGTTTACACGTGTTCATAAGGAGTAAAACGAGCATATCATGCTCTGACTGTAGCTAAGAACCGAGAGTGAATTTTGTTAGTATTTTCGCCGGTGGCACATTTTGACATGTAGAGACAACAGCTGAAATAATGAATATATAAAAACAATCCCAGATCAACAAGTAATACTGTTGCAAATGGAATGAGGAATTGCTTACCAGCTTATGAAGCAAGTCAGGCTGTTCTTCAAAAAGTTCAGCCAAATGCTTTCTCATAGCTGCTTCTAATTTAAGGGCATCTGCTGCTGGGACACCATACCAAATCTTCGGAGAACCCCAGTGCATGTAATTCAATGAGTACAAGTGGTGATCTTCAACATGCTGTCCCAAAACAATTAAACCAGAGTTGAACAAAGAAAAAGGAAAGAAACAAAACAATTAGCAATCATCAAACTGGGAAACAATTGCATAACATCCTATTGTTTACCCTCATAAAAGGCATCGCAAAATATGAAGATTGCCAAATATTTCTTGTTATATCTGTTCTTTTGAAAAACAGCTCTTATTTCTTGCTAATGTTTTTATTCTGATGCTGAGAAAATATCCTGCTCTCAAAAAATTGATTCACAAAAGTGTCTTAGGGTGTCTGCCAGGGGAAGAGAAGGAGAAAGAGAGGAATGGAGGGAGTATCCATGCACAGTTTCCAGAAAACTCTGATTCGCTAGTCAATTTGACACCCACTGCAGTATTTGATATTTGATAAGCTAGACATTTCTCAAGGAAAAGGCGCCAATATCAACTTATCTACAATACACTAATTTTTATGTCCCTGCATCCCATATTGAGTATCAATATATTCTAAAAGTAAACCACTGACTGTATCATAATCACCACTTCTTCAAATCACCCACATTGTCAATCATCTCAATTATCCGAATACCATCAGGTACACAGACAACAGGTGTCCATGTGAATTAAGAGTAGTCAGATCCTCTGGCAGGTCCAAACAACCCCTCAGGTAATCCTCATTTTTTTTGGGAGTGCGACCTACTTGTTTTTAATTAAGGCTCGGCTCTCAACTGTGTATGAAGAAGTTACTCTAATCCAGCGCTGTGTCTCAATGGAAGGCAACCAGATGTATGAACGAGCTCATGCTCCCCAGCTGAAAACTTCAAAAGCATTTCTTAATCAAACAAGTGGGGATTTGCAGGCAGTACTAGGTATCCTCAAACTAAATGCATGAAACATATCCCCCCAACTTCAATGTCATACTGCCAGTAATGCTTCGATGGGATTGGTCTTACAGGAATTTAGGTTATTGTGGTAAGCAAATCATTCAGCTTGATTAATGTGGTTTTTGACGTGTTTTTGATGTACTGATCTCCCATAGTTGATTGCCTTCTGAACTAAAATGACTTGATGCTAAGAAGTTAAGGAAAAGTGAGGCACACAAATTCACAGTTTATTTCCTGTTTTGCTTGTTATTTTGTAATATTCTTGTTTTGTCATTGAAAGTCTTGCCACCGAGGAAAATTGAACTTGTTTCATCTTTTATGTCCTATGTTATATTACCATCTTCACCAAGTCTCCAACAATCTGAGGATAAACACACAGTACAAGCACTCCAGCGTATTATGATAAGGCCATGGAAATTTTGACGCCTTCCTAAGAATAATTCTACTTTTACCATGGGGTTGCTTAAGAACTTTTTCACTCCTTATACTGGGAGGTTAACATTCTGGTCCAACAAGATTCAGAGGGAAAGGGTAAAACAAATTATGTTGTTATCAGTAAAGATGCAAGATTGCGGACCATCAGCTGTTTGGATGGAGAAGATAGAGGATATCTTTACCAAAAAAGAGTTAGGTTTCCCGCAAATTCCCCAGGTTAATGGGGCGATCTTTCAACAACAAACCATCACCCGAGATCATACACAATATGAACATATATAGCACAGTTTGGTGTAGAAACATCACTAGGTAGGAGGTTTCGCACACACTGCAAGGAACCAAGTTTCCTTATTTGTTTTTTTATATAATTTCAGCGTGACCAGTGGTGAAGCCACAGGGTGCATAGTGAGGGACTCTGCCACCATATAACTTCTTTTTGGAAAAACAAATCTTATACATATTTGAAGAGATTTTTAAATCTAACCCCTTCAAAAAAAAAGTTGTTGTGTACCTTAATCCAACGAACAAAATATCATTCCTCTTCCACCAAAAGACCAAAATATTTCCATTTCCAAGAAAACCGAATCGAGATAGTGATTGAATGTCAAAATTTCATTTTTTTGAGGTTTTCAACATATTTTGGTATCTTTCGACCAATATTTCGAACTGTTTTAGAAACAAATTTTCAAGAAGTTTTTTCTGGTTCGACATTGTTTTGAAATATTTCCAAAAAGTTTGTGTCCAGGCAGACCAAAACTATATACTGAAATGAAATTTTGATCCTTGCCTTAATCCACTTAATCATCTTCCATATTTCGGTTAGACCCCTAAACTCTCAATAGAAAAAACTTAACTTGTATTCGGTTAGTTGAATCGCTCAACATCTTATCAAGAAATTACCCTAAAACTCTTGGTTCTCTCACCCTATATCTGACCCCTCTCTCTCACCACTGTTTATTTTGATATATTGAAAACAATAATACTATTTGGACATAATGTGTTGATCTAATTAGTTGACCCAATCCATTGGTGTCTTGGATTGACATTGAGTCCCAACTGATATTAAGACCCACAATCAATCTAATAGCAAAATTGATTAGGTCAACAAATTAGGTCCAAGTGACATTACTCTATTGAGGAAGGTATGTGTAGTGACATTACTCTATTGAGAAAGGTATGTGTAGTGACATTACTCTATTGAGAAAAGTATATGCAGTGACATTGATAATGATATTATCACGGAACATTTTTTTTTTGGGATATGAAAACTAGTTGGGAACAAACATAAATATATTGGATATTAGTGATATTAATCACTATTTAACCGTTTCTACTTATTATTCGTTATCTGGTTAGTGTTAAAATTAGGTCCCCTCTGCCATATATTTCTAGCTCTATGAGAGTTCTAATGTGACGTCAAATTTATGATACAAAATCATTAACAAGAACACTGAAGAGGAATTCAGTAATATAGTTACCAATTGAAAGTTTGAAACCTACTGGACAAAAATGTGATAGTTGCTACAACACAAATAATACTGATGGTGAAAGATATGATCAGACTTCTACTTATATGCTTAAATTTCCATATGGTGTTTCACGAGTACACCCTTCACACTTAAAAGCCAAATGATCTCTTATGCACTAACACGTGTGCAAATCTCTGATCATACATGAATGTGTACTCAGCATGCAAAGCACAGAATTATATGAAGTCAATAAAGCAATTGACAAACTATTATGCCTTACCCAACAAAATGAAGAAAAGCACATCCCTATATACAACCAAGGCACCAGAACTCCAGATATGTCACTGCTTTCGTAGGAGAGTACAGAACCAGGAAGCCTGGGGAAGTTATTCAAGTTCCAGCCTGATTTCACGTACTTTCCATCAGACGCATAACCAACCTGATGGGACTGTTTAGGAAAGCCACTGCCGAAAACCCCGGTTTCCAAGTCAGCCCCATATAGCACCTAGAGCATCACATCAAAACAACTAAAATTGAAAAAAGAAAGGAAGAGCATAATAGAAATTTCAACAGAACAAATTAGTTTCTATGTAAATATACAAACTCTACAATCGTGCATCAACATGACACATGGTACCTCAATTTCTTCCGTAGGTTTCTCGACCATCCGCCAATATTCACCCTCAATATTCTCCACTGAGGGCTCCCACTGCTCTTGGAGCATGTTCATGTTACCTCCTGGATCTGCAATATATTCATTCTTCCTGAAATACTGGGCTTTGAAATCGTCTGCATATGTCTGAAATGCATCCAGAGTAAACTCCGGGCCAGGCTCAAACCCAAACCTCTCAGCCTCATATATTCCAGCTTCACTAGGAACCAAAATATCTGCATTACTAGTCCCAACATCTACTCCTGTTTTGATGCATCGTCTCCTTTTCTTCCTCTTATGATCATTACTTTTCAACAGCTTCCTCATTGACTCCCGATTCTGAAGTTTGTCAATCCTCTGTATACGAGTACTGAACTTAGAATCCTCCCAGAATTTTTTTTCCTTGAGAGGGCAAGGAGGTTTCCATGAAGGGGGAGGTACAATGCGACAAATTCCATATGCTTCTGCTTTAGGGCGTATACTTGCTATATAATTTATAGTATCTTCGAACTCCTGGAAATCAATGACCACATTCAGAAATCTGAATTTTTTAAAGATTTTCTTTAAAGAATATAATAAAAACTACTCCAAAGTTAATGATGAGCAATAACAAGGACAAGATGACATAGACGGCCACCAGGCAAGGGGAGGGGGTGAGTTAGCAAAGTGACAGTAAGAACCTCTTCATTTGGGTAGAATACAGGAGCATCCTGAAGATCAGCCCTGCAAGCTTCTTGTGGATACCATCTTGCTGTGACCTGTTCCAAAATTCAAAGCTAAAAATATCAAAAGACAAGGAATATGAACTGAGAACCTATAAATCAGCAGTATACTTGGATAGAAATTGGTTAAGCTGCTTCACAATTGTCACAATGACCAACCCGTCAACAATCCAAATATGCAGCAGCCCCTTCTGTTGTTCCCCCACAAGTTTAGCTTTAGTAATTCAGTGTGCTCAGCTCAGCAATTAAGAACACTTGTTGAGCTACAACTTTGTATAAGGAATATACAAGTACATACGTACATATGCATAAGTTAATAAATGCAGGTATCCTAGAAGAAGGTGGAGGAGCCATGCCCAATAGAATCAGGCCAATTAAAAGTTCAAAGCAGACAAAAAGTAATCAGCAGGACTGACCTTTTGACAGTTACTACACTCTTCACATCCACGAATAACACCTTTTGGAAGCCGAGGCCTTAAAGGGAGATTCTGCAAACATAAATAACATAAGTGATTCCATAGAGGGACACTAAATATAAGAAAGGACACCGTAATAAGAATACATCTTGATTAACCTCCTCAGAATCAGATTCATCCCCCGAGTTGTTATCAAATTGATCATAGTTTATCCAAGGTCTACGCCTAAGGGACTTCATGATTTTTGCATTGTCGCTACACTCAAACTCTGTTTTCATCCGGGCTGGCTGTAACTCAGAACTACTCGAAGAGGCCGAACAACTAGTCGTGATTTCATTATCTTCTATCCTCTTTAGGGTGAAGGATGCAATCGACTCAAAGCCTGGTGGAATGGCAGGAATTTCCATATTCTCTTCTTTGATGCAGTGTCTAACAAGTTCTGTACCCATTCAGATACTGTGAAACAAAGAGAGCATCTATTTACATCACAAATTGATGAAATGGAATTGTCCACAAACTTTTTTCTCTAGGTATGAAATGCCCTACCTCAAGGCTCCCTATAGATTAGAAGGAACTATGGAAGCAACATGTATGGGACATGCCAATCAAACGTCCACAACCCCCTACGGCTGAACAGCTGCACACGGATATACAACATAGAAAAGGAAGAACAAAAAAATAAAAGGATTAGATTATGAAGCGAATCTTCTTCGGAAACCAAGTCAAAAAATCTTTGTTGTGTCAAAATCCACCTAATGCATATATATATAAATGCTGCTGTAGTTGTATACTTTATACTGAAAACTGAGCTGGTTTAACTGTTAGGAAAGTTATACGCAGATCCACATGCTTTGACTCCTAAAACAGATCCTTGTATTATTATTATAACCATCACAAGCTGAAAGCCTGCAGGAACTTAAACACTACAGCAAACAGCCTTCCCTCCTAAGCATGTATTTAAGGTCAGTTCCTCGAATTGAATGTTAGAGAAAGAAGAAAGATATTATATTCCACACCTAAGATGAAAAAAAAAAAGAAAAAAAAAAGAGAAAGCTTTTAGAGTAAAATTTTTAAGAAAATAATGTATCTTGTCATTTGTACAAAAACCAAAGACATCCCATGAAAGCCACCATTATCCTCTACCACCAAAACTTCCTTCACATCTGGATTTATAGTATCATATTATTATCCCTCGCAACCTAAAACTTAAAGAAACATTATCAAAATGAACGAAAATTGAATTTCATTGAAAAAACTAAATCTATACTCTCCTAGTATCTTAAATGAAGTATAACACCTGTTGAATCAGAGAAGAAGAGAAATATCATCTCATCCAACAATTTCTGTATTCGAGGATTACAAAATAAATGAAACGTCAGAGTAATATCAAATATGGTTGCAACCTAGTTGCCATGTTGTTGTCCTTGGGCAAAGAAGCAATGGCTTGATAGTACTTTTCAAGTCTGCTGCAGCCTGCAGCAGACTACTCAGACTTTGTAAAAAGCAGTAAGCCTTACATATATTTCAAAGGATAAAAATAGTGAAAATACCTAAAAGAAAAAGGGAGGGGCATTCAAAATTATCACAAAAAACTTCATGATCTGAATGCATATCCAGAATTATGGTTGCATGCATGCAGCTAAATTCAAAATTCATCAGATAGTTATGCCATAAAAATTCTTGATCCTCAAGCTAATATATTTTCCCAGTTACCGCTCATTGTCATAAATTCCAATCTATCAAAATTAACCATCATAAAGCAGCAAATAAATATCACCAGATTTACATAATACCCAGTATATTAAAATATTTATAAATTAAAAAAGGGCCTCAAAATTCTAAATTCCATCGAGATCATGACAGACAGGGAATAACAATTGCAATAACAAGATCTTTGAATTCAAATACTAATTGATGAACTTACATATTCTTGATCCAACAATCTGAATTGTCTATTGACCTAAACCAGCTCAAAGTCTATTTGACTACACCCCAGATGTTGAACAAAATAACAAAACTTAATGAACCCAGAATCCGAAATCAAGAAAACCCAAAATAGAATATTCAATAACTGTAAAATTAAAATCAGATGCAGCAGATCTAACCCTAATTCAGATATCTGAAAAAGATGGTACCCACCAATTCACTTATTGGTCACAGCAAAACTGGCTTTGTGGGTACCCATAAAACAATTTATGTCAAACCCAACCAAAAATCCTCTGACCCAAATTCCAAGATCAACTAGGACGATATATAACGAAATATAAACATCAAGAACCTCAACAAAGTTTTTCTTTTTTAAAAAAAAACCCCTCAAAATCGGAAATGAAAATTGGGACATCAATAACCCAAATCACCTGAAGTTTGGAGAAGGAAACATCTGTGACAGAATTAATAGATTTATAAAACAAGAATTGAATTTTGAAAAAAAAAATATTATATAAAAAGAAAGAGTATAGAAAACCCCTAGCCCCAGAAAACAGAAGCACATACCCTATGGGCACCCACCAGTTTTTATCAAACACCATGGGCCTAATTGTTATGGTATTATTAATTAGAACCCTTTTCATGTATAAGAAAAAAAATCACAAAAGTTTTTAGTTTTATCTGTTTTATTTTTTTGGGTTAGTGTCTCGGTGGTCCGTGGTCCAATAGAGAAGGAAGATCAATCCGAGAAGAAATGGAATATCATAATTAACCATAATTATTAGATATTTAATGGTGTATTAAGGGTTGGTAATTGCTCTTTTGGTTTGGGGTTGAAAAACAGAAAAGAAAATAAAAGAAAAAGACTTTGAATCGTTCTTATCTTACCTGTGAGACTGTTTCTCTTCTTTATGAGTAGCGTGGGAAGCGTGAAGAGTGTTTGGTTTTGGGGTTGGACCGTTTTGGTGCAAATTTTCTTGCGATTCCGAACAATGCGAATTTGTGTGCCCGCGTGACCCTATGGTATTAAAAGTTACTAGAAGCTTGTTAATTTTTTAAGAAAAACTATAAATTATTTAAATTATATTTATAATTAAATTAAATAATAAAATATATGTTGAATAATTAATTTTTATTTTAATACTAAACTTATGTGAATATAATTGATTTTTTAATAATAATTATAGATAAAATAAAAAAATTTATTTTATTTTACAAATATTGACATTTATAAATAATATATATCTATATAACTAGCAATACAATACGTGCGTTGCACGTGAAAATTTTTGTTAAAATATTTGATAAAATAAATAAAAATTTAATTATATAGTTAAATTATATATTATCTTATATTTATCATATTTAAATTATTTGTATTATGGATGAAGAGAAAAAGATATATATATCGATTTTTTGGCAGTGGAGATAATATTGTATCAATGAAGTTATTGATGTGTATTAATATTGGGGTTTTAGAAAAAAATAATAATGTTTTTATATATTTTGTTAAGAATAACAGGACTATCTAAAAGTTTACAAGGATAGAGATTTACATGATATGTTAGAGGTTAATTTGTTATTTAAATATAGAGGGATATAATGGTAATCCGTATATTTAAATATAAAAAGACATGTTAATCTTTATAATTTTGCATAAGGGCAAAATAGTAAATCAAAAGTTTTTCTTGTAAGGTATTTTTATTAGTAGTATAGATAAATATAAATATAGATATAGATAAAACAAAGAATCATGTTTACACAAAATACAATAATGACCCAGATTATATAAATCCGATAGTTTATATTAGAAAAAACTTTATCCACACTCCTTGTAATTAGGCTTATCTTCAATTATACCCTTGTATTACTTGAAACTTCACTGGCCTCCCTTGTCAGAGATTGTCTACTTATTGCGTTAATGGAGAATTTTGTTTTACAAATTCGATATTCTGTATGTATTAAATTCAATATTTTTGTGAATACATTTCAAAACTCTAGATTAACTATAGTTAAGTTATTTCACCAAACATATGTAATGACCCAGGCCTAATCTGTTGACCATTCCTATTCTCCTACATCCAAAAAAAAACACAAATATCCATTAGCAAAGGTGGCCCAATCAATATGGGGCCTTAGGCAAAAATATTCAGTGAGGCCACATTGCTGTGTAATATAATAATATAGATATGACAAAATAAATAGTAAATTATTAATATACTAGTTATTGCATGTACCTGAAGGAACAGAGTAATAAAAAATAGTAAACAATAAACATATTTATATTCATATTCAAAATCAAATCACAAACATAAATGAGAGAAATTAATTTAAGTATTAGTTGTAGTGGGGGTGAGAGGTGGTAGTGGTAGGAGACGGTGATGGTTGTGGTGGGTGACAATGACCATGGTGGCGGCGACGACGGTGGTGGCGACGACGGTGGCGGTGATGGTGGCCGCAATGGTGGCGGTGGCAATGGTAGTGGTAATTGTGGCAGCGATGACGACACTGGTGGTGGTGGCGGCGGCGGTGACGACGACGACGACGGTGGTGGTGGTGGTGGCAACGACGACGGCGGGGGTGGTGGTGGCGGCGACAACGACAGTGGCAGTGGTGGCGACGGCGACGGTGGTGGTGGCTGTGGTGGTAGTGGCGGCAGTGGTGGTGGTGGTGGGGTGGGTTCAAACACTTTTTTTTTTTTAAAAATACTTATGAGAAATAATTTGTAGAAGAACTTTAAAAAAGTCACTCCAAACACACCATTAGGAACCTATTTTTCCTATTAAATTTAGGATGTTAATATTAGTTGTTAGATTAATTTTAAAGTAAAATTTAAAGCGATCTGAACCGCGAAAAGCAAAAATCATTTTGTTTATCTTTTAAAATTTGAATTGTAAGCTACTTTATTATATATATATATTCATTTGATTTTAATTTTTAATTTTTTTTTTTTGTATTTGAGATGTAAAACTACTAGTTTTGCATTCAAACTTTAGTTATAAAAATTGAATTTGGATATCAAATATAATTAAATCTACTATCATGTGAAAATATAGAAAAAGAGACTTGAAATTTATTAATATAAAAAAATTATTTTTTAAAAAACAAATGTCAGTAAGATTTTCGAATAGTAAACTCAGTATGTTTTCAGTCATTCTGTGTATGTTTCTTGTGTATTTAAAAAAATAATTGAGCAAAAAATGGATCCAGATTACAAAAAAAAAAAAAGGTCTCGAATTTAAGTTTAGAAAAAAATATAATTTATGAAAATTAGGAGATAAATAATTAGTTTGTCAATTGACTTTGATTGTAATAAATCAAAAGTATTGTATTAGTAGATAACTTATTTTTTCATTATTTACATAAACATAAGTAAGATTGAAAAAATAAAGATAATATAAGAATAACCATTTGATCGTATCGTGTTAGAATCTGTTTAATATATGTTCATCATATTTATAATCTTGTATAATTTAACGAGTTTGTGTCGTGTTTTGTTGAGATCATGTTAACCTATTGATTTGAGAGGCCAAATAATTTCATCAATTTATTGTCAAATCTATTAAGGCTCGACTCAAACCCCTTAATATTATGTCATTTTTTATTATTTTATTGATTGTCTATGTATAACTCTAAGGGATACCTTAGGTATTTTTAAAGAATTATTAGTCAAATCTTTTACTTTTTCTATTGTCAGCTGTTAATGACTGGGATGTGAATGATTTCAAAGTATGATTTAGAAGGGGGTGCAGTGAAGTTTTAGGTAATATAGGGGATGTGATTGAATATAGACCTAACTACAGTAGGTGTAGATAAAAAATTTCCTTTATATTAACTCAACTCATATATTAAACAAAAAGCGTGTTTTGCACGAGAATACCCTAAGATATAAATAGATTACGTACCGTCCAAAGTATGTTTGCATTGTCTAACACGATCTGGCTAGGTTTGTCCAAATAATTAAAGATACTATTCATCCATAGATATAAAAGTCAATTATACTCACCTATATACTTTCATCTAATTTTTGTTTTTTTACTCTTATTTGACTTTCAACTTGTTTTCGATTCTTTTATAAAGACTTCTAAATTCTTTTGAACTTATTTATTAATTGTACAGGTACATACAATCTTCTATATCTATATGAATAAGTAAAATCATATATATATTAAATTATTATACACATATAGTTACCACATTGAATTTCATAGTCAAATATATGTTATATTTTATTTTTTAGTATGCAATAATATAATAATATTATAAATGATGTAATCAATCTATTTAATAAAATAAAAATTAATAATTCTATAATATAATTAGCTGTGCAAATAATTAAAATAAATGACAGATTAAGTACTCAAAGACTTATAGAATAAACTAATAATAATTAAAATACATATTAATTATTCGACATCTAATTTATTATTTAATTTAATTGCACATATAATTTACCTTTTTATAAAAATTATTATTTAAATTTATTTATGTGCAATGCACGTCATACATTGCTAATATATTATAAAAGTTAACACATAATCCATCATAGTTTTGGACTAAAGTGAAATTGTTATAAATTTTATTAGAAATAAAGGTCAAAATTTAATATTGGTCTTTTTGCACTTTAGAGCCTTAAAAATTAAGGGTGTGTTTGGTAACGTTTTCGTTTTTATGTTTGAAGGTATAAACTGAGAATTTTAAAATCTTTCAGGATATAAAATATAATTTACCCTTTAATATTTAAAAAAATAATATATCAAAATAACTGTTATACCCTTATAAATATTATATTTCTTATTTTTCCTCGCTCTAAAACAAGTCTATCTCTTTTCTCTATTTTAATTTTTCATGCATTAAATAGGATTCACAATTGAAAAAAAAAAACCAGAAAAACAAATTTCAAAAAAGGTGAAAGGTATTATTATTGTTTATATTGTTCACTCAGCTAGCTACTGTATTTTTATCCAAACTCAAATGGGATTATATGTAGTTATAGGGAGGTAAAACATTAGTGGTTCAAACCATAGAATGCCGGACTGTTTGGTACTACCAACTGAAATTTAAGTATTGAATTAAACTAAACTATTTGATAACTATACAAATTTGACGTTTGAAAATAAATTAATTTTCAGTTTTACCCTTCCACTCTTTATTTTGAAAATATTAATAAAATATGCATTTATCTAATAAAAAATCTCAATATATTCATAACATAAAATCATAATCATTAACAAACATGATAATAAAATTAATTCAAGTTAAGTTGGTCACTTAACAATTGTCATAAATTTTTGAAAATTACAACTAGGATACAAATCAATAGTTTAATTGTCTTGCAATTTCCTCACGTAATTTAAGCATTAAAATTTGATCAACTTTTGTCCTTCCTCCTCCTTGAATTTTTTACGCTAATTGTTATATTTAAATCATGCTACTTTTTAAGTGACTAAAAAAATCATGAATTGTTGCTTTATGCAACATTCTTGGGTGGTGTGATTGTATGTGGGTTAAATCATCTTGGTTATTTGTTCTTAAAATGGATGATGTTGGACCAGGTTGCATTTGATTCTAAGTTCTCAATCAACTGAGTTATTTCTCATACAAATATTCTAAAGTAGAATTTTTTAGATCAATATAACAAAGAGATTTTCAACAATTTTATGAGGCTTGTGTTTGTGTGCAACAGACACAATAGCAAGTGAAAGTGTACCCTAAGTAGTGACCTCAAATGCTAGCAATAACATTTTGAATACTTTTTTAGTGGTATTTGTTTTGTGTTGTCCCTTCTTATTGTTTGTGTTCTCTTTTTCTTAGTTTCACTTATTGAACGTTCTGATTTGAAACATGTACTGTATAACAAAACAGTAACAATAAAATGCGAAACAGTTACACAGAATATAGTATTAACGAAACAGTTACACAAAAGAGTTACACGTAACTATTTGTATAACAAATATAAAAAACTAACCCGATTGCAGATCAAAAACTGTTATTGAACTTTAGGTAGATCAAGACTAGTGTTTGACACTATGTCCTTAAGACAGATTTCGCCCCCACACACGGTGCTTATGGAATATCGAGCGCCTGCCTCCCAGGATACAATGATCTTTACACAGATAGAAGTAACACTCCAATCTATCTGTTCAGCGAACCAAACTTGTGTTGTGTACTCTCCAAATGCACGGCCTTAATGCCGAAAATTGTATGCACTAATGTCTGACTTAATGTAATGCACAAGAATCTGCCTTAATGGTGAAAAACCGGACTGACTTAAAATGAATAACCGAACTTACCAGAATGATAATGAACCTGGATAGTTATTGACTCTTTGGTGACTGTCACCACACTAAAAGACTCAACCTAGGAAGACAACTACAACAAGCAGTAGACACCTTGGAATAACTGTTCGGTCATGAACAGTCACGGTTTAATTTCGGAATAAATTCGAACCAGTGCGATCCACGGGTACAATTTTGGTTAAGAAATTCTTGCCCATTTATTTAAATGAATTTTCTCCAAAAATATAGGGCTCGACCCTGACCTCGGTCGTGGCGTGGCCGGCGTGCGTGTGTGTGATCGAACCGAAGGCATGTAGGTGCTCGCTCCACTCATAAAACTGTGGTACCCCTTGGGGCCTAACCCATGGAGCAAACTTGGCCTATATATGCCCATGTTGGATCTCTTCCTCAACCAATGTGGGATTGGTGTCAAATCCCACATTACACTTTCCTTTATTTTCTCATTTTAAGAGGGTCACTTTGGAGCCTATTTTCTCATTCATTTCTTACTCGATTTGAGCAAATGAATATACTACATTATTTTCCTCATGGAATAGAATACGAACCCATGAAATTTTATTCAAAATAATAATTGGGTCCCACTTTAATTTAGGCTCAAAATTGACCAAAATTCAGTTTTTACTCTTTAAAAAATCTGATTTGGTCCAACAGTTTGTCGTGGTTCTTCCCTTAGAATCGCCTTTGGAAGCCGAATCGTAGGGGTCATGATGATCAAGTGGGAGATCTTCCTCACAAAAACAAATAGCATTAATTGTAGTGATGATAGGGGAATGTTGGAAATCAAAATTATGTCAAATATCTTCAGTGTTCGACAACATTATACATATAAGGTTGATGTGTTGCAGCCCCCATGAGCTATCTGAATGAATTGACAACATGTTCTCTATATTAAAACTCCCTATAGTGGTATCAGAGCTCTTTAGGTTTGATCTTTTTTATTCTCAATTAAACCTCCCATGTTGGCTACTGCGGAACTTCTTTGATTTAGTTTTGTTTCTTGTTAGGTGTAATAGTTTTTGTTCAAAAAATCATTCTTCATCCCTTTTGCCTCAGACTACTTGTGCATCCCATATTCCTTTGATGGCTTTCTTATTAGGTTTCGCATCACAATCTTTTTTTTTTGTTTATCCCACAAATTTGTTGCTTCTTTTCAAACTGGTTCTCATGAATTCGAAGAATTAAGATAACCAATAATTATTTTTGGAATTGTCTTTTAACATATTTACTAATGTCATATTATTTTATTAGTCATTGTACGTGTCTGAAGACACTTTGTAATAAAGATCAACAATCGCAAGCAACTGCCCAAATTCAAAAACAAATTATCCGAAAACATTCATACCAATTCTTCTTTTGAAATAACCTAAAATATATTGTCGACCATACCCTCCATATTATTGAAACTGTTATAAAAATGAACAAAAAACTCTCCAAAAAAGCACCACATATACAAATACTTCAAAAAAAAAAAAAAATACTAACATAACCAAATAAAATTTATAATGTTTAAGCAATAAATAAAATCTTTCTCATTTACAAGAATCACGTATTCATCACCACTGTCATCATTCAACTCAATAACACAATATAATTATAAACTCAATCACCAAATTTTCAATCCACCTATGTAATAAATACCTCAACCAAAAATCTGCCCATAAATACAACCAACTATATAATAAAAATAAGTTTACAAAATGCTGTCAAAAAAATAAATTTTGATATCTAAAATTCCACCGGCTTCCAAAAGAATGTATACAACATGTACAAAAAAAAAATTATATTCAGATGTTTTTTTATTCTCTAAAAACATACAAATATTTTTTTAATTCATCCACATTCAAATAATAAAAAGATTGGATTAAGCAATCGCACCTTAAAGCGTAGAAAAACCAAGGAAGTCAGTAAAAAGGCTTTCAACCACTAACAAGAAACATAGTCAAGTTTTCAAATGCCACAGCTGTCAAGCAAAAATAAAAAACGTAGTCAAGAAAAGTGCATACTTTCCCATTTATATAGATGAGATAACACAAAAAATGCCAAAAATAATTTCAACTCTAAAAATGAGCAAAAATAATTCCAAAATTCAACTCTAGAAATGCCTTGCCTAAAAGACACCATTTTTTTTATAAAAAAAAAGTCAAACGATTTCCCATCTTGGAGAAAACTTTTGGTTCGTCGGATCAACAATCTTGAAATGATCTAAGGCGTTCAAACTATTTTATAAGTTTGGGGGTTTGAAACTCTTTGTACTTTATTATATTTTCATATCATTTATATGACAGTCAGCCATATCATAACAATAAGCCCAATCGGTAGCAACACACAACATTCAGAACAGAACATATTTTATACTTGCTATTATTTTTTTTATTTTGGCATACAAATTTAATAAAATAAAATTTAACAATAAATATTTAACATTGATGAGTCATTTAGAAAACAGAGAGCCCAAAAAGATGGCGATTGGTCATTTAAAAACAGAGAGCTCTTAAAAGTAGTTCAAGTTAAGTAATGCCCAAAGCAATTAATAGTCTCTCTCCAATCAAGCCACCAAAACGAAGCCAAACACAATAATAAATTTTAGCTTTGTTATTGCATCACACACAAACCGAATTTGCACTGACCCGAATGAAATTTTGTTCACAACAAAATCAATAACCCATACCCAAATATTACATGTTATAACGATAAGAATCACATAAATGAAATAAAAAAGGGTTAACAAAATTATACTTTACCACTATTGATGAACGAACAGTCCTTGGGCTTCTTACTTCTAAGTAATTATAGAATTGCTTCAAAAACAAAAAACAAAAGAAAACTTCAAAACTCAAAATCACCAAATCACAAAAAATAAAATAAAATTTCAGAATTCAAAATTATTGGTGTGTGTTTTTTTCTGAGTGTGTGTGTGGCGGTGTTAAAAATAGACTTGTCACGTTTTTGTCGAACAAAAAATAAAAGAATGGTGTCAAAAAATAATTTTTTGTTACAACTGTAGAAAAAAAAAGGTGAGGGCCTATAGATAGTTGTTTCCCACCCTCTAAGAAATTGTAAATCTCTGCGCACAAAAAAAAAAAAAGAGGAAAGGTTTTATGAGATTTGACATGCAAGTCTCTTTCTAATCTTGTCTTGCTCTGTTTGGTTTTGCCATTCACCCACTAAAAAGTGAATGTGCATTAGATTTGCTAAGATACTCATGGCAAAAAAAAAAAAAATCTCAAACGATTTTAGGAGAATTCACTTGGCGGTTTTGGTGGAAAAATAGGAATTAATTCCCTACTTGATTGCTCGCTATAAAACTTGTAGGAATGAGTGGATTGTGATAATGCTTCAAGGATAAAAAGGAGAGGAAAAGGGATGAAAAAAATACATGGGATGGGTTGTGTGGTGGTGACAGTGGTTTTGGCTTGTTGTGGCGCGATGTAGTGGTGTTGTGTTGAGGGTAAGAGAGATAGTGGTGAAGAGGCATAATTCAAAGAGAGAGAGAGAGAGATCTGATAAAGTTGAGAGACGGTCGTATGTGTTGGAGAGAGAGGTAGAAGAGAGATGAGATTCTAGTGTTGGAAATGGAACTGTGAGAGAGATAGTGGTGAAGAGACACAATTCAAAGAGATAGAGAGAGAGCGAGAGAGAGAGATCTAATCAAGTGGAGAGACAGCCGTATGTGTGAGAGAGAGAGAGAGGTAGAAGAGAGATTGGACTCTAGTGTTGGAAATGGAACGAAACTCTTAGTCCAATTCCTGGGCGGAAAAAAAATTTGGGAATCAATTAAGATCATTGGATCAATAATCTTCAAATGATCTGAGATGTTCGAACGATTTTATAAGTTTGAGGATTTGAAACTCTTTGTACTTTTTTTTTTATCCAAACTCTTTGTACTTTATTATATAGATAATTAGTCATTATGTTTTGTCACCTCTCATGTGCGCCAAAAAATAAAATAAAAACTGTAGTTGAAAATGATTCACGTGCAACGCACGAGTGCATCAACTAGTATTAATAAAATCTCATTAGTCTAACATAAAATGATTTATCTATGTATATCATCTTCAAAAAAAAATATTCAAAAATTGCTACAGATAGTTTCAACAATAACAATGTCATCAATGCATGATATACCTATTAAAATATAAGGCTTTAATCAAATGTTATATAAAAAAATAAATTTAAACAATCTTTCACATTCAAAATAATCCTAACTTCTTCCTATGAAAAAATACTCCTAACTTCTTGTAATTCCTATAAAATTCAAAGCAACCCTAGTTTCTTGCCATTCAATTATAATAAGGTTTTTCTAACTACTTATGATTTTTGACATAATAACATCCATTGCTCTTTGTGTGTTTTACTCTCACAAAAAATACTACACACAACAAAATATAATGAGTCGCTCATTTCAAAAACCTGCATCTCATCCAAAATACGATTACATTCTTCCATACTTGGCCTATCAGCATTTTGTAATGTCTTAATAACTTCAAATAGTTATTCATCAAGGTCACCCAGTTTGCTTTTCTTTTGACGCTTTTTGTCTTGTTTTATCACATTCTTTGGTGAAGAAGGTGTCTCAACAGATTCAAAGTCAAGATTAATCAGTGTTTGTGACTAAGAGCCGACAACATTAGTAGGCAGCCCTTCATTCGATGGACCCCATGATTTTATTTTTCAATTGCTCTGAAATCATCAAGCAAGACTTTTAATGTGAAACACAAATATGTTTTGCATGACATTTTATTAAACAATAGGGTCTAAAGTATAATTTGTGATAGTCGCTATATGGGTTAAATTATAGTTATTGCAATGAGGGGATTAGATTATATATTAAATTATGAGCTTAAGGGGTTGAATTTTGTGATAAAGTTGTGTTTGGATGTAAAATGATAAAAAGGGCAAAAAAATTTGGGTGTGAATTTATGAGTAATAGAAATTAAGAGGTGTGTGTGTGATAAAAGAAAACAAGAGGGGACCTAAGCATAATTATTTCAACTAATAATTAGAAAAAAATTGGTGAGTCATTAGAGACATTTGTGTCTCCCTCGTCCACTCTAGCCATATATATGTGTATGGGAAGGAAACTAAAGAAAAAGAAGAAAGAAAATAGGGGCTGTGGTTGGTGTGGAACGAGTGGCAGAGGAAAAAAAGAGAGGAAGAACCAAAGTTTGAAATAGAGTTCAAAAAAGGATATAGAGTTCGATCAATTTTTTTTTTTTTTAAGGAAAGTTCGATCAATTCGAAAGATACTATGCGGTAAGAAAGATAAATTTCTTATTTTTTATTCATTCATTCACAAGAATTTAAATTAACTTAGCATGAAATAAATAGATGTTGGATATAAATTTGTATAACTTCATATAGCTATAAAATTTAGAATTTTTATGGCTTGCTGTGAGAATGGTTTTGTTTCGGATGATTGAAAGATTATGGGAGATTGCTAAGAGAGTTTCGATTGATTTTGGAGTAGATTGAAGTGGGTTTTGGTTCATGGGTAGATGAATAGAGATGGTTGTAAAAATCCTTTTTTTGTTGGACAGACTGTGCACTTGGTAGACAAATGGCGATAACTTCCTCTAAAAAACTATGATTTGCGCATCGTTTAAAGCGTATGAAACTAGATTCAAAGCCCGTTCTAATTGTATAGGACAGACCACCAAATTATGCTTGAGGAAATATAGTTTTTAATCTAAACAAGGCTTCAAATTTTGGACTGATAAACATTTTTTTAAGATTTGGTGTCCTAGATAAAACTAATTGAAACTGAAAGATAAGAAAACAGAGATATGATGTACACACTCAAGCCAAGAGTTTTCCATAGGATTTACTTAGAACAACCTTACATTCAACTTACAAAGTGCATGTTTTATATGCACATGGAAATACAGATCTTTATGTTAGAAAGTGACATCTAACCACTACGTCTTCTCACACCACACAAATAAGTGTTTTGTATACAAAGTGTATGTAGAGAATCACTTTAGTCGGCCTATAGATATGAGCAGACCTAGCAATAGTAAAGAGTGAGACAATGTGTGGATATAGCCGTCTCCTTGGCATGCTTGCTCATTAATGAAAGGATTGGTTTGACTAACACACCCCCGCAAGATGATGGGTCATGGACGAACCATTAGCTTGGAAAGGAATAAATGAAAATGTAAGGTTGATAATCCTTTGGTGAAGATGTCAACAACTTGATCTGTTGTGCATAAATATCGGACATCCAATTCTTTTCGAATCATTTTTTCACGAATATAATGATAGTCAACATCAAGATGTTTTATTCGAGCATGGAAATAGGATTTGAAGCAAGAGAGATGGAACTAATATTATCACACCAAATCACCGGTGTAGACAAAAAAATACAGAGATCACGCAAAAGAGATCGCAGCCATGACGGTTGACTACTTCTTAGCACTCCAAGAAATTGGGTTGGAGCCAAGACAAATACAATAACCTCCAGTGGAACGCCTATCTTGAGGATTACCAGCATAATCGGTATCTGAATAGGCCTCAAGAGTAAGAGAACCATGTTGGAACATAAAACCATGATCAAAAGTCCCTTTTAGATAGCACAAGATGCGTTTGACAATAGTCCATTGGATACTAGTAGGAGAATGTATGTATTGGCAAACTTGGTTAACAACATAAGAAATATCGGGACAAGTCAAGGTAAGATACTGTAAAACACCCGCTACAATTCGATAAATGGTATGATCCAGAAGAAGAGTTTCATTGCTCGAGGTAATTTTCTTGCCACTGGCCACAGGGGATGAACATGGTTTGGC
The DNA here is from genome assembly GCA_951799425.1 of Ilex aquifolium. Taxonomy (NCBI): domain Eukaryota; kingdom Viridiplantae; phylum Streptophyta; class Magnoliopsida; order Aquifoliales; family Aquifoliaceae; genus Ilex; species Ilex aquifolium. Next base: position 44,017,483 of record OX637391.1, on the reverse strand, counting down.
AGAGGTCATCTGGGTTCGTTTAAGAAGATCCAGAGCATATTTGGACTAAGTCAATGACAAACCATGCTTAGTGAAGATGGCTTCAAGACCCAAAAAATAGTGAAAACGACCAAGAACCTTCATAGAGAAATGAGAGCTTAAATCAGAAATCAAACGAAGGAGGTGAACCTCACTATTGCTGGTGAGAAGAATATCATCCACATATATTAAGAGAAACCCCTTTGCGATGATAGGTAAACAGAGAATAATCAACCCGAGATCCACAAAATCCGATATCTTCAAGATAATTAGAAAAAAGTTGAAACCAAGCCCGAGGAGCTTGTTTTAAACCATATAGAGAGCGATGCAGTCAACACACATGGTGTGGAAACATTGGATCCTCAAAGCCACGAGGTTGACGCATGTAAACCTCTTCACTGAGATTGCTAGAAGAAAGGCATTTTGCACATCAAATTGTAGAAAGGGCCACTTATGGTGAACAACAAAGGCAAGAACAACTCGAATAGTAGTGTGCTTGATAGCTAGACTGGATGTTTCTGTATAATTGAGACCCTCCATTTGACGAGACCCATTAGCAACCAAACGAGCTTTGTAACATTCAATATAACCTCCTTCCGAAAAACATTCAATATAACCATCCGCTTTGCGTTTAATCTTGTACACCCATTTATTGGCAAGAACATTCATGTTGGGAACATGTTTTACTAATGACCAAGTCCCACACTTTTGGAGAGCATTAAATTCAGCACCCACAACAAATCTCCATTATGCTTGTTTGATAGTTTGAGTAAAACAACTAGGTTCAACCTGTTCATCAATAGTAGATACCGTTAGTGCATACTTAGGGTTGGGTACTCGAATACTAGCTTTGCTCCAAGTAGTCATGATATGAGAAGATGACATTTGTGGTGGAGCTGTGTCAGTCGTTTCAGACTGATCAAGTTGGGAAAGAGAACTCGGAAGCATAGGGGAAATGGGCGGATCTAATATATTAGATAAGTGAGAAGCTTCTGGATGTGTTGGTGACGCGACTGGTAGTTCACATGGTAATGTGGATGAGGAGGAATAGCAGAAGATAACATGGATTGTGATGTAATTAACACTGGTGAAGATGTATCCATTGGCAAGAGCGAGGCACGAGTGACTTGAATGGAAAACTAGATTCATTGAATATCACATGACATGATAAATAAACTCGTCCATTGGTTGTGTCTAAACATTGATATCCCTGATGGTTAAGAGAATAACCTAAGAAAATGCATTGTTTAGAACGAAATTCCAACTTATTGCGATTATGAGGACACAAAGATGGAAAACAAGCACAACCAAAAGAACGTAGAAAACGATAATCAGGACATCGCTTAAAAAATTCTCATAAGGAGAAATATTATTCATGACCCTACTAGGAAGACGATTGATAAGATAAACTGCAGTATTATAAGCATCTACCTAATATGAAGAAGGAAGACCAGCTTGTGCCAAGAGTGTCAATGCAGTGTTCACAATGTGTCTATGTTTTCGTTCAGCATCACCATTTTGTTCAAGAGTATGTGGACAAGACAATCGATGGAATATGTCGCGACTGTTGAGAAATCGATGAAACCCATTGTTGTGGTTGATATTACCATACTCACCACCCCCATCGGTTTGTAAAGTCTTAATATGACATCCAAATAGATTTTCAACATGAGATTTGAACTTAATAAAATAAGAAAGAGTTTCATGTTTAAATCGCATGGAAAAAAATCCAGGAGTACTTGGAATAGTTATCAACAAAAAACAGGTAATACTTAGAGCCTTTAATAGAATAATAGGGAGATGTCCAAATATCGGAATGAATTAAAGACAACAGTTCAGTGGATAAGGAAGGGATGCCTGAAAAGGCAATCGAGAGCTCTTACCCAATAGACAATTATCACAAAAAAAGTCGACGTTCATTTTACCAATGAAAGGCAAATAATTTTGAGATACAATAGATTTAAAAGCTGGAAAAACAGTATGACCAAGACGATAATGCCAAACATGGTGAGAAGCACGAACACCAAGCATGGCAACATGATGGTTTGATTTATTCTGAAATCGAAGCAAATTGATGGGATAAAGGCCATGATCATTCTTGCCTTGGAAAAGCCTCTTCCCTGTGGATTTTTCCTTCACACGAAAATCATTAGAGTCAAACACAAAATAACAATAGTTATCTTTGGAGAATTGATTAATAGATAACAAATTGGTTGAAACAGAAGGACAATGTAAAATATTATCTAGATTAAAATGGGAAGAATCATGATGGACTCGAGAAGAGCTAATGTACGATATATGCAAACTTGACCCATCTCCAACTGCAACTAGATCCTTTTCCGAGTACTCATTATGAATGTCTAATTTTACAAGATCAAAGGTAATATGGTTTGAAGCACCACTATCAGTGTACCAAGTTTGATTGTCATAACGAATCTGAGAAAAAGCAACCATGGCTACAAGTTGTTTGGTAGGGAAACATCCTTCGTAGGAATGGTCCATACAAGCAATTTATGGCAGAGTGTCCATTACGTCCACATATTTGGCAAGAAAGACCACAATCGTTGAAGGAAAAAGATCATCATTCATGATTGGAGGTAGTTTACAGAGTCTTATTTGGATGTGGAGTAGGAGACCCCTGATTCATGAAATTGCCACGACTTCGGCCATGGCCTCGACCTCGACTATGTCTACGTCCACGAAAGGGTGAACCTGGTTTTTATGCATAAAGAGTAGTGTGGGCTGATTCGACTGGCAAGGAGTCATGTGCCTTGAGTCTCATTTCGGTACTTAATAGGAGGGCAATGAGATCATCAAGAGATATTGGAGTATCTCATGCTTGTGTAGAATTTACCGTGACCTCATAGGCAGGTCCAAGATTATTCATAATCAGAGTAGCTAAATCATCATCATCATCAACTGGTTTTCCCGTAAGGACCAAATTATCTGCAATATGCGTGATTTTGTCAATAAAATCACTAATGGATAAATCTCCTGTTCAGGTATTTTGCAATTCATTCTTCAGGTGAAGAATTCTAGTTTGAGATTGAGATGCATATTGTGTTTCAAGAGAAATCCATACCGCACGGGAAGTGGTCAACTGTGCTACAATAGATAGTACAGTTGGACTAAGGGAAGCATTGATCCAACTCAAAATAGTTTGATCTTGTTGTTGCCATTCTAGATAAGCTGGATTCACTGTAGGTTTTTTTTTTTTTTTTTTTTTATCATCAATCAAAAATTCTTCTAGACATGGTTTTGTTCCTTCAACGAAACCAATCAAGTTCTTGCTTTTAAGGACACGCAAGAATTGTGCCAACCATAAGATATAATTATTTTGATCTAGTTTGATCAAAAGTAAATGAGACACTTGAAATATTGGGTACTACGATCTCAGATGAAATAGACGAAGATGCCATGAAGGTTATATCTTGAAAGAACTTGAAAGAGGACACAATAAAGGAAAGTAAACAATTGTTTGTGTTGCTAGACTGATGGCTCTGATACCATGAAAGATAAGGCAAAACAGAGATATGATGTACACACTCAAGCCAAGAGTTTTCCATAGGATAAATTTTTACAACCTTACATTCAACTTACAAAGTGCATGTTTTATATGCACATGGAAATATAAATCTTTATATTAGAAAGTGACATCTAACCACTACGTCATCTCACACCACACAAATCAGTGTTTTGTATACAAAGTGTATGTAGAGAATCACTTTAGCCAGCCCATAGATATGTGCAGATCTAGCAATAGTAAATAGTGAAACAATGTGTGGATATAGCCGTCTCCCAAGCATGCTTGCTCATTAATGAAGTGATTAGTTTGACTAACAGAAACATGGTTAATAAGATGCCGATTAGAGGCCACAATCTATTGTTAGAAAATGTATGAAGTCTACTTTACAATTAATTTGGGTTCATGTTGATTTAGTAAAGATAGAAGTTGATTTTTAGTAAAGTCACACGAAGAATTCAAATGTTACTTTAACGCTTCTCAAGTGTTCGAGGAAATGTTCAAAAGAGGAAAATTAGAAGAAATTGACTTGATTTAAATTAGGTTGAGTGTGATATGAAATAAAAAGTTAACAGGTTGAAGAGTAATGACCAACCGGTTTATTAGAGCCAATTTTGGCAAATTTGCTGTGACGTTCCAGGCTCTTATGCAATTGATCTAAAACCTTATCAAGGTATTTAAAGGATCTTCAATAAGTTCCTTATGGGTTTATTGGTTACAAATACATGGAATGAGGATTTAAACTAGAATTGATGTGAGTAAAGTGGGTAAAAGATGAGTAAAGTTTAGGGTGGTTAAGAGTGCACCATTTGGAAGGGAATTTAGAAATATGCTAACACGGGCACGAATACATAGCTATATATGCATAATTAAGAGTAACTGCATATATAAATGATATTTATATGTGGTAATTATGATGTGTGGTGGGAACGGAGGTGTCGACTCTTACGACAAGTATGCTAAAGATCTCATCAGAGGACGGGGGTTATGTGACACATGGACTTGAGGTGGGTGTATCTTCTGTGTATGCTTGAGATTAATATGTACATGCTTAAAATGCTATAGAATGTGTATTGATATGAATTGTTGTTTATGGTTAGTACTGTGGATGAGCTATATCACATTAATGGAAATAGCAAGAGAGCGATCGAGCTTATTGGTTGATAAGCATGTGAGTAAAAGTGTTGTGAATGCTATACAATTATATTATATAATCGCTATTAATAGAGATAGCGTTAAAGGCTAATGTTACTTGTTGTTAATAGGTGACTGTATAAATTATTTGATGTTGGCAACATTCAATTATGTTTGGTGTTGTGGTTATGATAAGTGGCCTTACTGACAAATATAGTCTTAGAGGCAATTGTATAGCCTTAGAGGCAAATGTATGGTCTTTGTGCCAGATATTGATTAATTGATTATCAGATAGCCTGTGTGGTAAAATGTTACCTGCGTGGCAGATACTATCTATATGATAAGCATAACTCATGTGGCGGTTTTAGCCTGAGCTTATGTGGCGGTTATAGCCTGAGTGGCGACAATGGTATACTCCTATTGGAGGCTATGGTGTTTGGTGTATTATGTGATGATTGCTAAAGAATTATGAGAGCTTATATGTATTGGCTTATAAAATTATTTAGTTGTAATAATGAGATGATTATAGAAGTATGTGTTACTTGCTTTTGTCGTTAACTCTATATTGTTTATATACACTCACTAAGCGTGTGTGATCACCCCCCCCTCCCCCCCCCCCCCCCCCCCCCCCCAAAAAAAAAAAAAAATTAGTTTGTATTTATAGGTAGACAAGGAGGAAGGAATGTCCACTGCTGAGTTTAGGTGGTATAAGAGGGAATTATGTTCCCGTGTCTTGCTGTGACATTTTTGTATAATTAATTGAGTCTTTTAATTGGGGAAATAAACATTGTATTATTTTACGGTTGTAAAAAAATATTACTTTATGTAGAAGGTATGTTGGAATATAAAGAAAGAATAAAAGTTATTTTGTCATATTTGACGGGTATGGGTTATTGTTTTAAAGTAAATATTTAAACAGGGTACAAGTATGAATCAGGGAGTAGGGTCCACTCTATCAATTTTGGACATATTGTTCCAACTCCATGTTAGGGTGTGACATTTTGGTATCAGAGCCTAGGTTTGGTAGGTTCTGTAGACATATGAGTTTAGTCAGAAGTGGACAATTTAGGGTGTCTAAGAATTGTAGAGGTGGTTAAACATTAAAAGGTTAATGTTTTGTATTTGTACATTTATTAATACTGATTTTTAGTTCTAAAGCACAGTGAATCAATGATTTTACAATTATTTCGGATCGGATAAAAATAAGATGTTCTTATTTTTTATTTTTTTATGATTAGTAAAATCAATAAAGAATAGTTTGAGAATTATTAATGTAAATGGTTAAACGGAAGCACAATGGATTCGATTTATTGAAGTTATAATTGGACACATAGGTAGTAGCATGGGTGTAACAACTAACATGCTATGGTAAGATATTATAGTACTGAGTGTGGGAGATTTATAAAATTGTGATTAGTATGTGTTATGTTTTTTTTGACAACCTTAGTTGTATTGGTGAAGCTTTTATGTTAGTACAGACTAATAGTGAATGGGTTGAGGAAGGGTCTAAAGTTAAATATCACCTGAAAATAATATTGTGAGTGAGGACCAACCTCCATGTTTTGAACTCCAAGGCAGATATTAGTGACTAGGTAAGAAAAGGTAATTTATTATCTGATTTTTTTTGTTTGCTTTGGTATAGAGTTTTGATTCTCAACTCGCTTGATTTTTAAACTTTTGAGATTATTCAATTGAGTTAGGCATGAACGCTCTAGATCAAGTTGTTTACAGAGGAGTGGTTCATGAATTTGAATACAAACCCAATTTAAGGAAGGTGGGGGTGATTAGTAAGTAAGTACTAAGTGGTTGGGTTATATTTCTTGGAAAAAAAATGTTTGGAAATGGGTTGATCCAACAATTATGCATGTGTATCTAATATTTTTAGCGTGTATGAAGAATATTTACATGGAATATGATATAATATGTGTTGGGTGCGAAAATGATGATAATGGTTAGTTTCACTTAGGGGTTTGGGAAGAGAAATGAGTTGTGGAATTAAAAATAATATATTATTGTATGGGAATAAATCCACATAGAGTAACCACTTCGTACGAACGGAGAGGGTGGTGAGTAAGCCTTGAACAACCTGCAAGACAAGAGAACACCTAGGTAAACCGATGGCCGGAGGTGGCCAAAGGGACTCCGATGCTTAAGTCAGTAAGCAAGTCGAAGAAAAAAGTATATGGTGAATAGGCTAGGATTCAATTACATACCTGGTACCCGTAACCTTTATTTATAGTGACATTGGAAGCCATGTTCCAAGTAGAATCGAACTCTAGGTGGTTATAGGATAGACCTCATCACCAATCCCCTAGATGTTCGAGGTAGAGTCGTATTAGGATGTTGGGTCCTGGCTTGTAGGAAGGGATATGCTCACTGAGAGGCTTCGTTTATCAATATTTACTCAATAATCGGAGTCGAGTTTTACTAGGACTCTAGGTCCCGGGTCAATCTGGGCGCTGTGTAGAGGCGATGCCAAGACGATGGGCATGGTGGCGCCAATGGGTGACACTATGGAGGACCGGCTGGGCGACACCGTGCCAATTGGGCGACACCAGGCGCTGGGTCGGCTGGTTGTGGGCATCGCTAGAGTGCCGCTTGGAGGCTGTTGTGGTGCTTGGGCGATGCCTCAAGGCTGCTGGGGAGTTGACTAGGCAGCCTGGGCGACGCCTTAATGAGGCTGGCAGTTTGGGCGACGCCTTGAGAAGGCTAGTCTCTTTGGGAGACGCCTCAAGGATGCTGGAGAGTTGGCTGGGTAGGTTGGGGGACGCCTTGAGGAGGCTAGTGGGTGCCTTGGGCGTTGGCTGTGATGGTCCCTACTTTCCTTGGTTTGCATGTTTAGATCACATGCTGGAATGGACCCAAAGATTGGTGGGTTGGCTATGGCTTGCCTCTTGGGTGTTTGCTATAGTGGGCGGCGCCTTGGGCTATGGTGGGCGACGTCTGTCCCACAATTGCCCCCATACCTTATTTAATGGAGTAAATTAAATGAGGTATAAACCAGGATTTTTGAGAGTTATTTTTTTTTTGTGCCTGCTCAACTACACTTGACATCGTAGGATAAGGAGGCATAGTAATAGTGAGGTTGTTAAGTCTTATACACCCCTTTAGAAGGTTTTGTGTATCCGGGGGTCCCAAGTTGCTTTTTATCTTAAGTCTTTGAATTGCAACCATGAAGGTTGACGTAAGGGATGCAACCGTAGAGGTTGGTTTTAGGAGGCACAACCGTGGAGGTTAGCTTCAAGAGTGCAACCGTAGAGGTTGGCTTTTAGAGTGCAACCGTCGAGGTTTGCTTTAAGAGTGCAACCGTCGAGGTTGGCTTTAAGAGTGCAACCGTAGAGGTTGGCTTTTAAGAGGGCTCAGAGTTGTAAAGAACAAACTTCTCTTTATTGATGATCCAGAACGAATGTCGTTGTAAACTTATTGTAACGATAAGGTATTACAACCTAAAAGTAAAACTTTCTAAGATTGATGATATTCCAAGGTCGGCGAACTGGTTTGCCATCAAGCTCCTCCAATCTATAGGCTCCTGTCCCTACTCGTGCCGCGACCCTATAAGGCCCTTCCCAATTAGGGCCCAGCTTGCCATCCGTACGATCCTTAGTCTGAGCGAGAACCTTACGAAGAACCAAGTCACCAGGTGTGAAGATCCTTACTTTGACCTTCTTGTTGTAGGATCTAGCCAATTCCTGTTGATATGCTGCCAGCCGAACCATTGCTTGATCCCTTCTTTCTTCGATGAGATCCAAGTTATGTCCGAGTGTTCGATCATTGTTACCTTGCTCATAGACCTCGGTTCTTATAGTTGGTAGACCTACTTCAAGCTGAATAACGGCCTCCGTACCGTATGAAAAAGAGAAAGGCGTCTCTCCAGTAGAACGCCTTGGGGTTGTTCGGTAATTCCAAAGCACCATTGGAAGTTGCTCCACCCACTTTCCTTTGGCTGCTTCAAGCTTCTTTTTGATACCGTCAAAGATTACCTTATTTGAAGCTTTAGCTTGCCCATTTGATTGAGGGTAAGCAGGGGAGGAATAATAATTGCGGACCCCATATCCTGTATATAATTCTTTGAACGCTGAGCAATCAAATTGAGTGCCATTGTCAGATATAAGGGCATAAGGAATTCCATACCTTGTGATTATATTCTCCCATACAAACTTCTTCGTATCAGTGTCGCGGATGTTGGAGAGGGGCTTGGCCTCAATCCACTTTGTAAAGTAATCAGTTGCAGTGACAGTGAGCGAATGGCTTGGCCTCGAGGTATCGTAGCAAACCTTTGACACTTGTCGCACTTCCTGACGTATACTTGTGTGTCCTTCTGCATATACGACCACCAATACCACTGGGAGATGGCCCTTAGGGCAAGGCTTCTTCCTCCAATATGCGCACCGCACACTCCTTCATGGATCTCATAGAGTAGATCCTCTACTTTGCTAGGGTGGACACATAGCAAGTACAACCCTGAGAAAGACCTCCTGCAGAGCTTATGATCCGGTGACAACCAGTAACGGGCTGACTTTGAGACGATGAGTCTTGCCTCCTTCTTATCCTCTGGGAGAGTCCCATTCTTGAGATATTGGACAAGAGGGTCCATCCAACTCGGTGCTTGCTCCGCTCAATTGACCTCTACTGGGTCCTCAAGTATACTTGGTTTCTCGAGATACTCCACTTCAATCGTCCGCTTTAAACCTTGTTTATCAGTAGAAGCTAGAGTAACAAGAGCATCTGCGTGTTCATTCTGGTCTCTTGGGATCTGGATTACCTTGTAGGACCTCAACCGTCCAAGCAAGTCCCTTACCTTCTCTAGGTACGAGGTCATTGTGTTTGAACGGGCATTGTACTCCCCAGATAGTTGGTTGACCACCAATTGTGAATCGGAGTATACAGTCAACTCCTCTGCCCCCAGTCTTAATGCAGCCCGTACACCAAAGATTAATGCTTCGTACTCAGCCTCGTTGTTAGTGGCAGCGAACCCCAACCGAAGGGCCTGCTCCAGGACTTCCCCATGAGGGGAGAACAGGACAATACCGACTCCTGATCCTTTCCGGGTCGAGGATCCATCAACTTGTAACTCCCAAGGTTGGGACCTGAGAGCCAAGCTCCATGCTGCTGCCTGTTCTTTTGGTAGTTCATACGTAAACTCTGCTATGAAGTCGGCTAAGACTTGTGCTTTAATCGCCATTCTTGGAATGAATTTGAGGTCGTACTGCCCCAGCTCAAGTGACCACTTTACAATACGACCAGAGAGATTCGCCTTACCAAGTACGCTCCTCAAGGGGTGCCCAGTGATTATCGCGATGGTATGTGCTTGGAAATAGTGGTTCAGCTTGCGAGAAGTTATAACCAAGGTAAAAAGGAGTTTTTCGAGGGGGGTATACCTGGTCTCTACCCCCAATAAAGTCTTGCTTACAAAATAGATAGGCTTTTGTTCCCTCCCTTCTGCCCGTAGCAACACTCCACTTATAGTGTGTTCGGATACGGCTAAATAGAGTTGAAGTTCTTCCCCCTGCGAAGGAGTGGAGAGCAAAAGAAGTGTCTGGAGGTAGTCTTTCAAGTCATCGAGGGCCTTATCACACTCATCATCCCAGTGGAAAGCCCGACCTACCCTAAGCAACTGAAAGAAGGGTTTGCATCGGTCTGAAGATCGACTGATAAATCGGTTAAGGGTCGCAACCATGCCTGTTAACCTCTGGACTTCCTTGATTGAGGAAGGCTTCTTAATTGCCTGTAAAGCCTTAATCTGATCTGGATCAACTTCTATCCCTCTTCGTGTCACCAAGTGTCCTAAGAACTTCCCGGAGCTCACTCCGAAGGCACACTTTGAGGCGTAAAGCCTGAGCTTGTGACGCTTCAAGATATCAAATACATCTTGAAGGTCAGAGAGATGGTTCTCTGACTCTTTGCTCTTCACCACCATATCGTCTATGTACACTTCCATCGTTTGACCAATCATGGAGCCAAAGAGTTTCGTCACCATTCTCTGGTAAGTAGCTCATGCGTTCTTCAAGCCGAAAGGCATAACCTTGTAGCAGTAGATCATCTTTGGTGTGATAAACGTTGTCTTCTCCTCATCAGGTCCAAACATGAGAATTTGATGGTAGCCTCTATATGCATCTAAGAAGCTCATCCTTGCATGGCCAGATATGGCATCCACAAGCTGATCAATCTTCGGGAGTGGGAAAGGGTCTTTTGGGCAGGTCTTGTTGAGGTATGTGAAGTCGACATATACTCGCCACTTTCCGCTTTTCTTTTTCACCACAACGGTGTTTGACAATCACTCTGGGTTTGGACCTCCCTTCTAGCACTAGCTTCCAGCAGCTTGCCTACCTCTTCATCGATTGCTTCCGCATGTTGGAGAGTGGACCTCCTACTCTTCTGAACGACAGGCTTGTGAGCAGGGTCTACATTAAGATGATGGCTAGCTAATGAGGGATCAATACCTGTTATCTCATAAGGTGTCCAGGCAAAGATCTCGATGTTCCTCCTTAGTAGACCAATAAGAGACTCCTTCTCGGGTGCAGGTAGCTGTGACCCGATCAAGAAGTATCTATCCGGATCTTTTTGGTCTACTGGTATGACCTGCAGCTCTTCGATTGACTTATCTTTGGGTTTGACCCCTACGTTCTCAAGGAGGGGGAGCTCTTCATCAGCTATAAACACCTGTTGTGACTTGGCCATCAATTTAGGCCCTATAGTAAGACACTGTTTAGAAGTAACTTGGTCTCCACGAATCTTAACCATCCCTTCACTAGTAGGGAAACGTAACATCTAATGGTAGGTGAAGGCTACCACTTGCATCTAGTAGAGCCATGGTCTCCCCATGATGGCATTGTACGATGACGAAACATCCACCACTAAAAAGTCTACCTCAACCACTTGTGTACCGGCCTTAACAGGGAGCCGCAACCTACCAAGAGGCCAGACTTGCATGCCACTGAAGCCAACGAGTAAGGTCGTCGTTGGGAGGAGGTCGGCCTGAGTTTTCCCCAATTTCTTGAACAGGTCATAATACATGATCTCCGTTGAACTCCCTGGGTCAATGAGCACACGCCTTACTTCGAAGTCGCTCATGTTGAGAGTGAGAACAAGGGGTCATTATGCGGGTGGACCACTCCTTCCAAGTCCACATCTGAGAATGTGATGGGAACACTCTCTGATTCTGCCATTCGGCGCTTGGAAGTATGACCACCTTGGTGATCTGCTTGCATAACATGTTGAAGATGACTGGTTTTTCGATGCTTGGTTCGGGACTGGACTGAGTGAACTTGCATCGGAGGAGTGGTATTGAAGATGACGTTTATTATCTTGGGATGCTGATCATCCCTTGGCCGAGGCTGATCATCTAGTTGAGTTCGTTGTTCTGCCTGCTCCTTGGCAGTCTTCTCCTTGTCTATGTACTAGGATAGGTGACCTTGCTTGACCAATTCCTCTAAGTGGTGCATGAGAGTGCGACAATTCTCTGTTCAGTGGAACTTATCTTTGTGGTAAGAGCAATGAAGGTTTTGGTCTCTTTTGGAGGGGTCTCCTGTCATCTTCGGTGGCCACCTGAAATAATCATTGTCTTTAATCTGATTCAAAATTCGATAGATTGGCTCTCTGAAGATAGTATCGACTCTTTGAGATGAGTCATTCGTCCCCTTTGACGTTTCTCCCTGCTTTGATGGGTTCGTGGAATTACCTTCCCTCATTTGATTCTTCCTCGATGGAGATAGTAGTCGATCAATTGGCCCTTTGTCATCCTCCACCTTTACATATCTCCTGATGTGCTCCTGCAAGTGGGACATACTCTTGGGTGGCCACATAGTGAGATGTTTTCGCAACTCACTCTCCCTTGGGAGGCCCAGGCGAAAAGAGACAACAACGGTCTTCTTGTCGCAATCTTCGATGTCAGCATAAGTCTCCAGGTATCTTGTGGTGTACTCTCGGAGAGTCTCTCCTCGTTTTTGATGCAATGCCAAGAGTGTATCAATCGTCATGGGTTCTCGGCTGTTAGCTATGAATCGAGAGACGAACTCCCCGACAAGTTGTTCCCATGAGTAGATTGAGTTCACGGGCATCCTATGAAACCACTTGAGCACCGACTTCCCCAAACTGGAGGGGAACATCTTGCACATCAGTGCCTCATAGCTTGTCCAGAGGGCCATCTTGTTGGTGTAAGCTCCTATGTGAAGCACGGGGTCGGACTTGCCATCATATAATTCGAAAGTTAGAGGACTAAACTTCCGTGGCAGTTCGGATTCTCGTATGGACTGAACGAAAGGTGTGGTAGTCATCCTTGCGAGGGTCTACCTTGCCCTCTCCTTCGCTGAATAACCAGGGTCGTCGTGAGCTGGCTCAAAGCACCTTCGTTTTTCTCCTCTATAGTCGTCCCAGCGGTCTTCCCTTTGATAGTGTGAAGGACTCTCATGCCACCCCATTCGCTCCCTAGGACGGCGTTGTCTATGTGTTTCGCCCCCTCTCCTACGATGAGGGTGATCATGCCTCAGAGAAGGGTCTTTGAGGGTGCGGTTAATAACGCTTCTCCTGGGTGAGTACATGCTTCGACTCTGATTGTGAGTCGAGTAACTCCTTGCTCGAGAATGGCTCCTATGTTGGGAGGAATAGGCTTCCTCAACGTGATCGTTACGATGGTCATGGTTATGGGTTGACCGTCTGACCTCGCTAGCGAGCTGCTTGCCACTTTGGCGTAGAAGGACCTGCCTGAGAGCTTCTAGCTCCTCCGTCTTCTTCCTGATTGCCTCATGGTAATCAATCTCAATGGCTAACCCGCCTTCTACACTGAGAGCAAGAAGGTTGTTGTGAGAAGGAGGGTTTTCTCTTGAGTGGTCCTGGCCAACACTAGGCAACACCTCCTCTAATAACTGGAGGTCATAGTTAGCGGGATCCTCGTGGATTGGGGGTAGTGGGAATAGTGAACGGCTAGTTCTGGGATCGAGGGCTCTCTCGCTGGTCATAGTTTCAAGGCTTCTTGGTTAGTAGAAAACTTAATCGTTTCCCACAGACGGCGCCAATTGTACGAGAATAAATCCACACAAAGTAACCACCTCGTACGGACGGAGAGGGTAATGAGTAAGCCTTGAACAACCTGCAAAACAAGAGAACACCTAGGTGAACCGATGGCCGGAGGTGGCCAAAAGAACTCTGATGCTTAAGTCAGTAAGCAAGTCGAAGAAAAAAGTACATGGCGAATAGGCTAGGATTCAATTACATATCTGGTACCCGTAACCTTTATTTATAGTGACATTGGAAGCCGTATTCCAAGTAGAATCGAACTCTAGGTGGTGATAGGATAGACCTCATCACCAATCTCCTAGATGTTCGAGGTAGAGTCGTATTAGGACGTTGGGTCCTGACTTGTAGGAAGGGATATGCTCGCTGAGAGGCTTCGTTTATCAATATTTACTCAATAATCGGAGTCGAGTTTTACTAGGACTCTAGGTCCCGGGTCAATCTGGGCGCCGTGCAGAGGCGATGCCAAGACGATGGGCGTGGTGGCGCCAATGGGTGACGCTGTGGAGGACCAGCTGGCCGCCGCCGTGCCAGTTGGGCGGCGCTAGGCGCTAGGTCGGCTGGTTGTGGGCATCGCTAGAGTGCCGCTTGGAGGCTGTTGTGGTGCTTGGGCGATGCCTCAAGGTTGCTGGGGAGTTGGCTGGGCAGCCTGGGCGACGCCTTAAGGAGGCTGGTAGCTTGGGCGACGCCTTGAGGAGGCTAGTCGCTTTGGGCGACGCCTCAAGGCTGCTGGAGAGTTGGCTGGGCAGCTTGGGCGACGCCTTGAGGAGGCTGGTGGGTGCCTTGGGCGTTGGCTGTGATGGTCCCCACTTTCCTTGGTTTGCATGTTTAGATCACATGATGGAATGGACCCAAAGATTGGTGGGTTGGCTATGGCCTGCCTCTTGGGTGTTTGCTATGGTGGGCGGCGCCTGTCCCACAATTATGGTACACACTTGAGCTGAAACTTAATTGTTAAACTACAAAGTTTTACATTCAAGTATGGATGGTTTGTATGGCAGATTGTAGTTGTTTACGTGATTTTTTTTTTAAACTTTCATATGATTAATTCAATGACAAATGAGAGTGTGTTTTTTCATGTGACAGTCAATAATTACAATATGTCTATGTGATGTTTGTGTACGAGTATGATGTATATGGATCTAAAGATAGTATGTGGTTAACGTAGTGAATTTGGTTGTTATGGCTAATACCAATTACCGGTAATAAATATTATGCCTTAGTGGCGGATTATGTCTTAATGGCAATTGTAGCTTTTGTGGCGGATTATGTCTTGATGGCTAAGTTATGGCCTTAGTGGCGAAATTATGTGATTGGTATATATGATGGCTTATAGAAGTATATGTATATAATTGATATACATGTGTTGATACCATGTATGAAGGCTCATCGTGAACAGAAATATATATGTGAAAAGCATTTATGATGGTTTATGAGTGTTTATTTGTTAAATGCGGATAGGATGATGTTGGAATTGAGAAATATAGTTTTGGTGGTTAATGTATTGCCTTAGTGGCGAGATGATATCGCTTAAATGACAGATACAAAATTATATGATTTCTATAGTGTGAATACAATTCTTATTACAGTAAGAAATTTTTATGTGGTGTTATGAATGAGCCAGGTTACCATGACATTTAAAAAATGTGTTATGGTTACCTATGAATGAACATCTGATTATCTGAATTACGAATTTTATTGGATTTTTCAAATTTATTTATCAATTAACGTCTTTTTCTAAAAGGATATTTTTAAAACGCGATATCAAAAGAAGTGTGCTTCGAAACATGTTTGGCAGACAAGATACTTAAAACACGCTTTTAAAAAATATAATACTTTAATAAATGAATTTAAAAAGACTAAAAAATAATCTATAAAGTTTTCAAGCACCAACAAAAAAGACGGTCAACTTCACGCTTGATTTTTGGATAAAATTGTTTATCAACGTTTTAAATTTTGACAATTTGGAATTTTTGACCAAGTTTTAAATTTTAATTTGATGTCGTTTTAAAATTTCAGCAGAAAACTTTGATTAGTTACAATTGGGGTCGTTTTCTTAATTTTAATTTAATTGAAGAAAAAATTAAAAAATAAAACAGCAAATACGAAAATGAGTAATAATCCCCAATAGAGGCTAGTACGATTCAATTCAACATTTTGTTCATTCGGGCTTTATTGTGCCATAGTTCTATAATTCGGATTATGTTTATCAGACCTAAACAAACTACTCAAGGTCGCTTCCCAGTGTAAGGTAGAGGACCTTAGCTTAAAGTGAGAAAATGAAAGATAAAGGCGGTGATGTTGTGATAAAATTCCATTATGGAAGAATAAATTAGGGTGTAATTGTATTATGCTCACCAAGGATTATGTAGTTCATATGCTCAACCAAAATCTTTCAATCTACATGTAGCTTCGGCCATACCTTACAATGGCTGAAAGTAATTTGGCAGCCATAACCAATGGACTACAATGAAAAGCCACTTACAGTCACTGAACTAAGCAAAACACCCTCATAACTCAACATATGAGGATCGTAAGGCAGTGTGAAGGGATTTACAATTATGTGTCAAACCAATTGACTGAGTCTTTGTCGATTATAATTGATTGAGGCTCTTTCGGGTTTATAAAATTGGGGATTCAATTGCTGTCTGGAAAAGAAACATTTGGAGATTAGATTTTTAACAGAGTATGCTTTGAAGGCTGTGAAGGCAACTAGTATAGTCTCAATTCCATCCGCTATCATCAACGCCTAGGCCCACACCCCTCATCCTCTGTATTTTAGATTTTGTTCTATTTATGTTGGGCTAGAGATCAAAATCGCAATGAACCCATGTAAAGCGGTAGATTTGAATCAACATCAGATTTGAATTAGGCACGATTCCATTGAGATTTTTTTTATGAGTAATGTTACACTGACCAAATTTTAGGATCAAATTTAGAGCCCAAATGACATGACAGCTGACTTGGGCTTCTTTATTTGGTGCCATGTCATTTGGGCCCCAATAAAAATACCAAATAATATGCTACTATGTCATTTGGACTCCAAATTTGGTCCAAAAATTTGGTCAGTGTAGCATTACTCTTTTTTTTATTAGAGATTTTGTGTCAAACAGTGCCTTCGGGGACATGGGCAATTGCTTGCAATATTTTTGTTTGTTTCATAGTGCCTTCACGTTATCGGTAGATTAGTCCATGTGACTATGAACTTTGTTATTATAATGTAAATCTGATTTTGGTTTGGAATATGTAGTGGTTGTAAAGTGATTGGGCTGGTCGAGATGTTGGACATGATTTTCAAGCCTTACGAGCCCCTTTTTGCGGTTGTTCAAATTCACTTTTTTTTAATTTTTGGTTATTTTCTATTGAATTTGAGTAATGGGAATTGAACTACGCGCATTCTTTGTGAACTCACTGAAATGGCGTTTCTTCAATCTTCCATTTTTGTTAAAAACGTATGTTTTTGTGTTCTTCAGACCATGCCCATGTTAACTATTTTTTTTTCTTTATCTGGATTTATAAAAAATGATAAGGGATTAGAATAATCTTAGAATTCTGATGTGATTTCTTTATTTTCATGTAGTGTTGTATACATATATTTTTTTTTTTTTTGAATTATCCATTTGTGGAGAGATGAAAGTTTCATTTATTTTATCAAATATTATGATTTGAATGACACAAAAAATGAGTTTTGGAATAATAAATGAATTTTTTAAAAGATTTAAGTAGATATTTGAGTTTGCCCATTGGAGTACTCTATACAAAATCAAGCTTTTTACTCAAATTTAGACTCAAATTTGAGTCTAAATTTACACTTAACTGTGTTGTTTGGGTGGGTTTCCGACTACAGTGATAGGAATCGCTGCAATGTTTGGTGTTATTCGTAAAGAATTTTCAATTATGTCTTTTCGTGGGTATTTATTTTGAAGTAATTTAGTATGTTTAACTGCAACTTTTGGTGGTTTTGTTGCAATTATTATTATTATTATTATTTTGTGGTTTTGTTGCAATGGTTCAACTAAATTCAAAGTTTTTTATCTTTGGTAAATATTAAAAGAGTGTTCTATTTTTTATTCACTGTGTGCCTAACTAATCTTGATCTGAACAAATTGATGGTGTTAAAATGCTTAAATGGCTTACCAGTGATACTTTGTAAGAATAATTCTATTCCATTTTGCATTTTAGATCGTGGGTGTAAACAAAAAAGACCACTTGACCTTTGGTTTTTTGATAGCTTTTTGTTGATTTGAGGTAATAATTTGGTATTGGCTTCATGGATTTCATTTTTATTTTTGTTTAGTGCAATTCAGGGAGTTTTGCAATTTTATGGAAATTGTTCTGATTCAAATTTAGTTCTTCATGGTGAATTTTATCACATTTTTTTCATTTTTTTTTTCAGAATTAAAAATATTTATGGATTGATTGAATCTACATATATCTGTTTGTGTTAAAAATAATGTTTGGGAAGCATGTAATACTTGGAGTTTTAATTGGTATTGTAATCACACCAATGATGACCGTATGTGTGACCTTTGATGCATATGAATAAATGTCAACGATTTTGTGTCAATTGGTTTACTATTTGGATTTTGTCTTTAGTTGTTTAGGATAAGCTCTTTGCCGCTGGAATGAGAATCACGATCGAGGGCTATATTACGGTTGGCATACGTGTTCATGTTGAGATATTCTGACAATAAACGAGCTGAGCTCAATCAATGATAAGAATGAATATTGATAGGCCAAGCCTAAAAGGCCCAAATTCATGTTGAAAACCCAGTCATAATCAAATGCCCAAACTTATAAAGACCACCAAGCCCAATGTGGTCCAAGTCCAGTCAAGCTCATCAGGAAGCTACGTCAGCTTGGCTACGCCATCAAGGGAGCACTCAGGACCCTCACCTTCACCACCTTGGAAACAGTCAACTTTCACCTCATCCTTTGACCGAGTCTCACGGAGAGCACCTCAACTGTCTCGCCCGTTGAGAATAAGTCGCCAGCTCCACCAGAATAGTTATATAGTTACTATTAAGTCGCCCCAATCTGTTAGGGGATGACTATAAATTGTAAGCCCCACCAACACTTAGGGGGCATCATGACACTCAACAAAGCACATATCTCCTCTCCTTCTCTAAACTTGTACTCTCTGCTTTCCCTACATCCCTGAGCTAATAAAGTACCCGGTGACTTTAGCCATTCAGAAGTGGACGTAGGTCACATTGACCGAACCACTATAATTCTCATCTTATCTCTCTACTTAAATTACCACATTTATTACTGTTACTTGATAGGTGGTGTGCAAACCTAATTTGTGCATCATTAGTTTGGCGCCGTCTGTGGGAATCCGACAAAATTCTCACTTCTAACCACTTTCTCTGTTGAATCGATGACAATCATTACCAGATCGATGAACCAACATGAGGATAACCCACCACGAGAGGAAGAGGTTGCTCCTCCACCAACCAATCATGTCCCAAATGCACAGCAGATGTTGCAGACCATGCAGGAGCTTGTGGCCCAAAACCAGCAGATCCTGCAACTCATGCTCGCCGGACAAGGAGGAGCACAACCTGGAGGACCTCAAGTTAGAGGAGCTCCACGCCCTGGACATCAAGGAGCTCCACACCTTGGTGCTCCCCATCTGGGCACCCATGCAGGTCTAGGCGCCCCTTTTGGAGTCCCATTGGGTGCCCCACACAGGGGAGCCCACCATGAGGGACGTCCACCTCCTCCTCCAGCTCCTGCTTCCCATGGTAGAGACCCTCATTTCCAAGAGGATGAGGATGAAAACCAAAGTATGGAGCATGAGAGTCATTTCCAGGATAATTCCAGAGAAGCTCCCAATCGCTGGGACGAGAAAATTAAGGAGGTGCAAAATCAACTGGGTGATGTCTTCAATGCCATAAAGGCACAGGGACCCGAGACAGTGAACTACCTCATAAGGCGAACAGACACGCCTTTCAAACCCGACGTAGCGAACTATCCACTTCCACAGAAATTCAAAATGCCGTCCGTTGAGACCTTTGATGGTACGAAGGATCCACTGGACCATCTGGAAACTTACAAGACCTTGATGCAGCTGCACAACGTCCTTGACGAAATCATGTGTAGAACATTCCCAACCACCTTGAAGGGATCCGTTCGACAATGGTTTGCTAAGCTCGCCCCAGCCTCCATTGCCTCATTTGCTTAGTTGAGCAGGTCCTTCGTGTCACACTTTATTAGAGGGCGCCGCCACCAGAAGCCCGTCACTCACCTGCTCAGCATAAAACAGGACAAAGACAAGAGCCTGAGGAGTTACCTCACCTGTTTTAACAAGGAGGTCCTTCAGGTCGAAGAACCGATGACAAGGTAACTATGACCGCCTTCTTGGGAGGCCTCCGCTTGTCAAGCTTCCTCTTCTCAGTAATGAAGCGCCCACCAAGGAGCATGCCGGAGCTACTAGCAAAGGCCCAAAAGTACATGAACGCTGAGGACATCACGAGAGCCAGGCGAGGTGAGTCATCCAGAACAGGGGAGAAGAGAAAGAAAAGAGATAGAGACAACAAGAAGGAAACTAGCAACAAACACAGCAGGACAGATAGGGTACCCGTCAAGGACCGGCTCGGTCCTGCTCCACAGAGAGACCGACAAGCCTTCACTCCCCTCAATGCGGCTGTCGGGCACATCCTATTTCAGATCCAAGATGACCCCGCAATAAAGTGGCCTGGGAGGATGAAGTCTCCTCCAAACCGCAGAACCCAAACAAGTACTATCGCTTTCATCGTGACCATGACCATGAAACCGACGACTGCTATGACCTCAAAAGACAAATTGAGAACCTTATTCAACGTGGACATCTTCGCCAGTATGTCACTGGTAGGGGGCAGGCGCCGCCACCACCTCACAATCAGGAAGATCCACACCCCATTGGAGAAATTCACACCATTTCTAGAGGGCTTGCAGGAGGAGGAGAATCTCTATCCGCCATGATGGCTCATGCCAGGAAAGCTAGGCACCTTGATAATGAGCGCCCGTCCAAGGCTCCCAAGCATGGTAGCGACGAGGTCATATCCTTCTCAGACAAGGACTTAGAAGGAATACAACACCCCTATGACGAACCTCTGGTGCTCACCATAACCGTTGCCAATTTCCAGGTGCGAAGGATCCTGGTGGACAGCGGCAGCTCTGCGGATATCCTATTTGCAGAAGCTTATGACAAGCTCAACCTGAGCAGGGAGAGACTGCAGCCCATCAGATCACCCCTCATTGGGTTCTTAGGGGAGAAGGTGTACCCCCTAGGACCCATCACCTTACCAGTCACTGCCGACGCAATACCCCGAAGCTCTACGGTCATGGTCAACTTTCTGGTAATAGACTGTCCATCAGCCTACAATATCATACTGGGGTGACCTGCTCTCAACACAATAAGAATTGTGCCCTCTACCTATCATCTCATTCTCCGCTTTCCAACCCTGAATGGAGTCGGAGAGGTACGAGGAGACCAAGTAGCAGCAAGAGAGTGTTATGTCTCATCCATGAAAACCAGAAGGCCACATGAGGCATTGCAAGTGGAGGTCTTCGACCCAAGGGATGACGCCGTCATAGAAAGAGAAGAACCAGTCGAAGAGCTCACCCCAATGGTCTTAGATGAGGAACATCCAGACAAGAGGGTGTACATTGGCTCTTCTTTCTCTGAAGATCTGGTTCTCTAGCTAATGGACTTTCTAAGACACAACATGGACATTTTTGCATGGTCACATGCAGACCTTGAAGGAATTGATCCTGAGATCGCCACCCACCGCCTCAATGTCGACCCTTGCTATAAGCCCGTACGCCAGAAGCTGAGGGGAGCCTCCACTGAAAGGGCCCAAGCGATGGACAAGGAGGTGGGGAAGCTTATAGGGAATGGGGCGGTCAGGGAAGTAGCATACCCTGAGTGACTCTCAAATGTGGTGATGGTAACCAAAGCCAATGGGAAGTGGCGCCTCTGCGTCGACTTCACTGAGCTCAACATGACGTGCCCAAAAGATAGCTATCCGCTACCACGAATTGGCCTCCTCATCAACGCCACAGTAGGACATGAACTGCTCACCCTCCTGGATGCATATTCTGGATACAACCAGATCAGCATGCACCCCCCAGACCAGGAGAAAACATTATTTATCTCTCCGAAAGGGACCTATTGATATAGGGTCATGTCCTTCGGGCTAAAGAACATAGGGGCAACCTACCAACGGCTGGTGAACAAATTGTTCCAGTCCCAGATTGGGCGAACGATGGAGGTCTACGTTGATGACATGTTGGTGAAGAGTCTCACCGTAGCAGACCACATTAACCATCTCCAAGAAACCTTCAACGTTCTCAGGTCGTACCGCATGAAGCTGAATCTTGAGAAATGCGCCTTTGGCGTAGGGTCAGGAAAGTTTTTAGGTTTCATGGTCAACCAGAGGGGAATTGAAGCGAACCCTGACAAGATGAAGGCCATCCTCGACATGAAATCACCCTCCTCGACCAAGCAGCTCCAGGGCCTCAATGGAAGAATTGCAGCACTTAACAAGTTCATTTCCAAGTCTGTAGACAAATGCCTCCTCTTCTTCAAGATTCTCTGAAAGGCCTTCGAGTGGGGACCCGAGGCGGAGGAGGCCTTCCAAAGACTCAAAACCTATCTGGCTACGCCTCCCCTCCTTTCACACGCTACACTAGGAGAGACATTGTATCTATACCTTTCTACTTCCCCATCGGCAGTAAGTTCCGTCCTCGTCAGAAACAATGATGGAATGCATAAGCCTATCTACTATGTGAGTAGGGCATATCGGGGAGCAGAAGTCAGATATTCAGGACTAGAAAAACTAGCGCTCACCCTGATATCAATAGCAAGGCGTCTACGACACTACTTTCAAAGTCACAACATTGTTGTCGTCACATACCAACCTCTAAAAAGAGTCCTGGGAAAGCCGGACGTATCCGGGAGGCTCCTTAAGTGGGCAGTGGAACTCGACGAATTTGACATCCAATACCAACCAAGGGCGGCCATCAAAGCACAAACATTATCGAATTTCATTGCTGAGCTTGCGCCAGCAGAGGAGGAGAGCAATGAGCCTTCCACCTCGCCCAGCGAGGACACCTCAATGACCGACGAGGACGTCCAGGAGCTCGACGAGGACAGCGTGACGCCCAGTAAGGATCCCCAGGCGCCCTGGCCATCACGTCAGGCGCCCAGACACCCTCAAGCGCCCTGTCCTCCTCCTCAGGCGCCCAGGTCTCCTCCTCAGGCACCCAACCCTCCTCCTCAGGTGCCCAGGTCTCCTCCTCAGGCGCCCAGGTGCTCCCAGGTACCCAACTTCGCACCCAAGCTCCCATATTGGCCTCTGAGCCCTTATCTCTGCTTCTCTGGAAGCTCTATGTAGATGGATCCTCTACCAGTGAAGGGGGTGGAACAGGCCTAGTCCTGATCAGCCCCGACGGCACTCACATCAAGTATGCAGTGAAGCTTCACTTCATCGCCTCCAACAATGAGGCAGAATATGAAGCTCCTCTCTCTGGCCTAAGGTTGTCAATAGAGATGGAAGCCCAACACCTTGTTTCTTATAGTGACTCTCAGCTGATAGTCAACCAAGTGAAGGGCGAGTTTGAGGCAAAAAGTGCCAAGATGCAGAAGTACCTCGCCATAGTGAAAGTCTTGGCCTTTAAGTTCCAATATTTCCAGATCTGCCACATCCTATGGGAAGACAACATGGTCGCAGATGCACTTGCCAGACTTGCCTCATCTTCCGAAACCCTTCCAGGGCCAATACTCATTGGTCATCAGTTTGAACCAAGCAAGTTGGACGTGGGAGCCACAGACGTCAACTTTGCTTCCACTGAATCAAACGGGATGACCCCAATAAGGGCTTACCTCCAGGAGGGTGCATTGCCAGATGATCCCCTCGAGGCCAGGAAACTCAGGGTGAGAGCTTCCAAGTTCACTATCCTACAAGACACCCTATACAAGAAATGCTACTCCTTGCTATTGTTGCGGTGTCTTTCACCCGAGGAAGCTGACTATGCCCTGCGGGAGATCCATGAAGGAGTTTGTGGGAATCACTCCGGAGGACGCTCCCTCAACCACAAAGCACTCCGACAGGGCTACTTCTGGCCTAGCATGGTTAAAGACGCCCAAGAGTTCGCTAAGAAGTGTGACAAGTGTCAGCGTTTCGCCACTGTGCCTAGGCTACCGCCAGAGGAACTCACGATCATCATAAGTCTGTGGCCTTTCTCCAAATGGGGCATCGACATCCTAGGCCCCCTACCCCTCAGCAGAGGACAATGCAAGTTCGTGATATTAGCGATCGACTATTTCACAAAGTGGGCAGAAGCAGAACCGCTGGCCAAGATAACAGACTCAAAGGTTAAAGACTTTATCTGGAAAAACCTGGTCTGCTGCTTTGGGATACCCCACACCATTTTCAGTGACAATGCGAAGCAATTCGACAATAAACTCCTCAATTCCTTCTGCTCCAATCTTCAGATAAAACAGCCTCACTCTAGCCCAGCGCACCCGCAAGCAATGGGCAAGCAGAAGTCATGGTGAGAACGGTGCTACGTAACTTGAAGACAAGGCTCGAAAGAGCGAAGGGTCTTTGGGTTGACGAGATCCCATGTGTACTATGGGCCTACAAAACCACGCCGAGAACTCCAACTGGAGAGACCCCCTTCTCCCTCACTTTTGGAACTGAGGCAGTCATCCCTGTAGAGATCGGGGTTCATTCTTTAAGGGTCCAACACCACGACCCCATCACCAACGAGGAAGGACTCCGCATCAACCTCGACTTGGTAGAGGAGACAAGAGAGACGGTTGTGGTCCGCAACGCGGAGTACAAGCGCCGCATGGTAAAGTATTACAACTCGAGGGTGAAGCCTCGTTCCTTGCAACCAGGAAACTTGGTCCTCAAGAAAGTGGTCCTCGCCACAAAGGATTCATGAGAAAGGAAGCTGGAACCAAATTGGGAAGAACCTTACCTCAGAACAGAAGTGGTGAGACTAGGCACTTACAAGATACATAATTCTGAGGGGAAGGTTTTGCCCCATCCATGGAATGTTGAGCACTTGAAGAGGTACTTTCAGTGACATTTTGAGAGAATAGAAAAGTTTGGGACTTGATTTTATTTTTTACTTTTTTGTGGTGCCATTACCCAATGTTGCTTGACATGAGCAGTAAATAAATAAAACTTTCTGGATTTACTTCAAAATATTTTGCATTCTTTGTATTCAGCTTCAAATGAGCATCAGTGGTAAAAACCACTTTTACAAAAGAAGGGCTACAAAATGCTTTCCTAAAAAAAGAAAAAAAAAATCGAATCAAAAAGTCCCTAGTACTCTAACTACTCTCATGGTCGTCCTCCTCTTCACCTTCCTCAGCCTCGTCAGAGCCTCCATCACCATTATCAGGCGTCTCAGTTGGCAAGAAGCCTGAAAAATCAATATCAAGGAAAGAAATAGAAATCTTCCCTCGGAGCTCCTCGTAACCATCAATGAAAACATCTGCAAGGCTATTCTCCAGCTCCTTCTCAGCCCGAGAAGCTATCTCCTGAGCAGCCTTCACATCTGCCTTTGCGGCAGCCTCTCTGAGCATGGTCCTCTCGCGGACCTCCGCAAGCTCAGCTTCAAGCTTGGCTGCCCTCCCATGGGTCGCCGAAAGCTCAGCCTCACTAAGCATGGCCCTCTCGCGGACCACAGCAAGCTCAGCCTCGAGCCTAGCCACCCTCCCATGGGTCGCCGAAAGCTCAGTCTCAAGACCAGTCGCCCTCCCGCGGGTCACCTCAAGCTCATTCTCAGAAGTCCCATGAGTAGCTTCAAGCTCAACGAACCTCCCCTAAGAAGCAAGGAGCTCCCTTTGCATAACATCATGATCTTGCTTCAGCTTGCCATGACTATAGGTCCTTAAAAGTAAACACATGGATGCAGTAGAAGCATGAAGAAAAATAAAAGTCAAAAGAGGTCAGAAGCTTAAAAAGGGACTGGAGAAAGGGAGACGACTGATCCTTACCTGAGGCAGGCCTTCCAAAAAAAAGCCGACGATTCCTTCGGTACCCAGAGCATTAATCCCGATAACATCATTGGAAAACACAAATCGCCCAAGTTGATCCTTTATGACTGGTGCGTTACCCAACATGGAGCTGATCTGAATCGGTGCACTTCATGAAGTTCCCACAGAAGGAGTCGAGGAACCTGGAGAAGAAGGTGTGGACAAAGGAGTCTCTGGAGTAACGGGTGCAGCAGAAGGAGTCAACGCCCGAGGAGGCACTGGATGGGGGCACACCTGAGGTACCACTGGAGGGGTTGCTTGAGAGCTCACCTCGGACGGCACACTTGGAGAAGTCACTTGGGAAACATCTCCCATCCTCACCACCTTGGGAGGAGGAGGACTCCTGCCAGAAAAGCGAGACACTACCATACTTCTATCCGCTACAAAAGCAATAAAATTTAATCTGGATGAAAAATACCAAGTGGAGAGGAAAGGTGTAAGAGAATCAACATACCATTTCTTTTCATGGAGGGACTGTCTGCTCTTGGAGAAGGTTCACCGGCCCTGACACCCACCGAAGGAGAAACATTGACTCCACCATCTTTGAGCATGAGAGCTCCAAAGTCCCTTGTAGGATGAGCTCGCACAACCTCAACCTTCCACTCTTGATCCTTGGAGAGCGTAGAAGAACCTGCAAGGAGTGTGGTTAGTACACAACCTACAAGGAATGTGGTAAGAGAAGGGTGAGCATATGGGGCGTGCCAACTTTCTTTGGAGCAACCATCGTGATGGTACCAATGCCCTATCAACATCTGAAGCCCACTCTCTACCGACGAATATGAAATGAGATTTCCAACTATGGCAGTTGGAGGGCAGTCCAGTGATCAATTTGTCTCCCCTCGGAGAGAAATAGTACCAGCCTCGGTTAGGAGCAAGGGTCTCACTCGGGTAATAAGCTACATGAAACTCAACAGGAGAGACATCTTCATGGTGCACTTTTCTCCACAATTCTAGAAAGGCCAACAAAACCCTCCAACCGTTGGGCGTTAGCCGCCCATGTGTTAAAGAAAAGTAATTCAGGATGCCACAAACGGAAAGAGGCATTGAGAACCTAAGCCTAGCCTCAAGCGTCTCCTCATAAATAACTATGTCACCTGAGGAGTCATCACTCGCGAGCTCACCCATCTCTGCTCGACGGCATAACACAATCGGGGGAATGTGGTAGGCGGAAACAATCCTCAGAATATCGGTATCTGTATTTAAAATGCTAGAAAAGGGCATTTACCTTGGACCCATCATCATCAGGAGCTACTTTGCCTTTGTGTTTTTTGCTGCGAGGACGTGAAGGGTTACTCAAGCCCCTACCAGGGTCTTTACCATGAAAAATACCCGGAGTGCTCACCTCCTGCGCCGCGCGCCCAACAGTCCCACGCACAGCAGAGTTTCTTTTGCTCGCTCCATCCGCGTGCACAACACCTGGGCCAGCACTACCCAGCTCAGCCCCCAGTGCCTGGGCCACCCTGGTCTCGGCGCCCAGGACTCGGCGCCTAGGGCCTGGGTCGCCTGGCCAGCGGCACCCAGCCCCATTTCCTCTTTCTTTGTGCGTACACGGGCGCCCAGCTCATCGGCTGCTCGCCCCTCACCAATCTGGACAACCCACCCTCTTGCCGCCTCCTCTGCATGCCTATCTGAGCGAGACATCTCGCCAAAACCGCCCAGATCAACGCCAAATTGGGCACTCAGCACCTGCTCTTCGCGCGCCTCAGCTGCACCCAGCTTGCCTGGATTGGACAGGTCAGCGCCTAATGGCGCCTGCGAAATCCTCCACACGTTGGTCTGTCCGCCTGAACTGTCTGGGTAAGCGCCCAGACCAAGCTACTCGCCAGCCACACGTCCACTAGCCTGGGCAGTTCCCTTGCTGACCTGTGCGCCCATCATATGAATAATGTTTGGGAAGCATGTAATACTTGGAGTTTTAATTGGTATTGTAATCACACCAATGATGACCGTATGTGTGACCTTTGATGCATATGAATAAATGTCTACGATTTTGTGTCAATTGGTTTACTATTTGGATTTTGTCTTTAGTTGTTTAGGATAAGCTCTTTGCCGCTGGAATGAGAATCACGATCGAGGGCTACATTACGGTTGGCATATGTGTTCATGTTGAGATATTCTGACAATAAACGAGCTGAGCTCAATCAATGATAAGAATGAATATTGATAGGCCAAACCCAAAAGGCCAAAATCCATGCTGAAAGGCCAGTCATAATCAAATGCCCAAACTTATAAAGACCACCAAGCCCAATGTGGTCCAAGTCCAGTCAAGCTCATCGGGAAGCTACGTCAGCTTGGCTACGCTATCAAGGGAGCACTCAGGACCCTCACCTTCACCACCTTGGAAACAGTCAACCTTCACCTCATCTTTTGACCGAGTCTCACGGAGAGCACCTCAACTGTCTCGCCCTTTGAGAAGAAGTCGCCAACTCTACCAAAATAGTTATATAGTTGCTATTAAGTCGCCCCAATCTGTTAGGGGACGACTATAAATTGTAAGCCCCACCAACACTTAGGGGGCATCATGACACTCAACAAAACACATATCTCCTCTCCTTCTTTAAACTTGCACTCTCTGCTTTCCCTACATCCCTGAGCTAATAAAGTACCCGGCGATTTTAGCCATTCAGAATTGGACGTAGGTCACATTGACCGAACCACTATAATTCTCATCTTATCTCTCGACTTAAATTACCACATTTATTACTGTTACTTGATAGGTGGTGTGCAAACCTAATTTGTGCATCATCAAATATCTCCTTCATTTATCCAAGATTTTTGGGATTTTTAATTAGGATTGGTAGTCTTGAACCTCTAAGCGAGTTTGTGGTTGAAGTATAAGAGCAGTAACTTTCCCATGATCGCAGCCACTTGGAATGACTTACTAAGAGACATACCCCCGACATGGATGTTATGAAAGATAACTTGAAATTCTTGAACTTGGGTTATGATGGTCTCTGAATCCACCATTTTATAATTCAAGAATTTGCCAACAATGAATTTTTTCGTACCGACATCCTCAGTCTTGTATTTCTTGTCAAAAGACTCTCAAAGTTCTTTTGTAGAATTGACAACACATACAATTTTTGCACAAGAAGTTCGAATGCTTCGAAGTATCCACATCAATCAACTTCTCCTTATCAGTTTTGTTTTCATCAAGTGCAGGAACATCCTCACTTAGAATCGTTACAAGGTTCAGTTTGGTGAGATAGAAAAACATCTTTTGTTGCCAATGTTTGAAGTCCGAGTCATTAAATTTCTCAGGCTTGTCTCCATGAAACACACTCACAGTAGTAGGAATCATGGTTATAGGAGAAGATTTATTTGTAGCCATTTCTTTACACAAACAGAAGCAAATAATATTCTAATTTTAATAAAGTATTGCAATAATATAACAGAATACCAAATTCTGATTTAGATTATAATAGTAATTAAACTAATTATAAAATAAGTATAAAATATGTCTTAAGATTGTTATCCAAAATATATATAATCAGAGTTGAATATTAATTACTGTTGCAAATCTGTATCTATGTATACTGTTATATGCAACCTATTAAGATAAAATAGAATGTATTTACTAAACAGAATTAATGCACTTACAGTGATGCAGAATAGCAAGAATTATAAAATAAGAAATCCAAAAAATTCAGAAATAATCTGAGCCCTGTGTATTCATAGTTTTCTTAAGACAGATTTGCTCTCTTTCGGTGCTTAAGGTGGATAAACAACTGTCTCCCAAGATAGAGCGTATTTTGTTCTTGAAGATATATCACTTCAATCTTCAAGACTCCAACGAACAGAACTTTGTAACTTGAACCGAATAGAAATAATAATGCTGCAATATGTAGAGAGAGAGAGAGAGGAAAAATGGAATACAAAAATTAAAAATTTGGAACGGATTGAAAATGGCAATGAGACATTCTATTTATAGACCCTTAATGCTTGTTCGGATTGCCTAAAGAGCCATGAGATGCCACTATTCGTTAAACCTATTTGGATCAAAGAGACACACCTTTAATCTTGAACAGTAATGAAAGGGAAAGAGACTTCTGGAACAGACCCAATTCAATTTCGCGTCAAATTCAAATTTAACGGGCAGAAAAATTTAAAATTTGGTTGGATATTTAAATTTCAGTTGAGAGACTAATTGCGATCCGCGTTCGGATCCGTTTGGTTTAACCCATAATCCACACCACACCAAATGATTTTTCTCCAAAAACAATAATATCTTTTTGATCCAAGGCCCAAGCTTGGTCGGGTCGTGGCGAGGCGTGCGGCGTGCACGTTTGTGTAACCAAGGTTGTGTAAGTGCTCGTTCTGCTCACAAAAGTGTGGTACCCCTTGAGACTCAACCATGAAACCAACTAGGAATATATTAACTCACCTCTTCCAATGTGGGACAAGCCGTATACACTACACTTCATTAAACTTAGTTCCTTCCACCCATTCAAGTGGGCCACTTTGAGACAATTTCGCATTCAATACTTAATGATTTTGAACAAATAAATATATCATGTTATTCTCCTTGCGGAGGAAAACACGTTTAAACTTGGTCTCACCAATTTCGAGGTGTAGGTCCGACTTTTATTTAAACCCAAAGTTGCTCAAAATAATTGTTCTAAAACCATTATTTCCAACAAATGTTTGATCCATTTGATGATATTTAGTTATGCTCTCATGTTCTTGATGGTTATTAGATAGTTCACGTCTGTTTGTGAATTTGGGGTGTAACAATTCCATGCCCCCAACGAAGCCACCACTGCAACTCAACCTCCACATTAGGCAAAAAATTTGATTTTTTATTAAGCTAGAAATAGAGTTAGAGAGTGATTAAGCTAATGGGTGGTAATAAGAGGAATGGGGATTGAAGGGATGAACAACTATGGAGGTGGCCATCATGGCTCTAGGGATGGAGAAAATATTCAATGCTTGGTTATACCACATCATTAGTGTCATGTCGTGTCACCATCTAATAATAAATAAGTGGGTAAGTGTACTCTACAATATTCAATAACCAACCATCCATGTAATATAATAAGTATCCCATGTAAAAAAAATGGAGTTCAGTTTACCAATTATCTAAGTTTTCTATTGGACAGTGATACCACGTGACATTACTGACATAGTATAACCGTTACATAGAATATTTATTCCTAAAGATGAAGGGAAAATGACAAGAACGAATTGGGTTACATGAGATCAAGGTTGTTAAGTAATTGGCTTGTTCAACAATTTGATTGGGCTATATGGTAATTGGGTTGGCCTATTCACCAGTTGTGTTGATCTATCAAAGGATATTTTAGGCTGGTTTCATTGGCGTATTGTAAAACAAATGGCTGGATTAGGTAATGTAGGCTAATTCCGTATAAGTGGATAAATCACATGATTAATGGGGATAAGAATACCACTTATTTTAATCTTGCATTTGGTAAGACATTGGCCTAAAAGTGAGATAATATCTATCCAGTCTAAACTTATGTTTGGTTAGTTCACTTATTCCGCCGTACTAATTACGTATTAATCAAAAAACTCATTAATCTAGTTTAGTCCAACTTATCAAGTAAGACCTGAACACGTATGATAATCATATAAACATTTATTACGAGCATGTTAACATGTGATATGAATATGCATGATAAGTAACTACAATTTAATTAAGAACATTGATATGAGACCTGAACCCGTACGATGGATATTTTAATATTTAGAGATATGCATATGACTAATGTAAGAGAATTAGTTGGATTGAATGACCATAGGAGAATTGCTTTTATTATAGTGTGAAAAGTTAAATGGGTATACTTGCATGTGACATAATTTAATTATTCGATGAATGTTAGTGCATGTGGGATTAAGTGGGTGGCAAACATTTGAAACATATTATTTACAAATATATGTGTTAGTGTATACAAGAGGTGGATTAAAGGTTAGTATAAATTAATGAGTCATTATCAATTTGGATATATATATATGTGTGTGTGTATATATATATCAAATTAACATTGGAGAATTAATGTGGATTGATGAGCATCCACTTGGACTTGTGAGGGTGTAGGTGTCGGCTAGAGGGGGAAAGAGTGAAGGCTCCACCAATGCATGTTGGTGGATGGGTCTCCACGAGTGCATGTGAAGTAGAAGACTAGTTACACTTAGGAAAAAAAATTAAGGAAAGAAGGCTCCCTTGAAAATTTCGGCTGAGGAAGAGAAAGTAAAGGAAAGAGAAAAACAAAACACAAACCAAGACTCTCCACACACACTTGCAAGTTTCGGCTAAGAGAGAAACGCAAGGGAGGGTTTTCTCCAATTTGGGAAAAAATTGGCTAAGGCTAGGAGGGCAAGGGTGGAGGACTTGTGATGGTGTTTGGTGGTGTAGGAGTGGTATAAGAGGTAAGCCATATAACCTACTCTCTCTCCTCTAAATTGTATAGATTAAATTTTGGTATGAATTTTGGATTTGCATGCAGACTAAGTGTGACGTTGTGAGTATGTAATACTATGGGTTTTGCATAGAAGATTAATATAATGTTTGTGTGGGTGTGTAAGAGAAATTAGTATTGTTACATGAAAAATAAAAAGAATGGATTGTTATGTGTGGGGTGAGTTTTGGCTAAGAGATAGAGAGAAGGTTGATGGGTAGCTTGTGAATTTTGTGAGTTGTCCCTTAAATTAAACATAAAATCCATGGGTGTAAAATTAGTTACAAGAAAGCATGTAATCTTATGATTTCATAAAAAATAGTGAATTCGAGTACACTTTTGGTATGTTTACAATTTTAAGAGAATGAGTTAAGTTAGAGTAAATGATTTGAATATATTGTTTTAACCGACTCGAAAGGAATAGCTAACTTGATTCGAGTTAAATTAATTTATTTGATGCAAATGGATTATTTAATACAACTCGATTTGATTATTAAATTTGGTTCGAATAAACTATCTCGAACTTAAGAAATATTATATATTAATGTTCGAGTGGATTTGTGAATATTGGATATGCCATGTTCGGAGGTGAACACTGCAAAGAACGCCGCACTTAAAGCTCCGACGGAGGGGTCGTCTACGAGGTAGAACTCCATGCAAGGTAAGTGCGCCACCCTATATCTTTTATTAATAAATACTTAAGCTTTTTTTATATCCCTATGTTATGATTTCATTTGAGACTTAACAACTAAGCGATAAACTATTGTTATGTATTGGAGGTTGTCTAAGCGACAAAATAAGCCTTTGTGGCTTGGGTCGACTGCATGATGGAATGTATGCATACGATTCAAGTTGACTGTGTGAATGGTGAATTTACTTTTGAATGTGATTCGTCTATACGACAAAATAGAAAATAATTATGTGATTTGATGTGTTTACGTGACGGAAAATATTAAGAGATTGTGAGCAGTCTAAATGACGGGAATTAATTGTTCGATACGAGTCATCAACGTGACGAGAATTAGCTTTGTGATTCTAGTCGTCTAAAGGACGGGCGTCTACATGACGGGATTTAGTTATGTGGTTGAGTCGTCTAAGTGACGCGAACGAGAATTATTTACGTGGCTTGGGTCGTCTGAAGGATGAAAACTATTGATGTGGTTTGAGATGTCTGAGTGACGAATAATATCTAAGTGATGATACAATCTTGAGATACATGTTGCCTAGGTGGCAGAGTGGTAATTTCCTTGAGAGGGTGTAGATGAGACAAAATCTCGCGTTTAAGTTACGGAGTTATGGATAATGTATTCTTGCAAATGAATTATTGTATTTTGTTAATTCCTATTATATCTATGGGAAGCTATTGGGTACTCACTGACTATTTTCTTAAAATCCTTTCAGGTAACCTGTACACAAAGTCTACTAGATGACCAGCTGGGAATTTCAAGGGAGGGGCTTGAGTCTAGTTTTTTTTTTTCTTTTGACTTAAGTATTTTATGGTGTATAAAATGACACTCGTAATATATTTTTGGGATGTAAATATTTGGTTTTGTATGAGCCGGTGCGCTCGCACCTATATGACTCTTTATTAAAATGTGTTATATTATAGTTTTGCCAAGGTTGGCTTATAAATATTAATAGCAGATCTTGAGACAAAATGAGTTGTGTAATTTATATTTTCAGTTTTAAACCCCAGAGCAAGGTGTTACGATTTTTGGTATCAGAGCCTAGGTTTGTAGGTTCTGTAGTCATGGGTGTCTAGATCGGCAGTGAATAGGTTAAAGTGTTCAAGTTAGTGAGCAAAAATGGGTCTAATGTGCTAACGATAAGAGCATGCGTATTTGTTTATGTTGTGAATTATAGCTAAATTGTTGAAAGTGTCATGGATCCTCCCAAGGGTCAGAATTAAGGGGAAGGTGAAGGTTCTCATACTCCTGCTATGGTTGAGGCAAGAGATAGACAACAACAGGAGGGAAGAGCAAATGAACAAAATCAACCTGATATGATTTAGAGGGCGTTGGAAGTGATGGTGCAAGTGGCAAAATCAACAAACCGAATTGCGAAATTGCAAATAGAAATTCAGGCAGCAGCTTGAGCAAGACCACCTATACCCCTTGGGGAACCACGAGGTACAGTTCATAAGAGGTTTATGAAGTTGGATTCTCCAATGTTTGCAGGAACAATTAATCCATCAAAGACGAAGAACTGGCTAAAACAGATGGAATCAATCTTTGAGGTCATGCACGTCTTTGATGATCAACGGGTGACTCTTGTAACCTTTATGCTGAAAGAGGAAACACAATTTTGGTGGGAGACTACTGGGCGATTGTTGATTGCACCAGTGGCGGGAGTTGAAGGTTAGGCAGTTGGTAATGTGGTTCCAACACTTGTCCGTGTTACTTGAGATCAATTCGTTAGAGTGTTCAATGACAATTATTTTCCCGAGTTTTATCGATGTGAGCAGGAGATAACATTCATGACCTATATATAGTCACATATAATTTCTTATACATATGTATAAAGATGTAAAACCCTATATATATGTTAAATATATGTTATGTTTTATTTTTTGCTATGTAATAATATACTAATATTATAAGCACTCTAATCAATCTATTTAACAAAATAAAAATTAATAATTTTTAGAATATAATTAGATGTAAAAATGTCTAATGTGATCGAAAAGATACCTAAATAAATGATAAATTAGGTACTCAAATACTTAAAAAATAAATTAATAATTAAAATTTTGCAATAATTAAAATACAATTTAATTGTACAACACTTAATTTATTATTTAATTTAATTATATATATAATTCACATTTTTTATAAAAAAAATATATTATTTAAATTTTGAGCACACAATAATATATATATATAAATTCTGATCATATTTTACCCAATTACCCGTAGTTTCATTAAAACTGATGCGATTTAAAAAAAAAAAAAACTGACGCGATTAAGCTACAGAGCAGTCTAGATTTCTCTAATTCTATTCTATACAGAGCAGTCTAGATTTCTCTCTCTCTCTCGATCGATCACAGTCGAATCGAATCAAATTCTCTCCAAACCAACCCTCAACTTCCCCTCAAATCAAACCCTAGACCGTAGGCTCTCCAATCAAACTTGCCTTACCCACCTCCAACACGACGCCGTTTCCTATGTCGACGGCACCTTCTTCGAGCTCCGGCACTGTCTCCTCCCAATTCACATACGCATCGAACAGTTCCTACTTTCCGACGCCGTTTCACCTTCAACAATCACCCTACGCTGCCGCTCCTCCTCCGCCCGTCCAAATTCCCGCGCCACCGGTCAAAGTCCCCGTTTACCCTGCCCCAGCTCCGCTCCCCGGCGTTTACTCCTTGCCACAGTTTCAACAGGTGAATAAATTAACAAATTCAAAATTGATACACACAATAACACACACATATTTCAATTGATGCCTTTTTTTGGGTGCTAATTGATGCCTTAAATTTCGAATAGTTAAATTTTCTTGAGAAAGTAATACTTCCAAGTAAATACAGACAGTGGACATAATTTTGGTAGTTTTTTGTAAACAGGCCCAGCAGCTATTCCAAAGGGATGCACAGTCAATTACACCTGAAGCTCTTGAGAGCGTAAAAGCTGCGCTTGCAAGCAGTGAAATCGAGCACAAAGCAGAGACCAAAAAGAAAGCAGTTCCACGCAAAGCAGCGGGCCAAAGTTGGGAGGACCCAACTCTTGCCGAATGGCCTGAGAGTATGTTTGTCTGCCCTATTTCGTTTCCTTATGATTGTGTAGATTGTGTTGAATTAGCTCCAATTTCTGTGAATTCTCTTTGTTTTTGTTTTTGCTTTGCCAAGTGGTTGAAGATGATATATTTTTGTTTCTGAATTCATGGATATTCTAGGGCTTCTTTTTAATTTCATTTCAGGCTTGTTCTTAGATAACAGTGGCCTTAGATGCAGTGAGAAATTGCTGTCACTTGAGAGTTAATTCTAAGGATGCACCTCGGATAGGTTGAGGGGCCACCTTGGATTCAACCTAAGATCTGAGACCTTAACCCAAGAACGATCAACCCGAGCTCAGCCTGCTAGTAAGGGAGTTGGGAAAGAGGAGAGACTATATATATGAACACTAGCGCGGGACTTGTACAGTGCATGATATTAGCATCCCATTCTATCACCAGTATCACCCATCCCGTTATCCTCCACTCCTAATCCTTTTAATACGTTTATTAGTGTTAGAGAGAAAATAGGAGAGGAAGAAGACATGTTAAAAGAGAAGAGGAAATAAAAAGTTGAACATAGAGCATTGTGCAATAAAGTTGTGAAAGATTAGGGGTGCAACTTGTTTGGGCTAACCCGAACTCAACCCGGAAAAAATAGAGCTTGGGTTGAAGGTTTTAAAACTTGGGTTGGGGTTGGACCGAAAAACTTCAACCCGAATTAAATTCGGATCATATTTGGGTTGAGGCTTGGGGTTCACGGGTTCAACCCAAACCCACTCGAATTACTAAAATTTGGGCCCAACCCGAATTCACAATTTGGGCTCAACCCGAATTCACAATCCGGGTTCAACCCGAATTCACAATCCGGGCTCAACCCGAAATTAATATATGTGTAACACAACCCGAAATTAAATTTGGGCTCAACTCGAATCATAAAGTCTTAGGATTTTGGTTGTTGTAGAAACCTTAATGAGGGAGTTGCTGGTGTTTTTTTCATATAGAGTCGGTCATTTTGGATGTTGATTCGTTGGATAAAGGTGTTAGGCTGATGAGCCTTCGGGTTCCTTCTCATGTAACTCTTTTTTATGAATTTCTGATTGATAATCCTTCACTTCCCCTCTTTTATCCGTCTTTAAAGATTTGGTAGGCCAAAGTGCATTCAAAAGTGCAAGTTTGTGCATGGCTAAGTAATTGC
The DNA here is from genome assembly GCA_951799425.1 of Ilex aquifolium. NCBI lineage: Eukaryota > Viridiplantae > Streptophyta > Magnoliopsida > Aquifoliales > Aquifoliaceae > Ilex > Ilex aquifolium. The sequence goes on along the minus strand of OX637391.1, from coordinate 43,980,437 downwards.
TAATGGGAAGATCAAGATTCAAAGGAGAAGGTCTAATCCTTATCTTGGCCCGCAAGGTGCGTAAGGTATAATGGGATTGGTGAAAATGTGGACCATCTTTTCCTAAATTGTCGTACGACTTTAGCATTATGAAATAGATTATTTGATTTGGTTGGGTGGCACTTAGAACTGTTTCAACTTTGTGTGCTTGGTCTGTAAATGTTTGGGCGGAGGAGAGAGGGTGATACTCTTTGACAATGTGCTTTTTTAGCCATTTTGTGGGTTTTTTGGTTGTTCCCAAATTCAAGAATTTTCGAAGACAAAAAAAAGTGGTGGAAGGAATGTGGAAGCAAATTTATTTGGCATCCTTTTGGCTTCGATGAAAAAGGATTTTGAGAAGGTTCATGTATTTTGTATTAAAATGAGTTGGAAGCATCTTGTGTCTGTCTTAGAATGGACGTCTTGTCCATTTGGATTATGTACCACCCTGCTTAATCAATTAATAAATGTTTTTCTTAGCAAAACAGAAAAAGCATTCAATGTTTCCTGTTAGCTGCCTTTGCCTTACAATCTGAATCTTCCTCCGAAGATTGGTTTGTTTGGTTGCCTATAGATGACGTGGGTAGAGAAGTAAGAAGTCCCAGTCCTAATTTTTTGTTATAGGAGACTTTTAACAATCAGTTTAAGTAAAGTTGCTACCTATGAAGCACGGACACTCTCGAGAATGTGACGTATCCGTGTCGGACACGTGTCGTATCCGTGTCGGACACCGACACTTTTCGGACACTCTCGTACACATGTCCGATACTCTTTTATCCGTGTCCATAATTAACTGATAAATTTTTTATTTCGGACACTTCTTGGGTGACGTGTCGGACACTTCTTTGGAACGTGTTTATTACTAAACAATAGACATTTGTTGAAATGTGATTAACAAAGCTTAAAAATTTGAGAACATATAATTATTAATACTAGACATATTAAAGTTGTACTCCAAATATAATAATAAAAACAAAAAATGCATAAAAAATTTTAAAAAGAGGAATTGAGAAAATGAGAGCAATTATTTAAATTATATATTAGGTACACATTGTCTACAAAAAAAATTGATGATTATTGACTATAATGAGGGTGTTTTAGTCTAAAAATTCACACAGATGACTAGATATTAGGTTTTTTTTATCATAAAATATTAATTTTTTTTTATGAATTGTATATCATTATCACTATATTTGCAATAAATTATATAATGTTATATATAAAATATAATTTTTTTGTAGCGTGTCCGCAACGTGTCCGTGTCCTATTTTTTTAAGAAATGTCGTATCGGCGTGTCCGTGTCGTGTCGTATCCGTGTCCCGTGTCCGTGTCCATGCTTCTTAGGTTGCTACAATGCATATGATAAATGAACCACCACTAGCTTCTTTAAAGATACTCCTCCTAAAACTTCAAAAAATGCTACAGGACACTGTGCAGTATCTTGATTGTCAAAAGATGTGGATTGGAAAGATTTTGCGAGTGATATGGGATTTGAGATCTCTGCATTGATTTGAGTTCAAATGAATTTGGTGTTGGTGTTTAATTACATGAGGGTGCAAATACCGGAGGAACAAAATCCTGTTGGTGTTTATCCTTTCATAAATGTATAATTTTGTTGCTTTGGCAGTTTGCAATTGGGACAGTGTGGCCCACCCTAGATAAAACTTGACCTCAAGGGTTATAATAGTAGTGTATTATAAAAATTACAAGCTTTAATGGGATACTTTTTTGATAGTTTTAAATTGCATTATTGGAGTAGTTTAGGTTACTTGAAGTGATTTAGGGAAAGGAATAAAGAAAAATTTGAAGTTGGTATGACTTAATTATATTGCTATTTAATAATTATGAAGTTAACAAAGAATGACTTGAAAGTTGAAACATGAAAATCAACTCTATTGTCCATCTCGATGTACTCTAGTTTGATACCATCATCATCTTATCTGGTTGTGTATTGAAGTAGTAGTGTAATTAAACCTGTATTTATGCAGCTTGTTGTTGGTTGTTATGATTGGCTTCAATAGGATATGAAATTGGGACTCTTTTTTTTTTTTTTTTTTTCAGTTAGATGAAATTTGGGACATTCATTATACTAGTAATGCAAGGATTTTTGCTCGAGTAGTGATTATTTATTGGAGCCCTGGGGCTAGTCTAATTTTGGAGAATTTTATTGAATAAAAAGCTTAACTTACAAAGAAATTAGCAATAAGTTCCAACCAGTAGACAAACACCCTTTGAATAGGGCCAAGAGTAATAAACCAAGGTTGATTGTTAAAAAAAAATTACGAATACACTTATTATAGCCAGAATTATAAACATACACACAAACAGCCTATTCAATAGGAGGTATCATGTAATCATGTGGTCTAGTTTCTTCCCTTCGTCCTTCTTTCCCCCTACCCCCCTTGTGGAATTGCATAGTGAGAAATTTGAAACTCTGTAAATGATTATCATCCATGTGGGTTGAAATTTAAACCTCAGACTACCCAAAAAAAAAAAAAAAAACCTACACAAGGTACGGATTTGCATTCCAGCTGTTAGTTCGATTCCAGCTATCATGTCTTCTGGTGTTCTAATTTCTTTCCTTCGTGTTCTTAATATTTTTTTTTCTTTTGTGGATTTGCATGGTGAGAAGTTCTGCACTTTGTGAACCATAATCATCCATAGAAATTGGTTTGCACGGCTTGCTAAGTAATTAATATATAGTGGACTTGAAATCTTTAGTTACAAAGGCTGGTATATCCCTATGTGGACTGTAATTATTTGAAGAGCAAAGTATATGTTTGGAATTTAGAGTGTTGGCATAACCTGGTGAGTCACATGAGTCACGTCTTGAGTCCATGGTCAAGCGGTTTGAAGATTGAAAAGTGGAGTTGAATTGTGGAAGAAACATTAAGTCTACATCTTTGGAATCCACCAGTTAAGTATGGTAAGTTCACCTAGATACCTAGTGAGCCTTAGTATAAAATTGGACTAGAGTAGACCTAAGATTCATCGGCGGCTGGCGTAAGTTTTTATACTTGGAAAATGGTTTCTAAAATCATATTTGAGGTCTATGTTTGGAATCCAGATCAACAATATCCCTCTGTGCTCAAATGGAGTTTAATCTAAAAAATTTGTCAAACTCCAACTAACACTAGTCTGGCACTCGAGTGAGTTTAGTGACATGAATTGGAAAGAAAACTCAATTTTAGAAGTCAGCGCTCGACAGGTGCTTGAGCAATAGTGTGTTTCTGCATGGAATTGAGGTCTAAAGATTGGCGTTCGTTATCTACTTGCAAGGCGCTAGGGTGGCAAACAAATAATTTTTTTTTTTTGGGACTTTTCCCGACATAAATAAGAACAAATAGTCATGAATGTTTAAGTCAATTGAGCGTACAAGAGTCTTTCAAAGTTTGAAACAACAAATCCTAACCTTCCGAAATAGAGAAGAAGACTAAAGAGCATTTATGCAAGGTCCAAGGATCTAAATTTCATTTCGAAATAGTCAAAATGGACCTATTTTCATACAAACAGAAACGAATCAATGACTGAAGATCGAATTCCTATGTCTTGAGGAATGTTTGAGGTGCTTCAAAATGTTTGGACCAATGTTTTGGATTGTTTGAGAAACAAATTTTTAGAGTTTTTGTTTTCTAGGTGATCGGAACAATGAATTGAAACAAAATTTTGATCCTTGACAAGATCAAACGCATCATATCATCTCAAAATTGAGTGCTCCTCGTGAGAACCATCTACTCTCAACCATAATTAAACCTTCAACACTTTGTTTATACTATATACGAATACATGAACATTGTTATCGGTGGGTTTCCTTGAGCGGAGTTGTTTCAACTAAGGAATCAATTGACAAGTTGATTGCAGAGCTCAGTTCATGGTTAACTAACGACGTCAAAACTACCATGTAGTTCAATAGCTAGTCAAGACGAGGAAGGTAAGAATCTGTTGGGGTTGGAGTTGGTATAAGTCTTTTGAGTCTTGGATGTGTCAAGTAGATATTGGTGGAGTTTTAGGCTAGATGATGTCTAGTGATTTTTTTCGTCTGGGTTTCCACGTCAAAGCGATAACTTATTGTGTGATGGGTTGATCGACCGGCATAAATACTCTAGATGAATATATCTCTGATATATTGATTATGAGGCGATTGAACAATCCCGATGCGATTGCATGGGCGTGTAATTTGGGTCATATCATGCTTGATTGCTTATTGCTTTGATTCCACCAATTTGTGGGTTTAGGTCCATCCATTTGTTGTAACTAGTTTTTGCACACTTACGTTGTACGTGAACAATTTTAAGCTTTAATTTTAGTATTTATGTCTCATATTTTTTATCTTGAGTGACTAATGTTATAACACTTGTTTATATGAGTTATGTGAGCTTTAATCCAAACGAATTCTGGACTTTTGATAAATTGGTCGGTTAATTTGCAAGTTTATGTGTTATAAGGAGAGAACAATCAATTATGAGGTTTAATATACAAGAGTTTTCATTTAGTAGCAATAATTTAGTTTCCCCGCACTTGGGAGCCTCGAGCAAGTAATTGAAAGGTTGCCTGATCTTTTCTTATCGATGCATTTCTTTCTCTTCCCTATTTAAGTGGGTGGTGAGTCTCTTGTGATTCAATCAAGTAACGTATTGTCATTGTTCAAAGTAATGAATTGAATAAACCTTTTTGTGCCAATGGTTAGATGTCATACCCTTTCACTTTTGTGTACCTATTTGAGTGCCTAGGATTTGCTTTCTTCCTCTCTTTCTTACTTTGAGCCTACGGGTTCCTAATTTTCCTAGCCCATGCATTATTGCATGATGTAATTTTCCACATACTATTCATATTTTACACAAAATATTATGTAGAAGTTATAACGTCAACAACATCTATATAAGATTATATAAATGGCAACATTGCAAGTAATATATTGCAAGACATATTATGTACCTCTTTAACTTACATGAACTTCATCTAGGTTATCTATTTCTACCTCATTTCCATTTGAGCCTTGAATAATTCTTCATCTAGTATAGTTTCTCCCAAAGTACATGAAACTCACACACAAAAAAGAAGAAGAAGAAGAAGTTGACCACATGTCAGAATGTATAGTGTATGATATATTTATGAAAAAGCCAGACTTCAAGATGCAATCTGCATTTGACTTATCCAATACTAAAACAAGGGGATTCAAGGGCTAATCAAAATGTATATGGAATAGTGAAATGCATAGTAATGTCCATAAAGCTAGTCCCATTCATAGTATTTGGAAACCTATAGATAAAATTCTAATTTCCCAACCTTCACTGTAGTCATGTTGGTCCCCTTCAAGTTTCAAAAACTTAAGAATTCCGTAATTTAAGGTATAATATAATAAACCAAAATTGTAATGTACCAGCAAAAAAGATGTGACAATTGTAGATCCTCTCCGGCTTATCAATTATTAATGTGACAAAAATCAACACTATCATTCCATGATTGGCTAAATAACACCTCTCCAGCGATATGACTTATGTTTCTATCTACGCAGCTGCTCTTTCCTTTGCTTCATATGAAGGCATTGACGATTCAAATTTATGCTCACTATGCAGCTATATTAGTTCTTTATCCTACAAGAGCAGACTTGGAATGTTATTGCTGACATAAATATCGAACTCATGAAAAACCTTAATTTTACAAAACATTCATCTTAAAAGTTAAAAGAAAAACGCAAGTGCATAATTAAGCATAAAATCAATTATAACCTCACCCTTTTCTCTGCACATTGGCAATATAAAAGCAATCTTATCTTGATATAACTATAACATGATTTTAAACTGAGGGAGGAGAAATGAGCATCACCAAACCAAATCCAAACACTCAAATCTAAAAAGAGATAAAAGAGGGGTGGTGGCGCTGGCTCTCACCACAACTTACACAAACATATGTTCCCCAAAATCCCATCACACATATTCCATCACACATATTAACACCTTGAAGCACATGAGAAATAATTTCAAGTGGAATGTGCACTGATGGTGGACCCAACCAAAAATAGTAGCCACCATAGTTGTCGTCAGAAACACAATTATGCCTGATTCCTGAGGGACAAAGGTTGATCTACTGCAATGACAACCTTCATTAATTAGGGCAAAAATTAAAGAGGAAGAAGGAAAAAACATAATAAAGAGAAGATGACAAAAAAGCTTACATGGTAGGATGTCGGTAGATGTCGATTGCGGTGACATTGGAGAATAGAGAAGGGACTATGTGAGTGTGCGTTGTAGCAAGAACAAACAATAAGGAGAAGACAGGTGATGGACAACAGAGAAGAGAGGGTCATATATGGATTTTGCCAACTAAACTGATGTTTTCATTTAGTGGCAGAATGCCACAGTTTTACACAGTTAATATATCATATTTAGAGGTAGAATACCCTTGATCATTTGCAATGATGTACATTATGTAGTATGACTTTATAGCTTCAAGTTCAAGTTAAATGACAAAAAAGACTTTCTACTATTGTTCAATTAAAATTTTTTCAGATGTACTGACTTTTATAAAAGTTTAAGGGTAATAATATGAATCAAAAGTTTTTAGTATAGATAGATATATTTATGATTGTCTTTATATAATTGTTTGTAGATAGAAGATGAAAATAAAAGTTTTTCTTTTTAAGGTACTTTTAGAGGAAGTATAGATATAGATATAGATAGATAGATGTAGATATTCATATAGATTATTTGTGTGGAAAGAAGTGCATATGAAGGGTTATTTGGATATTTAATTGGTTTTGAGTAATTAAATACATAATGATATAGTTGTCTTTAATCATTTTTATAGGGGCATTATGGTCAAACAAAAGTTTTTCACTTTTGTTGACATTTTATAGTAGTATAGATATAGATTGTTGACAAATTTCTTAGATTGGTTAAAAGATCTATAACCCCCTATATGTTTGTTTTCAGGTACTGACATTGGTCTTTAGCGAACGTTAGTATATAATACTAGTTGGTGCACACCTGCAATGTGGACAAAGTCAAATCATAGTTTTGGTTTTGATTGTTTTTAAATTGTGCCATTCGAAATTTTAGCAGTTGAATGTGTTTGTAGATGTAGTTTTTATTAAAAGGTATGATTCGCCCCCCAAAATACTTATTTATTCACCCAACTCAGTTTCTCTTTTAACAATCCAATTTCTCACATGAATATATCTTTTTTGCTCCTAAATCAGTCTAGTAACTAATCTAGTTATGTTGGGTTTGTTCATCTTCTCTTCATCTATGTACCTTTTTTTGTTATAGTGATCAAAGTATATGTAATATTTCTTGGTATTAGCCTTCCACTAATGCTATGTCATGAAAATGTGCAAGATAGAGAATGTAATATTCATTTTAACACCTCTATTATTTTTTTGATAGGAAATAAAATTTTTATTAATGATGTAGAAAATACAAATCTTATCTATGGTGGATAAGACATCCAACCCAAAGATAAGATTAAAACAACCATAAAAAAAGCAAACAATAGAAAATAACCCAGCTAAATGTCACACGAAGCTGTCCAACTCGTGGTAATACAAAAAAGGGGAATGTTAGCAAATTCCTTAGTCATCGATGGCCAAAAAGAAGCCAAGAAAACCACCCGGTCCCATACTGCTTCCACTTTCTCACCTTTGTCTTCAAAGATCTTTGCATTTCTTTCTAACCAAATGACCCAAATAGTAGCAAAGAAAGCACACCGCCAAAGGGTCTTCATCTTCCTATTTCCATCCCACCCCATATCATACATACACATCATAAAAAACATGGAACTAGCACACCTCTATTACTTAAGTGAAACTCCTACCATTTGTTTGATGGATATCCTACTTGTGTATTGTGGGATATAACTGTGGGCTTGATAATTACCTCGGCTCAACGAATTCCAAACCAACATATACCATTGTGTAATTTGGAGTTTCTATCAACTATAATAAGTTCGGAGATCATTTCTTGTTTGGTTTGCTAATGCTTGGAGTTGGAGATGTAGCCTTGTAATGAGGTAGCCACTACCAATGTTTTGAGATATGATGAACGCGATGAACACTCGATCACAACCAATGTCTGTAAAATTCTTATTTTGAATGGAATTCTAAGATCCTGCAAACTCCAAAGAACACACTGAAGAGAGAACTAAATTACATTAAGGGAAAAAGAAGCACACAAATTGAATTCTTTTGCTAATATTCTCCACTAGTCTTCTTTTACAATATAGATTCATGAGGCATGATAGACTTGGTGGCCAACAAAACACTAAAGTTTGATAACGCGTAGGATAAATAAAAATTAAAAAGAATAAAAGCATTTCCAATAGTTATCAATGAGAAATTCCACAACTTCTATGCACACACTTCATGTAATCCTATTGAAAAAAGAAACAAAACATAGCCAACAAAACAAAAACAATCCTAGAAAAGCTACTACAAAGAACAAACCACAGTAAAAATACAAACCTGTTAAAACAATGTAGCATCAATACACAAAAATAACTCAAGAAAAGAGCCTACCCATGTTGGTATTGATGGCAGAGGTATTGGTGTTGGTGGTCAAATGTGAAATTTGCAGGAATAGGACAAGAACAATTTTTTTCCAAATGGATAAATGATTTAGCAGTTGAATGATGAAAGTGAAATTATCTTTTCGAAATTTTGAATGTAAAGGATAAAAATTCGGAACAATTAGAATCACACCAAAACGCAGTACACTTCAAGAGCAATAACTTCAATTGCAAAAGATGAGGAGACATCAAACAACACCTGCCTGTGGGTTCAAGCATACTAGTCATTGATTGGCGCATAAGTTCTGAGGCCGATGGTTATAGCTTCTTGGCATCTGGAAGGGCTGCTATTTTTAAGCATTATTCTCAGAATCCTAAGAATCACATACTTAAAACAATTAATGTAATAATGATGGAGACATTTATGGTGGGTGGTGCCTTGAACATAGGGCTGTTACTTTTGAAAGAAGTTCAGAAGTTTGGATACGAGCACAAGTTACAAAAGGATACTAACTTCTTTTTATATTTTGTTAGGTGTAGTATACGTATTCAAAAAAATTTCACAATCTAGTATAGATAGTTAACCCAATAACACTTGCCTAAACCTATTGTGGTGCTTTTTATTTTTTAATCTAATTTGTATATTATATACTTACAAGTAATTGCCCGTGTCTAAAGACACTATGTAATAAACAAAAAAAATCGCAAGTAATTGTTTTTGCCTCAAGACACTATATAACACAAGATTTGGTAAATTGCAAATGAGAATCTCCCTGTGTCTGAAGGAGGAGTGGTCGTGTAGTACAATATTGAGTTGTGTTATTTTGAGTTCATGACAAAAATCCCTAACATAACCTATTTAATTAATCTTATCGAATGATCTAACACTAACGCCACTCACTTAAGATGATTAACTCGAACACGCCCTATATAACATATTAAATATACAAGTCATGTCGAGGTTGACACGACCTGCTACCAACCCTGTTAATATGTTTAGTACATGGACCATGTTCGGGTTGACACATCTCCACATAACATGATCAACATGACTAACGTGTAGTGTTGAACTACTTTCAATTTATTTAACCCAAATAAATTACTGCTTTTAATCCAATCCACAATTCATGAAAAGTAAAATAAAAGTCACAAAACCTCAAAAGCAATTTGAGAAACCACTATGAGTGAAGACAATTTGAGAACCTCATGACACTGTTTTCTCAAAGCCCCATTAAATTGTATAATTCTAACCTCAACTATAACTGCTTAAAAAACTCGTTATCTTCAAAATTCCAAACTCAACTTACTTTGAGAAAGAAAAAAAATCAAATTCAACATACGGGTTATAGGCCAAATTTGAGCTAAGCCAATAAGCAGGTTACATACCACCTTAGCCTAAACAAAATCCTATTCATTATGCTAATAATACCCAGGAACCGCACCCAGCACATTACAAAAATAATAAAAATAATTATCAGTCCACTCATTAATATATTTCCTCCATTTTCAGATCCATGTAGGAAAGTTCACACACAATCTCTTTGCCTTCATCTTATCAGTTTTTTTTTTTTGCCTTTAAATTGCTAAACCAATGCTATACCAAAATAATATCCACCACATATTAATTATAAAGTCTTTGCTCTAGACAAATAACTCCTAAATCCTTTACCAGCAAATTAAAATAATTCAATCTCAAATAAACATTAAAACATTGAATGTATAGAAAACAAATATCTCTAAACAAATGCATACACGTCAATTCACTACGCAATAGCCACATAAGAACAATTTTTTTTTCCTCTCACCAACATGAACCAATCAATAAAAAATAATCACCCCCCAAAAAACGAACAATCACTCAAAACATATATCATGAATAAACAATATCCCCTGCTTGACTACTTGCTTTGTAACATAACGTAACCAAACACTCCATTTCTTGAAAGAAAAATATGAGCAGCGGAAGGTTTTAGGATTTGCAATGTTATGCTTGAAGCCACTGTAGGTTTATTGGAGCTATTTTCTTTCAAAGAACAAAGAAAATTTCATAATGCTTAAACAGCTAGTTAGACAAAAACCAGATAAAAAGAGCAAAAAAAACACACACACACACACACATACACACACACACACGCACAAAACAACAAAAAAAGACAAATCAAAACTTCACCCTTCCATTTCAATGACACAGGGGCCATTAGCGAGCAAAACTCAACGATTTACTTCATCGCAAATGTTGCAAATCTTTTATTTGTAATAAGCATTATTGATTACTAATCAATACAAATCAAAACTTCACCTTTCCATTTCAATGACACAGGGGCCATTAGCGAGCAAAACTCAACAATTTACTTCATCACAAATGTTGCAAATCTTTTATTTGGAATAAGCATTATTGATTACTAATCAATACAAACCACTACAATTTTTTCTTGTTCTTAGAAGATTTGCACCAACTACCACGGTGATTATGCCAATCAACATGATTGGCAAACAAAGAATCACATTACTCCAACATAACAAAGAACAAAATAACAATAAAATAAACACAAAATTCAAAACATCGGGAGAACAAATATTGTGTTATCCTTGATGTGAGTAGGTATGTGAGAACTTTCGTCAAATATGAGAGAAGCGCATGATTGTGTTGTCGATTTGGTTACCTAACCGATAGATCCGGAGGTGGTGTCATCAATGGATTTGGCCAAATTTGGGGATGGATGGCAGTGGGGTTGTCGACTTGTCGGGAGTAAGGAGGCAACACTGTGTTGTTGCCGATGAGATTAAGGGGTTGATAGAGAGGTCGAGAAGCAACATTGGGGTGGAGTGCGTCGGAGGGAGAGAGAGGAAGGGGAAGGGAAAGAAAAGAGAGGAGACAATAGCGGGAGAAGAAAGACGGGGGAAAGAAAAAAAATAGGGAGGGGGAGAAGATTAGGGCTTGGGGGGGGGGGGGGAAGCAGGAGAGAGAGAGAGAGTATGTGAGAGAGATGGGCGTATATGAGACAGTGAGAGAAACAGACGTTTATGGAAAGTCGGGGAGATTGGCAGAAATGAGACTCCAGAGTTCTATATGCAGTGGAAGTCCTAAAATTTGAGTGGGAAAAAATTTTAGTGATCAATTAAGATCGTTAGATCAACAATCTTGAAATGGTTTGAGATGCGAAAAGCTCAACATAAGTTTAGGATACAAAACACTCTTTTGCTTTATTATTGCATTTACTACTGATAGTGATAGTGATAGTACCGAACTAGGCGGGGGAAGAGAACTAATTAAAGAAAGCCCTTTGAAAGCATATCTTTAGCCTGACCCAATTAAAGTAAGCCTAAAGAGCCCAAACGATATAGGCGGCGATTGAGAAGCCTTTCCACACTTGAGCGGGCAGATCAATTAGAGCCCTTGCTAGACTTTCCCTCAGACAGGAATGCAGTTGGTACATTAAATAATTTACTTATTTAATGTACTTATGCTTATCTTGAAAGCTTTCAACATGTACGAATATGGATAGATTGCATTCAATGCAATGTACATCCTAACAGATCCAATTTGTCCCACTACTGTCCACTTTCTCGACATCATCTTTCTCTACTTCTATTTGTTTTTGTCAAACAATCATGTAAAGTATACTCCTCTTGGATTTTTGCATTCAAGTGTGATGTACGTCCAAATAAACCTGATTTGCATCATTACCATTTGCTTGGTCAACATCATCTGCTTTTGCAACTTATGTATCATTTATATCAGCTGCCCAGTTTGGCAATAAAAGAAAGTATGCACGGGACAAATTCAGGGTCTAGGAGTCAAGTTCTGTAGTAGTTGATGATCATTTGCCTTTTTTCAATTGCACTTTGCTCCTTGTTTGTTTCAATATTATATTCCTGGTTTGCTATTGCTGTTGCTATTCTCCCTAGTTTGCTGGAGGCAATTCTTATTTTCTTGATTTTGTTGGCATTTTGCAGATGATTACCGTCTATTTTGCGGTGATCTTGGAAACGAGGTGAATGATGATGTTCTGTCAAAAGCATTTTCACGCTTTCCTTCGTTTAACATGGCTAAGGCAAGTTAAGTTATTTCACTTCTGTTTTTAGATTTTGTATGGTATATAGTTGTTTATTTGGTATACATGAGCCTTCTGGATGTCCTCTTCAGATGTTTAAATGAAGTGCATGGAGCTCTCAAATTTCTCATTTATTGATTAAGGTAGAGTTCCCTTCTGTCTACGTAGTGGTCTAACATTTGATAGTGTGTATTGTTTGCAAGATGAGGGGTAGAGAAACTGTTGATTGACTGTTTTACCAGTTGCAATCTAAGAAATGAGTATTGGGAGCTGATTTTTTGTCGGAATTTAAGGAAGTGAAGGTTATGTGGTCTAAGTGTTGGCTGTCGCTGTATGATAGTTTTCAAGTGTTATTATTCTTAAGAGAATTCAGCGACTTTCTAGGCAATTTTCTGTCAAACTAACTTCAAGATTATATTATCACCCCAACAAAATTCATTGATTTTTGCACTTGATTTAATGTTGACAATATAAATCTCTGATGTGGATAGTTCAAGTTGGAGAATAACAAAACAATTGTGAAGTTGAGCAACTTTTGGAGGCCATTTTGGGCTGATTATGATCCCTTTCTCTTTTCTCGTGGCTTAAATATTAGTAAAAACTCTTGGTTTCTTAGGGGTTGGAAAGGTTCAAGGTATGTGGGTGTATAATTTCACTATTATATGAAATTATGTATTATTATACACCTGTACACCACAGTCAATTGATATTTAATTTTTCTGATAAGAGTTCCAAAGCAAATTGTAATCCAAATAACTTACCGGCTGATGGTTGTGGACAGTAAAAGTTAACGATTGCATATTTCTATTACCGGTTAATGCTTGTGACAAATAAAAGTTAATGGTTGTATATTTATATTCCAAATAAAATTTAAATTGCAACAAATGAAAATATAAGTTTGAAGATCACCGAAATAAATAATTGAAGTACTGGTTATGGTTCCAATTTTGGGTCTAGGATTATTATTTTGGGCTACCTGGATAGTGAGTGGATTTGGGGTTAGGGCTATTAGTTGGGGTCCAAAATTTAGACGATATAGGTCATAAACTCACCTCATTTGGGCTTGTGCGCTTGTGGTCATAAACACACGGCATCCTTGGTCCTTCCGAGGTACTCAATATCGAACACTAAAACCACAATCTTCATACTTCAAATTATACAATCATCATCAAACTCAATCACCACTATATCTCCAATATATGTTTACTTTATAAATTGCAGAATTTACAAAATATCTATACATGCTCTGAAGAATTTAGTTACATTGCTCATTTCTTGTCATTGCAAAAGATGACTTGATGCAAGATGGGGAGAGGAGGAGGAAAAATTAGAGAATAGAAAAAGAAGAAGAGAAGAGGGGAGATTTACCTGATCCTCGCAAGGAATCAGTCAAAAATACACAAATTCTCCTCAGAGAATAATCGATTCATATTTATAATCTCTCTATTGGGATTAAATCAATATTTATCGGCTAATTCTCCTACCAAAACAAAATTTACTCTCCTACTAAAATTATAAATAGTTTCATAATCAAAATTTTAAATTAATCTCATACTAAAACTATATAATAATTTCCTAATCAAACTCTATCTAATACTCCTAGTCAAAGAAATATTCTCTAATTAATCCTTATCCTCGGCTTAAAAAAACTCTTTTTCGAAGAGTTATGAGGGCAAAAAGACTCCAAAAGAATTGAAAAAGCTTGCTTTTCAGAAAAAATAGTAGGGTAAATTTCATCCACTCCCCATATAGATAGGCTTCACTACAACAAAACCCCTTGCCTTTTCTGGAATTTATGTGCACTCCCTTCTAGTTCATATCTGTACTTTCCCTACACCCTTACCATAAACAATCGTTATTAACAATTTAGAAAATGTTGATGTCATACCACTTTTATTTAATTGCCAATTTTATCCTTTCTTCTTTCCTATAAAACCCTTGATCCCTACCCCCCGGGGGGTAACCCACCTAACCCGGGTTCTTTGATTATGAAACAAGCCCTAAATAAAAAATGTGATCTCAAGCAAACTATTGTTTTAGATACTCCAATTCGAACTTGAACCCGAGCATAGTCGAACAAGTGAACTTCAGACAACGCCAACAAAAACATATGAGCACCATAACCCCTTCCCCCTAAACGCACCAAATTTTGTAAATCACCACCCCATCACAAATTCATCGCCAAATCTCATGAATCCTCAAACAATTTTGAATTTGATGCTAATTGAGACCATAAATCAAAATCAACATCACCCATTAAATTAGTTATATTGCCTATCAAATTCAATTCTACCCAATCTCCATTCATAAAAAATTTATCTATCACAAATGCAAAATTAATCACACTATATCAATTGGATTGGAAGGGTGGTAATAGTGGTGGACACATGCAGTAGTGATGGGTGCATATAGTGGCGGTGATGGGGTTGAAAAATTTATTTGTTACACTCTCTCTCTCTTGGGTTTCCTACCTTAGCATGGCGTGGGGTGGGGTGGGGGCGGGCTTCTCTCTGCTCTGTTACTTGTATAGATACCTATATGCAAGTAGGGGTAGTGGCGGAGGTGTGTGATTGTGATGAATTGGGGCTGAAGCAAAGGAAAACATCATCCCCTTTCTCTCTTTGTCACCAGCAGTGGCAGTGGCTGATGTGGGAATGGGAGCTGCTGGTGGGTGGGAAAAGGGTAGGGGATAGGGGTCATTAGTGGGGGTGGAAGGGTTAGGGTTAGGGTTATGGTGGGGAACGAGATCAACGGAGGTCGGAAAAGAGGTGGAAGTGGCAGGGGCGTGTTGTGAAGATGGTGGGATTGGGTGGTGAGGGGGAAGTGGGCTGGGGGTTGACATTTGATCCCTCTCTCTCTCTCTCTCTCTCTCTCTCTCCATATTATCAATACATTTTTATGTGCATGCATATATATGTTTACGTATGGCTTAAATAAAAATATTTGGTTAATACGTTAATCTTTATAAAGTTCATGGGTATAATGGTAAACCACGCATTTCCGTCACGTTTGTTAGTATACAAACATTGATAGGGGGTGTTAGGGAAATTTCAGAAAAGGCAGGGAGTGTCGTTGAAGTTATGCCTATTTATAGGCGGTGTGGATGAAATTTATCCAAAAGAGTATTGTAGACCACAAGAATATAAAACAATCCCGGGACGCTTCACACCTTTCATAGTCTAGGCCACATACACTAATATAGGTGAAGGAAACATACAAATTGATGGAGATAAAGTAACAACCCCATCTGTAGTGACTCCTATTCAAATTTGTTTGACTTCATCTATAAGAACACCCTTTGAAATTGGCTTATCAAAAACAATTGATATATGATGAGGTAGAGATCTTTTGGGCTCATCAACAATGTATAATTTCAACTCATCATTCACTTGGACCAATGCTTGTAGTTGTTGAGTAACTTGTGGTGTGGCAGAGCTTGTTCGATCACTTGTTGAAGATCGATGGGTGAAAAAAATGAGTCAAAATCTACCTTGTTCAAGCAATTGTTGATTGAGAGCTTAACTCTAAAAAAGGTTACCAAGGCGTCCAAAGTTGTCTTTAACGGGCCTAAGATGTGAAGAGGAGAAATTAGAGAATAGATAAAGAAGAGAAAAGGAGAGGTTTACCTCATCATTGCATGGAATTGGTCAAGAAAAACACAAATTTTCCGTGAAAAATAATCAATTCATATTTATAATCTCTTTGATAAAAATAGTGGGGATTAAATCAATATTTATAGGTTAAGTCTCCAACCAAAACAAAATTTACTCTCTTACTAAAATTTTAGAATAGTTTCATAATCAAACTCTCAAATTAAGTTCCTACTAAAACTCTAACTGATACTCTCAGTCAAACAAATATTCTCTAATTATTATAATAACAACTCAAATAAATAATAAAATCCACTTCTTCAAGTAAAGCTTATCTATTTCCTTTTTGTTCTCTTTCACGAGTCACGACTAATGGCTCAAAAGGGTTAAGATGTACTCTAGTCTATATGAAGCCATCCACATTCGGAAGAGTCGGTGAAATGCTAAGGAAAGAGTAAGTACAACTAGTCTAGTAGGATATAAATTTTCGAAACATACCCAACGTGTTATTCGGGTAAAGATAGGCATAGACCATGTAGGTTTCCAATATTAAAACACATGATTCAAATATAACAACATAACGGGGTAACACGAGGAAAGACCATTTCGATAAAAAATAATCCTTTTGGAATACTTGTAAAAAACCATATTTGATGTGCATCAAATCCAATACCTTGAATGCCCACATATACTGTAATCCGTTGCCATTCAACTGTCCTCCCAATAACTACTAGAAACCCTCGGATCCCCGTTCTTGGGAGTCAAACCATCTACGAACACTTTACCGGTACATAACGAGCACCCAGTTTCCAAAACCGGACTTTAGGTAACCAAATAAACCATTTCAAAGAACCATACCTCAATTTCGGCAAATCACGGCCCACAAACTTTGCAATATCATAATATCAAGCTCCATTGGGAAATAATTTGCTTATTGACTTCATTCGGCGTACTCACGTGCCTCACTTTTCAGGAATCCCTTTGTTCTTCGTAGGGAAGATTGGAAATCTGTTTGCGAATTGTGAATTTTTTGTTATGTTTCCTTCTTTAAGTACCTTTTTGTTGGTTTTATCAAAGGACTACTTGTTCATCATGTGAGAGTTTTTCATTATATATGAAGCGCCTCAGTTGATTATCAAAGTAAAAAAGAGCTCCATTTTGTGAATAACTTTACATAGCCTTTCCTTCACCTTCGCTCTCTTTCTCTAATAAAGATGTTAGTAATGGTGAGATTTGGGGCAAAAATTGGGCTTTGGGCTATTTATTGGGTTAGGATGAGCTTAGCACTTCTGATTCTGCAGTGCTCGCATGAGCGGACTCCTTACCGGTCGACCATGAAGTCAGCTTCACATTTTGGAATTTTTTGTTTTGTTTGCATTTCTAAGTCACTCACTCAAGTGCGACTCTGCCTTCTTGAGCAGGCTCATTTCATTCCTTCCATTGAGTCAATCTCCCATTCTAATTCTAACCTATAAAACCATTCCAATTAGTATCGAACTTGGAAAACATTACACTTATAAACGTACTACGTAATACTAATTCGAGGCAATAGTTAAATTAAATCAAGGCACTAGATCTTACATCTCTCACCTTCGACATTACGACAAACTCACATTCACAATTATAATGCTTAAATCAAATGTCGGGTTCTCACAACTCATATGCATTGATCGATAGACGCTCTGAACCATGTGAGCTTTTAGAAATTGTGGCTCTCTCTATGTGCTAGTATTCTAGCCGAATAGTATAAGCCTAGTCTTGGTTGGTCGACCTAGATATTGTACATACACCTCAAATCCACATAATTATGAGACAAAAGAACTTAGATTACATGGGCATATTTACATAGCATTCAGATGCATGAGGTCATGTTTCTACATTCTGTAGAAATTTTCAGTTGTTTTATGATGGACATATGTGTGCTATCTTTTGTACTTGTTTTCTTTGTGTCCCACTTATGGGAGACAAAGTATATCTTTCTCGTCCCTATTTTTCTCTCTAAAAAATAAGAAATCTCACCCTCCTTTGGTGATGTGTAGGTCTAATCCTTGGCATTCAGAAGCTTCCTTTATCATGTATTTGCATTGCATTTGTATATATATCCTATTGTAATCTTCTTTTGGCTCGTGTCTGTGTGATGTATCCTCGATTAGGAAGCATGAATATGCACACAAGTGTCGTATCCAATACGATACGAACACGAGGATATAATAAAGTTAAAAAAATGTAAGACGCGGGTACGACAAGGATACGATTAATTAAAATAATATTATATATTTTTTAGATAATAATAAAGTTATAATGTACTAAAAACAAAGCATATTTTTATAACAATATTAATAAGAAGACCTAGAAAATATTAATTTTTTAATTAAAATGGAAATAAATTAATATAAACATCCACCATTTTCATAACATCATTATATTCATTAACATTCATAGTCTATTTAGTTACATAACAAAAAAGACAAAAAAAATAAAGAAATCACATTCCTTTTAATATTTAACTATTGTTTTTTCAAAAAAAAAATTCTAGCCGTGTTCGACTGAGGTTACTATTCAGGACACTTTTAATCTTGTCGGACATATGTCCAGCCATGCTTCCTAGATCCTTGACCAGAGCATTTATAGTAGAATTTGTTCTCTTATATAGGTTGATTTTGGCAAGCTCTTATTTTCACAAAAAAATGACTAATTAAATTTTCTTCATGAACATTAGGTACAATTTAGCCCGTTGAACTTGTCACAATCTTTAACTTGATGAATTTCTTTCATTACTCCATCTTCTCGTACATATTGCTGGTTATAAGTTTATGGCAGCATATTGTTGCAGTTTTTAGTTAACGGAAGTCATTGCTTTATGAATCAACCAAAGGCATCAAATCTCCTTCCAATTGAAGCCAATACACGCATGAATCTCCTCGGGGGTGCGGTGGCCGTGAGCCATGGATAAATTTGTAAATGGTGAAGGTGGAAGTTCATTTGAAAATTTGGTTGGTTGTTGATGAGTGGTGTTGAGCAGTAGGTCGGGGTTATTGGCTATAGAGGGCAATTGTGGGCTTGAAATTATGAGTGGTCTTTAGTACCAGTCGCCCGTAACACTGGGCTTTAGATTAAACTGCCCAAGTATGGCTGCCGGTGCTGGCATCCTTGCTGGGTCAAGAAATCTGACCTATGGAAGGGAAAAGGTTCAAAAGACTAGTATACCCCTTGAGCTACTGAAAAAATTAGTGGGACAGAGTTGGTGTTCGAGAGAAAAAATATGGGATGGGGAAAAAACCACCATGCAGTAGGGGACGTTTGATATCCCGAGAGAGAGAGAGAGAGAGAGAGAGAGAGAGAGAGAGAGATCAGAAAGTTAAGATTCTTAGAGAAAAGGGAAAAGAAAAAGAAAAAAATGCAATCCATTTTACAATATTAAGGCAGCTCTGTAGGTGATAGATAAGCAAAAAAATAATTGAAAACATCTTAAAAAGGAATCCTACTCTATATGCCAACATCATAGTTCCAAATTCCACTCCTGCGGACTACAAATATTCAAAATTAAAAGATTACTTAACTTGCCATTTTCTTGAGAAATAATTGTGATGATTTGAGGCAGCTCTGTAGGTGATAGATAAGCAAAAAAGTAATTGGAAACATCTTAAAAAGGAATCCTACTCAATATGCCAACATCATAGCTCCGAATTTCACTCCTGCAGACTAGAAATATTCAAAATTAAAAGAATAAAGCAATAATTGTTACTTACCTTGCATTTTCTTGACAAATAATTGCGATGATTTGGGTGTTTGTTTATCATCTTTACCAAAATACCTTTTTTTTTTCATCTTCAGTAGTTGTTTTTCCTATCTTTGATAGGCAGATGTTTGGAGGATTTGTGTTACCTCATTATATGTTTGTGACTTCAAGTAATGAATAGACTGTTCGCATTATTGCATGGTCTTAGGTGGTTCGAGATAAGCGAACTGGGAAAACCAAGGGATATGGATTTGTTAGTTTTGCCAACCCTACAGACATTGCAGCTGCACTTAAAGAAATGAATGGTAAGTAATATCTTTCTCAGGAAGATAACTTCTTACGGATGATCCTTCTACTATCATATTTTTGTTGTTCTTTTGGTGCATCATTCATACCATATAAATGTTGCTGTCCGATGATCAGCTTCACCTTCTTCAAGTCCTTCACATGCAGAGTTTGTGTGGGGCATGTCAGTATTGGTCAATGTTATTCTGTTTATTTAATATCTGTTTTTGGAATAAAACATATTGAGCTTCGGTGCATGAAATGTCTTGGTCCGGAGTCATGCTACCAGAAAAAGGAACATTCTCATGTCATAAACTAGTTGTGCCATGGGCAAAATTTGATTATTAATTATTTTATTTGAATTGAAAATGGATGCAGAATTCTTGTAAGGACAAACTATTAGAATTTTCAGAATAGTATTGCATGTTCTCGAATGATAACTAGGATGTCAATCTTAAGACAATGCATGACGTTGATCTCAACTATGATTTTAGGTAAATATGTTGGAAATCGGCCAATCAAACTACGAAAGAGCAACTGGAGAGAGAGGACGGATCATGAAGCGTTGGAAAGACAAAAGGTTAAATTCTACCTTTTTGCTACGTGATCTTATATTTAGTCTTAGGCTGTGTATGCCACTGAGTATGTATGACCCTGACTGGTCTTTTTACATTGTTGACTTTCTGTGTAGAACCAAGCTCAAAAGAAACCAAAGTTGCCCAAGAAGAGTATCTTGCACAAGTGAGCACAGTTCTAACCATTGTACTAGTGGTAAGTAAATGGAAACAGAATATTAAGAGCTTTGTTTAATCTTGTTTTGTATTTCTTAATTTTTGTTAATTCTTCATGTCGTAGATTCAGGCTTATGGGCATTTGAAATTAGTATGGTAACCACTTTGAGTATGCAAGCAAGGATCAAAATTTTGTTTCGATGCATTGTTTCAGTTACCTAGGAAACGGAAACGTTTCGACGTGTTTTAAAAACGCTTTGACCCATTTCGGAAATAAAATGAAAAAAATAAAAAATTTAAGAATTATTTTTCAAAACATTAGTCGAAATATATCAAAATATCTTGAAATACATTGAAACATTATAAAACACCTTAAATCATTATGAAACATCTTGAAATATTAAAATTTCGATTTCATCACTGATTCGTTTCGATCTCCTTAAAAACAGAAACGTTGCGGACATTTTGACCATTTCGAAACAAAATTTTGATTCTTGTAAGCAAGAACAATACTTACTTTCATTATGTTTTTGTTGTGTTTATATTGTGGTGTTTGGATGTAAGAGCGCTTGGCTGATCGTGATTAGAAGTCCAAACGATAAAGCATTCTCCATGTTATGCCATTATTTAGGTGCTTTACAAATGTTTCTCGTATTTAATCTTAATTTCGACATCATGGAATAATTCATTTCCTTGTGACAAAAGGACACTGTTTATTTGACCATCCTGTTTTATTAATTGGATCAACCTGTCCTGGTTTAAATATCTATTATTTTATTGTTGTTTCGATGTTTTTGGCTTTTGTTTGTACGTCTGATGACTGCAGAACAAACACAAGGCAAAATTACGTAGGGATAGATGTACTCTTTCTTTCTACCAGCCCAGTCTAGACTTAAGTAGGCTGTGCTTGCTACATGAGTTACTGAACAAGCATTTGACAATATGTTGCAGGTGGATAAAGAAAAGATACCTTAACCTTTTGATTGTTTTCTCTCTCTCTCTCTCTCTCTCTCTCTCGTATATGCTGTTTTCCTTTTCCATATCGTTGGTGGTTGGCTATGCCGTTTTTGTCTATCTTTCTGACATTTTTTGTTCTTTTTCCTTTCAGAGGACAAAGAGGGGCCAATCCTTAAATCTTTTCAGACCATGAATGAAGGAAAGAAAATTCCGCACTTTTGGGGTGTGATTGCTTGTGAGATGAGTTTTAGATATGGAGGAACTCATGAAGTTCTATGATTTGTACTACACTTGTTTTGAAGTAGAAATTCTATATAAGTTCCAACTGTGTTGAAGGGTGAATGAAGTCTTTGGCACAACATAGTGTGTTTGTTAATTTAAATTCAGCACTAGAAATGAATGTTTTTGGCACTTGTTAATTATGCCCGTTTGATAATTAAAATTAAGATATCTTAATATGTTAAGTGTTCTTTAAAAATAGGTTAAAATAATAAGCAAGCGATTTTTTACTTAATTCTGAAAAGCTAAGTGGGGTTTTTTTTTCAAAACCCTCTAATGTCCCTAGCCTCCACCATCTCTGTCAAGCATGTCAAACAAGTATGTTCTTCTTCTACTCAACACACACGAAATCACATGCACAAGTTACATACACAGAAATAGATCACACGCGCACACACATATAATGCACGACACAGATCACACGCAAACAAACAGTGATCACCGTGCAACACACACACACACACACACAAAATACGAACCCAGATTAATACAACTATTTCTTAATGTGTTCAAATTTTTGAATTAGATTTAGGATTTCCAACAGAGTTAGGCTTAGATTGGAAAAATAAAACCCTCAAAGAATCCTATTAAAATTTAATCAAAGTTTTCAAATCAGATTCCTTTGGCTAAAAAAATATCAAAATTTATGTTGACTCCAAACATTGCCAAACTCATTCTTAAGCATCCATAACATTTTTTTTTTAATAATCCCAACTGATATGTGGCAAAAAGTAACATATACAAAGTTATAATTAAATAGTGACTTATTATAATTTATTTATTTATTTTATTATAATTTATTTGGTGTGAAGTTACAACTAAAAAATGTGGGTCAGAATTTAAAATGGGTAAAGATAGATTTTATGACAATTGATAACTTTTAAGTGATCAATTTAACTTGAGTTAATTTTATCATCATGTTTCTTAAATATAAACTATAATGTGATAATAGTGTGTGATGAAAGTGTATATATGTACAGAGTATATAACATTGATTACCAACGGTTCATAATAATTAAAAAAAATGATAATAGTGATTATAATTTATGTTATGGATTATTGTAGTGCTATATCGTAATTTTTTATTACATAAATGCATGTTTCATAAATAATTTCAAAGTAAAGAGTGGAGGGATAAAACTAGAAACTAATTTATTTTCAAACGTCAGCTTGATGTACTTATCAAACAATCTGGTTTAATTCAGTACTTCAATTTTAGTGGATATTAAACAATCCGCAAATTAAAAATTCAGTATTCAATTTTCAGTAATTAACTTTTAATTTTATCAAACACCACCACAGTCACCCTCTTAAATATCGAATATGTGGAAATTGAAAATTTTATATGTTGGCTGAATGAATACACAGTACATGGTTTTGATCTTTATAGTCCAAGAAAGATACAAAAGATGAGTACAAAAATATTGGACTCTATCATCAGGCGATAGAGTATCTCCAGCATATAGAGTTTGGATGAGTTTGAGTCTTTGTCAATCTTTATCTCTAACACACCCCACAAGCGCAAGCGAATGGTTCTGTAAAGGAGACTGAGCTTGTCTCGAAGAAGCTGGAAGCGAGGTGTTGACAGAGGTTTAGTTAAGATGTTTGCTACTTGATCTTGGGTAGATTAAAAATTGACTTGTAGATTTCCTTTGGCCACATTATCGTAAACAAAATGAAAGGCGATTTCGATGTGCTTCATTCTATTGTGGAAGACAGGATTTGCTGTGAGAAAGGTGTCGCCTACATTGTCACACCACAATGTTGGCTGGGATGATTGTGGAACATGGAGCTCAGTGAGATGTGATTGAAGCCATAAAGTTTCAGTGGCATCGGCCAAAACCCATTTCTCCGCGCTTTAATGCCTGAACGTGTGACAACACATTGCTTTTGAGATGACCAGGAGACAAGAGTTGGACCAAAAAAGATAGCGTAGCCATTGGTGGACGGAGGCAGCCCTGCCCACTCGATGTCAGAGAAGGCGGAGATAGATGTTGAAGGGTGTCGTTTAACAGGGAGGCAAACATCAAGTCTTGATTTGAGGTAGCGTAGAATCTGTTTGACGGCAGTCTAGTGGGCATTTGTGGGCTTGTGCATGTATTGGCACACTTCATTGGCGGAATAAGATATATTCGGTCTAGTCCTTGTGGCATATTGAAGTGCGCCTACTGTGCTGCGATATTGAGTGACATCGGCAAATGGTTCACTGTCATTGAGGTGTAATTTAGTGGATGGGGAGAATAGATTACAGATGGGCATGTCACCATCCATTTGGGTATGCTTGAGGAGGTCAATAATACACCGTCGTTGATTGAGAGAACATTGGAAGTGTGGACAACCTCTATACCTAGAAAATAATGCAAGTGACCCAAGTTTTTGATAGGGAACTCAGAACTAAGCTTACAGATGAGAGTTTGGACAGATTGAGGTGAACTCCCATTAAAAATTAAGTCATCCACGTAAACAAGAACATACAATGTCAAAGAAGCATTCACTTGAATGAATACGGAAGGATCGGTTTTTGAAGCTTCGAATCCTTGGCCAATGAGGAAGTTGCTTAAACACCTAAACCAAGCACAGGGTGCTTGCTTTAGTCCGTGACGGATTTCCATAAGCGGCATACATGATGGGGATATCTGGGGTCAATGAAACCAGGAGGTTGTTTCATATAGACGCACTTCATTGATGGTTCCGTGAAGGAAAGCGTTGTGGACATCGACTTGATGAATTGGCCAAGCACAACTGGTGGCGAGGCTAAGGATGGTGCGAATAGTCACTAGTTTAATGACTGGGCTGAAAGTGTCGGTGTAATCGACACCCTCTTGTTGAGTGAATCCCTTGGCGACGAATGCCATCGTGGGATTGAATGACCATGGGATGGGATGGCTGTGTTGCTGCAAAGGCTGGCACCGAATTAGATGTTGATGGTGGTGTATTGGGTGTAGTGGCGAGAGGGGCTATGTTTGGCGCTGCAGTTAGAAGCTGGACAGTTAATTGATTTGCAACAGTAGAAGCGTCTGGCGCTGCTGTGGGTGGAGGGGCAGTGTGTTGATTGTTGGTGTTGATGTTGCTGAAGATGGCACAGTAGAAGTTGCGGCAGGGGACTACACCAGCGGGGAATGAGAATGATAAAGAGTGGCTGGGCAATTTTGTTAGATGGGCGTGACGCTGGTGTTGCATAAGGGAACAAATTCTCGTCAAACACCAAATTGCGAGATATACAGATTTTCCAAGTTGGGTCAAGGCATTGGTAGCCATGATGGTGGTGCTATAGCCAATGAAGACACTATGAGTGGGGCGAAATTCAAGCTTGTGTCGATTATAAGGTCAGAGGCATGGATAGTGACGAGCCCAAATTTAATTGGGTCTAGGCCCAATAAATCAAGTAAGTCCGAGTTAGCTAAAAGGCAGCCCATACCCGGTTCACCAATCCGGCCCAGTCCAAGATCCGAAGAGCCTTAGAAGATAAGAGCACGTGAGCAGATGGGTTAATGGTTTTTGATGTCGACGCCCTCCGATGAAGTGGGAGACGAAGGTCCTGCTAAGCTCTGCGAAAGAGCGGATGGAGGAGGGCTTTATCTTGGAGAACCACTGGCGAGCAGACCCCTTCAAGGTGGTGGGGAAAACTCTACACATGATCTCCTCAGGCACGTTGTGGAGTTGCATGAGAGACTTATATGTGTCAAGGTGGTCGAGGGGTCTTTGGTGTCGTCGAAGATCTCGATGGTGGGCATCTTGAACTTCGAGGGTAAAGGATAATTGACAATATCAGTAATAAAAAGCGTATCGGTACGTCTTACCAGGTAGTCCACGGCTTCAGGCGCTTGTGCCTTGATGGCGTTGAGGGTATCACCAAGTTGGTTTTGCACCTCTCTAATCTTCTCGTCCCACTGGTTGGGGACATCTTCAGTCGGGTGATGATTTTGGCTTTCATGGTCTCCGTATTGACTTTCTACTTTATCCTCCTGCGCAGGCACATGCAAAAGGGGAACACGTGAGCTTCCTGCGTGCTGAGGAGGGACTGCTGGGCGAGGGGCTCCCTGACGTGGTCCCCATGGTGAGGGGCTGTCTGACGCCCAGAAGGGACAGACAGTGGCTCTCCTGTCGGAGGGAGTTGGACTCCTCCCACGGGGTGAGGGACGACGCCCCCTTGGGCGAGCATCAGCTGGATGATCTGCTGGTTTGTTAACCAACAGTTGCATGGTTTTGAGGAGCTGTTGTCCAACAACGGGGGTCGCCGTAGCAGATGGCTCCGGCTGTGCGAGGGGAGGCGGAACCTCCTCCCGGTGTGCTGGTTGTTCTCTTTTCTCCCCTTATTGCTGGTTGTTCTCTTTTCTCCCCTGTTAAATCAAGGTCCCGAGTGATGGTGGTATAATTATTATTGCTTTCAACAAGCTCTGTTCTCAAGGTTGATAAACCAATCTCTAGTGGGATCACCGCCTCCATCTCGTAGGCTAGGGCGAAAGGTGTTTCTCCAGTCGAGCGCCGAGGTGTGGATCGGTACGTCCACAGAACACTCGGCAGCTCTTCCACCCATCTTCCTTTGGCATCCTCCAGTCTCTTCTTAATGCCATCTAGGATCATTTTGTTAGAAATTTTTGCTTGCCCATTACCCTGAGGATAAGCTGGGGTCGAGTAGTGGTTTCAAATTCCGTACTGCAGATAGAAGGCTTTGAAGGGACCATTATCGAATTGAGTCCCGTTATCAGATACGAGAGCATTAGGGATTTTGAACCTGGTAATAATGTTTCTCCACACCAATTTCCTTGTGTCAGTATCTCTGATGTTAGCTTGGGGCTCGGCCTCCACCCACTTCGTAAAATAATCGGTGGCAACAAGAAGGAATCTCTTATTGCCCGGGACCCGAGGTAATGGTCCCACAATATCCAACCCCCATTGTGCAAATGGCCACGAGCTGGCCAACGGAAGCAATTCCTGAGTAGGTCTCCTCAGTGTCGGTGAGAATTTCTGGCACTTCTCACAACGCCTAACAAAATGTTGCGCATCTTTCTGCATGTATGACCACCAGAACCTCTGAGAAATGGCTCGGTGAGCTGGTGATCTTCCGCCAATATGAGCGCCACAGCTTCCCTTATGGATCTCAGTCAAGAACCCTGATACAAGCTTCGGGTGGACACATTTCAGGTATGGTCCTCCAAACGATCACCAATATAGCTCATCTTTCGGAGATAACCAAAACCTGACCGCCTTTAGTCATAGCTTATGGGCTTCCTTCTTATCTTCAGGCAAGTCTCCATTTCTCAGGAATACGATGATTGAGTCCATCCAACTCGGCCCTATCTCACTAGATAAGACTTCGTCTGAACTGGTAATCAAAATGCTTGGCACAGATTGGAATTCAATAGTAACAGTTCTTTCAATCTCCTGGTCAATGGCCGAGGCCAGTGATGCTAGGGCATCGACATGAGAATTTTTTGCTCTTCCTACCTGTTGGATCGAGTATTTTGGAATCTGGCCCAACTCATTTTCTACAGCAGCATGATATGCCATCATTCTTTCATCCTTCGCCATGTACTCCCCTATTATCTGATTTACTACTAATTACGAATCAGAAAATATTTGGGGCTTTCTTATTCCTAACCTGGTTGCAAGTCTTACTCCTGCTATCAGGGCCTCGTATTCTGCTTCGTTGTTTGAGGCTTGGAAACTAAGCCTGATGGCTTTTTCCAGAATATATCCCTATGGACTTTCTAATATGAGGCCAACGCCTGCACCCTTTTGATTAGAAGATCCCTCCACAAATAAGCTCCATTTTCCCCCGAGCTCTGGTTCGCCATTGTTGTTAGGATTGTCATTTGATCTCGAGTTGTGCTTGGGTTGGAATTCAACAATAAAATCTGCTACTACCTGCCCCTTGATTGTAGTTCTTGGTTCAAACAGAATGTCAAATTCCCCGAGCTCTACAGCCCACTAAGCGATTCGTCTTGACAGATCGGCCTTTCGAAAAAGGGCTTTCAGTGGCTGATCAATGAGCACAACAATTTGGTGTGCCTGAAAATAATGTCGTAGCTTCCTCGCCGAGCTCACTAACGCAAGTGCCAGTTTCTCTAGCGACGTGTATCTTGACTCAGCATCCAGAAGCATTTTGCTGACGTAATACACAAGACTTAGACTTGCTCGGTCGCTTCTCATCAGTACACCGCTTACCGCATGGTCGGATACAGCTAAGTATAGGAACATATGCTTTTCAGGGAGTGACGTTGTTAAAACATGAGGGGATGCCATGTAGGCTTTCAAATTAGTGAATGCTTCCATGCATTCCTGACTCCAAATCGCCCCCTTCTTCCCTTTGATCGATTGGCAGAAAGGTCTGTATTTATCTGAGGACGGGATATAAATCTTTCGAGCGCGGTTGCCATTCCAGTTAGTTTTTGTACTTCCTTCACTGTCCGAGGTGATTGTGGTTCTGCAATTGCCTTTACTTGATCAGGATTCACCTCGACTTCTCGGTGGGTGATCAAAAACCCAAGGAATTTTCTCGAGCCTACCCCAAACGCATATTTTGAGGCATTCAGCTTCATTTTGTACCTCCGAAGTATGTAAAATGTGTTCCTCAAGTCAGAGCAATGACTAGTGGCCCTTCGACTTTTAACCACCTTGTCATCTATGTAGACTTCCATGGTGTTGCCCAGCAGGTGGGAAAATATTTTTGTTACCAACCTCTGATAGGTAGCTCTAGCATTCTTTAACCCAAAGGTCATTTATCTTGTAACAGTATGTCCCCTCAGGTGTTCTAAAAAAAAATTTCTCTTGATCCTGTTCGACAAGGGGGATTTGATGATATCCCCTATAGGCGTCCAAGAAGCTCATTCGCTCATGACCGGTGGTTGCGTCAACCAACTGATCTATCTTCGGTAAAGGAAAGTTGTCTTTTGGAAAAGCTTTGTTGAGGTCGGTGACATCAATACAAACTCTCCACTTCCCATTTTTCTTCTTGACCACTACGGTGTTTGACAGCCAGCTCGGGTATTGAACCTCCCTGATGGTCTGGGACTTTAACAACCGTGCCATCTCTTCCTTTATTGCTTCTTGATACTGTGGTGCCGACCTCCTAAGTTTTTGTTTGATTGGCTTAAAGCTAGGGTCAACGTTTAGCTGGTGACTTGCCACTTCGTTTGGCATGCCAGGCATTTCATATGTTGTCCAAGCGAAGACGTCGACATATTCCCTCAGTAGTGACACAAGCTCATTTTGCTGCTCGGGGCTCAGAGAGGCTCCCAAAAGAAAATACTTATCATCATCTCCGTCCTTGTCTAAAGGTACTTTAGACAAGTCTTCTACTGTTCGGTCGGCTAGTTCTTGTTCTGTGCCTAAAGGTACTTTAGGGCTTCCCTTGATAGTTCGATTGGTAGAATAAACCGACCTATCGAGGATTGATTGCTATTTTGCAGTTTCGACTGTCGAACTCCTCTCTCTACCTTCCCCACCGTCTCTTGCTTTGACTGAGGCCAGTAAGCAAGTTCTAGAACTTACTTGGTCTCCTCGAATGTTCACAATTCCTTCAGATGAGGGGAACCTGAGCATCTGGTGATACGTTGATGGTATTGCCTTCATCTCGTGCAACCAGGATCGTCCCATTATTGCATTGTACGCTGAGGTTGTATCAACTACAAGGAACTCGGTCAAAATGCCAACAGGCCCGATTTTCACCGGGAGCATGATCTTTCCCTTTGGGAGGACGGTTTTTCCACGGAAGCCGACCAATGGGATATTAGCTGGCTTGAGATCTTCCTGTTTGAGCCCGAGCTTCTGGAAGAGGTCCATATACATAATTTCTGAGGAGCTCCCAGGCTCGATCAACACCCTTTTTACATCATAATTTGCAATCCGCAGAGTGACAACCAACGCGTCATTGTGCGGTTGATGTATCCCGATCAAATCTTGTTTAGTGAAACAAATAGTCTCGGCGGCGTCTTCTAATTTCATCGTTTTTCTCTTGACTTCGGGTGACAACCGCAACTGATAAACTTCTCTCTCTTTGGCCGCCTTTTGAATATACGCCCTAGCAACATTATTTGTTGCCATTTGGGGGTTTGTTGCAGCATGGATCACGTCAATTACTCTGGCTGCAGTTGTTTGGTTGGCTTGGGGCTTGATCCTTCCACCATTAGCTCGGTCATCGTCATTCTCTACGTACTGAGAAAGGTGCCTCGCTTTGACCAGCTCTTCCAAATGTTGCTTTAAAGACCGGCAATTTTTAGTTATATGCCCCATATCTCGATGATAGGAACATCTGAAATTAGGATTCCTTTTCGCGGGGTCTCCGATAAGCTTGTTAGGCCACTTGAAATACGGCTTCCCCTTAATCTAAGTCAATATTTTGTATATTGGCTCTTTGAATACTGTGTTTACTCCCAGGAAGGGGGACTTTGAGGGGAATCCATCCTTTTCTCTCTTACTCCCAGTGTCTCTGCTCGGTTCGTCCAGCTTACATCGGCCGAACTGTTTTCTTCCTGCCTGCTCCTTCCCCACATCTCTGGACAAATCGTCGTCAACTTTGGCATACTTCTCGATTCTCGCTATTAGCTCCTCCATGTCCACCGATGGTCTTCTGGTTAGGGATTGATACAGGGGATTTTCTTTTGGCAATCCAATCTTGAAGGATGCCAACGCAATCTCTGGGGTGCAAGCCTCCACTTCATTCATCATTTCCCAGTAACGATGAGTGTATTCTCTCAAAGTTTCGTTACTCCTTTTTTTGAGTGTTAGCAGAGCTTCGACATCCTGGGGTTGTTTGCTGCTCGTGATGAACCGAGCTGTGAATTACTCGGCAAGCTGGGCCCATCCATCTACCGAGCCCTTCTGCAGGTTGTCGAACCACTTCATGGCTGACTCCCCGAGGCTACTGGGGAATATGGTGCAGAGCAACAGCTCGTTCCTCCGATGATTGGTCATGAATTGTCGAAAATGTCTGATGTGGGAGGCTGGATCGGTCTTTCCGTCATATAATTTAAAATTTGGTACTGTGAATTTGCTTGGGATCTGACCTCGCTCAATCCACCTGGTGAAGGGGGAGAATTCTGCACCATTTCCATATTCCCCCATGGCTCTTCTGGCTAGATCCCTAGCTGATTTTTGCTCGGGTCTTCGTAGTCTGTTGTTGAGCTCTTCGGTTATGAATTACTTCCAAGAGTCCTCATCCTTGCCTCGATGCCTTTTCTGTTTATATTCGACTTCCTTGAAATTTTCTCTTTTCTCTCGCTTCTTCTCGGGACTCTCTCGTCGACTCTCTTAGTTACGCTTATCCTTCTTGGTCAACTCCGTCAGTTTAGCCTTCAATTCTTTGTTTTCCTTAGTCAAATCTCTCTCTCTGACGTAGGATTTTTTTGAACAGTTTATCATGTGCGTCGAGACGGTCTTGCAGAGACTGAACCAGTTTTGCCAGAGCGGGGCTCTCCCCCTCGGCACGGAGGGATTCGCCCCAGTCGGCATCTTGCTGACTCCGATACTTATGCGGCTTGAAACTTGCTGAGGACAACTCGTCATCCTTATGTGGCTTAGCTGGGCTTTTGTTCATATCCATTCCGATGTCACTATCGGATGGAAGTGACACTATGTAGTTTGGATCGGATTCTCCCAAGGCCAGGCTGCCTATAGGTGAGCCGATGGCACTTCTGAGTCTTGACATTGGCTTTTTGTTTTGATTGATTAAAATATCTTCCCACAGACGACGCCAAAATGTAAGAGGTAAAAAATGAGGGTACCTCCTACAGGAATCGATAGATTGATATTTTTGGAAAAAGAATGCTTCTGAACTAGACCTCCCAGTCCTCCCTTTCCTGCAAAGCGAGCAAACTGCCCAAGATCGAAGTGCTTCGATCGAAGGCACTCCGATGCTTAAGTCAGTGATGGAACTAAGTGAATTGCAAGAAGACAAGGAGAGTTCAGCGTACCTTTCACCTTGGATCCTTATGCCTTTTATAGATCCCTATTTCGTTAGGGTTTCCATGATTTTCGATTTAAGGTGGTACACCTTCCTTCAATTAGGCGACTATGTTTGGGAAGTTGCTGAGATCTCTCTAGCAATTCCTCCTGCCGAGCCTACAATTATGCTCATTTGTTTAACCAAAATGCCTGAGTTATAGGCATCTCTTTAGCTTCTTCGTTTATTGTGTAAAACAACTCAGTCATGATGATGACCAACCTCTTCTCTTTATTCCCGAGCTTATTGAATAGCTCAGCTTCGGTTTGATGACTGAGTCAAATGATGTCTTCGTCACGTGACTAGTCTTGTCACCTCACGTGGGCTCATTTAATGTAATTACACGTGTTATAAAGGGAGCCACCCCCTTCAGTTAATATGTCTTATGTGGTGTCAACTTTGCTACTAGGTCAAGGCATCGATTCAAACTCTATGTCATATGAAGTATTGATTTTTATGGATGCCTATCATAAATTACAAGACATGTAAAATGAGGAGAATAGTAAGAAACATAAAAATACATCATCTCATAGTTTGTTTTTTGGGTTAGCATGCATGGCAACACCATTTCCCCAACTTGCACATCCCCCATTAATACTTGAAAATATATGGGTTAAAAAGAGTTGGATAGCAAAGAAGAGTATGGGGTTATCTAACTTAAAGTTACTGAAGAAAAATAGGAGATAATAGATATAGGAGATGTAAATGACCTGAATTGTTCATGAACACCTGGGGATTGATTCGTCTTAAAGTTTATCTATCTAATATTAGAGTTAGAAAGTTCAATTCTTAACTTATAAAAGTACAACAACGATCAAGATTCATCTAATTTTCATCTACTTTGATCTAATGATACAAAATTTATTATCAATTTTTTTTCTCACTAAAAACTATTATTTTCTCTGCACAGTCCCCAATGTTAGATAACTCAACAAACACTCTGTAATATCAGACATCTCCTAATCCACACCCACCTCTATTTTTTCTCTCTCTTACCTCTCAGTTATGTTTTCTTTGTTCACCTTAAGTTTAAATTGTGCAATTAGAAAAAAAAATTATTATTTAAAATATATTACACGATCAATGTTTGATTATTAGTATTATGGGGTATTTTTAGATACGAGATTATTACTAGTTGATTATAAAGTGAACTGAGCTTGAGTTTCATTTTAGAGCTCGCTTAAACAAGCCAAACTTGAACATTGTCTTGTGGAACTCGTGAGGCTCGTGAACAAATTAAGCTCATTTAAACACACACACACACATACATAGATATACATATTAAGGAAGAGGAGGAACGTAGTCCCACTCTTACACCGCTTTAAAATACACAATCCCAGATAGAAATTGTGAGAAGAAATAAAAGGGTGGCGCGCCTATAAAATCTCTTGCATCTAAGTCTGCCTCAAGCAAAAACAATCCCCTATGAAACAATAACAAAAAGGGAAATCACATTGTACTCCAAAAGATTTAAGAATTCTCATTTTACACTCTTAAAAATTAGATTTTCGATGTTGTACCCCAAATGTATTAAAAGTGTTGCAATGTGGTTTTTCTTGGCCTTGTCATCAATATATTGAGGGTTGGTTCAATGTGAAAAATCAAATCTTTGAAGGAGCAAAGTAAATTTTTTTAATTTTTTTGAGGTATAAAGTGCAATTTGTCCTAACAAAAAAGGCAGCAGGAGGTCCATGCTGAGGTATATAAGCAAGGCATTTGGCGGCTTATTATTATATTGGGAAATTTGGAGGCCGGTCCTCCTTTATGGACTTATTTGGTGATAAGTCCATCAAGAAAATTTGTTTAATATTAAGTTAATTTTGATCTCTATTGTCCAAAATACCCTCATTAGTTATATTTAATTACAACAAATTTGAAAACTAACAACTCCTAAATTTTAGAAGTTTGATTAACATTAAAATTTTCTCTCTCTCATATCTATCTATATCCATATATAGCATAGGACTATTTATTTGTCCCTCTAAAAAAATAGTAACATTGAATATTAATATTTGAAAAAAATAACAGTAGTAACATGGTCAACAAAAAAAAAAAGAACATTGAATATTGATATTTCGAAAAAATAGTAACATTCAATATTAATAATAACATACTCATCAAAAAAATAGTAACATGCTCAACAAAAAATAGTAACATGCACACAAAAAAAAAAAAAATAGTAACATGGAAAAAAAATAGTAACATGCATAGTAATATTCAATTTTAAATTAACCATAGTCTTCTCAGCAAAAAAAAAAATGAGAGAGAGACAGAGAGAGAGAGAGAAATTATAGTGATGTCGAATTTAAATTTGAATTTCAGATTTTATGGGAAAAAATCTTCTAGTGTGAATCAATGATATGACTATTTAAGAAACTAATTTAATGTTGAAGATTGTTTTTTAAGTTATTAGAGGGGTATTTTGGAGTTTTAAAAAAATAGTGGACTTAACTACTTATTAGCAGGATTAAAAATGTACTTATCCCTAAATAATTTTACTTGACGGACTAAACTCATTATAAGTCCCTTAGGGAAGACTCGGCCCCAATTTTCACTATTATATTTTTGTGCTTTTGGGCTGTAGGTCTATGTTGGACTTTTAAGCCATTATATTCAACCTAAATATTTTGGGGCCTAAAGGACAAAAATACCCTTAAAAAGCAATTTCCATTCAGTTGCACCTTTTTAGACATTTTAGATTGGCAGCTAATTCCCATCATTGTCACACAAGAACCAAGAAGTACTTTAAAAAAAAGGGTCTTGCTGCGGTACCTACTGTACTTTTTCGATATGGTACCAAAAAAACAATATCCACCGTTGATGAATAATAAAGAAGTTACAACCGTTGATGAAGTCCATCACTTTTTGCCGGTCACCCATTGAGCCTTAAAAATTCATAAAAAAAATACTTAGACAAGGACGAAGAAGAAGAAGAAGAAGAAAGAAGATGGAGTTGCAGAGTTGTTTTTATCCCTATGAACCATTCAAGAGATTATAAATTATTTAGTAGGTTGAGATTATAGTAAGCTTAAATTTAATAAAAACCAAATAAATACACTTAAAACTTTTTTTAGAATAAGATTATTATGTGGATACAATGAACCAGAAAGGAGTAAGGTTCCAGTCGGGGTAATTAGGGTTTGGTTAGTAAGAATACCAATTGTATGCAAGGTTACCACTTTTTTTTATAAGGTTACCACTTTTTTGAGGCAAGATTATCACTTTTTTTTTTGGTAAGATTACCATTTTTAGGAAAGATTACCACTTTTCAGGGTAAGATTCCACTGTTGAGGTAAGAGTACCAATTTTTTTGTTAACATTACCATTTTTTTAGGCAAGATTATCACTATTTTTTGGGTAAGATTACCATTTTTTAGGGAAGATTACCATTTTTTGAAGGCAAAATTACCTCTGTTGAGGTAAGAGTACCACTTTTTGGATTACCATTACCACTTTTTTTATTAACATTACCACTTTTTTTGGTTAACATTACTACTTTTTTTGTTAACATTATCACTTTTTGAGGCAAGATTATCACTATTTTATGGTAAGATTACTAGGGCTGTTAATCAAGCCAAGCTTGAACATTATTTAAGGCTCGTTTATGTGTTAATTGTTAAACGAGCCAGCTCGTTTATGTGTAAATTAGGCTTGACAAAGGCTCGAATTCAGCTCGATTAACAGCCCTAAAGATTACCATTGTTTAGGGAAGTTTACCACTTATTGAGGGAAAGATTACTACTCTTGAGGTAAGAGTATCACTTTTTTGGTTAGAATACAACTTTTTTGGGTGTAAGAATACAACTTTTTGGGTGTAACATTATCACTTTTATTTGGTAAGAATACCACATTTTTTGTATGATTACCACTTTTATGGCAAAATTATCACTATTTTTGGGTAAGATTACCAATTTTTAGAGAAGATTACCACTAATTGAGGGCAAGATTACCACTTGTTTGATTAAAATTACCACTTTTTTGGTTAGAATACAACTTTTTGGGTGTAAGAATACAACTTTTTGGGTGTAACATTATCACTTTTATTTGATAAGAATACCACTTTTTTGATATGATTACCACTTTTCGAGGAAAAATTATCACTATTTTTTGGGTAAGATTACCAATTTTTAGGGAAGATTACCATTTATTGAGGGCAAGATTACCACTGAGGTAAGAGTAACACTTGTTTGGTTAACATTACCATTTTTTTGGGTGTAAGAATATAATTTTTTGGGTGTAATTAACACTTTTGGAGGTAAATTACCATCTTTTGGTATAATTAACACTTTTCGAGGTAGGTAAGAATACCAATTTTAGGTAAGAATACCATTTTTTTTTGGTAATGTTACAAAGTTTGGGTAATATTACCCTTTTATAGATAAGGTTACCACTTGTTTTGATAAAGAATACCATTTTCCTTATAAGGTTACCATTTGTTTTGGTAAAATTACCACTTTTTATATTTACCAATTGTTTGGGGAAAGTTACAATTTTATTGGGTAAGATTACCAAATTTTTAGCTAAGGTTACCACTTGTTGTGGTACACCACTTTTTATCCTAAGGTTACCACTTTTTAGGATGGTGTGCGATCAAATACCAATCTAATCAGGACCGGTCATGTGTTTGTTACCGATCAAGAACACCGATCTAATCACGATTGATCAACCCTTTCTTAGCGATTAAGAGTAGCGATCTAATCAGGACCGATCAAGCCTTTGTTATCGATCAAGAGTAGCGATCTTATCAGGACTGATCTGGCTCCAAGACTACGATCAAGAGACCGATATAATCAGGACCGATCTACTCCAAGACTACCACCGACCAAGAGGTGGGATCAAGACTACCGATCAAGGATCAGGCAGCAAGCGATCAAAATTATCATCTAAAGTATTTAATTAACATGTAATTAACAAATTAATATTACATAACACATTCAATTCATCAAATTAACATTAAAATTCAACTTAATTAATATTAAATTCATCCAATTTATATCCAAAATCATACAATTAATATTCAATTCATTCAATTAACATCAAAAAAAATTCAATTTATCAAATCAACACTAAACTAACATTCAATTTCATGCAATTTATATTTAATTTATCAAATTAACACCAAATTAATATTTAATTTATCAAATTAACATTCACTTCCATCTAGCATTCAGTTCATCAAATTAACATTCATATCCATCCAATTAACACTTAATTCAACAAATTAACATCTGTAATAGATTCAATTGATCAAATCTATACTAATAAGTTAATATTAAATTCCATTTTTATCTAATTAATATTTAATCCAACAAATTAACACCAAATTCAACTAGTTACATTAAATTTACTAAATTAACTTTTAATTTCATTTAATTAATACTCTGAATTAACTTTCTAAATCAAACAATAAAGATTCAATTTAGTAACATACAATTTCATCCCATTAATATTCAATTCATCAAATTCACACCCAATTAACATTCAATTTTATGTAATAAGCATTCAACAAGTTAACATTCAATTAATCAAATTAACGCCAAATTAATATTGAATTCATCTAATTTATATTCAAATTGTCCAATTAACCCTCAATTAATCAAATTAACATCCAAAACTATTTTAAAAATATTCAATTTATCAAATCAATTTTTAAAAAATATTTAAAAAATATTCAATTTTAATTGAGTTGAATTATAATTCATTAAAAATTATAATACAGACAAAAAAAAAATTAATTATCTAACCCGACATCCCATGTAAATCGTTTGTCCAATAATCTGGATCCATATCAATTGGCAATAGGCCAATAATATACCGACACATGGATGAATGAAATTTTGACACAATACTAACCCATTTCCCGCCCAAATCCATTCCTCTTGCTTCTTCCAGACGCTTAGTAGCTACGAATAGCTGGGTTGCTGCTTCACCTTTTTTTGTCTTTCTCTTTCTTTTATTTTCTGAGTTCTTCTCTTCTGCTTTGTCTCGGTTCCTCGTTCAAGTCTTCTAAAGTGGTGATAACCTCCTCCTCTTCTCTAATATTTTTAATCTCTGCTCAGAATATTTATAATGTAAGTTTTGTTTAATCCCAGTATAAGTTTTATTGTTTAGCACCAAAAAAGTGAACCTATTTTTATGGTTAGTGGTGGATTTTATATTCAGGGGGAAGAAGAGCTCAAGTGAATCTGATCGGCCAACAAGCTGATAAGTTTTTTATTAATGAGAGATTTGTATAATCTAAATACTAAACTAGTTTTATTGATCTTATTTGTATGCTATTGATGATGTTATTTCTCTATTGTAGCAAGGATTGTTTGAAGACAATGAAAGAAAAGGAAAATAAAAAACTCGGCCATGGGGTAAGGGATATTATGTAATTCTCCATTGTGTAGGGGATATGTTGCATATGTGTATGTATAACCATTCCACTCACTCATTCAGTTCATGAAACAACTTGGACTACAATGGAAGAATATGGAAGATTGTGAGAAAGAAAAATACATAGAGATGGCAAAGTCATCAAAAAAAGAAAAAGAGTTTTGCAAAAAGAAATCTACACCAAAAGAAAAGGTAAATCATAATACTAAATTATTTGTGTAATATGTGTTTATTTTGTGTGTTGTATAATGACAAATGTTTGATGGTACAATTGAGAACCAGATGTTCACCATGAATGATGGTGAAAGTAATAAAGAGGTTTAGCGATGAACAAAAATACGGGGTTGAAGAGATTGGTTTCAGAGGTTTGTTAAGCCTCAAATGCAAAATATTGAGGAGAGATTTGTGTGACTGGGTGGTTGAACACTTTGACCCTAATTCATTTGTGTTGAATATTCATGGGAAATCCTTAAAGTTCTCTCCTAAGGATGTAGAATCTATATTGGGGTTGAGATATGAGGAGATAGATGTGGAGACGAGTGGCCCCTATGAAAGAATAAAGGGAATCTATAATTTCATGTTCACTGGAATGAAGGATATTCCAGTGAACTATTTGAATAACAAATTGGATGAAATGAAGGTGGATTTAGAGGACTTTCAGCGTATCTTTATTTTATTTGTACTTGGATGTCTATTGTGTCTTACAACAAAGACCTCAATTAGTAGCTCATTCCTCCATTCTGTGGTGGATGTTGGTTCTTTGGGAGCGAAGAACTGGGCCAAGTTAGTGTTTGATGCCCTGACAACATTAGTGGTTGTCTACTAGTTCTCATGGTAATGTATTGATTGCTTGAAAGATCTTGTACTTAGTATTGTTTTTGTTTCGAATTGAGAGTAGTTCCTTGTTGTAGGTTGTTCTAAGAGAGAGTAGTTGCTTGTTATAGATTTTTTATCTTCAGCAATTGACATCCATAGGGGTTTCCCTTGTGCCAATCAAATGTCAATCCATTTCCCGCATTAGAGCATGGGGTGATTTGAAAATAAAAAATGGTGTGGTTATCTTTAAGAAGTTGACAAATATGAAAGAGGTATCTATTGTTATTATTTGTTAATAAGTGATGTGTATGTATTTCAATTTCAATTTGATTATTAGAGTTATGATTCAGAGTTATGTATGTTTTAGGTTCCAGTTGTAGGAGTAGCCCCCTTCAATGCACAACCACATGTTCCACTCATTGTGCAATCAACTGTTTCATGTAAAATTGAGGATGATCCTAACATAGGGCAGACAGGTGGTGGCCTATCCAAAGTATGTGTAATGATGTTGAACACGTACAATGTGGGTTAAATGTGTACCCATATTTTACCTTCAATACCCAGCAAAAAGCACTTGGAAGGGTAGAGGAAGGAAAAGAACAAGAAAAAACAATTGGCTTGCTTGATTTTCAAAGGTACTTCGTTTCAGATTTCAAGGACTATGAAAAGGTATGTAGATGTCCTATTTTTTTTTTTGTTTATAATTGATCATTTACACCATAATTAATATTCTTGTATTTGTTTATGTATGTATGTAGATCTATATACTCATGAACGACAATAACACCTATTGATATTTATGCGTGGTGGATGTAGTGAAAGAAAAAGTTTTATTACTTGATTCTCTACCATTATATCCCAATAATAGTTGTTTTTGTGCTGTTGCAAATGTGATTAAACAATTAGATCGAGTTCTTCAGGTTGTCATACCTAATTACAAGCCAACATTGACCAAGTGGGACACATATAAAGTGGATTGGGCTCCTAGGTAAACAAATATCTATGATTGTGGAATATTTGTCATAGAGGAGATGAATGCTCAATTTTTTGATCAATCATTCACAATTACGGTATGATAGCTATTCTCCTTATTTAATATTTAATAGTACTAAATTAAATTTGTGTATCTAATATTTTTCATTTTTAACTGTAGTTATTGGTTATTGTTTTTAGGATGAATCCAATACGATGCAGAAGGATCTAGCATTCAAAGTTATTACTCACATATATAACGAATCAAGAAACAAGATCATAAGAAAAGCACAACAACACCAACAAAAGAATTGTGGTAAAAATCGGAGATGATAATTGTCAATTATTTTATATGTGTGACATATATATATATTTTTTTTTTGTATACAAAAGTCATGTATAGTGTTTATGAGCTTGATTTAGTGGCATGATTTTTTTTTTTTGTATAAACAGAAAGAGCTAAATTGGAATCAATTCTTTTTTGCCAATGTTTTGCTGAATCAATTTTTTTTGCCTGTGTTTTGTTGGCCATGGGGTGGTGGTTGTGTTTTGCTGAATTATTTTTTTTTTGCCTGTGTTTTGCTGGCCATGAGGTTTTGTTGGACTGATTTTGGTGATTTGGGATGTTT
Organism: Ilex aquifolium; assembly: GCA_951799425.1. Taxonomy (NCBI): domain Eukaryota; kingdom Viridiplantae; phylum Streptophyta; class Magnoliopsida; order Aquifoliales; family Aquifoliaceae; genus Ilex; species Ilex aquifolium. The sequence goes on along the minus strand of OX637391.1, from coordinate 43,939,543 downwards.
GATGTGCGAAAATATGTAGATACCATTTCTTTTTTTGTGCAAACCATTTTTTTTTATGGATTCCTTTGCCTTTTGTTTATTTTCTCTTATACTCAATTTAGAATTCCTTCTTCGTGTGTCATTCTTTGTCTTACGTTATTTTGTCATTTCTTGGAGAAGATCATAACAAATGGAGAAAAGGATGAATGTTAGTTGTTAGGAGTACCTTTGATTAGGAATGAAAAAGATCATAATAATGCTAAGTTATTAGGAGTACGTTGATGAGGAAGATGAACAATCTGGAGTCATTCCTTATATAAGGCTACAGTTGGCAACAAACCATTCTCATATACCATTCTTACCCACCATTCTCACCGACCATTCTCATTCTAATGGAACCCAAGACTTTGACAATAGTTATACAAGCGTATTTTTTTTTTTTTTTGCATTTTTTTTTAGGTGGGGACTAATGTTGTTAGGTGGGAACTAAATATTCTACCTCTATCTATATAACATAGTGTAGCTATATTGCTTTTGAGATAAATTTTCTTCATCTTCATCGTCCAGGCCTACAGTATGTCAACACAATATCTGAGTTACTTATATATAACCTACACATCAATTGTCCTGCACATATATACAAATGACAGTGTGCAAACCATTTTGAGTTGTAGGTGACATATAAATAGTTTTTATTAACAATAGTGGCAATGCTAAAAGGGTGAAAGTTTGTTATTGGTAAAATATACTTGTTGAAGGTATATGTTTTATGATAGATTTTTTCCCCCCATAGATTCGCCGGATTTCATGCCCATATAGTGTACTTGTGCTACGATGGGAGAATTATTACACCACCCCTTGCCCTATTTTCGATCGCCCTATTTTCGATCGATTAAAGAACATTTTTCCTCCACCTACGGATAGTTCAACTGATTCTAGTAAGAAAATATGTAAATTCAACAACCACCCAACCCAGATGTGAATTAGCATTAGCATCTGGACACAAGTGAGAAACTGGCATAGGTTATCTATTTTTTTCTTTTAAAGGAGAAGTTTTATTGCAAATTAAACCAAAGATTTACAAGAAGCAACAGGAAAAAAAAAGAATTTTCAATCCTTATTTACATGGCTTTAATCCTTCAAAAAATGAAAAAACCAATAAAACTTCCCCATGGCTCTTCGAACTGCTCCCAACAAGCAACAACTAGACCACTAGACTGCTTTGAGTACACTTCCCATTATTCCCCTTTATCATCAAATAGCAACACAATTTTCCTTCTCAAGAGGCTGTCCATTGGTTTGCAAAGGGGCCCTAGAGCTGTTGCAAACGGATTTAAAATATATCATTCCACCCAAAATATATCTTGCAAAGTACCATTTTTTAAAAATATTTTATACCGTTGAACACTAGTAATAACCTGTGCCTTTGCCACCCAAAAAAACTCGTCAATTTGAAATAAATTTGCTTTCATTTGCTTTAATTAAAAAAATTGAATCAATCGAGTCTCCACTATTTTTTTTCAAAAAATTTCAACAGAATTTCCTATAAAGGTAGAGCTTATATATCTCATTATATATATCATTGCGCAACACAAACCATCGCATAATCAATCTCAAGAAAAATTTACTCAATGAACCAAACAAATCAAAGAAAAAATTCACATCTCACTACATAATCCAAACTAATCAAAAAACCAAAATTCACAGTTTACAATTATACATAAAAATTATCATAATTCAAACAAAACATATAACCATCAAAATTATATATAATAATCATCACAATTCAACTCTATTTTTCCACAAAATCACCATTCCAGAGAACCCAATTTTATACTTAAATGGAATCCATGAGGCCACCAAACATATCTCCAAAATAAAGCATAGCAAACATAGAAAGCACCTGACATCCAAGAGGGTTCTCTTTCATATTTGTTGTCGATAGATACATATAGGCACCACACTTGTAGAAAGACATCCCCACCGCTGCCCCAACATGTAACCACCGCTTCCGAGCACCCAATCCTCGGTATTCAACAAATGTAGTGGGACAAGCAGCTGCACTCTCTACACAATTTTTTGTATCCAATTTCGTGTGGCCAAAAAATTGAACAATCCCAAGAAAAGTAATAAAAACAAAATAACTCCAAACTAAAATCCAATTGAGTTGATATAAACCTCAAATTCAATTGCGAGTTTCAAGGAAACCAAGCAATGTAACATCAAATAAAATCAAATAAGAACTCACAATCCCCAATTCAAGATTCCAATAAAGTAATCAAACCTAAAATTCAAATCAAATCAAACCATAACAAAATCAAACCCAAAGCAATCACAACCTTATTTGAAAACTAAACCTAACATTGAATTTCAAAACCATAACATCCAATCAAATACCACCAATAACAACTATAACATTCAATAAAAGCCCCATCTTATAATAACGTCCAAAAAACCATTTCATACAATTAATGTACAATAATCATCAACGCAACATCCCAACTCATTCGACTAACAAAAACCCTAACATCTAAAAACCCAACAAACCCTATTTAATTCATTTTCTTGCCGAGGAACAAACTCCAGTTGCCCTCGTAAAAAACTTGCATGGCCAAACCACAAAAAATGCTTTCCTATACCCCATAGATTATGTTCTTAAGTAATCAGTACAACTCAATACTCATGAAACCATGTATAAACAAAAAAGGCCTAGCAAATAACATGAAATTATTAACATCAATCACATATTTGCAGACTCACCAAATATGTCAATCCCCAGTCTTTCATAAATGGGGCTGAAGAAACCATCAACAAACTGAACAAACCACCATGTGACAGCCACGGGAAAGAGAACCACACTGCAAATTCACAATTTTAAAAATGAATTCACAATAAAAGGTGAAAAATAACCCTATAAGCTACTAAAACAATTTCTTAGCTTAGCTTATTACCATCCAGTCATAAAATTTTTTGAAACCCAACTTTGGAGAACAACATAGCAAGCCTGATCAAATGCCAGAGTCAATACCATATATCGGCAACACACAAAAGCTTCGAGCAATATACTCATGAGCAATAACTAGACACAAAATGCATATCAATTTACACCAAAAAAAAAAAACCAATGTTCCTTTTTTCTTTTCTTTTTTATTCTTTTATATTTTGGTGAGGTTGAGGGCAAGGTTGGGCTATTTAGTGTTTCCGCATCTATGACTAATTAACAAACAAGTAAAAGAGTACATTTCCCTATCTTAGATAGCTTAAATGATTCCAAAGCATAAGTAAGAGAAAATTTACCAGAAAATCATTACCATTTCTCCACCAAACATAGTCATCTGCAGAAAAACAAATGATCAACCCAATGAATTTCACCAAGATGGTCCAACACATTGATTGAGGTCTTTCTCAAAAACTTACCACTCCATGATCCCATAGAAGTGCTGTAATAACAAATTCATTGTTGATGTCTAGCAACAGTGAAAGTAACGATTTAGACCCAATCACCAAGAAATGCTCCACAAATCCAGGATGGAAAACATAATAAATCAATCAAACCATGACCCAATCACCAGAAAATGCTCCACAAATCCACCAGTCATTTGCACTGTGAGCAGCGACAATTCGATAAAAGAAGACGACAGCAGCAAAAGGGAAATCCAAGAAACACCCAACCCGCAAAAAACTCACCCGCACCCTTAACCATCACTGCTGGACAATCGAGTAAAGACAGAGAGTCAAATATTAAGAAAGAGAAGAGAGTGAACACGCGTGTGTGTTTGGTTTGCTGGGAAGAAATCAGAGAGAGGTTGCTTTGCTTTATAATTGGCGCAATCCAATCACAAAACACAAATCCCTTCCCGAAAACCCCAAACCAACCCCCTCCCAAAAACCCCAAAAGCTCCAAAATCCTATGATGTTGCCTCTGTGTGTGTGTTCTACAAAAACCCAAAACACAAACCCCCTCCCGAAAACACCAAACCAAAAGCCCCTCAACCCAGAATCCTGTGTGTTTTGTGAAAATCCCAAAACAGAAATTGAGCCCTATTGTGTGTGCCGTTGTGTGTGTGTGTGTGTGTGTGTGCGCGCGTGTGGCAGGAACAGAAAGAGGTGGAGAGATAAAGAGAAGGAAGACATAGCTAGTGTGAAGAAAAGAGTGAGGAGAGAGAATAGAGAGGGAGAGAGACGTTGTTGAATAGAGAGAGCCTGATCAGTGATGTGTAAGCCATCCAAATCCAACAGGGATAAGTTCATTTTGTGAAGGGATAAATAGTGATGCTCTAACCATTGTCTTGTCCCCGTTTTTGTTGGCAATGTGTGTTACAAAACTGATAGCCAACTCCATGCGCATTTCTATATTAGGTTCCTACAAAAGTAAGAAAACATGTGCATTGACATATTAGAAAATCATATTCTATAACAGTTCTAAAACAACACTATATGAGGTACTACAATATTCTGTGTACTATATACCCATATAGGGAATTTTGGACCCAAATGTGGCGCCCGAATCATCTCGATGATGTCCATTCCACAATCGTATCCATTGCTTTGTATCGACACCCATCTTGGTTTAAGATAGGTCATTTGTCGATTGGGGTGACCTTTTCCGATAACTCAGCAATTAGACGATGTAGTACATTCACATGTTCACGAGTACCAAGTATGTAGATGATAAATATTGAGATTACACCTTTCACAAAATTTACTTGGAGTACATAAATTTTACCGTTTTTGCAGCCTGTTGCAGGGATCACGCAATGTGTCAAGAATCATAACCTCCTTATTCTGTACATCTACTACAATTAAGTACCAATGAATATCCCCATCATTTATTTGTACATATATCTACAATATAAAACATGTAAAACAATGATTATTGAGACATCATAAACATTCATTTAGTAATAAGGAGGACGAATATAATATAAGTAGCAACGTCAAACCTTATTACATTTGTTAATGTCGCGAATGAAATGGTCATAGATGGATCTAAATTTATCGTCCAATAGCTAAACACATGCAAATAAGCAGATTAAAACCTCAATTTTCCATACACGAAAACAAAAAATTGAACCCCGACAACCCATATTGGGTTGTGGCGGTTGCATTGGCAGGCTCGCAACGCAAAGGGAGATAGAGACCGAGAGAAAGAGAGAGAGGGCAGTGTCGCCTGAGAGGGTTCGTCAACAAGCAACGGCGTAGAGGAATTGGTGGAAAAAGCGATTTATGGCAAAATCTCCAAAAGGGTAAAAGTTGATATTTGGGATCTTGGGTTGGGGTTTTCTTCAAGGGGTTCTTCGGTTTTAGTTAATAAGATTGGGTTCTTGAATTCGATTTCGGGTTCTTCGGTTTTGGGTAATAAGATTGGGGTTTTTGAATTCAATTTTGGGTTTCGATTTTGAGCAATAAGATTGGGTTCTTGAATTCGATTTTGGGTTTGGGTTCTTAAATTCGATTTTTGGGTGATGTAATAGAGGTCGTGATTTTAGTAGGATTGGTAACTTGATCGCTAACCATATACATAAGACCGATCTTGATTTCAGATGGTTGATTGCTAAACATGCTATATGACCGATCCTGATTTAATTTACGATCGGTAAGCTTGATCGCTACACAATTAAGACCAGTCTTGATTTACCAAAAAAAAAAAAAAGTGGTGGTAAACTTATCAAAAAAAAAAAAGAGGCAACTTATCACAGTATTCTTAGCCCCAAAAAGTGATATTCTTGCCCAAAAATCGATAATCTTACCACAAAAAGTTGTATTCTTATCCAATAGTGATAACCTTAGCCTAATCTTACCAAAAAAAATGGTAATCTTACACCGAAAAATGGTAAACTTACCCAAAAAATTGTAATCTTACCCCAAAATTCTTACCCAACAAATCAGTGATAACCTAACACAAAAGCGGTAATCTTATCAAAAAAAAAAAAAAAATGATAATCTTACACCCAAAATTGTAATCTTAGCCCAAAAAATTGTAATCTTACCAAAAAAAAATGATAACCTTACCCTGAAAAATGATATCCTTACCCAAAAAGTTAAAGTTGTATTCTAACCCAACAAAACAATGGTAACCTACACCAAAAGTGGTAATATGATATCTTACATCAAAAAAAAAAAAAAAAAAATAGAATTCTCACGAGCTTGCGCTAATTTCCCCTAGCTAATTACCCCAATTATTTTTCTCATATCATCGTAAATATCTTACATTAAATTTGTCATTTAATTACTCAAACCCCTGACGTTTGAAATATTATACACAGATCTCCTAAAGTTTATATGTATGTAACACTTGCACCCCTACCGTCAATATCCATTAAAATATCTATTAGTAAATTACACTCGGACTCCTGAAATTTGTAGGCATATAATACTTAGACCCCTTAAGTTTAAAATGTTACACTTACACCAAAAGTACTCCAATCAAAAATAAAATATCAAATATTTTAAATTTTACAATTAAAATTCATGTTCTATTATATCATTTATTAAAATAAAAATTTAATTTTTTCTTTAAAAATTATAATTTAGTATACAATTATACTATCAATTAGAATAAAATTAAAAAAAAATCAAACAAATGATCTAAGTCATTTATAATAGAACATGAATTTTACAACCAAAATTCAAGTTCTATTATGTCATTTATTGAAATAAAATCAAAAATAAAAATCTATTTTTTCCTTAAAAAATCATAATTAGTATACAATTATATTATCTATTGGAATAAAACTAAAAAATTAAACAATGGGTCAAATTGTAATGGACACAATATCTTTTACCTTTAATTGAGATAATTTAGTAGTTCAATGAGTCAAACTATAATGTGCACAATATCTTCTAATTTTAATTGAAGTAACTTAGTAGTTTAATTTGATCGTTTAGATGACTAAATTAAATTCCAATAGATAATATAATTATATAGTAATTGTGATTTTTTAAGAAAGAACAAGATTTTATTTTTTATTTTATTTCAATAAATGTCATAATATAATATGAATTTTGGTTGTAAAAGTTAAAATATTTAATATTCTATCTTTGATTGAAGTATTTTTGATCTAAGTATATCATTTTAAACTTGAAAGGTCTAAGTATTATACGCCTACAAACTTCAGGGATTTTGAGTGTAATTTATTAGCAAATATACTAACGGACATTGACGGTAATGATCTAAATGTTACACGCGTATAAACCTTAAGAGGTCTGAGTGTAATATTTCAAATGTCAAGGAGTTTAAGTGATTAAGTGACAAACCTCAGGGAATCTGTGTAATTCTCCATAAATTTTAATGTCATCCAAAAAAAATACCCAATCCAACCCAAATATATACGTACTTTTTGGTATGTATTTTTTATTCAAGTTTTACTGTATATTTTTTATTCAAGTTTTACATAAAGACAAATAATTATCATATTTTAAAACTAATTTTAATTTTTGTGGGAAGTTGTTGCTCGTTAAATAATCAAAAGAAATAATGCACCGATTTCATCGGTGGTAAGTTTTTAGAGTACGTGTATTCTTCAGAAAGCTTCTATTTTTTTAGTATCATACCGAAAAAATAACAGTTGGTACCTAAGTGAACTCTTATATTTAAGGGTGAGAGATTTGAGAGCCAAGGGATGTGAGAGAGAAGCAATGAGAGATATATCAAGTTGGATGGAGGATTTTTGCTATAAGCAGGTTTGAAAGTCTAACCTAAATCAATTAGATTATTATGTAAGTCTAGTGAGTTATCAGTTTATCGACTAAATCATTTACGATTAGGCTCAACTCTGTCAATTTTATATTGATTTCATGTCAATTGCATGGGTGTTGTGCAATTGCATGGCTCAACCCTAAATCAAGAATATTTAAGTTTGACAGCATACCAAAACACAAAAAAAAAAAAATACACATGAAATCAAACAACAAATTAAATCAAAAAGTAATATTAACATATATCTCACTAAATAAATTCATATTGAATTTTTTTTTTATTTGAGGGGTGTATGAGAGAAAATAGTAAATGAAACCCTAATTTTAAAAAGATAGATGCAAACTTGTTTGTTTATAACATGAGATGAACTTAGTTAAAATGAGATGGATATAGAAGGAATATATTTAATAGTTTAATTATAAAAATTTTAGTAGGGTAGAAATGAATATTTGTGGGATGAAAATAGACCCATGAATTTATATGGATCAAAACTAGTTGGTTGAAGAACCAAACATCACAGAAAAGACTCATCGACCCACTCTACACCCAAACACAAGCCAATAGACCCAAAATGCCAAATACACAAAGATGGCACATGCACATGTAGAATTACGAGAGACGATTATATGAAACAATTATCATAAGATTATGATAAATGTTATTAATAAAGAATACAATATAAAACGGTAACATATCAATAATTAAAATTACAAAAGTGATATTCATATGCTAATTTACGAATCAAAATCAAGGAATTGTTAAGCACAAACAGATATAAATTGAAATAATTGCTTAGTAAGTACCAAAAAATGGATTTTCGAAGAGAAAATGATGGATTTTCAGAGACTCCTATTTTTATTTTTTGATGGATCAGCACCGAAGATTCGTCATGGTGGTGGTGGAGGAGGAGAGAGAGAGGTGGTCGTGGTGGAGAAATGGCGGGAGAAATGCTAAGTTATGTATATGTTTTGTTAAAGAGAAATTAGGAGGAAGCTGGGTAGCTGATAAGCCAAAATAGTGGTACAGAGAGAGGACAGAGGACAGAGGTTTCTTCACACTTCACAGAAGCAGGAAAATCCAAGTACAAGATTTGATGGAAACAACACAATAACATCACAAGAATCTCTGAGACGTAAATAGTGTTGATAGAAACAATCCCATCAGTTACTGTTTATCCAAAAGATATGGTAGCATATCAGGCTGTCGATATTTGATAAGATACATTAAAATGATACGAATTGAACATGAAATTAATGAATCGAACATGAAATTAAACGAATTAATAGTTTAAAACAAGTCAACACGAAAAAAATCATATCCGATTCATATCAAAATGATTTTGACCTGAGTAATCCATATATTTTAAACGAATTGACATGATTCAAACACAAACTCAACCTAACCGATATATGTTTTGTTAAAGAGAACCTAGAAGGAAGCTGGATAGCTGGTTCTCAAACACCACACCAGCCTTTTGGTCCGAGTAAGAGAGAGGACAGAGGACAGAGGTTTCTTCACACTTCAGAGAAGCAAGAAAATCCAAGTACAAGATTTGATGGAAACAACCCCATCAGTTACTGCTTATCCAAAAAGTAAAGGTACCATACCATACTCAACAACATAAGGATTTTCATGCCGTATTTTCATTAATTTTAACAATTAATTTTAAATTTAATGATTAAATAATTATAACATAATAAAAAATTAATGCTTGACGGATTGTTATTAATTGTACAATAAATGTTGGTACAACAAAAATACTGTTCATTATTCTAACCAGACTCTCCAATAAAACACCATCACTTACCGAGTTCGGACAAAAACATTGTTGGGAAAAAAAACAGTTTGATAGAGAATTCAGTGATATACAATTAATAAGGTATTAAAGTTATAGGTATTAAGAGTGAATTATATTAGTGCTATCCAATTTTATAAAAGTTATATTTTTTTTTGTGATTGAGGATAAAATTGTATAAAATAATAATTAAATAGATAAGTGTAAAATTATCGTAAAGTGATAAATAAGATTAAAAAGTATATACTATACAATACCATGAAAAAAAAAATATATATATATATATATAAAGTTTTATTATGAAAATTTATGCTAATAGATAAGATTCGTGATAGGGTTTATATAGGAATCCATATGACATACATAAGGAAGTAATAATAAATTACATAATTCAAACAATAAATTTTTTTTACATTATTATCATATTTTTCTTATGATTAAATATTTTATAGGTATTTGTCTCACATTCTTTTGCTTTTTGTACGGAATTGTGGGAGAGAGGAAACAAAATGATAAAAATCTGAGTAAGGAAAGATTACGGTATCAATTTTAATATCGTATTAAATTTATAATTTTTTGATGTATAAATTACAACTATAAAAGAAATTATTGATCCTATAAAAGTTACAAATTTTAAATTTTAAGTTACATATTTTATAGGTAAAATTATAATTGATTAAGAGTATTCATAATTGATCACAATATTTTATGATCAATCATGAATTACCTCAAATAATTATAACATCACCTCAAAATTACCGCTTTGTATATATTTATAAATTAAGATAAGGTTATATTATCGTAATATATTTATAAGTTTTTGATAGAATATTAAAAAATAAATTTTTGTCATAGATTTTGTTTTACGTTATTTGTGATCATTGAACGTAATAATAATTAGTTAAAGTATATTAAAATATTAAATTAAGTTAATTTTCCCGTATCTTGTTTTCGTAAAAGAATGTATAATTTATATTTATTTTCTAACTTTTTCTCCTCCAATTACTTGGCTGTTTGATCTAGCTTGCAGCAAGTTGACACAAAACATAATCTAAAATCAAATTGATGTGATCTCTTATTGAACATTTTGCACATACTAATCCCACTTTTTCAATGGAGAAAATCTTTAATGGCTTTACTTTTTCAGATCTGCGAAGTCAAAAGCTAGTGTATAGGGCTAAGAACCTTGAAGAGGCTCGAAGGTACAAAGCACAAGAAGAAATCGTAGCGTTGTTCTGATCTATCTGTCTGTAATGAAAAAGTTTACAGTGATTTTGATGTGAGATAAGTCATTTCATGTCAACACTTGAAAAACGTTTAGTTTTAATATTATTATTAATTTATTTATTTTTGGGGAGGGGAAGGGAAATGAGGAGAGATACTTGAATGCTTGACGTCAAAAAAATAAAATTTTTACAAGACAAAGAGTATTAATTAACCAAAGACCTATTAATTTTAATATTATTAATTCATGATATGTCATTAATATTGTCATATTATATTACCATTATAATGAATATTTTTTTCATTTCTTCTTAGATGTAAACTGTAACAATAATGCTACGTCATTTTAATATAAACCATTACATTAAGGAGTCCCGTTAAATTTATTGAATATTTAAATATTAAAATTATGCTATATAAGATAGTGTAAATAAAGTGGTACACATATTATTATTGAAATAGTAAAAAATGTAGTATAGAAATTACAATTTTAAATTTTATAATTTTTTAAGGAGAAGTTATAATTTTTTTGAGATAAAAATTTTTAAGAGCTAAATATAGGATCGATTCTAAAATATTGGATCAATAATAAAAGTGACAATTTTTAAAGCTAAAATTATAATTTTAAAAAATTACGTTGTAACTTTTAAAAATAAAATTACAGTTCATCCGTGATTATAATTTTACCTTTAAAAATATAACTTCACCCCAGAGATGTTTAAATTCAGAATGAAGTATTTTTTAAAAAAAAAAAGTGTATGCTATGCTTTTATGAGTTCAATTATATTAATAATTTAAAAAATAAATTTGAAATTATTGTCAAGTGATAATTAAAATCAGAAAAATACAATTGCACAAAAAACAAATCTTTTTATTCCATATGATGGACCGTCTAAGCGCAAAGGTTGGTCAAATTCTAGCTTATTGGAACTAGTGGTTCACAATTGGCAATTAAAAATGTCTGAGCCAGCATAAGTGGGACCCAGACAAGTACAGTCAGTTCAACCACTCCCTCAAGCTGCCACCAACCCCAAGTACAAGAAGGCCTAGATGGAGGGTCCCAAGTATCGAGTGTTTACCCGACGTCATTGATAGTGACCAATGATGTATATTAATTATAAAATATTATATTGTCTCGGATCAAACTACGGTACAATCTTTTGATTTTTCGGTATAATACCAAAAATTAATATCCACTGTAAATTCATCTAACAACAAAAGTGAGTTGTTGATCAATATGTCATTTCTAATCTTTTTTTTTCCAAAGAGTAATCGGTTACCTGATGGTTATTGGCTGGTAAACAAAACAAGAATGTGAAAGGACTTGTCAGATAGTACATCATGATTACTAATAATTTTATTAAAATATACTATAATATTGTTACTATAATGAAAAATATATTTACAACTTCAATCAATAAAAATAGTAGAATTATGGTTTTATTGAAGAATTTTGTTTACCACGTTTGTGTCAATAATTACAAATGGGTAAGGAACTGTTACTATTCTTTATCAACAATTATGACAATTAATGATAAAATTACAACATCACTTAAATCATTGTTCATCAGGTAAAAGGATGAATTACCATATTTGTGGATAAGAGTACGAGAGTTGTGAATATTTTTACAAGGGTACAAGAACATTTACTAGTGCATACTTTTACAAAGAGTAATGAAAAAAATAGTTAGATTTCATTTAGGAAAAAAAAATGATGTAATTTAATGACATGTGTACTTAATTTGTGAATAATTTACAACTACTCTAAAAAGATATACCAGTCTTGTGGATAAAATTGCAAGTAGAGAAGAATATTTACTAGTTCAATGGTTCAGTTTATGATATTTACTAATCCTTGATCGATCATTAAATATAATTGATTAATCAGTAACACACAGAATATAGTTATATACTTCAAATAATACATCTACAACAATATGATCAATCGTTATATATTTTTGATTGATCGAATTCACTTACTAATTAAATTTATGACACTTCAGGGTACGTTTAGGAGGCAGGTGAGTTCATGAAAACATATGAGGAAGGTTTTACCACAAAAGTGGATGACTTAATGTAAATGCTACAAGTCGTACAAAAATTGTATTTCTAGGTTTGTTAATGTTACACCAAAAGTGGTTAATATTGCGAAGGTATAGGTAAGTATATATAATATTTATGGGAGTCATTATAGGTAGTTTTTACTAAGAATGTGATGAAAAGGATATTGATAGATTTACCACCATAATGGTTAGATTTAATAAAGGAATAGAAAAATTACGCCACTTAATGAAATGTTTACGACATTTGTGAATAATTCACAAGTATTTGAATATAATTTACCAGTTTCGTGGATAAGTTTACAAGTATTAAGAAGTATTTACTACTTATATGGTATATTTTACGATGTTGGTATGTATCATAAAACTATTAAGGGTTCGTATATGACACAGTCCGATGGGGTAAAGAGAATAAATTTATGATGCTTAAGAAATATTTTATTGGAGTTGAAGGTTTTGTTTCGATTTTTTGGATAAGTTTACGACTTCTATGGTAAATATATCATATGTATGAGAGTCATTATAATAGGTTAATACGAATGTGGTGAAAAGAGATATTCATAGATTTACAACCACTATGGTTAGATTTCATATAGCAAAGAAAAATATACGTCAGTAATGAAAATTATTACGTTGTTTGTGGATAAGTTACACGTAGTTGAGTAAGATTTATTAGTTATGTGATGTGAAATACCAACTTTGTTAATGAATTTACAAGTGGATAAGAGTATTTACTACCTGTATGGTATAAGTTATAATATTTGTGCATACTTTTATGAGTGTTAAGGATATAATTACGTGACAGGTTGGATATATTAAAACATTGGTGAATGATTTTTGACTCAGATGCATATATTTACATGGTTTAATGAACATTTTACTAGAGTTGAAGATTTTGTTCTAATTGTTTTGGATAATGTTACGAGTTCAGTTGATACATTTTTGTTTTAAGTTGGTTAAGTTTACGACAAAAGTGGTTAATATTACAATCTTACAGGTAAATATATAACATATGTGGTATACATTATCATGGGTTTTAATACGAATGTGGTGAAATAGAAATTCATAGATTTACCACTATAATGGATAGATTTCATATAGAAAAGGAAAATTTAAGTAAGTTAATGAAATTTATACTTCTTTTTTTGAACAGATTACAAGTTGTTGATGAAGATTTATCATTATTTTGGTCTCAGATATCAAATTTCTGGACTATGTTACAAGTGCAGATGAGTATTTACTACATGTATGGTATATTTTACAAGATTTGTAGGTGATTTTATGAAATGTAAGGATTTAGTTACAAGGTCAATGGAAATATTTAAAACATATGATGACAGATTTACGACAAACGTGGATAACTTTGGGAGGGTTAATAACATACAACAAAGGAAAATTTACGTCTTGTAATTAACTTTTTATGACAGATGATAACAAGTTCTCAGTAATTAAGGAATATTCATCATTGTTTTGGTGTGAGATAACCATAGTTGTGGATTATCTTACAAGTGGAGAGGAGTATTTACTAATTGCATGAAAAATTTTACGATAAAGTCGATAAGTTTACGAGCGTTAAGAACATTATACAAGATTTTAAGGTTTTGTTGCGATAGTGTAAGGGATTGATCAATCAATAAATAATGATCGATCATTTATCAATCTGAAATTTAAAGATCGATCAATTATTATTGTGATCGATCGATCAGGTGTAAAAAATGGTCACATTCTGAAATTTACGATCAATCAATTAGTAATTCGATCGATCATTAACATTTTGAAACTTCGTGATCGATCAGTGAAAAATGATCGATCTAAGATTCCTTTCTGAAACATAACAATCGATCATTTACCAATCCGATTGGTCCTTCGCATTCTGAAACGTAGCGTTCGATCAGAGAATAATGATCGATCATTTAGTAATGCGATCGGTCGAGCAGATGTATAAAATGTTCACATTCTGAAACTTCGTGATCGATCAGTTATTCGTGATAGATCAATTTAGAGGTGTTGTTGTAGTAGATGAATGATTGTTCAATCCCCCCTCATATTAGCGTTATAATTGTGGATAGTCTGAAACTATTCGATCGATCATGTATGAGTTCGATTGATCATGTTTTTTTTTTCCCAAATGGATCCAAGTGACGTCGTTTAGGGGTTAATTCCATACCAATCAATCAGGTTGTGATAGCTAGGTACACCAGTTCCCTCCTATTTCCTATTAATCCCGCCAAAAACCAATACCCAGCTCCCTCCCTTATCTGAACATGGGGGTCATTGGGTCTCCTCTTTCTATCTTCCAAAAGTAGCTTGTCCTCTATGCATCCCAATCCCTCTTTTTTGTTCCGACATCGGTGCCTCCCTCTGCATCACAATCCCTTTTATTCCTTCCAATATGAGTTTGAGGTCATAAGTATCTCCTTTCTTTATTCCAAAATTGGTTTGTATTGGTCTACGTAGAAGTGTGTTCACTCGTCATTTGGAGGTAGTATCGGTTCCTTCTGATTAACGAACAAAAGGAAATACATAATAAGGTATGAAAAAAGTAGTAGTGAATATATGAAATGTTAGTTTTTTATAAATGGTAGAGTTTGACCTCTCTGCGTGTGTCATACTTGCAAACATTTACATACTGGTATTGATGTTATAGTTATGAATGAATGTGTTGGTGAGTGAGTGTGTTTGAGAAGGATTTCTGAATGGTTTAGAGAAGTGTATGTGTAGCATATACTTATTTATTTGACCTATACAACATATGACATTTACAGGGGAGTAACAAGCCCCTGGACTTGGGAAGTTCAATTTGGCGATATTTCTAATGTAAGATATGATTATATTGTTGAATATATTTCAGATTCATCACATTTCAAACTTCATATTATGGTACATATTCCAGGGGAAAGAAGAGGTCCCACGAGTCAAAGGCTGAAGGCTTTAAAGCACAACGTCCACCTGGCGCATGGTTATTTTTCTAGTATGAAAAATTAGTGTATTGTAGGTTCAAATTTGTTTGTGGTTAATGTTTATTTGATAATGTACGCATTTCTTGTACTTCCATTACAGTAAGGAATGAATGGAGAATATCAAAGGAAATGCTGACAAAAAAGTCACACGCGAGGTATAATTTATTTTACAAAGAGCGACTATTGTTTGGGATAGTGAAAGTAATAATGGCTTCCAATTGACACTTGTACTCATAAGGTGATTAAAGAACTGGCTGATCAATGGAGGAAGATGGCAGATAGTGAGAAACAGAAGTACAGAGAAATGTTTATACAGGCAAAGAATGAATATGATCGTGTGAAAGATAATTCTAGGGAAATGGCAGTATAGGTAAGTATAATGTCGATGTTAATTTTTATGTGCATGGTTTACATTTAGCGCACCTCTCCAACTGACTTTTCTGTATATGTTTTGACGAATTATCAAAGGGGACGCTTGGTACAAGGTGTTCGCCCGGAAAAATTGTAAAAATGATACGAAACTTATGTGATGAGCAGAAAGCCGCAATAAAGGAACTTGGTTTTGGGGGGATATTGAGCCTCAGATGTGGGAAACTAAAGGGGGTTTATGTGCATGGTTGATTGAACGACTCGACACTGTGTCCTTGACATTAAATGTCTACGGTGAAGCTATTCAGTTATCAGCCATGGATGTAGAATCTGTCATGAGTTTGAGAAATGAAGGGTTGGACGTGGAGACTACTGGGCCGAGTGAAAGAATTCATGGCATTTGGATTTCATTGTTCAATGGAGTTAAGGATATCCCGTTGAGACACGTGAATGACAGACTTTGTGTACTTAAAGTGGATTCAGATGAGTTTAGGATATATTTTGTGCTATTTCTTATCGGACATCTTCTATACCCAACCATGCGTACTTCAATCAGCAACATGTATCTTCACACTGTCGTAGACGTTCCTTCTATAGGAGAGAGAAATTGGGTGAAATTTGTATTTGATGGTATGGTTGAAGGGGTACGAAAATATCAAACACATGATCATAAAAATATCAGTGGATGTTTACTTGTTCTTATGGTAAGGCATCAATTTATTTTTTTAGTATATTTATGTTGTGTTCGTTTCACAATACTTATAGTGAATTACCTTTTTTATTTTTGTATTGTAGATAGTATATTTGGAGCGGGTCACACCCCAAGAGGTATTTGTTAAACAACCGCCTTGTAGAAGCAACCCTCGAATTGATGCATGGGGGGATGAGGAAATTAAGAAACATGTAATCATGTTGAATAAGTCCAAACGACTAGCATGTCAAGAGGTTACTTGGTATGTGTTTGACGACACCATGAATAGACCCCCACCAGCTGGTACAATAAACTTCAGGAAACGATCCACCCATGCAGTGAAGCAAACTATTTTGACATCAGATGAAAAACCACCGGTACGCATATACCATGATACTGAAATCACATTGATGTATAATAGTTTTTGACACATTAGTATTTGTGTAAATGTGCAGGACTGGGAGGCCAGAATGTCTAGGATGGAGAATGCGATTGTTAACCTAACCGGCATGGTCGGCTCAATGGTTAGTATGATGCAAATGTTCATGATACAAATATTCATGGGTTACAAACAAAATGCTCAATGGTTAGCTTGATGCACCGAAACCATCAAATTACGAAGAGATAGACAATCATTCTGATGTTGGACAAGTTGATGAGCAAAAAAAATAAAATTGACTTGAATAAAAATGTAAACTCCAACTACCTTAATGAAGTGGATGTGGACTACCGGATTTGGACATCCATTGCCGCTTTTCGTACCCCACCACCAAAACCATTCCAGGAGGCACGGTGACGGCCATTGAATACTGGCAATGTGGGTTACAAACAGAATAACATTGGTGACATGCAAGAGACTTCTTACTCATGCACCCAAACATCGTTACCACCAATGCAGTGTGAAGAGATTCTAAACGGAGGCCAAGCAAATATGTGATGTCACCATATGAACAACCAAATGTATAACCTACATCAAACTTAATGTATTACGTACCTTATACATTATCCTCACTTATATTTTTCTCACTTCAACTACAACATCGTGGGGTGAAGAAGGATGATAACAAAGAGGGCAAGGGGGAGGTGAATAATCCCCCGGAACACATTCAACCAAGGGACGATTCCATGCATAAACATTTAATGCCTAAGGTTATCACATCATTTCTTATTATCCAATTTTTTTACATGTGTATGTTCAATTTCTCTTTGCACAGGGCGGTGACCACATGAATGGTTATGACAACAAGGCAGTGATCGATGTTTACAAGACTCCGCATAAGCCTGCTAACAAAATGAAATTGTCTTGTAATAGTGCATCAATTGCTGAAATTCATAAGGTCTATTTTGTTCTATTGTTGAGTATGTGACAAACTTGAATGATAGTTAAATGTTACATGTTGGGTAAACAGATTTCAGATTCCACTTTGGGTATCCCACATCCCGTTGAGGAATATGAACATGTAGACATACTTTATCTTGAAGATAAGCAATTGATTCTGAATTACATATTTGACAAGAATCTTGACATGAGGTATGGTTATTTTAAATGTAACCCTTTATACATTTTAATAATGTATTACATACACATAATCGAAAATAATTGTACGCTGATTTTTTTGTGTAATTTTTAAAAAAAAAAAAAAACATAGAGGCTTTAATTAGGTTTGAACACGACCATGTTGCAAGTCATTCCCTCATGACACTATTACCAAAGCAGTGGTTACTAAATTCGGTTGGTTAATTTGAGGCTTTTTTTTTTTACCCATACATTGTTACCATAAATTATACCCATTGCATTTTACATTGGTATTTTCCGTTGAATGTCACAGGTTGTGGACTTGGCTCACAATTTGTTATCTAAGGAAGATAAGACAAATCCAAAAATCGGGTTAGAGAGGTGGTTCCTACCCACGTGGTTCTCTGTAAGCACTAACTTGTGAGGCTTTGGTAGTACCTAATTTTTTTAAACAAAATTACATACAATAGGTGTATGTAATGTTGATTGTTGTATTCTGCAACAGGCATGAGCTCGGGCTGTGGCTAACAGTGAAAGTAAAAAAAATTTGCTTCAATCTATGTGTGCAATGAATGGGAAGCACATAAAAGAATTTACATACTGTGAGAAGGTGTGTTATAACCATACTGTTAATCCGTTTTGAATTCCAAGACCTAACATTAGTTAAATTGATCCGCACTTATCAACAATGTTTGTCTGTATCAATAAATTTAGATATACATCCTGATCAACGAGAACAAAGACTATTGGTATCTATGCGTTATTGATGTAACTGAACATAATGCTGTTTTGTTGGACCCGCTTCCTTGTGCCGATATTTCCATTCGGCTTAATGTTGTGCAAAATGTCCTCTTTGAATTAGATGATGTACTTCAAGTTACACAGGATAACTACCAACATTTTTTGTCCACATTCACTTTGTCCGCGCCGCCTTGGGCCCCACGTCAGGGGAATTGCTATGATTGTGGAATGTTTGTTGTCAAGATGATCCAAGCTCTAGTGATTTGTCCAGACTTTAACATTAAGGTGAAATATATAACATGTAACATACGGCATGTAGCAATTGTAATTCTATAAGTTGTTTATATCTCTCCTCAAAGCTCATTAAGTTTACCACTTGTATCATTTGTCCGCAGGAAAAACCGAACGAAATGCGGATGAACTTTGTTTTTTCATTAGCTACTCACGTTGACAACAAAGTTAGAAACAAACTCATACATAAGACCCGAGAACGAGGGAGAGAAACGGGAAATTGTAGAAGTATATTAACTTATATGAGTAGGTCGGCGGTATGTATATATTGTAATACAATGTTAACTGGTGAATGAAATGTGATTAGGTAGGCGGTATGTATATATTAGAATACAACGTTGACTGGTGACTGGGATGTGCTTAGGTAGGCGGAATGTATATATTAGAATACAATGTTGACTGGTGAATGGAATGTACACTAATTGTTTCATGAACAAATATATGTAAACTTTGGGACACATCAATCATTCAAGCACCATGTTGTGTGAAAACACATGTTGCATATGTACATATTTGTGTATGGATTGGATGTTGAGGCAGAAGGGTATACTCTATGATCCATTGCATGACAGATTGGTGATGCACAAAGTTAAAAAGATATGAACTCCACTTGGCTTTAATCCAATCAAAAAATTACAATAGAAAAAGGCAAAATAAAATTTACAATCACTTGGCTTTAATCCTTCAAAACACCTTGAAGGTAGCTGCATTACTGACAAGAGTCCCACAAACTGCAGCATAAAACACAACACAACACAAGGCATGCTCACAGCACTAAAAAGCTGCAAGAAACCAGAATAGCAGCATAACAACAAAACCAAGGCATCAACCCCTCTCCCAGTTTTAAATCCTTGCATTACAACATCTGTCATAAACCAATTCCATCATAGCAACATAGCAACTTCTATATGACAGACAGACATAATCTTCATCCCTTATCATCAAAAACAATTACTTTCCTCTTACGCACAACAGGCAATCCCCTTTGATCCTGCATGACCTCCCACTTAACTAAATTAGGCAACGCAGCAGAAACAGTAAAATTAGATGAGAAACCATCATGTACTTCTCTATTAGCCAAACTTTCTGCCACAGTATTAGAAGACGCATCTTGTGGAATACACTGTGCAACATTTTTTTTTTTAACTTAACACAATTTTTTTTTTAATTTATTCACAAGAGAAGCAATTACAACACGCAAAAGAAAATGTACAAACCACCTTTTCCTAACAAGTAAAATCAAAACAGAATCCAGCCAAGAACAATCACTAACAACCACCACAGCAAGCATAGGTACCCAACACAACCCAGTACATGACCTTCAGAACAGTCTCTCTTCCCCTCTTCGTAGTTCAAACAAATGACACTTACCTCCTCAGCAAAACCCCAAGAAGCTCTTAGCCCTTATCAACAAAAACCACGAACCTCTTCTTTCGCAAAAATGGCAGACCCAGCTGATCAGAAAATAAAGCAAACCTGACCGCAAAAGGCAAGTCAAGATCCCTTGAAAAATCAATAGAACTCCTCCGCAATACAACATGAGCAGCTAATCTATTTGCCACAACATTAGCTTCTCGAAAAACATGATGCAACCGAAAGTCCAAACAACACAACAATGATCTGATTCGTCTTAAATAACCCATGCAAGCCCAAGAAATATCATAAGCCCAACACATAATTTACCAGAACCAATGAATCAGACTCAATGATGAAACTATAACAAGATAGTCCATAATCCATAATCATCTGCAACGCATCACACATGGCCCTAAACTCAGCAATCGTATTTGAACAATCCCCATAGAAGAAGGATGCACCCAAGACCACCTTACCCAACTCATTCCTGACAACTGCTCCTCCACCAGCAGATCCAGGACTCTTCCTTGAAACCCCATAAGTATTCAGGTTTAAAAAACCAGCAGACGAACAAACCCACTGAACCCATATACACTTCAATACAGAACTTGCGACATATATATGATTTTATCTTTCACTATGTTTTTCCCAACAATTACCATGTTAACAACCACCTCCCTTCGCATGTCCTCACTCTTATCCTGCATTTCACAATGGTGCACCATTATGTAAACAATTTTTTATTGTAGCATTATTAAAGATATTAGCCAGTGTTGGCACGGAATGTGATTGTTATTCACCTTGATTGTATAACCTGGCCCCAAGTGTGATGCTTACATCATCTTCACTACGAAAAGTCCACAATCAAACCCATTGCCTTGTTTGGGCATCCAAGCTGGTTCAACAAGCTTTCATTTGCCCAATTTGTGTTTAAATTCGGGAGCCCTATTTGCAAGAATGCCATCCAAAACCTCAATATACTAAATAAGTTTGGAATGTAATTGCACCAAAAATGTTGACACATATTCTTTTGTTAATAAAAACCATAAGTATCTTACAACTCTATTCGCATTTGTGCGGCCAATCCTTTTTCTTTTTGGAGTTGGCAGAGGATCGAGTAGGAATGTTTGCTTATCATCTATATCCACCAATAGTATATACCAATATGATGCTTCATCGTTCATTGGGATATATATCTACATACAAAGAGACATTTATTCATAAAATCCGGTATAGGTATCTGCTAACGAAAGTTTCAATATAGACTACCTTTGTAGTTTTTCTAAAATTAGGGAGTGTGAGGCGACTAAACTTCTGCTTTTTAAGTTTCCCTTGCACCCTGACTGCGGGTGATGGTACTTGAAAGGGTTTGTTTCTTCATAAATTCATCAATTGACACGCATTAATTTGTTTGCCACATGACACAAACTGTTTATTGCATAATGCAACTAGAAATTACAAGAAATGAACACATGTAGAGAAGACCGTAGTTAAGTACCATCGTCCCGTTTGTGGAGCGATGCATGCACACAAATCAATTACCTAATACATTTTTTACACGATATGTTAATTTCATGCTCATAACGTCACAACAACAAAATCAACAAATTAACATTCGCGAACAAGTCCACTTAGTCATTGTTTCGAACCAAGGGTTTGTAACACTTCTCGTGTGCCATCATCATGGTCAGCAAATGATACCAGAAGCTCACTGAATATAGACAAAACACATTAATTTTCAGCGCAGTTACATTGGAAAATGATACAATTAGCAGTTGTTAAGCATAAGCTATAGCGTCAAATGTAGTCCACCATCACATACTTAAATGACAGTTTGTTGTCAAATATGTAATTGTAGATTGCGCGCTCAACATCAGCATCGATATGCATTAATCGTGGGAACACCACATCTGCCATCTACAACACAATTTATCTTATAAGGGGTTCAAAGTGCCACTCGACTGAAAACGCATGTTGAACTTTTAATACAAAACACAATAAAACATACTTCTTCTGGGCGGTGTTCCTCTGAGGCTTTTGGATCATCCAATTCAACCTACAATATAAATTTCAGTAGTCAATTCACGTCAGGAAGTCATCAGTAAGAGATGAGGCTATGACAAATATATATATAAAGTATGACCACTAAAACGGCTAATGTACATCATGAGTCGGTTTTATACCTACGAATTGAGTACTTTCGGCTTGAGGAATTTGCAAGTTTTTAATTATTTTATGTTCTTTTTTATTTTTTTTGTGTGTTTTGATGTTATTTGATAGGAATCATCATTTGGAAGGAAACAAGATCATTTGGAAGGAAACAAGGTCAATTTGGAGCCTAAAAGTTGGATTTTTGAACGCAAAACAACAAAGGGAGCTGAAGGAAAAAAAGGGCCAGCGCTGTTCCAGCGCCCCTGCGCCCACTTACTGCCCATTCAGCGCTGTCCCAGCACAGCTGCGCTTGTGATGGAAGTTGGACGCGAATTAGGACTTGTTTTTTACCCGAAATTGGACTCTAATGCCTCTTATGTGCTAGGGTTTGAGGGGAATATAAAAATACTGTTTTTGGGGGCTGAAATTATGAAGAAAAGACCAAGGATTGATAGAAAATTGAAGGCAAGAATCGAAGGAACCGACACGAAGAAAATCGGACTTGAAGGCTAGAGAGGAGTTGAAGATTGCAACTAAGTTTTCATTCTTTTCTCTTACTTTTACTTCTTGATCTTTTTGAGATGTTGTTTAATTTGAGAAGGATGTTTTTCAATTACAAATTGAACTAAATCTTTATTAAGGTTGCAACGGAACCTAATGTCTAGTTAAATTGATCTACTCTCGATTCTAGTTCTTGTTGATCATACATGAATTGTTTGTCATATTTTGTACTTAATATATGATTGTGTGGCCAACAATTAATTTGATAACTTAGATGAAATTGGAAGATGAATTCTAGGTTTAGATCTGAATATGATGACATGCGTCTGATTAATTCTTCTTAGGATTGAATTGCTGGGTTTGTGTATAGGGTAGGAATATACCTATATGTCGTGTGTAACTTTTATGAGAGTTTGAACTTAATGAATCTTTTCCAACTTATTTTGCATAGGAATATAGCAATTTAATTGGGAGAGATATGCTTATCTAACTATCGGAAGAGGTTTGATAAATAATTTTGAAGTCTCAGTTAACAACTTATTTTGATCAATTAACTGGAAAGAGAGTGGAAAGATTTATACGAAACATTAGGGGAAGTTGTAATCTTAACTTCTTTTATCCGGTAAATTCAACCCTTGATTATTAAGTTTAGATTTAGTTTTAAATTAGTGAATTCATAGTTGATTGCAATTGTTTAAATAAAATTGAATTGATATAAAGTTAGTACTTGGAAATTATTGGTAATAATTCTCCGTGGGAACGATACTCTACTTATCACTTTATTACTTGTTGATCGTGTATACTTGCACGTAAATTGTCAATACCAAATTCGGACAACAGTACACACATTCGTGAGATCAATTCCAGCTTCCTCATTATTTCCTCCCATGTCATGTGGCACATCCTTCGCAGTCGCTGATTTATCAACAAATTGGGACACAATATATCCAATCTCACCAAGTCTTTTCTCCATCACAGACAAAGATGTTGTGCATTGTGTTGCAAAAGTATCAAACTTTTTTCCCATGCGTTCAAAAACAACCTCAAGTCTTTCAATTCTTAACCGCAAATCCTACGAAACAATATACGTAATAATGGACAGTACGGTTATATAATATGCAGCTCCAAAAAAAAATTATAAAGCATAGTAAAACTAGTATTCGCCATGATCTTCTATAAAATGATTTGGAAAATATTTACATTCTGCATGATATATTTACATACGTCAGACACTACTTGCTGGGTGGCGATACTAAGTGCATTATCAATTAGCTCCTCCTCAACAAAGATAGACAACTACATACATAAAACCAATGAAATATGCATGTCAAATAATATGTAAGACATTACCATACAACAGTGTATATGCAAAAAATACCCTATGTATACCTCGTCGAGATTGAAGCCTCATAACTTTGAGATAACACTCATTCGCTTACTGACATCGTTGTCATCCCACTATCCAATTCGTGGGACCTCTCGATACACCAAAGGAATAATGGTTTCTCCTCTTGGTGTAACCCGTTCAAGATAAAAAATCTACATACCAAATAAAGTGAAGACCATAAGACATTATTTAGCCATTGTATATCACATATACATTAACAAACATGGTTTTTATAAGTAAATTACCATCAGAACTACCAGACAATCACCCATTGATCCCCGTCCGGAACATTGAAATTTTTGAATGCCTTCGATGACTCCATCAAATACAAACTTACACAAATTAGTATGTCTTAAAGAAGGCATGTCAACAACAGAATGTAATACAACAACACTTAGCGTAGTTCACATGGTTGGGCGAAGCATACAACCAATAATATATAAAACAAACAACCGTATAAATTTGTCAGAGTCATCTATGATTGAACTAAGGCGCTCCGCCAAATGTTTCAAAAACTTCTCCGGTTGTCCGTTAAATATAGACGTACAAAGATCATTAATCTTGTCCTTTGTACCCGTTGTCACCACATTTGTCCCTGCGAATTGCAACCCTACTATGTAAGTGACATCTTGGGGGCAGAACTTCACCCATTTCCCATATAAGTTGAACGCACACTTCTGGGGATCAAATCTTTCTGCCAATCATGCACACAAATCATGCCTAATATATGTGCATCGTATGGTGAGCAATCCCCCCAATCCAATTGCGATGCTGGCTTGTTTTTGCGCGGCATTTAAATTTGCAACAAATTTTCCTAGTTTTTTTGGTGAACATCTTGTCGCCACAAAATGCTGTAAACGTAAAGTAATGGAACTATTAATACGGAATGGTAAATGTCCAGTTGAACAAACTGATTATATGTATGCATAATAGTCAACATAAATTAATGTAAGAATGTATAACATACTCATCCAGATGTCTCGACTTTAGTATCGGCCTGTTTTCGTCGCCGTCGCTTCCCTGCCGTGGCAGTAGTAACCATTTGTTTCCTCTTCACCTTGTTGCAATTTGTTGTCATTTACTGCAAACTGTGAAGATCTAACATAAAATATGTAAGAACAATCAAATTTTTTTACATTGTCTTTGCTTAAAAAGTAAATACTCTCATCCACAAAAGGCCTTCAAACATGAATCACCGGTACCTACAAACCACCATTAATGCCATGGAACAACCATGAGATTAAATGAAACATGGCTGAAGCTTATAACACACATCTAGAAAATTAAACCCCACATGTCTTTTTCACAACATGGTGGATCACAACAATCTATGCCATTATTGAAAGAGGATGACCATTGTACTCCCTTTGTCAACGAGGGTATCCTCAACTATCATGTTCATATAATACTCTTTGGATATTTATATTTTTTTTCATATGAACTCATTCCTTGTTATTTTAGGATGGAATGTCAAGCTTTGATTCTACTATTCAATCACAGTACAACAACACTAGTTTCAGTAATATGGAGGTAATTACAAAAATTACAAATTTTATCTTATAAATTTTTTTTTTCACCATTGTCATCTAACCATCAATTTATGCTATCACAGTGGGCACCAAGATCATGGAGCAAGATGGGTTGATGAAATTCTCCTTTTTTCGCAACTTTGAATGAGAATGTTTTACATTCTCCATTCCAAGTTTTTTTTCACTTCGATATACCTAACTTGACCTTTATTGGAAGAAAAAAAATCCGAATACCATGATCATCACAACCATTACCAAGCTCATTTTATATACAAAGAATACAACTTTTTGGGTGTAACATTATCACTTTTATTTGGTAAGAATACCACTTTTTTGGCAAGATTACCAATTATTTGAAGCAAGATTATCACTTTTTTGGGGGCAAGATTATCATTTTTTAGGGAAGATTGCCACTTTTGAGGGAAATATTACTACTTTCTAAGGAAAGACTATTACTTTTTTCGTTAACATTACCATTTTTTTGGGTTAGAATACAACTTCCTTGGGCTTAGAATACAACTTTTTTGGGAGTAAAAATACTACTTTTTGGGTGTAACATTATCAGTTTTATTTTGTAAGAATACCGCTTTTTGAATAAGGTTACCAATTATTTGAGGCAAGATTACCATTTTTTAAGGAAGATAACTATTTTTTAGGGAAAGATTATCACTTTTTTTGTTAACATTACCACTTTTTGGGATAGAATACAACTTCATTGGGCTTAGAATACAACTTTTTTGGGTATAAGAATACAATTTTTTGGGTGTAACATTATCACTTTTATTTTGTAAGAATATCACTTTTTAGAATAAGTTTACCATTTATTTGAGGCAAAATTATCACTTTTTTTGGGTAAGATTACTATTTTTTAGAGAAGATTACCACTTTTGAGAGAAATGTTATCACTTTTTTGGTTAATATTACCATTTTTTGGGTTAGAATACAACTTGTTTGAGCTAAGAATACAACTTTTTTGGGTGTAACATTATCACTTTTATTTTGTAAAAATACTACTTTTTTGAATAATGTTACCATTTATTTGAGGCAAGATTATCACTTATTTTTGGTAAGGTTACCATTTTTTAGGGAAGATTACCACATTTTTAATTAACATTACCATTTTTTGGGTTAGAATACAACTTGTTTGGCTTAGAATACAATTTTTTTGGGTGTAAGAATACTGATAATAGATTACAACTCTTGGTAATAATACCACTTTTGGGAGCAAGTTACCATGTTTTTAATAAAATTACCACCAGGTTACTAATGTTTACCCTAACGTTACCACTGATTAGGTAAAAACACAACTATTTGGGTATAATTAACAAAAATTACTACTGATTGGGTAAGAATTTATAATCTTACTACTAAATTACCACAACCATGCTCATCACAACCATTTGCTCATCACAACCATTACCAAACTCATTTTATATATAAAGAACAAAGATATTTTATATTGCTGACAAAAACTTATCATATTGCATTAATTTGTTTCATCACATTTTACTAGTGCTGGTTCAACTATTTTATCAATAACTACAATTACATATAATTGTCACTTTCTAGCTAATTCTTTGTTTTTCATAAAAAATGACTAAATTCTATTCATCCTACTATCGATCACCATAAGAGACTCCTTTATTTCATCTTAAGTCTTTTGAAATTGCTCCATCTTTCCGATCATTTGTACAAGCAAATGTCCGACTATAGTCAATGGAAGAACACCACCTGAGGAAGAATTTAGGTCATCCTGGGCTTCAACTTCATTCTTGATTTCAACTTGTGGCTGTTGAGTTTTCTTCTTCTTCCCTTGCCCCAAACTCTTTTTTATTGTCCCACCATAAATTGGATTCATGGGAGTGGAATAAGCGTCACTTGAGTGAATCACAACTCCACAATCCTCCATAATCTTTTAAATCAAAATTGGGAATAAGAGACTTCACCGCCTATCCTTCATATGTTGCGCCGAAATAATTTCATCAACTATTAAACATGGTAGATCGATACATATACCCTTTCCAATGACATAAAAGAAATGAGCTCGATCAATTCCAAAATCAACAGTATGTCCTCTTGGAATAATATTGCACCCCACTATAAGGTTTAACATCCTATATTTGGGAGTAAGGTCTTGCTGATAAAATAGTGGATTGTCAGGCTCAATTTCAATGATCGACAATAAAAACAAATCTCCCATCTAAAAACTCAATTTAAAAGTACCTTTCTACTGACCACAATACA
The DNA here is from genome assembly GCA_951799425.1 of Ilex aquifolium. NCBI lineage: Eukaryota > Viridiplantae > Streptophyta > Magnoliopsida > Aquifoliales > Aquifoliaceae > Ilex > Ilex aquifolium. The sequence continues at coordinate 43,911,050 of OX637391.1, read as the reverse complement.
AGTACCGAAATTCTATGAAAGCTAAACACATGCAAATAAGCAGATTAAAACCTCATTTTTTCATACACGAAAACAAAAAATTGGACCCCGATAACCCATACTTGGGTTGTGGCGGTTGCATTGGCAGGCTCGCAACGCAAAGATAGAGACGGAGAGAAAGAGAGAGAGGGTAGTGTCGCCTGAGAGGGTCCGTCTACAAGCAACGTCGCAGAGGAATCGATGGAAAAAATGATTTATGGCAAAATGTCCAAAAGGGGAAAAGTTGATATTTGGGTTCTCGGGTTGGGGTTTTCTTTAAGGGGTTCTTCGTTTTTAGTTAATAAGATTGGGTTCTTGAATTCGATTTCGGGTTCTTCGATTTTAGGTAATAAGATTGGGGTTCTTGAATTCAATTTTAGGTTTCGATTTTGAGTAATAAGATTGGGTTCTTGAATTCGATTTTGGGTTTGGGTTCTTAAATTCGATTTTTGGGTGATGTGATGAAGGTCGTGATTTTAGTAGGGTTGGTAACTTGATCGCTAACCATATACATAAGACCGGTCCTGATTTCAGATGGTTGATAGCTAAACATGCTATATGTCCGGTCCTGATTTAAGCTACAATCAGTAAGCTTGATCGCTACACAATTAAGACCGGTCTTGATTTACCAAAAAAAAAAAGTAGTAAACTTATAAAAAAAAAAAAGAGGTAACTTATCACAGTATTCTTAGCCCCAAAAAGTGATATTCTTGCCCAAAAATCGATAATCTTACCACAAAAAGTTGTATTCTTATCCAATACTGATAACCTTAGCCTAATCTTACAAAAAAAATGGTAACCTTACACCGAAAAAATGGTATACTTACCCAAAAAATTGTAATCTTATCCCAAAATTCTTACCCAACAAATCAGTAATAACCTAACACAAAAGTGGTAATCTTATCAAAAAAAAAAATTGATAATCTTACACCCAAAATTGTAATCTTAGCTGAAAAAATTGTAATCTTACCAAAAAAAAAATGATAACCCTACCCCGAAAAATAATATCCTTACCCAAAAAGTTGAAGTTGTATTCTAACCCAACAAAGCAATGGTAACCTAAACCAAAAGTCGTAATCTGATATCTTACATCCAAAAAAAAGTAGAATTTTTACGAACTTGCGCTACTTTCCCCTAGCTAATTACCCCAAATATTTTTCTCATATCATCGTAAATTTTAGAGAGAATTACACAGACCCCCTAAAATTTGTCACTTAATCACTCAGACCCCTGATGTTTGAAATATTATACACAGATCTCCTGAAGTTTATATGCACGTAACACTTAGACTCTTGCCGTCAATATCCGTTAAAATATCTATTAGTAAATTACACTCAGGCTCTTGAAGTTTGTAGGCATATAATACTTAGACCCTTCAAGTTTAAAATATTACACTTAGACCAAAAATACTCCAATCAAAAATAAAATATCAAATATTTTAAATTTTACAATTAAAATTTATATTCTATTATATCATTTATTAAAATAAAATCAAAAATAAAAATTTAATTTTTCCTTTAAAAATCATAATTTAGTATACAATTATAATATCTATTAGAATAAAACCAAAAAAAAAAAAAAAATCAAACAAAGGATCTAAGTCATTTATAATAGAACATGAATTTTACAACCAAAATCATGTTCTATTATATCATTTATTGAAATAAAATAAAATAAATTATTTTTTTCTTAAAAAATCATAATTAGTATAAAATTATATTATCTATTGGAATAAAACTAAAAAATTAAACAATGGGTCAAACTGTAATGTACATAATATCTTCTAACTTTAATTGAGGTAATTTAGTAGTTTAATTTGATCGTTTAGACGACCAAATTAAATTTTAATAGATAATATAATTATATACTAATTGTATTTTTTAAGAAAAAACAAGATTTTTATTTTATTTCAATAAATGTCATAATAGAACATGAATTTTGGTTGTAAAAATTAAAATATTTAATATTCTATCTTTGATTGAAGTATTTTTTATCTAAGTATAACATTTTAAACTTGAAATGTCTAAGTATTATACACTTACAAACTTCAGGGGTTTTGGGTGCAATTTATTAGCGAATATACTAACGGGCATTAACGATAAGGATCTAAATGTTACACGCGTACAAATCTTAAGAGGTCTGAGTGTTATATTTCAAATGTCAAGGGGTCAAAGTGATTAAGTGACAAACTTCAGGGAGTATGTGTAATTCTCCCTAAATTTTAATGTCATCCAAAAAAATACCCAATCCAACCCAAATATATAAGTGCTTTTTGGTATGTATTTTTTATTCAAGTTTTACTATGTATTTTTTATTCAGGTTTTACATAAAGACAAATATTTATCATATTTTAAAACTAATTTTAATTTTTGTGGTAAGTTGTTGTTCGGTAAATAATCAAAAGAAATAATGCACCGGTTTCATCGGTGGTAAGTTTTTAGAGTACGTGTATTCTTTAGAAAGCTTGTATTTTTTTAGTATCATACCGAAAAAATAACAGTTGGTACCCAAGTGAACTCTTATCTTTAAGGGTGAGAGATTTGAGAGCCAAGGGATGTGAGAGAGAAGCAATGAGAGATCTATCAAGTTGGATGGAGGATTTTTGCTGTAAACATGTTTGAAAGTCTAACCTAAATTAATTGGAGCAGACTACAGTACATCCAAGGGGATTTTCGGTACCATACTTAAAATCCAATGCCCACCGTAGATCTATCTAACAAGAAAAGTGAGCCATTGATTAATGTGCCCTTTCAAAAAAAAAAATTTTCCAAAGAGTAACGGGTTACCTGTTACTGGTTGGTAGACAAGACAAGACATTGAAATGACATGTCAGATAGTACATCATAATTACTAGTACATCATGAAGGGAATATTTACAACTTCAATGGATTGTTTACCAAACTTGTGGGAATATTTACAACTTCAGTGGTATGTTTACAAAATTTCTGGGAATAATTACAACCTCAGTTGTACGTTTACTAAATTTATGGCAATATTTACAACTTCAATGGATTCTTTACGACATTTAGGGGAATATTTACAATTTCAGTGGATTTTTTACCACATTTGGGTAAATAATTACTATATTAAAGGTTTTGTTACTATAATGAAGGTAATAATTACGAGAGTTGTCAATTTTTTTTACGAGAGTTGTGAGTGTTTTTTACGAGAGTTGTACTTAATTTGTAAATAATTTACAAGTAATCGAAGAAGATATACCAGTTTTGTGGACAAAATTACTAGTGGGGAGCTGTATTTAATAATTCAATGGTATTTCTTACGATATTTACTAGTCCATGATCGATCATTAAATATGATCGATCGATCAGAACACACAAATGTGTGCTTAATTTATGAATATTTTACAACAAATCCAAGAAGATATACAACTTCAATGGATCATTTACCACTTTTATGGGAATATTTACAACTTCAATGGATTCTTTATGAGAATATTTACAACTGCAGTGGATTCTTTACCAAATTTGTGGGAATATTTACAAGTGCAATGGATTTCTTACTACATTTATGACAATATTTACAACTTCAATGGATTCTTTACGAATTTGCAATAACATGATCGATCAATATATATGTTTGATCAATCGAATTCACTTACTAATTCGGTCGATCAAATGTTTTAACGATCGATCATTTCTCCCCAGTACTTTTATTACTTCTGATTCACATTTCAAATCTAGAATAATATGATCGATCAATATGTATTCTGTGATCGATCAAATTCATTTACTACTTACTGATATGTCATTTTTTTACACAATCGATCAGACTTCCACAGTACTTTTATTACTTCTGATTGAAACTACAGACCTGTAACAATATGATCGATCAGCATATAGGTTTGATCGATTGAATTCATTTACTTTTCTTTTCTTTTTTTACACTACACCTTACCACATACTGATCGATCATACATTTATTCGATCGATCAATATGTAATGATCGATCATATATTGTAATGGATTATTCGATCACTGAATAATGATCGATCGTGTATTTATCAACAAGTTAAAGATCGATCAATTATATTTTTGATCGATCGGTCAGGTGTATAAATTGGTCACATTCTGAAAGTTAGCGATCGATCAGTTAGTAATTCAATCAATCATTAACATTTTGCAACTTCATGATTGATCATTTATTTTGCGATAGATCAATGTAGAGGTGGTGTTGTAGCAGAAGAATGGTTGTTCAATCCCCCATATTAGCAATATAAATGTGGGTAGTCTGAAACTATTCAATCGATCGTGTATAAGTTTGATCGATCAATGTTTTTTTTTTTGCCAGCGGATCCAAGTGACGTTGTTTAGTGTTTAATTCCATACCAACCAATCAAGTTGTGACAGCTAGCTACATCAGTTCCCTCCTATTTCCTCTTAATCCCGCCAAAAACCATTACCCAGCTCCCTCCATCCTCTTAACAGTGAGCTCATTGGTCTCCTCTTTCTATCTTCCAAAAAATCACCTCTCCCCTATTCATCCGATTCCATCTTCTTTGTTCTGAATTCGGTGCGTCCCTCTGCATCACAACCCTTTTATTCCTTGCAATATGGGTTTGAGGTCATAAGTATCCCCTTTCATTATTCCAAAATAGGTTTGTTTTGGTCTACGTAGAAGTGTGTACACTCCTCCTCATTTGTCTTAGTATCGGCTTGTCGTGATTAACGACCAAGAGGAGATACATAATAAGGTATCATAAAATTAGTAGTGAATATATGAAATGTTATTTTTTATAAATGGTATGTTTTCAGTGTTTGACCTCTCTGTGTGTCATACTTGCAAACATTTACATACTGGTATTGATGTTATAGTTGTGAATGAATGAGTTGGTGAGTGAGTGTGTTTGAGAAGGATTTCTAAATGGTTTAGAGAAGTGTATGTGTAGCATATACTTATTTATTTGACCTATAGACCATGTGTTATTTGCAGGGTAGTAGCAAGCCCCTAGACTTGGAAGTCCAATTTGGCGATATTTCTAATATAAGATATGATTATATTGTTGAATATATTTCAGATGCATCACATTTCGGACTTCATATTATGGTACATATTCCAGGGGGAAGAAGAGGTCGCTGGAGTCAAAGGCCGAAGGCTTGAAAGCACAACGTCCACCTAGTGCATGGCTATTTTACTAGTATGAAAAATTTGTGTATTGTAGTGTCAAATTATTTTGTGGTTAATGTTTATTTGATAATGTACACATTTGTTGTACTTCCATTACAGTAAGGAACAAATGGAGAATATCAATGGAAACCCTGATAAAAAAGTCACACGCGAGGTATAATTTGTGTTACAAAGAACGAATATTGTTTGGAATAGTGAAATTAATAATGTCTTCCAATTGAACTTGTGCTCATAAGGTGATTAAACAAATGGCTGACCAATGGAGGAAGATGGCAGATAGTGAGAAATAGAAATACAGGGAAATGTCTAAACATGCGAAGACCGAATATGATCGTGTGAAAGATAATTCTAGGGAAATGACAGTACGGGTAAATATATAATGTCGATGTTAATTTTTATGTGCATGGTTTACATTTACTGCACCTCTCAAACTGACTTTTCTGTCTATGTTTTGACGAATTATCAAAGGGGACGCTTGGTACAAGGTGTTCGCCTGGGAAAATTGTAAAAATGGTACGAAATTTATGTGATGAGCATAAAGATGCAATAAAAGAACTTGGTTTTGGGGGGATATTGAGCCTCAGATGTGGGGAACTGAAGTGGGGTTTATGTGCATGGTTGATTGAACGGTTCGACACTGTGTCATTGACATTAAATGTCTACGGTGAAGCTATTCAGTTATCAGCCATGGATGTAGAATGTGTCATGGGTTTGAGAAACGAAGGGTTGGACGTGGAGACTACTGGGCCCAGTGAAAGAATTCATGGCATTTGGAATTCATTGTTTAATGGAGTTAAGGATATCCCGTTGAGACACGTGAGTGAGAGACTTTGTGTACTTAAAGTGGTTTCGGATGAGTTTTGGATATATTTTGTGCTATTTCTTATTGGACATCTTCTATACCCAACCATGCGTACTTCAACAGCAGCGGGTATCTTCACACTATCGTAGACGTTCCTTCTATAAGAAAGAGAAATTGGGCGAAATTTGTATTTGATGGTATGGTTGAAGAGGTACGAAAATATCAAACACATGATTAGAAAAATGTTAGTGGATGTTTACTTGTTCTTATGGTAAGGCATAAATTTATTTTTTTAGTATTTTGATATTGCGCTTGTTTCACAATACTTTTATTGAATTACCTCTTTTATTTTTTTAATGTAGATAGTATATCTGGATCGGGTCACACCCAAAGTGGTGTTTGTTAAACAACTTCCGTGTAGGAGCAACCCTCGAATTGCTGCAAGGGAGGCTGACTCTTTGTATTTTATAACTAGATTTCAGACTCTTTGTATTTTATAAACAGATTTCAGACTCTAGTACTGCGTGAAACCCATCATTAGATGTGGAGTATCCACCAATCGACGAAATAACTGCTGATGACAAATTGTTTGTCTTCAATTATATATTTGACACGTCCCTTGAAATGAGGTATCTATTGTATTTTGTGTCCTGAACACTCTATTATTAGAGCATCATAAATTACTAATCCAATTCTTTAATGATATAGTGATGTATTGGTGAGCATTAAAATTTGCTATGCGTCGAGAGGAGCAATGATTGAAACCTTAAAACCAACAAAATGGCTAATAGATGTTGTGAGTTAGATAGACATTTATTTAGTAAAATTTTAATATTGACTAACATGATAATGTTGTGGCTAACATGATACTGTTGTGAGTTTGATTTTCTATTGTTTGACTTCTTGAAGATAATAAATTTGGCACCATATCTTATTCCTGAGTCTGTCAAGATTAATCAATTTACAAAAAAGTCACGGTGGTACCTAGCAACATAGTTTTCAGTAATGATCCATTTCACATTTATAAATTTCAAAAATATTTTAAACTCTCAATATCAACTCATAGCTCTCTCCAATACCCAGTAAAAAGCACTTGGAGGAACATACAAACATAAAACGTATGAGTTGCTTGATTTCCAAAGGTATTTTATGCTGTCTGAATTTGATATTGACAATTTACGTGCTAGTATACACGATCAACAAGTAATAAAGTGATAAGTAGAGTGTCGTTCCCACAGAGAATTATTGGTAATAACTTTCAAGTACTAACTTTATATCAATTCGATTTTATTTAAACAATTGGAATTGAACTATGGAATTACTAATTTAAGACTAAATCTAAAATTACTGAACAATGAGTGATTTTACCGAATAAAAGAATTTAAGATTACAACTTTCCCTAATACTTCATATAAATCTTTCCACTCTCTTTCCAGTTAATTGATCAAAATAAATTGTTAACTAAGACTTCAAAATTATTTATTAAACCTCTTCCGATAGTAAGATAAACATATATCTCCCAATTAAATTACTATATTCCTATGCAAAATAAGTTGGAATAGATTCATTAAGTTCAAACTCTCATAAAAGCTACACACGGCATATAGGTATATTTCTATCCTATACACAAACCCAGCTATTGAATCCTAAGAAGAATCAACCAGACGCATGTCATCATATTCCGATCTAAACCTAGAATTCATCTCCCAATTTCATCTAGGTTATCAAATTAATTGTTGGCCACACAATTATATATTAAGCACAAAATATGATAAACAACTTATATATGATCAATAAGAACTAGAAACGAAAGTAGATCAATTTAACTAAACATTAGGTTCCGTTGCAATCTTAATAAAAATTTAGTTCATAATGTAATTGAAAAACATCATCCTCAAATTAATCAACATCTCAAAAAATCAAGAACTAAAAGTAAGAGAAAAGGAATGAAAACTTAGTTGCAATCTTCAATCTCTCTCTAAGCCTTCAATCTTGATTTTCTTCGTATTGCTTCCTTCGATTCTTGCCTTCAATTTTCTATCAATCATTGGTCTTTTTTTCTATCATAGCAGCCCCAAAAATCAGTATTCTTATATCCCCACTCAAACCCTAGCATATATGAGGCATTAGAGTTCAATTTCGGCTAAAAAACAATCCCGAATTCGCGTCCAAAGCCAACACACGGGCAACAGCCCTTAAAATCAGCGCAGGGGCGCTGAGTTACTGCTTTTCAAGCGCAGGGGCGCTGGTCCTAGCACAGCTGCGCTGATCCCTTTTTAATCCTAGAGCTTCCCTTGTTGCTTAGCCTTTAAAAATCCAACACTTAGGCTCCAAATTGACCTTGTTTCCTTCCAAATGTTCTTATTTTCTTCTAAATGATGATTCCTACAAAATAACATCAAAACACACAAAACAAATAAAAAGGAACATAAAATAATTGAAAACTTGCAATTTCATCAAGCCGAAAATACTCACTTCGTAGGTATAAAACCCACTCATCACTTTATTTCATATTTCAAGGACTATGAAAATGTATGTAGTTTGCTCTTTTCTTTGAACTATTTTTTGCTCTATTTATGATGGATGATTTCTACAATAATATATGTATATATATAATCGTCAATCTATTTTATGTATAAATATAGATATATATACCCATCAACGACAAAAAAATACATTGGTATCTATGCTTGGTTGATGTAGTGGAGCAACAAGTTCTGCTACTCGATTCACTGCCAATGCATCCCAACGAGCACCGATACATTGCCGTCAAGAATGTGGTTAAAGAACTAGACAGAGTCCTTGAACTTGTCATACCAAACCACAGACCAACATTGATCCACTGGCCCATAACTTAAGTGGAGTGGGCTCCTCGACAGCCTAATAGTTATGATTGTGGAATTTTTGTTATCAAGATGATGAGTGCTCCAATTTTGGGTCCATCATTTAGGATTACGGTATGATACATTTTCTTTTTAGTGAACTAAATTTTTTTTAACATTTAAATTTGTGAACTCACTTAATATACTTGTGTCTTTAGGAGCAATCAAATCAAATGCGCATGGATCTAGCAATTAAGCTAGTTACCCATGTATACAATGAACCAAGAGACAATATTATAACGAAGGCACGACAGTGGTACAAGGATGGCAGTCAGAAAATGATAAACCTGTGGAGATATTAGTTTGGATTGGGAAATTCCAAAAGTTACACTGACATTTTTTGTATATAGTGTGGACTGGGATATAGTTTTGGGTTCCCAAACATGAGGGTCTGCCCTTTCCCAACTATATGAAATATACTAGAGGTTACTAGAAGTTTTGTAGCCTATTTCATATAGTCTTGAAAGGGCTGATAATATATTTTGTAGAACAAAACAATACATTTTTTCGAACCAAAAAATTACCTTTTTTTATGGGGCATTTTGTCTCAAATTTTGAAGGCTTTGCAAGGTCTGGATTTGCTGCTGGGTGCTCTTCTGAATTTGTTGTTGTGGATTCTTTGCCAAGCCTGGGAAGAACACTGATGGTGCATGATCAGAGGAGGTTGCCAGTTTTGATAGTGAAACGATTAGTCCTTGTCATTTTGTAGGCACTGCTGTGGCTGGGTTGATACCAGGAGGGGTGGACTGTTGAAGTAGTTCGTTTGAAGTGCATGAGCTCTTTGGTGGTAATGTAAATTCTTCAAAGCATCTTGAAGGATTAAAGCAAAAAATGTGTAAAATTGTATTTTGTTGTTTTATCTTGTAAATCTTTGATTCTTGTAATTTTCTTAGGTTCAATCTATAAAATCTTTCTTTCTTCTTAAAAAAAAAAATTAGAATTGTGTAGGACATTTTGAGTTGGATAAAACATCATACAGTTCATAATCGTGCGACAAAGTGGTATATAATATGAGTGAGTATGATACATATTACCAATCATACAATGCACCATATAAATTCATTCGCATTGCAGTTGACCTATGCCTTGTTACCCAGTTCTTCATGTGTCATCTTCACATATGCCCTATTACCCACTTCATGTGTCATCTGTCCACTGACTATGTGAGAATTATCATACTTAGACGCAATATAGTTGGAAAGTGCCACTTCTGCATCCTCCCAAGAGGCAAAACTACTGTACAATGCCCCACTATACCCTACAACATGTTGATGGCATTCCTCCCATGATGGGTAAATGCCAACAACCCTACCCTTAAAAACAACATACCATTTATGTTGTTTGGTCATTCATTGGTTCAAGATCAAAGTAAAAAAGTTGAAGATCTTGAAATGAGTAGAAAAGAAGATGTAGAAGTAGAAGGGAAGGGATGAAAATATAGAGAGTAGAAAAAGATGCAGATTTACTGGTCAAGGCATACGAAATTTAAGTCTCCTTAAATAATGGTTTCAATGGACAATAAGGGCATTTATGCACTTATGCCATGACATGCCAACTGCAGCCCAAATAAGACTACCATTGTACTCAAAACAGTATTCATGTACGCCCTTATTCCAGAATTTGTCTATTTCTACCAATACTCAATCACCAACCATTCTCACCAACCAGTCTATGCACTCCAATGCAATGTCCTCAACATTTTAATTAAAAAATATTTTATACTCTCAGCCACTTGTGAGGTTGAAACGATTACTAACCAAGAACAAGCCCTCCTTCTACTGTAAGCAAACTCATCGAGAACTTGCATCCTCTCAACCAACATGTGCATCCTTTTGCAGATGTGCTCACATTCATCCAGCAACTCCTTCTCTTCTATGCCAAAATAAACTTCCTAAAAAGACTAAAAATCCATCAACAGTGGAGGGAAGAATAAAATAACCCTACAGGTTTAACCATAGAATGTAGCAGTCTCACAAGTGAAACTATATCCTGACCTTAATTTGCGAGTTGTCCTATCCACTTCACCATAGGAATGGCATCAGAAGAGAGTTTCGAAAAATCAATTCTTTGAAAGTGGCATGAAATATTAACTGCACCATCATCTGATGAATCCGGAGGTGTAACTGAATGAGTTATAAGGGGAGGATACTGGTTACCTGTTGCAGGGGTAATCATTGTTTCACCAAAAAATCAAATAATCTCTATTTCAAAAAAAGTAACATAATCCAATTAACCTAAAAGTAGGAAGCCTTCTCAAAATGTTGTAACATAATCCAGAAAAATTAGAATCGCCCGATGGTCATAATCCATACTAAAAAATTTGAAACCTAACCAAAAAATGTTGAATCCACCATGCGAAAAAATTGGAATCCAACCTCAAAAAGTTAGACCCCACCCAAAAAATTTGGAATCCACCAACTGTTTTAACCCAACCATTAAAGTTGGAACCCACTCCCAAAGATCATAACCCATACTAAAAAGTGATTTGGGAAATGTAAATAGCTTACAAGAAGATTCCCATTCTGTACCAGTTGTAAAGCAACACTAGACAAATGGGACACTGCCAAAATGTGACGCCCCAAAATCCGGGGGTCCGTTGATTACCCATCAACCCGCGGAATACCTATAGATACCTAGTATCTCGATATCACAATGTTATGCCCCATTTACCGGGGTCCATAACTTACGAAATTTGGGCAGAGTCTCCTTTGTATGGGGAGCTCTACCCAATACCCAACCTGTGCAATACACAATTACCAGACCCATCCGAGGTCAAATATAAAGCAATGGCCGCACCGGGTCCATGTATAAGTAAACATTGGCCACACTGGATCCAATTAACCATACTTATATAACATACAAGGTTAGATTAACAATTATTCACATATATTCTATTACAATTAATTTGCTTAATTTACATGCCAAAGACATAATATTTCAAATGTTTTCACATGAAATAAGGCTAAGACCACATGTCGGCCTTTCTTCAACCATGAGGGCCCAAACTTGAGCCGTGCGTCGGTGAACCTCCCGCACCTGAAATTGTTCCCGTATAGGGTGAGCCAACGCCCAGTAGAGAAATTCCTACAGAGGCTACTCCTCAACCTATATGCACATGAAATATTCACATGCAACATCCATAATTTCCATAACCATTCCAATCAAGAATGCAATTCAATGATGGAATGCCATTAAGCCATGCCGTGAATGAGATGAAATCCACTCATGTACATCCAACCCGAGTCCACCCCGACTCTCTTTACATGCCAATGCCATGTATGTTAAACCGGGCTACCTAAGCCCCATGAATGAGATGAGACTCATGTACTCGACCCGAGCCCTTTCCGGCTCCCACACACACAATGCGAATGTCAATGTGTACCACATGCTATGAGTGAGATGAGACTCAATCATGTAACACAACCCGAGTCCTTCCCGACTCCCACAACACAATGCAATGTGTAATGAACCCGTCTTCGACGGAAAATATGATACTCATTGGATGAGTATATTTTATATCAAAATCTTGTGTTTCCTTTGGGCAACGGATTTTGGAATTTCACCCTGGCTCCGTAAGCATTACACTTTTGCGGAATTTCACCCCGGGAAGTGTATGAACCAAGTGGTTTAGGGCTTTTCACCCAAGGAAGTCGCCATGCCCCTTCTTGCTATACCCAACACAAGTTTTCCTTATGCAATGCAATCATGTGACTCCATGTGACCATCGGTCCACATTTCCAAGCCCACATATCAACTACCAAACAAGGTGTTGATTAACCATGCACCACCTACACATGCCTCCACTAATGACTAATGTTCATGAATGGAGTTACCAATGTCATGCTCTATATGCAATAATGCCAATGAGCAATTTCCATGACCATATGCATTTAATACCACATAGATTGTGGTACAAACACTCATGCACAACATCCTTATGACACAATGTCCATGTATGTGATGTTCCCGTACATATGCAATGTAATGACCCATTGTTTCTCTCATGCAAGGTTCATATGTAATGAATGCCATATGAACTGTCTCTACCACATTCCAACATATGGTATTAACAACAACCATGCACACACACACACCACTCATGATGTGAATTCCCCGTGCATATGCAATGCGATGTATCATTGCAATAACATTATGTCACATATGTAATACATGCCATATGGACTAAATTAAACACATATTCCAACATATGTCATGGGAATTTATATCCTAAGCATAGAATTACCAAATCAATCATAAATTACAAGCATGTTATATCACATTCTATGCATATAACACCCATCATAAGCACATGATTTCGACACATCATAATATCAAGTATGTTATTTCATCAAACAACAACTTCAATCACTCAAGGCATTTCATTAAACACCTTCAAGGCACCAATCATGTAATCACATAATTCACTCATATTCATCGTATAACTCAAGAAATCATATTAAGTGATTTCTACCATTGACCATCCGTCAACTCATGGAAAGATCCATGAATGTCACACAAACCGACATCACGTCAATAATATCCCTTTATCCGGGATTTTAACTCACACGTGTAATCTGTGACCCTTTAATCATGTCTAACACACCTCAATATATATATATATATATATATCATTTGAAACCAAAGAACACATAGTGATGAGTGCAAAAGATTGCACAAATCATGTATTTTAGAACCTTGCAATTATGTTGAATGTGTTCGACATCTCACGAGGAGTATCCCATTTACTGGGTTTATAACTCATTCCGTATTCACCCCAAATATTTCAACTATGTTGGTGAAGATATGAACATGTTACACGAAGATTTGGAGGTTTAGAAGTGAAGATATCAAGGTGGTATTGGTGTTTGGTAACAAAGGCACCAACACTAGCACCCCCTGGTGGAAATACCTCTGTTTTTCTCCATTTTGACCATGATCCATTCAGAATATGGAAAAGTTCAAAACACAAAAGTTGTAGATCTAGATGTCTTCTGTATTGTGTCAAAATTTCAGCTCAACCCAACAGTTGAATCAAAAGTTATGATAATTCTACGACAACTGGTCCGGAGCAGAAAAGTGTGCCGACTTTTCTTCACCCAATTTCTACATCCATTGCAAATCCTTTCTTACAAGATTTATTTAGCACATTTAGGCACCCTTTTCTCACACTTAACATACACTAATGGTGCATTAAACAAGAGAATTTATCTCAAGTCATGACACCCATTCTACACCCACTTACTCAAGGCATAAAATAACAATTGCTATTTAATCCCAATTCACAACTCACATGTTATATATAGCTCATGCTAATAACAAATCAATTTTCAAGGGATTTCACAAGTGATTCCGACATATCACATACAACTAAAAATTGACCTAAGTCATTTCTACACCCTTTCTCTTTTTCATTTCATCAACCCAAGCTAGGGATTGATTATAAACCATTCCTCATAGGCAATGAACAAGATATATCCATAGCAACAATTCGTGTTTTTATCACATCAACTTGCTCACACGTCACAAGGCACATTAGAATATATCTCATACCCTCAAAACATCAAGTTCCAAGAATATCACATAAGTAATTTCTTATGTCAATCTTTGCTAAGAATTGGTCTAGCCTCAAATTCCATACCCATTTCAACTCTTCTCATGCATAGGTAAGTGATACATACCTATTTCACATGCAAAGGTGAGTGATACATATATATACTCTTTAATAACCTACACATTTCACATACACTATAGGTAGGAAATGAACCAAGGTAGGAAAATCCCTACCTCTTGTAGCATGAGAATCCCGTAGGAAGCTCCCAAGACCCGAAAACCCAACTCGAAGCTTGATTTCCCAACTCCCGAAATTTCACCTTCGGTGAAATTCGTTGTTTTTGGTACCCACGCGTAGCCTTCGTCGACGTGATCACTTCTCCCTTCTAGCTCGACGGAATCCGAGCAACAAAATACAACTCGAATCTTGATCTTCGTATACCCTCATCCGTTCACCTTCGGTGAAACTTGTGGTTTTTGGTACCCACGCGTAGCCCTCGTCGCGTAGATGAACTTTGCCTTTTGAATCGACGAATTCCGACGGACGGAACTCCCGGAATCGGAGCGGGAAGCTTGGAGATCAAATTTTTTTCCTCTCTCCCTTCAACGTCTGAACACAGCCAGCTAAAAGGGGTGGAATATCTGATTTTTCAGATATTTAGCCCCTATTTATACTTTTAATTGCGCGGTCCACATTGCACCGCTTATTTTCGACTTTCGGGTCCGTTTTTCGTCCCAAAACGATTCATTAAGTCCAAATTAATTTTATTGGAACTTTAATCCAATTATAAGGAAATTTTATAAAATCTATTATTGGGGACCTTTAAAATTACATTCGCCTCGAACGACGTGCAAAAATTCGACTATCTCGGAATTCGACGAAATTTCTAGTGATTACTAGATTTCGCGTTGCGAATCCAATGGCGCACTCCGTTTCCTCATCCGAGGTGTAGAACATGATTATTTCAAATACGCATAAGGGTGGAGAATTACCATTTTGCCCTTTTTCAGAAAAGGTTCAAATTTTCCCAGGTTTTACACAAAATCTACACACCATTGACGCCCTAAAAACTATCATGTTCCTGCGTTTGTTGTCAACATGTGTGACAAGACTGAGTGCTAACTCCTTCCATGTATCTGTAGTAGGTTCCTACAAGAACACGAAAACATTGCATTATCATGTTAGAAAATCTCATTCTGTACCGGTTGTAAAGCAACACTATAAGACATACTACAAAATTCAATGAAGTATAATACCCTTATAGGGAATTTTTGACCCAAATGCGGCGCTCGAATCAACTCTATTACGTACATCCCGCAATCAAATCCATTGTTTTGAACCGACACCCATCTTGGTGTACTGATAGGCCATTTGTCCATCTGTTCAACATCATATGCTAACTCAGCAATTAGACAATGTAATACCTTCACCTGTTCATGTTTTCAATAAATTTAGATGAAACCTATTGTGGTTACACCTTTCAAAAAATTTACGTGGTATGAATAAACTTACTATTTTAATAGATTGGGAGAGTTGGATATGCTTCCTGCGAGGATCACGCAACGTATTGAGAATCATTACCGCCTTATTATTTACATCTACCACCGTTAAATACCAATGACTGTTCTCACCATTAATAGGTATATATATCAACATTTGAACACAAAGGTAAACCATGAATAAACTAAGACATAAATATCTAATAAGATGAATAGGAATGATGAGAACAGTCTAAAGAGCAATGTCAAACCTTATCACATTTGTTAATGTCGCGGATTAAATAGGCATAGTTTGCTCAAAATTTCTCATCCAAACGAACATTCTCTGCCCACTGTAATGGAATTGCTTCTTGCTACTAACAACAATCATAAATTAGATTCGTGTCGTTGATATAGACAGTTAGTGAGTACACAACGCATATGTGTAAAAATACATTACCGAGAACCAAGTTGGCAAGTACCATCTCTCCTTTTTTGTGGTGGCGTCTATTTTGAACGATCGACATAAAACAAGGCACCACACTTATGATCTGTTAAGTGGACAAGAAGTGAAAAGTTAGTGTCATTTTGGGACTGCTTTGCATTCTTCATAATAGTTGAAGACAAAAATTTAGTTAGAGGCAACGCACTAATAGAATCGCGCACCCAATTAATTTCCAGAAATGATTGCAAATCTGCACGACTCAAGAAAGTATGAGATTCATCAAAAGAAACAAGAACTTCCCTGCTTATTACAATCACGCCATACATTAATGAATCATGTACCAATAACGCATACATATTGTGATAAGCAGGAAAGTTCTCGAATTACTTACGCATTCTTCAATGAAGTGTCCACTATGTAGACCCATATATTTCTCTTATCCGAATCTTGGAGATTCTGTATATGAGGGTACCCACCTTCAGGTTAAGGAGGGTAATCATCATCAACTATAGTGACTTCATCCTGTCAATGTTATGAGCACAAAATTCCAAGACTAACAATTAAAAAAAAAAGATGCATAAAATAATACACCAAAAAAAATAAAATTTAAGACTATACTCGTCTCGCCACTATCAACATAGACTATTCTTTCTTTAGATTTGTCGCAAAAGTCGTTCAATTTGTCGGACAACTCTTGTATCCAATTCTTCATTGCATCAAGCTTGTTATACACCTTTACTGAATCCTCACGCATGGCTTTCTTGGTGGTGGCCTGATCCACCTCTAATCTTAAGAGTCTTGCTTCAAAATCCTAAGTAAATAGAAAATTTTCGTTTAAACAAACAAGCAACATTAAAAATCCAAACGTTTAGCAGTAGGTGTTGAACAATACCTGTTTATGTAACTGACTTGGAACTCCTACTTCTGAGTGGATACCTTCCTTGACAACTGGTGGGTCACGGCACACCGCATCAACTGAGAACTTAACCTAATTCAAGAATGCAAAATATGTTATGTTATTAGTAGCATATAATTATGAGATAGCATGAATTAACCATACAAAAAGGATTAAATCAAACCGATTTACCTTGTCACTTTTGTATCCTCCTAACTTTTTTAGAGGATGTAGGCGCTTACTTATTTCATTGTCCCCCCATGATACAATGTGTGGGCACGGTCGAGACACCAATGGGACCACCATCTCCGTTTATGGTGTGAAACACTCAAAGTACCAAATCTATATGACTCGAATGTAATACCATTAATAAAAATCAAAGTGCATAGAAGACTCTTGCAATCAACATTAATCAAATAAAAATATCTTACTATGAGAACAAGAATGCAACCATTGACACTTTGACGTTTTGTCGTCTTGTAATCTCGTACCCCCTGAATGATAGCATCAAACACATACTTAGCCCAATTCCTACCCCTCAAAGATGAGACGTCCAATACCATGTGCAATAGTGTCATTGACTGTGCACTTCATTGTGGGGCACAGGAAATGACCAACAGCAAATAGAACAAAGTAACGCCGAAATTCTTCGAAATCCTCTTTCAATTTCCGTAGTTTGTACCGTATGTCACGCAACGACAACCCCTTTTTTTTCAAAAATTTTTTGTTGAAGATCTGTAATTAATGATGGGGAGCCGTTTGTCTACAATTCATCCCTCCATACTTTAACCCCAAGATCCAACATGTATTAGGTTCAAATCTGTTCAGTATCCACTTGCACAAACCATTTTTAATGCTGTGGATATTCAAACTAAGTAAACCCCCCAATCCCATTTCCACAATGCCTCGCTTTTGTTGATCATTGCATGATTGAATTACTTTAACTAGCAATGAAAGAGAGCAACAGGTACCAATAAGATGCTGCAAGATGTTTTACAAGTTTAAATCAATGCATAAAAAATATTGAAATGGTTGAATGTAATGGCATTAAAGATGCTACAAATTTGGCATTAAGCTTTCCTGATGCATATTTGAAAGTATCTATTCTTTGGCGCTTTGCAAGCTCTGGTTTTTTGTTTGGATTGCTTACCATCTTCTTCGCCCTGTACCACACATCATCTTCTTCTTGGTAAAAGGCGTACTATACAGTCAATAAGATCTAATAGAAAAAAAAGAAATTGTACCAAAAAATAGTCTATACATAGAAAAATTCAAATTCTCAAAAAGCTAATAAATGTTCATAATTTTTCACCACTCATTTGAAAGGAATTTGAAACTTATATATCCATATGTGCAATCAAGCCCCAATAAAAACTTATGAATTTAATATAATTTTAACATGTAAATACAAGCCCCAATACCTCATTGCAAGAGAAATGGTGATGCAGAAATCAAGTCAAGTGGCAAGAGAAATGGCTAACCATCAATACCTCATTGTTTAGTGATTGTAGAGAATACTTGAAGTAACCAAAATGTGTGTGTGTGCTCTATTAATGTGTGCACTGTATGTTCGACTGCCTATGTGTGTGAAAGAGAGGTGAGATAGAGAGAGTGCAACTTGAGAGAGATGAAACAGAGAGAGACATAGAGGGAGGGAGGGAGGTACCTGGGATGCTGGTTGATCGGCGGTGGGTTGAGAGGTAGAAGACAAATCGCATGCAACGAGAGAGAGAGGGAGGTTGAGTGATTGAGTGATTGAGTGGGTCATGTGGGTTGAGTACCATTGTGTAACGTGTAAGAGTGAATAAGGTTTGGGCGGGATTTTGTTATTGTGTCAGATGGATTGTGGGCTTTGGATTAAATTGAGGAATTAAGATGAAATATGGATCATCCAATAAAAAGTGAATTAAATTTGAGTCGTACATTTTTCCAAAATAAATTTGTATTTAAATTTTGAAGTAAAAATAGAATTAAAAAGGTTCTATCTTATTATTATACATTTATACTAAACTAGCAATACACCACGTGCAACACACGTGATTTTTTTTGTAAAAATATTTGATAAAACACATAAAAAAATCTAATAATGTAGCAAAATTAGATATTATCTATAAGGGAAAGAAAGATAAATGGGTTAGGAAAAAAAAATCCTAAGCACTGACCACAAAATCAAAGAGACCACAAAATCAAAAAATATAATACACATTTTGCAAAGAGAGAGATGGGTTATCTGTCAATGGGAGCCCATATAGAGAGATGAGATGGGTTTCAGTAGGAGCCGATAGAGAGAGGAAATGGGTGATATACACATATAGAGAGAGAGCTTCATACCTGGGTGATGAAGTCTTGGATGAAGACGATGCAGCCAGCCTCTGAGAAGACGATGAGCTGTTGGGGTTTTAAAGTTCTCCTTGGAGTTGCTATACCAAATAAAGAGGGAGAAAGAGACATAGAGACATAAATGGGTAGAGGGAGACAGATCCAAGGACACAGAGGAGAGGGAAAGGAGGCAGGAAATTTGTGTGTGGAAGCCGGAGGGGTGAGCGACATTGGGTGTTTTGAGGGTGTATGTGAAAATTGATTTTTTTCACTTTACACCCTAAAACATAAATATTTGTACATTGCAACTTAAGATTAATATATGTTGTACGCAATTTCCCTAAATTGCTAATACTTTTATCTAATTGATAGTATTATAAGAATTATACTTTTAGACGGAATATATTAAGAATACAAAAAAAATTGGGATATAAAATGTATTAACAAAAAATGGGCAGGATATGTTTACTCCCAAAAAAAAGTTCAATTTTTTGAAAAAATTTCAGTTTCACTTTTATTGGATCCATCATCCAGGTCCACCCTAGTAACCAACACAACATACAAGATAACCCCAAAAAGTTAGTTACACAATCCCAAAAAAGTTGTAATGTCACCACGGCATCCCAGATTTATGTATCCACTATTAAAAATGGTTAAAAGCAAAGGCGCTTGCTTTTTTGCCTTTCGTTTAATTTCAAGGCGCTCGTTTTTCTCCCTTTTTCCTCGCTTCAGTCACATTCGTTTCGTCTGGGGTGCTCAAGGCGATAGGACCTCGCTTCAGTAACATTCGCTTCTCGCCTATGTGAGCTTTTCAAAACACTAGTAGTAACCTTTTGGACCCAAAAAGGTACCTTTTTGAAGTGTATACCAACTTTTATGAATTATGTTACAATATTTTGGTGTAAATGCCAACGTTTATGAATTATATTATTTGGGGTGAGGTTTCAACTTTGTTAGAAAGAGTTATAACCTTTTGAGTGGGTTCCAACTGGATCTACCAAAGCTTAAAGCCAACCCCAAAAAATTTTAAACCCCAACCCAAAATATTGTAACACAATCCAAAAAAGTATTAACCCCATCCCCAAAAGGTTGGAATACACGCAATTGACACATAAGTAACAATCTATCCAATTTCTTTCCAAAATCACATCACATAATAAATGTAATCCAATGAAATTTGTCAGCCTAAATATAATTGGTAATTATGAAATAAATGATATTAATGTCTCCTACCTAACGTAGTTATGTTGTCTGAACATTCTACAACTTCAATCTAACGTTTCTTCATCCTCTACAATTTCACTCTTTATTCCTTCATCCTCCAAACAATTTCACTGGAACGTTTAAAACTTGCATTTCATCATCATCCATCTAATTAGGTGGGTGAGGTAACTATTATGTGTTTGATGTTAACTGCATAATTTTATTTATGAAAGTTTACTAATTTTGATAGGCAATATGGGAAAAGAGAGCACTATATAAATTAATATTGTCAAAAAACTAGTTTTTCTTTTTTGCATTATGTACGTACAATATTAGTTAATTGGTCAAACATTTGATATATACCATGCATCTTTTGTTAATTATTTTTATGTAGGTATAATCAACACAAATGTCTTCAACTTATTTAGAAAAAAGAAAACACGTTATTATAGACCTAAATGAAGATGTAACGGAGGACATATTACATGATGTTGAAAATTATGAAAATGAACAATGTGGACCACGTCGAACGAGTAAGGGAACCACAGGGTTTAACAAGGGTTGGATGGCTTGCAACATTCCATGTGAAGTATGATAGAAAGAAAGAAAAATGGGTTGTAAAGAATTTTGTTAAGGAGCACAACCATCCATTGGTTCCACCACGTGACGTGCCATTTCTCTGATCACATAGGGGTGTTAAGAACCCTGACAGAGCACAAACTATATCATTGCATAATGTTGGCATACAACCAATTCAGATTAGAGATTTCATGTTGCAACAATCGGGAGGATATCAAAATGTTGGATGTACCACAAAGGATTTGTACAATAATGTAACATCCCAACGTAGAGAAAAAATGAGGAACCGTGATGCGGAGAGCGCATTGGAATACTTGAGCGCCAAGGAAGAGTTGGACCCGCCATTCTATTTCAAGTATAGCGTCATTGAAGACAATTCACTAAATTGTTTGTTTTGGGCGAATTTGACATCTTGAATAGACTACAAGTGTTTTGGTGACGTTCTAACGTTTGATGTTACATATCAAACGAATGTTTATAAGAAGCCATTTGTGATATTTTCAGGTGCCAATCACCACAATGCCATGATTGTATTTGGTTGCGAATTGCTTTCAGATGAGACCGTGGAAACATATGTGTGGGTGCTATCTACTTTTCTTCATGCAATGGATAGTAAGATGCCGATCTCCGTTATTATAAATGGGGATAAAGCAATGGCTGTTGCAATAGAAATAATATTTTCACAAGCAACACACCGCTTCTATAGGTGGCATTTGGCCTGAAATGCTTTCACAAATATAAATTCTGACAATTTTGTCCAAGCATTCAAGAGATGTATGTGCACTCGATATACACCGGAAGAATTTGAAGATCTATGAAAATCAATGGTTGAATCATTTGGATTGGAGACTAATAATTAGATTGCGGAAGTTTATGCAAAGAGATTCAAATGGGCCGAAACATACTTGCGGGGGATTTTTTTGCTAGACAAACAAGCACGCAATGGTCTTAAAGTATGAATGCATACCTAAATCGCTTCCTAAACACACACCAAAAAACTATTCGATTTTGTTAGGCAGTACGATAGGGGCTTGGTAAGAATCAGAGAGACCGAGGTCAATGAGGACTATGAGTCGAAACACTCCGAGCCAGTGCTCACAGCAACACTGAAATGCTTAGAAGAGAAAGCCTCCAAAATATATACCAGAAAAATATTCTTCAAAGTTCATGAACAATTGAATGATGAAACTCTATTTTTTGTAGTGGAAAAAATTGAGATCGTGACGCATCGAAGTTACTACTTGTCCCGGTTCACACAACCAGAATCTATGTGGATTGTTCAATATTATCCAGGCATTCATACGTTTAAATGTAATTGCATGAAATTTGATTCTGTTGGGATTCCATGTTCTCACATGATTGATATAATGAAGTGTGACGCCTCAAAGAGTTCTCTCATAGCAGTGTGACGAAAAGGTGGACAATTAGAGCAAAATGCGATTATCAAACAAATGATGTGCTCAACAATTTCTAGAAGATATGCTAGAATCATGTCTATGTGCAACAGAATGTGCTACTATGTTTCGCAGTCAATGTCAAAAACAAACAACCTGATAAATATGATGCATCAACAAACTTCTACTCTACAAGCCCATCATGAGTCAGTATCCAGAGGTTATGATGAGTCTGAAATATCTCTTTTCAATATGAATGTGCAAAATAAAAAATTTGGTATGGGTGACCCAAAAATTTTGAAGACTAAGGGAAATCAAGGACGGATGCGTAAGAACATTTCAATTACCCCTCAAAGATAGTTGTTGTGACGCATGACGAATGTGTGGTTGGTGCGATTCTGAAAACGACATGTTGTCATATGGATCATTCAAATGGGGGTAAGTAGGGACATTTTCTAACAGTATGTCCGATAGCCCTACATTTAATACACCTTCATGGGATAATTGAAATTTTCTTACGTACCCGTCCTGGATTTCCCTTAGTCTTCACAATTTTTGCGTCACCCACGCCAAATTTTTCATTTTGCACATTCATATTAAAATGGGATATTTCAAACTCATCATAACCTCTAGATACTGACTCATGATGGGCTTGTAGAGTAGAAGTTTGTTGATAGACCATATTTCTCAGGTTGTTTGTTTTTGACATCGACTGTGAAGCATAGTAGCACATTCTGCTGCACATAGACATGAGTCCAGCATATCTTCTAAAAATTGATGGGGTTCTCAATGTATGCAACACATCATTTGTTTGATAATCACATTTTACTCTAATTGTCTACCTTTTCATCACACTGCTATGAGGGAACTCTTTGAGGTGCTCACACTTCATGATGTCAATCATGTGAGAACATGAAATCCCAACATAATCAAATTTCATGCAAGTACATTTAAACGTATGAATGCCTGGATAATATTGAATAATCCACTTAGATTCAGGTTGTGTGAACCAGGACAAGTAGTAACTTCGATGCGTCACATTCTCAATTTTATCCACTACAAAAAATAGAGTTTCATCCTTCAATTGTTCATGAACTTTGAAGAACATTTTTCTGGTATATGTCTTGGAGTCTTTCTCCTCTAAGCATTTTAGTGTTGTTGCGAGCACTGGCTCGGAGTGTTCTGACTCATAGTCCTCATTGGCCTCGGTCTCTCTAATTCTTGCCAAGCCCCTATCGTACCGCCTACAAACTTGAACAATTTTTGGCGTGTTTTTAGGAAGCAATTTAGGTATGCATTCATACTTTCAGACCCTTGCGTGCTTGTTTGTCTAGCAAAAAATATCCCCCGCAAGTATGCTTCGGCCCATTTGAATCTCTTTGCATAAAATTTCGCAATCCAATTATTATTCTCCAATCCAAATGGTTCAACCATTGATTTTCATAGATCTTCAAATTCTTCCGGTGTACATCGAGTGCACATACATCTCTTGAATGTTTGGACAAAATTTTTAGAATTTATATTTGTGAAAGCATTTCGGGTCAAATGCCACCTACATAAGCGATGTGTTTCTTACGAAAATATTATTTCTATTGCAGCAACCATTGCTTTATCCCCATCTGTAATAACGAAGATCGGCATCTTTTTATCCATTGCATGAAAAAAAGTAGATAACACCCACACATGTTTCCACGGTCTCATCTAAAAGCAATGCACAACCAAATATAGTCGTAGCATTGTGGTGATTGGCACCTGCAAATATCACAAATAGCTTCTTATAAACATTCGTTCAATATGTAGTATCAAACGTTAGAACGTCACCAAAACACTTGTAGTCTATTCAAGATGTCAAATCCGCCCAAAACAAACAATTTAGTGAATTGTCTTCAGTGACGTTATACTGGAAATAGAATAGTGGGTCCAACTCTTCCTTGGCGCTCAAGTATGACATTGCGCTCTCCGCATCACCGTCCCTCATTTTTTCTCTACGTTGGGATGCTACATCATTGTACAAATCCTTTGTGGTAAATTCAACATTTTGATATCCTCCCGATTGTTGTAACATGAAATCTCTAATCTGACTTGTTCGTATACCAACATTACGAAATGATATAGCTTGTGCTCTTCAGGGCTCTTAACACCCCTATGTGATCAGAAAAATGGCACGCCACGTGGTGGAACCAATGGATGGTTGTGCTCCTTAACAAAATCTTTTACAACTCATTTTTCTGTCTTCCTATCATACTTCACATGGAATGTTGCAAGGCATCCAACCTTTGTTAAACCCCGTGGCTCCCTTACTCGTTTGACGTGGTCCGCATTCTTTGCGGACCGATACCCTTCTCTAGAACAAACCCACCTTCTTGAAATTGCCATGTGGTTCTTGTCATACTTTATGTCATCTTTTCGAATGCTAAATCCCGCATACCTTCCATAGGTATTATAAAATTCTCCTACCTCGTCGTGTGAATTAAACGTCATTTCACAAACTTCTTCAGATTTTAACTCATCCATCATGTTTTGCTGCATATTCTCATTTTCATAATTTTCAACATCATGTAATTTGTCCTCCGTTACATCTTCATTTAGGTCTATAATAGCGTGCTTTCCTTTTTCTAAATAAATTGAAGACATTTATGTTGATTATACCTATAGAAAAATAATTAACAGCAGATGCATGTTATATATCAAATGTTTGATCAATTAACTAATATTGTACGTACATATTGCAAAAAAAGAAAATAGTTTTTTGACAATATTAGTTTATATAGTGCTTTCCATTCCCATATTGCCCATCAAAATTAGTAAACATTCATAAAAAAAAATTATGCAATTAACATCAAACACATAATAGTTACCTCGCCCACCTAATTAGATGGATGATGATAGAATGCAAGTTCTAAATGTTCCAATGAAATTGTATGGAGGATGAAGGAATAAAGAGTGAAATTGTAGAGGATGAAGAAACGCTAGATTGAAGTTGTAAATTGTTTAGACAACATAACCACGTTAGGTGGGAGACATTAGTATCATTTATTTCATAATTACCAACTATATTTAGGCTGGCAAATTTCATTGGATTGCATTTATTATGTGATGTGATTTTGGGAAAGAAATATGATAGATTGTTACTTATGTGGCGATTGCGTGTATTCCAACCTTTTCGAGATAGACTTACTACTTTTTTGGATTGTGTTACAATATTTTGGGTTGGGTTTAAAATTTTTGGGGTTGGCTTTAAGCTTTGGTAGATCCAGTTGGAACCCACCCAAAAGGTTACAACTCTATCTAACAAAGTTGAAACCTCACCCCAAATAATATAAATCCATAAACATTGGCATTTACACCAAAATATTATAACCAAATTCATAAAAGTTGGTACCCACTTCAAAAAGGTACCTTTTGGGTGGGTTTCAATTGGTGGGGGTGGTGTTCCAAAGGGTTACTACTCTTCAAATTCTGTTACAATATTTTGTGTTGGCCTTTCAACTTTTTTGGGTTCACTTTAACAGCTTTGGTGGATCCATCTATCCCCGGTGGATCTGGATCATATGAATCGGTTTGCCCCAAACTCTATTTTAATGTATGTTCAGCAAATGGACTCATAGGTGTCGGTTGGGTGAATGACAACTCTATAATACATCATGATCTTTAAAATTAAGAATGTGAGACTTTTTTGCTTATCTTCAAGGTCAAACATCGAAACAATTTCATTAAATATTACACAAGGGAGATTTATACTTATCCCATTCCCAATGGCATAGAGGATATGAGCTCTATCAAGTCCAAAATCAGAATTGTGTCCTCTCGGATTAATATTACATCCCACTATACGGTTTAAAACCCTATAATTGGCAGTGAAATATCTTTGATAAAAAATGTTTATTTTCACAGTAATAGGTCTACTATAAAGTTCTATTATAACATCCGGGGCCGTAGGTTTATCAATGAGATTCTTGTTTGTTTTATAACAGTATTGTCACCAATAAAGGTTGAGGGAACCTTCAATATCTTTGAAATCAAATCCGGGTTCACTTCAAAATGTACATTCCTCATATAAAGTTTAAACTTGAGATCTTCCTTCTCAACATCATGCATATTTGCATAAAATATCATCACTAATCTATCATAAACTTTATCGTTCTTATCTATTTCAACTATAGAATTCCAATGTCGCAAAGCAAAAATAACAGCACAGTTCACATTTGTCATCTTATCCAGATGAGCACCACGCTCTAGTAACACAGGCCTATGACAAAACCGCCTATGATAAAGCTCTTCACTAATTCTGTTGAATAAAGGTTTTACTGGAATGGGGTTGGATGAACTAACCAAATTTAGAAGATATGAGGAATGATAAACATTTTTATTTTGTTTTGGATCAGATGGATCAACTGACTTTGGACAACTGGAGGAATGGACCACATTTGGAGGTTTTGGACAATTGGATGGATCACCAACCTGTTTATTCTTCATTTGCCCAATTCCATGATAACAAGTGTTATCCACTTTTGGTCGATATCCCTCAACTTTCCTCTTCTTCTTTGTTTCCATCAAAATTTCTATTGAATTCTATTGTATGTATCTCCGTTGTTCTGATACATTACAAGAAAAAAAAAAAGACATACCCAATCAAACATAATAAATCTACACATATGGTATTCATACGCAAACGAGAAAATAAATATAGAACAGTTGACATACGGAACAGTTCACATCCTCTCACATGTACACACACAGCATACTCGTCGCATACACTCAAAGTAACAACGACAACACACAGTCATATGTTATAGAATAGATACATTTACACATTTACTTACAGACGATCGATTGGCTAACGTGAATCCTTGCAATCGATCAAATTTGGGTTAGGTTTGAAACTTTCAAATCTTGATCCGATCGTTGATATGAATTCTTGAAATCGATCGATCTTAGGGTTAGGTTCCAAAGCTTGAAATCGATTTGGCTGAATGAAGGGAAGACGTGAAATCGATTGAAATCGATTTGGAATGCTGTGGTTAAAGACGATCGATGTATGTTGGGGTTGAAGACAATCGATGTTATGGAATGTTGTGGATGCTATGGAATGTTGTGGTTGAAGACGATCGATGTATGGCTCACTGTATCGATGTATGGCTCACTGACCCACAGACGTGAAATCGATTTGGCTGAAGGAAGGGAAGACGTGAAATCGATTGAAATCGATTTGGAATGCTGTGGTTGAAGACGATCGATGTATGTTGGGGTTGAAGACGATCGATGTTATGGAATGTTGTGGATGGAATGTTGTGGATGCTATGGAATGTTGTGGTTGAAGACGATCGATGTATGGCTCACTGTATCGATGTATGGCTCATTGACCCACAGACGTGAAATCGATTGAAATCGATTTGAAATGCTTTGGTTGAAGACAATCAACCTTCTTCTTTTAATATTAATAGGATAAAAATGTAATATGATAGGATAAGTAAGTGTAATTACACACCAGGATCGATCACCCATTCCAATGGCCGGTCTTAATTCATCCATAAGTAAATTACACTTACACCCCTGAACTATAACAATATTTTCATTTTGTTCTCTATATTTCACCTTGAAGTAATATTTTTTTCCACATTACCTAATTAGAAACGTCTATTATTTTTTTGGAGAGAAAATACATAGAGGTAAAGTAAAATAATTTTCTCTTAAATATATAACTGATATTAATAATTGGATTAATAATTGAGACAATTTGAAACTAATCTAATAGTTGAGGGAATAAAATGAAAAACTATTTTTTTTTGTACAATTTTTGGTTACGACTTTTTCCTTTTGGTTACAACTTTTGGTTACAAATTTTTTCTCTAACTTTTTTGCAATTTTATTGTGGGTTACAACTTTAATGGTAGGATTACAACTCTTTTGGATAGACACACCTTTAATGGATAGGGTACAACTTTAATTGAAGGATTACAACTATTTTGGATATGGGTTAACCTTTAATGGATAGGGTACAATTTAATGGTATGATTACAATTCTTTTGGATGTAGGTACACCTTTAATGGATAGCGGTACAACTTTAACCGTAGAATTACAACTCTATTGGATGGGGTACAACTCTAATAGATGGTTACAACTTTTTTGGATGTGAGTACAACTCTATTAGATATGGTACAACTCTTTTGGATGAGGTACAACTCTATCGGATGTGGTACAACTCTATCGGATGTGGTACAACTTTAATGGAGGGTTACAACTTTTTTGGATGTGAGTACAACTCTATTGGATATGGTACAACTCTTTTGTATGAGGTACAACTTTATTGGATGAGATACAACTCTATTGGATGTGGTACAACTTTAATGGATGGTTACAACTTTTCATAGGTTATAACTTTTGTAAATTTGGTTTCAAAATTTTTGGTATCTTACAAATTTTTGGGGTTAGATTATAATATTTTTTGTAGGTAACAACTTTAATGGTATGATTATAACTCTTTGGGGGTTGGGGTACAACTTTAATGATGGGATACAACTTTTCTAGGATTGTACCTTTTAGGTAAGATTACAACTCTTTTAGATGTTGTACAAGTTTAATGGTCGGTTACAACTTTTCTGGAGTTATAACTTTCATGAATTTGATTTCAATTTTTTTGGTATGTTTCAATTTTTGTGGGTTAGATTACAATATCTTTGAGGGTTACAAGTTTTGGGAATGAGATACACCTTTTGGGCTAGGTACCACTTTTTGATAACAACTTTTATGGTTCAATTATATACCGGTTTCACCGGTTTTAAAGAGACGCGTGTAACATATATAGCCCACCTTACTTTTCGGTACCATACCGAAAAGTAGGTTGGTGGTATAGAAGTGTTCCCCTAAATATTATTGTCTGAATTTTCTTAAAAAAACTTGTATTCAATTGACCGTGTCACCTGGTCCCTTATAAGTACTGAATATTTTCTCCTCAATATTGGTAAAATTGTGTATGAAATTTTTGCATCACTTTATTTGTATCAAATTATGTCAAACAATTATATTTGACGAGCCCAGATCTTGTTGGGCCAGTCCCAATTAGTGACATAAGTCCAAATTAGCTACAAGACGGGTCAAGCCCAATTCATTAATCCGACCCAATCCAAAATTCAAGGAGTACAAGAAGATTAGAGCACGTGGGGAGTAATCATCAAGATAGCCACCATCGAAGATCAAGGCAATCTTTAATTGTATTTATCCTAAGTTGTAGCTATCCTTCCCGAAGAACTAGTACATTTACCCTCATGTCACCGCCTCACCTAAGGGCTTTGTGTCTATAAATTCTAAGCTCCCTCCACACCTTCACATAGCTAAGGGAACGGTCCCGAGTTCGAGTAGTAAATGTTGACTAGACACATGGGACCTCCTAATGCGACACATAGCAAAGAATGTTTACACTGACACATCACACCGAGTCACACGTTATATTCCAAGAAATCTAGTTAATGCTCGGTGTATGTCTTATAAATGATCAGCGCAGCTCATTTAATGCTTGACATTAGGCATTAAATGTGAGGGTCACGTGCACTGAATGATTGGTCCCCTAACCATGGTAATCATTACGAAGTTTGACCTCGAGTGATTGTCGATCTCCCCCAAGTCTAGTGAATGTGCGACTCAAGGTAGGCAATAGCCATTGATTATTCACCTTGAGGGTGTACTACCTTCTGGTTTGATGTGACTCATCAAATGTCATGTCATCACCTTTCAAGGTATAAATAACTCAAATGACTGAGTCTCAGGTACGCAAGCGAAACTAAACCAACACAGTGCATACAATCCTCTTTGCACGCCGATTAACTTAAGATTCAGTCCTTGAGCCTGTACTAGAGTGTGTCGGGTAGAGAATCATTTGTTTCTTCCTCCAGATCAACAGAAGAATGGGCAATTTGTTTTTTTTTTGTTGGAAAAATCTTCCTTTTGCTTTGCCTAAAGCGATGTTCCATTGATAGCAGGAGTTAAGTTTTGTCTGCCCTTGTTCTGGTGCGGGTTGTTGGAATTGACTCCTCGATCAGGTCTGATGACTTATCAGCGGTAGGAATCATGATATTTTTTGTTGTCAGGCTTCTTGGATTTTTGACTTGAGAGATGAGAGAAAAAGAGTGTCCCACCGGGCGTACCAGAATTTGTAACGACAAATTTTGCGTGTAATATAACATAGAAGTAATGTCAAAATTAATATTGTTGATTTGAATAGAAAAGTAGTGTTGACTCTCTTTGGTGTGCTTCTCACGTGCACTGTCCTCTAATTCTTGGTGGATTTGTTGATGACGAGGGTTTAATCGGCGTGTTTCTCAATCTGTGATTTGGTGTTGACTTTGGTGGATTTGGTAAAAATAAGGACTTGACTAGTATGTTCATCAATCTTCGATTTGGTGATGCTTTGGTAGATTTGTTGAAGATAAGAGTCGGATTGACGTGGTTCTCGTTCTTTGATCTTTGATTTTGTGAATTTGTTGAAGATGAGAGTCAAATTGACGTGAATCTCGTTCTTTGATCTTTGACTTAACTTTATCGAATCTTCTCACCGTTATTTGTGTTGAATGGCTTGAAGATGACTTAGATCTCTTAAAGAATGACATTGGCAGTGTTTCTTCTCCTTAGAGATGGATTTGCAAGACCTCAGTTGGGGGTAGACTCTGGCAGAGCTTCGCTGCTGATCTTCTATTCTTCTCCTGAGATGGACTCGACAAAGTTTTCTTAATCTTCCATCCTCCTTGACTTCTCTGGCTCTTCTTTTTTTTTTTTCTTGACCCCTCTTCTTGGCATCCCTAGACCCTTATTTATAGTGTTGAGAGTAGTTATCCATATAAGGATATTTTACCTAAATACTCTTATATGGGCTTAGGGAGTGGGCTACCCATTTACGGGTTTTAGTTAATTTAAGCCCAATTAACTTACCTTTAAAGTTTGTTTAATTTGGGTCTATGGAATTTAAGTCCATTTTAATTTAATTTAACAAGCCTGATTAATTACATTTGGGCTTGTATTATTTGGACTGTCCAATTTAGGTCCAGTTTAATTTAATTTGACAAGCCTTGTTAATTAAATTTGGGCTTGTATTATTAGGTTATAGAATTTAGGTTCAATTTGCCATAAGATGTAGTCTGAGCGAGTTCGTCAGCGGTACCATTTTTTGGTATCGTGTTTGCTAAATGAACAATTGTGATTGATCCATCACAAATCATTTAAAACCATTGATGAGATATCTAATATTTTACGGATTACCCACTAAATCAATTACTCACTAAATATAAGTGGCGAGAGAAAAACACTAATACAATTTTTTTTTTTTAAAAGACAGACAAAAAAGATGCATAGTAAAACCATTAATATAAATAAACTATGTTTAAATTAATTAGCTGAGGGAAAAAGATAATGCAATTTTTAAAAAAAAAAAAAATTACACAATGGAATTGATATATATGTAGAAACAGGACATCATAGAATGGGCAAATTGAATATGCAAAGTTCAATGATCGACAATAAAAACAAATCTCCCATATAAAAACCCAATTTAAAAGTACCTTTCTACTGGCCACAATACAAGTACCGAAATTCTATAAAAGCTTAACACATGCAAATAAGCAGATTAAAACCTCAATTTTTCAAACACGAAAGCAAAAAATTGAACCCCGACAACCCATACTTGGGTTGTGGCAGTTGCATTGTTAGGCTCGCAACGCAAAGGGAGATAGAGACCGAGAGAGAGAGAGAGAGAGAGGGTAGTGTCGCCTGAGAGGGTCCGTCAACAAGCAACGTCGCAGAGGAGTCGGTGGAAAAAGCGATTTATGGCAAAAATGTCCAAAAAGGGAAAAGTTCATATTTGGGTTCTCGGGTTGGGGTTTTCTTCAAGGGGTTCTTCGGTTTTAGTTAATAAGATTGGGTTCTTGAATTCAATTTCGGGTTCTTCGGTTTCGGGTAATAAGATTGGTGTTCTTAAATTCAGTTTTGGGTTTCGATTTTGAGTAATAAGATTGGGTTCTTGAATTCGATTTTGGATTTGGGTTCATAAATTCGATTTTTGGGTGATGTGCTGGAGGTCGTGATTTTAGTAGGATTGGTCACTTGATCGCTAACCATATGCATAACACCGATCCTGATTTCAGATGGTTGATCGCTAAACATGCTATATGACCAATCCTGATTTAAGCCACGATCGGTAAGCTTGATCACTACACAATTAAGACTGGTCTTGATTTACAAAAAAAAAAAAAAAATGGTAAACTTATCAAAAAAAAAAGAGGTAACTTATCACAATATTCTTAGCCCCAAAAAGTGATATTCTTGCCCAAAAATCGATAATTTTACAACAAAAAGTTGTATTCTTATCCAATAGTGATAACCTTAGCCTAATCTTACCCAAAAAAAATGATAACCTTACCCCGAAAAATGGTATCCTTAGCCAAAAAGTTGAAGTTGTATTCTTGCCCAACAAATCAATGGTAACCTAAACCAATAGTGGTAATCTGATATCTTACATCCAAAAAAAAGTGGAATTGTCACCAACTTGCGCTAATTTCCCCAAGCTAATTACCCCAATTATTTTTCTCATATCATCGTAAATTTTAGAGAGAATTACACAGACCCCCTAAAATTTGTCACTTTATCACTCAGACCACTGACGTTTGAAATATTATACACGCATCCCCTGAAGTTTAGACGCACATAACACTTAGACCCCTGCCGTCAATATCCGTTAAAATATCTATTAGTAAATTACACTCAGACTCTCTGAAGTTTGTAGACATATAATACTTAGACCCCTCAAGTTTAAAATGTTACACTTAGATAAAAAATATTCCAATAAAAAATAAAATATCGAATATTTTAAATTTTACAAATAAAATTCATGTTCTATTATATCATTTTTTAAAATAAAATCAAAAATAAAAATTTATTTTTTTCTTTAAAAATCATAATTTAGTATACAACTATACTATCTATTAGAATAAAACAAAAAAAAAATCAAACAAATTATCTAAGTCATTTATAATAGAACATGAATTTTACAACCAAAATTCATGTTCTATTATATCATTTATTGAAATAAAATTAAAAATAAAAATCTATTTTTTTCTTAAAAACATCATAATTAGTATACAATTATATTATCTATTAGAATAAAACTAAAAAATTAAACCATGGGTCAAACTGTAATGAACACAATATCTTCTACTATTAATTAATGTAATTTAGTAGTTTAATGGGTCAAACTGTAATGTACACAATATCTTCTAGTTTTAATTAAGATAATTTAATAGTTTAATTTGATCATTTAGACGACCAAATTAAATTCTAATAGATAATATAATTATAAAATAATTATGATTTTTTAAGAAAAAACAAATTTTTTATTTTTTATTTTATTTCAATAAATGTCATAATAGAACATGAATTTTAGTTGTAAAATTTAAAATATTTGATATTCTATTTTTGATCTAAGTATAACATTTTAAACTTAAGAGGTCTAAGTATTACACGCCTACAAACTTCAATGGTTCTAGGTGTAATTTATTAGCGAATATACTAACGGGTATTTACGGCAATGATCTAAATGTTATACGCGTACAAACCTTAAGAGGTCTGAGTGTAATATTTCAAATGTCAAGGGATCTAAGTGATTAAGTGACAAACCTCAGGGAGTTTGTGTAATTCTCCCTAAATTTTAATGTCATCCAAAAAAATACCCAATCCAACCCAAATATATAAGTACTTTTTGGTATGTATTTTTTATTCAAGTTTTACTGTGTATTTTTTATTTAGGTTTTACATAAAGACAAATAATTATCATATTTTAAAACTAATTTTAATTTTTGTGGGATGTTCTTGTTCGTTAAATAATCAAAAGAAATAATGCACCGGTTTCATCGGTGGTAAGTTTTTAGAGTACATGTGTATTCTTCAGAAAGCTTCTATTGTTTTAGTATCATACCGAAAAAATAGCAATTGGTACTTAAGTGAACTCTTATCTTTAAGGGTGAGAGATTTGAGAGCCAAGGGATGTGAGAGAGAAGCAATGAGAGATCTATCAAGTTGGATGGATGATTTTTGCAGCAACCAGGTTTGAAAGTCTAAGCTAAATCAATTAGATTATTATGCAAGTCTAGTGAGTTGATCAGTTTATTGACTAAATCATTTACGATTAGACTTAACTCTGTTAATTTCATATTGATTTCATGTCAATTGCAAGGGTCAGGTTAAGAATTAACATACACCTACTTGCAAAAAACTCATAACCCAATATTTTAAAAAAATCACCAAAAGAAATTGGAGCACAGTATTGATAAAAGATCATACCTATTTCCTAATCCTCCCAAACCAAGTAACAAGCAAACCTATATTTGAGGAGAAAGAAACATTTAAATTGGACAAAGCATAAAAAATAACTGCTAATCAACTAATATATTAATGTCACGATATATTTTTTATTATAACCTGAAGACTGAGATGACATATCTCGAACGTGTTGTGCGATAGTCTTGGAATCAAATTCAAAACCCTATGCAACAAGTACGAATCATAACAAGTCAGACAAGAATTACAATTTGAACTAATCAAGGGCTATATCTGCCAAGAAGAAAAGAAAGCAGTTTAAAAGCTGGAGCTTGAATATCTTTCTTCCTGTATGACAAGGAATGAAGTATATATTGGGATTTAAAATGGTAGATAGTTTATTTTTTTCGGTCAAATTATACTTTAAATTCTTCAATCGTGATCAAAATTTTAAAAATGAATAATATTCATTAATACATTTCACGAAACGTGTAACGCTTAACACCACTCACCAAATATAAAATAAGGTTGCAGTAATAGAAAAAAAAAATCAAACAAAAATAATTTGTGATGGTAAATCTTTAGTTGAATCATTGTAAACAATTGATCATGAATACAATTTAATAGATCAAATAATGAAATAAAATACGTTACAAGTGGAATACTCTAATAGGTTTTTTTTTTTAAAATCAGAAATGCTCTAACTGGTTGAAACAAGAAAAATAAAAGCAAAAAATTATTTACGATCATACATGAGTGAAGCTATTCACATGTCATAAATATCCATTCACACCCCCACCTCTTTTATACTCACCCCATTTTAACTAAATACACCCCTTTAATAACAAGCCTACATAAAGTTTCATTCACTATCTCCTCCCAAACACCCTATACAAAAGAACTTTTTCAATATGCATCACTTCTGTATCTATACATTATCCAAGCATACTCTAACTTTTTGTCAAAACAAACTCCATTCGATTAACACGAGGAGTAGTAAATAAAAGAAATCTCTTGATATACCCACGAGAATAATTTATATGTACAATTATAAGTAATCAATAAATTTACAATGCTTCATTTTTCCTCCTTGCAAACTTTTATGAATACACACACACATGTATATAGACACACACACACATATACCCTAACTCAAGAATATTTAAGTTTGACAGCATAACAAAACACAAAAAAAAAAAAAAATACACATAACACACATGAAATCAAACAACAAATTAAATCAAGAAGTAATATTAACATATATCTCACTAAATAAATTCATATTGAAATTTTTTTTTGTGTGGTGACTATGAGAGAAAATAGTGAATGAAACCCTAATTTTAAGAAGATAGATGTGAACTTGTTTGTTTATAACATGAGATGAACTTAAGTTAAAATGAGGTGGCTATAAAAAAGATAGATTTAGTAGTTTAATTATAAAATTTTAATAGGGTGAAAATGAATATTTGTGGGATGGGAATAGACCCATGAATTTATATGGATCAAAACTAGTTTTTTTTTTTGTTGAGAAAAAAAAGGGTAGGGGCAAAGAAGAACGCCCAGCGACCATCCCGTTAGGCCTTCATCAGGGGGATCATAAGGCTCATGACCGCACCAAGAACACCTCTCGGAAGGGGCGAAGCCAGAAATTTTTTTCAGGGTGGGCACTTTAATTACACACTATAATTTTTTTCTTCCTAACTAATCACGCTATATAGTATATTTATATTTATTATATCACATTTGATACATGAATTCCATTTAACATAAACAATGTCAAAAAATAATGCATATTGTATATGTATAAAAAATGACTAATTATTACCATCGTAAAAAATGGAGCTAATTGTCATTTTTGTAATTAAAAGATATCAGATATTCACTAACAATCAATTAAATTTATTCAATAAATGATGTTTCAAACACTGAGATATTAACATAGTAAAATTATTAAACTAAAATTTAAGAGCTAAACATAGAAAAAAAAATTAAAATCGATTGACACATAATAAAGACTATAATCAATACTTGAAAAATAGAGGCGATTTCTCGTAAAAAAAAAAGTTAAATGAAGGTCAATTGCAAGAACTTTCACTTGCAAAAATTTATAAATAATAAAATTAAGGTCATCTGGAGAAAACTTTAATAAAATAAAAAACTTGTCTCATTATTCTATTTGCCTTTATAATACTGCTCAACATTATCTCTAATGACTACAAATATTGCAGAAAAATTTAAAACTTCATACCATACCCATAAAAAACTGAGAAGATATGATACACCATGATCAGCTGACAACTAAATCGGTTAAAAAATTGGATTGATACCAAATTTCAACAATTTGGATTTCATCCCAAGTTTTGGGGATCAGTCCTAACTCAATTCCATTGAGTCGCAACTTGACGTGATTAAGTTTTAATTTTTTGTACGATACTCAGATTTCAACAAAATGGACCCAAAGTTTTTTTTGTTTTATGTGGGCTTGGTTTTTTAATTTTTTTTTGGGTGGAGGTGGTGAGCCTAGCATTTTTTATTTTAGTTTTAGGTGGGCACAAGTGATATATTATACAAATATACAATACATATACCTAGGTAATAAATAAATAAAAAATTTGAGGGGGGGCACTTGCCCACCCTGAACCCTACATGGCTCCGCCCATGCCTATCGGGACCAGAACTAGTTTTTCTTCAAAACTAGTTGGTTGAATAACCAAACATCACAGAAAAGACTCATCGACCCAATCTACACCCAAACAGAAGCCAATAGACCCAAAATGTCAAATACACAAAGATGGCACATGCACATGTAGAATTACGAGAGACGATTATATGAAATAATTATCATAAGATTATGATAAATGTTGCTAATAAAGAATACAATATAAAACGGTAACATATCAATAATTAAAATTACAAAATTGAAATTCATATGCTAATTTACGAATCAAAATCAAGGAATTGTTAAGCACAAACAGATATAAATGGAAATAATTGCTTAGTAAATACCAAAAATGGATTTTCGAAGAGAAAATGATGGATTTTCAGATACTCCTTTTTCAATTTTTTGATGGATCAGCACCAAAGATTTTCCCCCCGGGGGGGGGGGGGGGGGTGGGGTGGAGGAGATAGAGAGAGAGAGGTGGAGAAATGGCGGGAGAAATGCTAAGTTATGTATATGTTTTGTTAAAGAGAAATTAGGAAGAAGCTGGTAGCTGATTAGCCAAAATAGTGGTACAACTTATTTGAGTGGTTCGCAAACACCACACCAGCCCTTTGGTCCGAGTAAGACAGAGGACAGAGGACAGAGGACAGAGGACAGAGGACAGAGGTTTCTTCACACTTCATAGAAGCAGGAAAATCCAAGTACAAGATTTGATGGAAACAACACAATAACATCACAAGAATCTCTGAGACGTAAATAGTTTTGATAGAAACAACTCCATCAGTTACTGCTTATCCAAAAAGTAAGGGTACCATACCATACTCAACAAGATACGGATTTTCATGCCGTATTTTCATGAATTTTAAATTTAATGATTAAATAATTATAACAAAATAAAAAATGAGAAATACTATGTAACCCAAATTTACAATCTAAATTTACATCTCAAATGAAGGGGAATCATTGGATGAGTGAGTCCCATCAACTTTTTTAAATAGGACTCACTGATACAATAATTTTCTTTTATTTGTGATACAAATTTAGATTACAGATTTAAATTATATAATATTACTCGTAAAAAATTAATGCTTGACGGATTGTTATTAATTGTACAATAAATGTTGGTACAACAAAAATACTTTTCATTATTCTAACCAGATTCTCCAAAAAAAAAACACCATCAGTTACCGAGTTCGGACAAAAACATTGTTGGGCAAAAAAAAAAAGAGTTTGACAGAGACCCCATAGGTTCATGGCATAGCAATTTTTTTTTGGGAGAATTACACCTAGACCTCTTGAGATTTGTCACTTAATCACTCAGACCTCTTAATATTTGAAATATTACACACAGACCCCCTGAGGTTTATACGCACGTAACACTTAGACCATTGGTGTAAATATATCAGTTAATTAATTACACTTAAACCCCCTGAAATTTGTAAGTATATAATACTTAGACCCCTTAAGTTTAAAATATTATACTTAGACCAAAA
Source organism: Ilex aquifolium (assembly GCA_951799425.1). Taxonomy (NCBI): domain Eukaryota; kingdom Viridiplantae; phylum Streptophyta; class Magnoliopsida; order Aquifoliales; family Aquifoliaceae; genus Ilex; species Ilex aquifolium. The sequence continues at coordinate 43,871,886 of OX637391.1, read as the reverse complement.
ATACTCCAATCAAATATAGAATATTAAACATTTTAAATTTTACAACAAAAATTCATATTCTACTGTATCATTTATTGAAATAAAATTAAAAATAAAAAGGTATCTTAAAAAATATAGCTTTGAAGAGTTAAAGTTATAGGTATTAAGATTGAATTATATTAGTGTTATCCAACTTTATAAAAGTTATATTTTTTTTTTGTGATTGAGGATAAAATTGTATAAAATAATAGTTAAATAGATAAGTGTAAAATTATCGTAAAGTGATAAATAAGATTAAAAAATATATACTATACAATACCAGGAAAATATATATATATATAAAAAAGTTTTATTATAGAAATTTATGCTAATAGATAAGATTCGTGATAGGGTTTATATAGTAATACATATGACATACATAAGGAAGTAATAATAAATTACATAATTCAAACAATAAATTTTTTTACATTATTATCATATTTTTCTTATGATTACATGATTCGACTTTTCGAATCACTATAATTACTTCCATCCATATTGTCATACAAGTTTTAGCATCAAATAGACCACTATTAGTCTATTAGTCACCCCCACAACACCCCTAAACAAAAGAGGTATTTGTCTTGGATTTATTTTCTTTTTGTACGGAATTGTGAGAGAGAGGAAACGAAATGATAAAAGTCTCTGTGTAAGATTACGGTACCAATTTTAATATCGTATTAAATTTATAATTTTTTGATGTATAAATTACAATTATAAAAGAAATTATTGATCCTATAAAAGTTAAAAGTTTTAAATTTCAAGTTATATTTTATAGGTAAAATTATAATTGATTAAAAGTATTCATAATTGATCACAATATTTTATGATCAATCATGAATTACCTCAAATAATTGTACCTTCACCTCAAAATTACCCCTTTGTATATATTTATAAATTAAGGTAAGGTAATATTATCGTAATATATTTATAAGTTTTTGATAGAATATTAAAAAATAAATTTTTTTCATAGATTTTGTTTTACATTATTTGTGATCATTGAACGTAATAATAATTAATTAAAGTATATTAACATTTTTCACGTATCTTGTTTTCTTAAAACAAGGTATAATTTCTATTTATTTTTTAACTTTTTCTCCTCCTCACCGCACACGCATATTGAACACCAGTCTGTATATGATTTGTTCAATTGCTTGGCTGTTTGATTCAGCTTATAGCAAGCTGACACAAAACATGAACTAAAATTAAATTTATGTGATTTTTTATTGAACATTTTGCACATACTAATCCCGCTTTTTAAAAACTATAATAAACAGAAACTTTAATGGCCTTTACTTTTTTAGATCTGTGAAGTCAAAAGCAAGTATATAGGCCTAAAAACCTTGAAGAGACTCGAAGGGACAAAACCCAAGAAGAAATCGCAGCGGTTCTGATCTATCTGTCTGTAATGAAAAAGTTTGACGTGGTTTTGATGTGAGATAAGTCATTTCGTGTCAACACTTGAAAAAAGTTTAGTTTTAATATTATTAATTCGTGATATCATTTCGTTTGTCATATAATATTATCATTATAATAAATATTTTTTCCATTTCTTCTTTAGATGTAAACCGTAACAATAATGCTACATCATTTTAATATAAACCATTATATTAAGGAGTTCCATTAAATTTATTGAATATTTAAATATTAAAATTATGCCATATCAGATAGTGTAAATAAAGTGGTACACATATTAGTATTGAAACAGTAAAAAATGTAGTATCGAAAATACAATTTTAAATTTTATAATTTTTTAAGGAGAAGTTATAATTCTTTTGAGATAAAAATTTTAAGTGCTAAATATAGGATCGATTCTAAAATATTGGATCAATAATAAAAGTGACAATTTTTAAAGATAAAATTATAAAGTTACGTTGTAACTTTTTAAAGATTAAATTGCAGTTCATCCGTGATTATACTTTTACGTTTAAAAGATTTTATCTTCACCCCAAAGATGTTTAAATCCAGAATGAAGTATTTTAAAGTGTATGCTATCTTTTCATGAGTTCAATTATATTAATAATTTAAAAAATAAATTTGAAATTATTGTCAAGTGATAATTAAAATCAGAAAAATACAATTTCACAAAAAACAAATCTTTATATTCCATATGATGGACCGTCTAAGCGCAAAGGTATGTCAAATTCTAGCTTATTGGAACTGGTGGTTCACAATTGGCAATTAAAAATGTCTGAGCCAGCATAAATGGGAACCAGACAAGTCCAGTCAATTCAACCACTCCCTCAAGCTGCCACCAACCCCAAGTACAAGAAGGCCTAGATGGAGGGTCCCAAATATCGAGTGTTTACGCGACGTCATTGATAGTGACCAATTATGTATATTAATTATAAAATATTATATTGTCTCGGATCAGACTATGGTATACTCTTTTAGCTTTTCTGTATGATACGGAAACTTAATGTCCACCATAGATTCATCTAACAACAAAAGTTAGTCGTTGATCAACATGTCTTTTCTAATTTTATTTTTTCCAAAGAGTAATCAGTTACATCATGGTTATCGGTTGGTAGACAAAACAAGCATGTAAAAGGACTTGTCAAATAGTACATCATAATTATTAGTAATTTTATTAAAATATACTATAATATTGTTACTATAATGAAAAATATATTTACAATTTCAGTCGATAAAAATAGTAGAATTGTGGATTTATTGAAGAATTTTGTTTACAACAATTGTGTCAATAATTACAAATGGGTAAGGAACTGGTACTACTCTTTATCAACAATTATGACAATTAATGATAAAATTACAACATCAGTTAAATCATTGTTCATCAGGTAAAAGGATGAATTACCATATTTTTTGATAAGAGTACGAGAGTTGTGAATGTTTTTACAAGAGCACAAGAAGAACATTTACTAGTGCATACTTTTACCAAGAGTAATGAAAAAAATGGTTAGATTGCATTTAGGAAAAAAAAATGATGTAATTTAATGAAATGTGTACTTAATTTATGGATAATTTACAACTACTCCAAGAAGATATACCAGTCTTGTGGAGAAAATTACAAGTGGAGAAGAATATTTACTATTTTTTTTTTCTTCAAAGTCACCCAGTATGGGTGGGGGGTTTGACAGGGCCCCTACTTGTATATATAACTAAAAAGAAAAAAATACAAGGGATGAGGACTTAGAGCCAAGCCTCCAGAAGTACAAAGTGGTAGAATCAAAGCAAAAGCAAGGTAGTGACTCACCACCAAAAACATGAAAAATAAATAAACAGAAAGTGGGGACTCCCCACATAGTAAAATAACTGAAAATAAAAATAAAACTCATCGATGGACGTGAGGAATCTGTCGAGCGTTCAAGGCGAGGATGCCAGTAATCCCAGAAGGAAGGGATGACGAATCAGAAAATTGCTGATTGAGCTGCTGAGAGCAAGCCCAATTAGCCATGAAATCTGCAGCCTGATTCACCTCCCGCAAGACATGGCAAACGCGATCCGAGAGAGAAGCACACATACGCCGAATCCGAGCAAGCAGGTAAGCATAAACCCAGCACCCAGTACCCTGAGAAGAAACCCAAGAAACCATTGTAGCTGAATCTGACTCCACTACTAACTCTGAAGTTCCCAAATCTGCGGCCAACTCCAACCTAGCACAAACAACCTGTAACTCCGCATATAGAATAGACTGATGCCCTAGAAACAAGCCAAAAGCCCTGAATATTTACTAATACTAATCCTTGATCGATCATTAAATATAATTCATCGATCAATAACACACAGAATATAATTATATACTTCAAATAATACATCTGCAACAATATGATTGATCATTATATATTTTTGATTGATCGAATTCACTTACTAATTAAGTTTATGACACTTCAGGGTACGTTTAGGAGGCAGGTGAGTTCATGAAAACATATGAGGAAGGTTTTACCACAAAAGTGGATAACTTAATGTAAATGTTACGAGTTCATACAAAAATTGTATTTCTAGGTTTGTTAATGTTACGCCAACAGTGGTTAATATTGCGAAGGTATAGGTAAGTATATATAACATGTATGGGAGTCATTATAGGTAGTTTTTACTAAGAATGTGATGAAAGGGATATTCATAGATTTACCACCATAATGGTTAGATTTAATAAATGAATAGAAAAATTACGCCACTTAATGAAATGTTTACGACATTTGTGAATAATTCACAAGTATTTGAATATAATTTACCAGTTTCGTAGATAAGTTTACAAGTATTAAGAAGTATTTACTACTTATATGGTATATTTTACGACATTGATATGTATCATAAAACTATTAAGGGTTCGTATATGAGACAGTCCGGTGGGGTAAAGAGAATAAATTTATGATGCTTAAGGAATATTTTATTGGAGTTGAAGGTTTTGTTTCGATTTTTTGGATAAGTTTACGACTTCTATGGTAAATATATCATATGTATGGGAGTCATTATAATAGGTTAATACGAATGTGGTGAAAAGGGATATTCATAGATTTACCACCACTATGATTAGATTTCATATAGCAAAGAAAAATATACGTCAGTAATGAAAATTATTACGTTATTTGTGGATAAGTTACACGTAGTTGAGTAAGATTTATTAGTTATGTGATGTGAAATACCAACTTTGTTAATGAATTTACAAGTGGATAAGAGTATTTACTACCTGTATGGTATAAGTTATAATATTTGTGCATACTTTTATGAGTGTTAAGGATATAATTACGTGACAAGTTGGATACATTAAAACATTGGTGAAGGATTTTGGACTCAGATGCATATATTTACGTGGTTTAATGCACATTTTACTAGAGTTGAAGATTTTGTTCGAATTGTTTTGGATAATGTTACAAGTTCAGTTGATACATTTTAGTTTTAAGTTGGTTAAGTTTATGACAAAAGTGGTTAATATTACAATCTTACAGGTAAATATATAACATCTGTGGTATTCATTATCGTGGGTTTTAATACGAATGTGGTGAAATAGAAATTCATAGATTTACCACTATAATGGATAGATTTCATATGGAAAAGGAAAATTTAAGTAAGTTAATGAAATTTATACTTCTTTTTTGAACAGATTACAAGTTGTTGATGAAGATTTATCATTATTTTGGTCTCAGATATCAAATTTCTAGACTATGTTACAAGTGCAGATGAGTATTTACTACATGTATGGTATATTTTACAAGATTTGTAGGTGATTTTATGAAATGTAAGGATTTAGTTACGAGGTCAATGGAAATATTTAAAACATATGACGACAGATTTACGACAAACGTGGATAACTTTGGGAGGGTTAATAACATACAACAAAGGAAAATTTACGTTTTGTAATTAAATTTTTACGACAGATGTGAACAAGTTCTTAGTAATTAAGGAATATTCATCATTGTTTTGGTGTGAGATAACCACAGTTGTGGATTATCTTACAAGTGAAGAGGAGTATTTACTAACTGCATGAAAAATTTTACGATAAATTCGATAAGTTTACGAGCGTTAAGAACATTATACAAGATTTTAAGGTTTTGTTGTGATAGTGTAAGGGATTGATCGATCAATGAATAATGATCGATCATTTATCAATCTGAAAGTTAAAGATTGATCAATTATTATTGTGATCGATCGATCAGGTGTAAAAAATGGTCACATTCTGAAACTTAGCGATCGATCAGTGAAAAATGATCGATCTTATATCATATTTTGAAATTTACGATCGATCAGTTGGTAATTCGATCGATCATTAACATTTTGAAACTTCGTGATCGATCAGTGAAAAATGATCGATCTAAGATTCCTTTCTGAAACATAACAATCGATCATTTACTAATCCGATTGGTCCTTCGCATTCTGAAACGTAGCGTTCGATCAGAGAATAATGATCAATCTTGAATAATGATCGATCATTTAGTAATGCGATCGGTCTAGCAGATGTATAAAATGTTCATATTCTGAAACTTCGTGATCGATCAGTTATTCATGATAGATCAATTTAGAGGTGTTGTTGTAGCAGATGAATGGTTGTTCAATCCCCCTTCATATTAGCGTTATAATTGTGGATAGTCTGAAACTATTCGATCGATCGTGTATGAGTTCGATCGATCATGTATTTTTTTTCCCAGATGGATCCAAGTGACGTCGTTTAGGGGTTAATTCCATACCAACCAATTAGGTTGTGACAGCTAGGTACACCAGTTCCCTCCTATTTCCTGTTAATCCCGCCAAAAACCAATACCCAGCTCCCTCCCTTATCTGAACATGGGGGTCATTAGGTCTCCTCTTTCTATCTTCCAAAAGTAGCATGTCCTCTATGCATCCCAATCTCTCTTTTTTGTTCTGACATCGGTGCCTCCCTCTGCATCACAATCCCTTTTATTCCTTCCAATATGAGTTTCAGGTCATAAGTATCTCCTTTCTTTATTCCAAAATTGGTTTGTCTTGGTCTACGTAGAAGTGTGTACACTCGTCATTTGGAGGTAGTATCGGTTCCTTGTGATTAATGAACAAAAGGAAATACATAATAAGGTATGAAGAAAGTAGTAGTGAATATATGAAATGTTAGTTTTTTATAAATGGTATTTTTTTAGAGTTTGACCTCTCTATGTGTGTCATACTTGCAAACATTTACATACTGGTATTGATGTTATAGTTGTGAATAAATGTGTTTGTGACGCCCCAAAATCCGGGGGTCCGTTGATCACCAATCAACCCGCGGAATACTCGTAGATATCATGTAACTTGATATCACGCCATTATGCCCCATTTATCGGGATCCATAATTTAACGAAATTCGGGTAGAGTCTCCTTCGCACGGGAAGCTTTACCTAAAACACAACCTGTGCAATATACAATCACATGACCCATCCGAGGTCCAATATACAACATTGACCGCACCGGGTCCATTTATGAGTAAACAATGACCACACCGGGTCCATTTATCTATACTCATATAAAAACATGTAAGGTTATATTAAAAATAGTCCATAACAGTTCGATTACAATTATTTTACATATATTACATGCCTAAATCTTTGTTTTAACAAAAGTTTTATAAAAACCAAGGTTAAAGGCCACAAGTCGGCCTCTCTTCACCCTTGAGGGAATGAGAGCTATCCACCGGTGTATAGCCCGCACCTGAAATATTTTCCCGTATAGGGTGAGCCACGCTCAATAGAGTATTCCCTACAGAGGCTACTCCCCATCCTAGATACACATGGAATGTATACATGCAACAATCAACACATTTATCCATTCAAGCATTCCAATCAAGAATATGCATCCCATGATAGGAATTCTATGTTATGCCATGAAATGAGATGAGACTCACTCATGCACTTTAACTCGAACCTTCACCGATTCCCACAACACAATGCAATGCATTTGTGCAATAAAACCGTCATTTGACGAAAATCCATCCAATGATTGTTTGAAGTAAAAGTTATGTTTTTATAAAACCAAATCATTGATGGATGCTACCCATTAAATGGGTGTTTTAGAAAATAAAATATTGTGTCTTTGTTGGGCAACGGATTTTGGTATCACAACCGCCGGTTCCGTACACCATCACACTTTTTCAGAATTTCACCTCAGGGGAGTGTGTGAACCAAGTAACTAGGTTTTGCACCCGAGGGAGTATCTAGCCCTTCTTGCTATACCCGACACAAGTTTTTCCATGCATGTAACCGTGCGACTCAGTCAGATGTCCAATCCAACTTTCCCGAGCCCACCCATCAAGCACCAAGTAAGGTGTTGATTAAACCATGCACCCACACACCCACACTCATGCATAAAGCCCATGAATGTGATGCCAACATCATGCCCACTATGCAATAATGCAATGTAATGTACCATTGCATGTCAATGTCATATCCCATATGTAATAAATGTCATATGGACAATTTAACCCATATCAACATATTCCATGACAATTTCTATCATATGTGTAAAATTACCATTATCCCTAACAATGTCAACATCTATCATGGCAAACTATATCACATGCATACAATTTCCATGATCATCATAATGCTAATATATCATAAAACATATATCAATATACCCATTTCCAATTATAAATCACACACTAAGCATATGATTTCAATTTCCCCAAAATAGCAACTTTGGTCATTTAAGACATTTTATCAAACACATTCAAAGCAACCCATCATGTTATCACACAAATTGTCCACATAACATCAAGTGCCAAGAAAATACACAAGTACTCCCACATATCAAAATCAAGATAGAAATTAGTCTAAGCTATTTCTATACTCAATTCTTCATTTCCATAACAATAGGCAAGTGGTATATAACCACATACACCTAACCATCCCTTATGGACATTCAAGGTAGGAAATAAACCAAAGTAGGAAGAACCCTACCTCTTGGAGCGTAGAAATGAAGGTAGAACCTTCAAGAACACCAATACAAGCCCAAAAGTCTTGATTTCTCCAAAATCCCTCCTTGGATCTTCGGTGAAATCCCTTGTTTTTGGTGTGGTTGCGTAGCCCTCTTCGCATAGATGAAGTTTAATTCTTGGTCCGACGAATTCCGACCGACGGAACTCCGTGAATCCGAGAAAAAAGATTGTATTTTCTCTTTTTCTTTCTCTCCTTCAACTCCAACGTTGCCCACTGGTTTTCAGCAGACAAAGATCTGAAAAAATCAGATTTTAAACCCTTATTTATAATTTTAAATACTTGGCTCGAGTCGCGCCACGTGTCCCCCACTTATCCGGGTCCGTTTTCGTCCCGAAACGATTAAATTTCGCTCCGATTCAAGCTCAAATATTTTTATTTCAACTTTTTGTTAAATTATTTTTTAAAATTTAAAATTTTATTAAAATTTCGTTTTTGGGTCACCCGAGACCCGACCGCCTTGTAAAACGCAAAAAATCCGGCTATTTCGGAATTCGACGAAATTTGACAGGGTAACTAAATTTCGCGAGATGAATCCAACGGCGAAGTCCGTTGTGTCATCCGAGCTCTAAAAACATGAGTATTTTAAATACGCATTATAGTGGCAAATTACCGTTTTGTCATTTTTCAGAAAAAGTTTAAATTTTCTCAGGTTTCACATTCTTCCCCTCTTAAAAGAATTTCGTCCCCGAAATTCACACACACATATACATTCAACCACATTCATATGCGACAAGTATATCAGACTTATAACTATAAAAAAAATGTACCTTCATCCTCGAATAAGAAAAGATAATTGGTACGGATAGTGCCTTCGCGCTCCCATGTCGCCTCTTCCACTCTTCGGTGCTGCCACAACAGCTTCACGGTCTTACCTCGTAAAACCTGATCCCGACTATCCATGATAAGCACCGGTCCCTCCTCGAAGGTCCCATCTGCATCAACAAAAAGCTCGCCCTAATCCACCACATGAGTCGAATCTGGGGTGTATTTCCGGAGCATGGAGACATGAAATACGGCGTGAACACCTGATAGATTTGGCGGTAACGCCAACCGGTAAGCAACTGTACCTACCCTTTCGAGTATCTCGAATGGCCCGATATACCTCGGCGACAGTTTTCCCCGCTTGTCGAACCTGACCACTCATCTCTTAGGCATCACCTTCAAGAAGACATGATCTCCCACCTCAAACTCTAGAGGTCGCCGCCGTCTGTCGGCGTAGCTCTTCTGCCAGCTCTGAGCCGTGAGAAGACGCTTCCGTATCAAATCCACCTTCTCAGAGGTGTCCCTAACCAAATCCGGACCCGTAGAGGGTCTCTCTCCTACCTCCGTCCAACAAACCGGAGATCGATAAGGCCTTCCATATAGTGCCTCATAGGGTGCCATATGTATGCTCGCCTAATAACCGTTGTTGTAGGCGAACTCGACTAAGGGTAGGTGCTCTTCCCAGCTACCCTTGAGATCTAGGACGCATGCCCGTAGCATGTCCTCTAAAGTCTGGATGGTCCTCTCCGACTGACCGTCCGTCTGGGGATGAAAAACAGTGCTCATCATCAACTGTGTCCCCATGGCTCGCTGGAAACTCTCCCAAAAATGAGTCGTAAACCTGGAATCCCGATTTGATACTATAGATACGGGCACCCCATGCAACCGGACAATCTCTCGTATATACAACCTACAGAATTCCTCCAGTGTGAAGGTCATCCGCACCGCCAAGAAGTGTGCCGACTTCGTAAGCCGGTCCATTATCACCCATACCGCGTCATGCCCTCGCGATGTTCGTGGCAAGTGGGTCACAAAATCCATCGTGACATGCTCCCACTTCCACTCAGCTACCTCCAAGGGCAGGAGTAACCCTGCTGGTCTCTGGTGTCCAGCCTTCACCTGCTGACACGTGAAACATCGGCTAACAAAATCCCCAACGTGTTTCTTTATCCCGCTCTAATAATACTGGCGACGAAGATCTTGATACATCTTCGTGCCACCTGGATGTACAGCAAAACGGGAGCAAAGAAACTCCCTAAGGATCTCCTCTCAGACCTGCAGAATGGGGAACCACAACCCTTCCCCCTATACCGAAGACTACCATCAGTGTGAATGGCCCAGCCCTCGTCACCTGTACCCAACCGTACTCGGTCCATAATGGACAAAACCTCCGTGTCTTGCCCCTAGGACTCGATCACTCTACTCAGTAGGGAAGGCATAGCCACCAAACTCCCCAAAGTACCCTGAGCCTGACCCCTGTAGTGTAGTCCGAACTGTCCCACAGTCTCGAGCATCTGCCCCTCCCGGGAAGCCACACTAGCCAAGACCCCCCGTGACTTCCGGCTGAGTGCATCGGCCACCACATTTGCCTTACCAGGATGGTAATACAAAGTGAAGTCGTAGTCTTCCAAATACTCAATCCACCTGCGTTACCTCATATTGTGGCCCCGCTGCGTAAAGATGTACTTCAGACTCTTGTGGTTCGAAAACACCTCAAACTGCTCACCATATAAATAGTGGCGCCAAGCCTTCAAGGCAAAGACAATGACCGCCAACTCCATGTCGTGTGTGGGGTAATTTTGCTCGTGGTTCTTTAACTGCCGAGAACCATAAGCCACTACCCTCCCGGACTGCATCAAAACACATCCAAGTCCGTCCTTAGAGGCATCACAATACACTGTGTACCTCTGTCCCCTTTCTGGGACTATTAGAATAGGAGCTGAAGTAAGCCTCCTCTTCAACTCCTGGAATTCCTTCTCACACGAGTCATTCCACTCAAACTTGACATCTTTTCGGGTCAACTTGGTCATAAGTGCAGCTAATCGGGAGAAGTCCTCGATGAACCTCCGGTAGTACCCTGCTAATCCCAAGAAACTACGTATCTCGAAGACTGACTTCAGTCTCTCCCAACTCATAACCGCCTTGACCTTCTCCGGGTCAACTGACACACCCAAAGCCGACACCACATGTCCCAAAAATTTAACCTCCGTAAGCCAAAATTCACATTTGCTGAACTTGGCATACAACTGATGGTCACTCAAGGTCTGGAGAACAACTCTTAAGTGACCCTCATGCTCCTCCTCAGACTTGGAGTAGATCAAGATGTCGTCAACAAAGACCATAACAAAATGATCTAGGTAGGGTTGGAATATCCTATGCATGAGATCCATGAATGCCGCTGGAGCATTCGTCAATCCAAAAGGCATAACCGTGAACTTGAAATGCCCATACCGCGTCCTAAACACCATTTTAGGGATATCTAGCTCTCTAACCCTCAACTGATGGTAACCCGTGCGTAGATCTATCTTGGAGTAGACCCGCGCCCCTCTCAGCTGGTCAAACAAATCGTCAATCCTCGACAAAGGATACCTATTCTTGATAGTAACCTGGTTCAATTACCGATAGTCTATACACAAACGAAGGGTCTTATCCTTCTTCTTGACAAACAATACCGGAGCGCCCTATGGTGAAGTTCTCGGTCTAATAAAGCCCTTGTCCAACAATTCTTGCAATTGGACCTTGAGTTCTTGCAACTCAGCTGGTGTCATTCTATGCGGAGTCATAGAAATAGGAGATGTACCAGGGTGTAACTCAATAGTGAAGTCTACATCCCTATGTGGAGGTAATCCCGGTAGTTCATCCGAAAAAAACATCCTCATACTCACAAACCACCCGAGGTAGACCCAACTCCTGTCTCGCCTCATTCTCCAGGGTAAGGCTTGCTAGCCAACCCATCAACTGCCCGTGCCATCTAGAGTCGTACACGACTTGGGGTAAAGCATCGTACTTATCCCCCTGAAACATGAAACAAACACCTTCCGGTGTGTGGGTAGTGACCCTCTTCCGATCACAATCAATGATGACTCGGTGTGCCGCCAACCAATCCATACCAAGAATAACATCGAACTCCGACATGTCCATGACCCTAAGGTCCACAGTGAGTAGAATCCCCGAGATCTCTAACTCACAACCCCGACATATCTGATCAACGCTCACCCTAATTCCTAGGGGAGAACTCACATGCAATGGCTCTTCCAAGGTTTCAACCTCTAAGCCCAAATCTCTAACACATGATGCAGCAATAAAAGAATGAGATGCACCAGAGTCAAATAACACCTTTGCCCATAAGCGAGAGAGTAGAAATGTACCCTAGATAACCGACTGATCCGATGGCTCAGTCTGAGGTGTAATGGCATAGACACGCGCCTGGGTCCCTGAAGTCCCGACTTGTGAACCCTGTCCTCGACCTCGACCCATGCTCTGGCCCATCTGGCCTGATTGCGGAATCCCCACACGTGAAGTAGTAAGGCCCTGTGTAGCACCCTAGAACTGATACTAGCTCCCCTGGCCCATGGTGGGGTAGGGAGGAACAAAGTGCGTCTGTGCATGCCCCACCGAAGACTGTGACTGGGATGTCGCATAGCTCTGAGATCCCTGCCGCTGAGGACAATCACGCTTCATATGCCCGGGTTGGTGGCAATGATAGCAAGTCCTTTGACCTGCCTGGTAGGAAGGCCTCTGATTTCTCCCGCCTTGGGAGGATTTACCCTGGCCTTGGCCTTGATAGCTGTGGCCCTGTGGAGTCGAAGTCCTTTGCTTCTTCTCCAAACTCGACAAAAAAGATTGGCCCTCATTCTTCTTGTCTTTAACACCCGCTTCCCGGATGTTTCGTGCATCGTCTGCCTCTCTTTCAACGGCCATAGATGCCTTGACCATCGAGTCCAAGTCTTGCAGGCAAAGTCCCACAATTTTACCCCGGATGGATAATTTCAAACCATCCTCAAACTTCCTCACCTTGGCTATGTCTGTGGCCACACAATCATCAGCAAAACGGGCTAATTCCGTGAACTTAGCCACGTATTCTAGTACCGTCATAGTTCCTTGCCTCAAATTCAGGAACTCCCGAGCCTTAGCTTGTCGGACAGATGCTGAAAAATATTTTTCCATGAAGAGCTCTCAGAACTCTCCCCATGTCGTCGCCTCCAAGTTCTTGGAGTCCTTCACCCAATCCCACCACAATTGGGATTCCCCTTCTAGCTGAAATGTAGCCAGCATGATCTTAGTGGCATCAGAGGTGATCTTTATAGCCCTTAAGATCTTGTCTACTTGTCGGAACCAATGGTCAGCCACCATCGGATCCGCCCCTCCCATGAAGATCAGAGGCTGGTGTGCCTTGAACTTCTGGAGATGACTCGAGCCTCCTTGGCCCCCACTTGCACTAGTCTGTGAAATAGTAGCAGCTGTAGCACTGGCCTGTGCAATAGTAGCAGCCGCAGTACCAATAACCTCTATGAAGGCTTGTTGGTCAAAGGCCGGTGGTGGTGGTTGGTTGTTCCGTCCACCCTGACATCCCCTTCCTCTAGTTGCCATCTATACACACATAAGATAGCAATAGGCCAATAACTTAGTATCCCAAGGTTAGAGATCAAAAGTTAAAACCGTAGGATATAGTAAATGCCCAAACAGTGGCTCACACATCCTTTCCCTCCCTGACCCTAAGGTTATATTTCCTAACCTTAGTGTTTCCCTTTTCATATACATTTTACCATGTATATTGTTCACATAACACGTAGCACATAACCGTGCATCATATTAGAGCACATAACATGAAATGCACAATGAATGCAATAGTCTAGACCCATGCCCCATCAAGCCCTAGGTAAATCGTATACCTAGGCTCTGATACCAAGCTGTGACGCCCTAAAATCCGGGGGTCCGTTGATCACCCATCAACCCACGGAATACTCGTGGATATCATGTAACTCGATATCACGCCATTATGCCCCATTTATCGGGATCCATAATTTAACGAAATTTGGGCAGAGTCTCCTTCGCACGGGAAGCTCTACCCAAAACACAACCTGTGTAATAGACAATCATATGACCCATCCGAGGTCCAATATACAACATTGACCGCACCGGGTCCATTTATGAGTAAACAATGACCACACTGGGTCCATTTATCTATACTCATATAAAAACATGTAAGGTTATATTAAAAATAGTTCATAACAGTTCGATTACAATTATTTTACATATATTACATGCCCAAATCTTTGTTTTAACAAAAGTTTTACAAAACCAAGGTTAAAGGCCACAAGTCGGCCTCTCTTCACCCTTGAGGCCCCGAATGAGAGCCATCCACCGGTGTATAGCCCGCACCTGAAATGTTTCCCCGTACAAAGGAGATTCTGCCCGAATTTTATTAAATTAAGGACCCCGATTTCTGGGGCGTCATAGTGTTGGTGAGTGAGTGTGTTTGAGAAGGATTTCTGAATGGTTTAGAGAAGTGTATGTGTAGCATATACTTATTTATTTGACCTATACAACATGTGACATTTGCAGGGGAGTACCAAGTCCCTGGACTTGGGAAGTCCAATTTGGCGATATTTCTAATGTAAGATATGATTATATTGTTGAATATATTTTAGATTCATCACATTTTAAACTTCATATTATGGTACATATTCCATGGGGAAGAAGAGGTCCCACGAGTCAAAGGTTGAAGGCTTTAAAGCACAACGTCCACTTGGCGCATGACTATTTTTCTAGTATGAAAAATTAGTGTATTGTAGGGTCAAATTAGTTTGTGGTTAATGTTTATTTGATAATGTACGCATTTGTTGTACTTCCATTACAGTAAGGAATGAATGGAGAATATCAAAGGAAATGCTGACAAAAAAGTCACATGCGAGGTATAATTTATTTTACAAAGAGCGAGTATTGTTTGGGATAGTGAAAGTAATAATAACTTCCAATTGACACTTGTACTCATAAGGTGATTAAAGAACTGGCTGACCAATGGAGGAAGATGGCACATAGTGAGAAACAGAATTACAGAGAAATGTCTATACAGGCAAAGAGTGAATATGATCGTGTGAAAGATAATTCTGGGGAAAAGGCAGTACGGGTAAATATAATGTCCATGTTAATTTTTATGTGCATGGTTTACATTTCGTGCACATCTCCAACTGACTTTTCTGTATATGTTTTGACGAATTATCAAAGGGGACGCTTGGTACAAGGTGTTCGCCTGGAAAAATTGTAAAAATGATACGAAACTTATGTGATGAGCAGAAAGCCGCAATAAAAGAACTTGGTTTTGGGGGGATATTGAGCCTCAGATGTGAGGAACTGAAGCGGGGTTTATGTGCATGATTGATTGAACGACTCGACACTGTGTCCTTGACATTAAATGTCTACGGTGAAGCTATTCAGTTATCAGCCATGGATGTAGAATCTGTCATGAGTTTGAGAAATGAAGGGTTGGACGTGGAGACTATTGGGCCCAGTGAAAGAATTCATGGCATTTGTATTTCATTGTTCAATGGAGTTAAGGATATCCCGTTCAGACACGTGAAAGACAGACTTTGTGTACTTAAAGTTCGGATGAGTTTAGGATATATTTTGTGCTATTTCTTATTGGACATCTTCTATACCCAACCATGCGTACTTCAATCAGCAGCATGTATCTTCACACTGTCGTAGACGTTCCTTCTATAGTAGAGAGAAATTGGGCGAAATTTGTATTTGATGGTATGGTTGAAGGGGTACGAAAATATCAAACACATGATCAGAAAAATATCAGTGGATGTTTACTTGTTCTTATG
Organism: Ilex aquifolium; assembly: GCA_951799425.1. Taxonomy (NCBI): domain Eukaryota; kingdom Viridiplantae; phylum Streptophyta; class Magnoliopsida; order Aquifoliales; family Aquifoliaceae; genus Ilex; species Ilex aquifolium. Next base: position 43,855,871 of record OX637391.1, on the reverse strand, counting down.
GTAAGGCATCAATTTATTTTTTTAGTATATTTATGTTGTGTTCGTTTCACAATACTTATAGTGAATTACCTCTTTTATTTTTGTATTGTAGATAGTACATCTGAAGCGGGTCACACCCCAAGGGGTATTTGTTAAACAACCTCATTGTAGAAGCAACCCTCAAATTGATGCATGGGAGGATGAGGAAATTAAGAAACATGTAATCATGTTGAATAAGTCCAAACGACTAGCATGTCAAGAGGTTACTTGGTCTGTGTTTGACAACACCGTGAATAGACCCCCATCAGTTGCTATAGTAAACTTTAGGAAACGATCCACCCATGCAGTGAAGCAAACTATTTTGACATCAGATGAAAAACCACCGGTACGCATATACCATGATACTGAAATCACATTGATGTATAATAGTTTTTGACAAATTAGTATTTGTGTAAATATGCAGGACTGGGAGGCCAGAATGTTTAGGATGGAGAATGCGATTGTTAACCTAACTGGCATGGTTGGCTCAATGGTTAGTATGATGCAAATGTTCATGATGCAAATATTCATGGGTTACAAACAAAATGCTCAATGGTTAGCATGATGCACCGAAACCATCAAATTATGAAGAGATAGACAATCATGCTGATGTTGGACAAGTTGATGAGCAAAAAAATAAAATTGACTTGAATAAAAATGTAAACTCCAACTACCTTAATGAAGTGGATGTGGACTACCGGATTTGGACACCCATTGCCGCTTTCCGCACCCCACCACCAAAACCATTTTAGGAGGCACGGTGACGGCCATTGAATACTGGCAATGTGGGTTACAAACAGAATAACGTTGGTGGCATGCAAGAGACTTCTTACTCATGCACCCAAACATCGTTACCACCAATGCAGCTACGAAGAGATTTTAAATGGAGGCCAAGCAAATATGTGATGTCACCATATGAACAACCAAAGGTATAACCTACATCAAGCTTAATGTATTACGTACCTTATACATTATCCTCACTTATATTTTTCTCACTTCAACTACAACATCGTGGGGTGAAGAAGGATGATAACAAAGAGGGCAAGGGGGAGGTGAATAATCCCCCGGAACACATTCAACCAAGGGACGATTCCATGCATAAACATTTAATGCCTAAGGTTATCATATCATTTCTTAATATCCAATTTTTTTACATGTGTATGTTCAATTTCTCTTTGCACAGGGCGGTGACCCCATGAATGGTTATGACAACAAGGTAGTGATCGATGTTTACAAGACTCCGCATAAGCCTGCTAACAAAATGAAATTGTCTTGTAATAGTGCATCAGTTGCTGAAATTCATAAGGTCTATTTTGTTCTATTGTTGAGTATGTGACAAACTTGAATGATAGTTTAATGTCACAGGTTGGGTAAACAGATTTCAGATTCCACTTTGGGTATCCAACATCACGTTGAGGAATATGAACATGTAGACATACTTTATCCTGAAGATAAGCAATTGATTCTGAATTACATATTTGACAAGAATCTTGACATGAGGTATGGTTATTTTAAATGTAACCCTTTATACACTTTAATAATGTATTACATACACATAATCGAAAATAATTGTACGTTGATTTTTTTGTGTAATTTTTTTTTTAAAAACAGAGAGGTTTTAATTAGGTTTGAACACGACCATGTTGCAAGTCATTCCCTCATGACACTATTACCAAAGCAGTGGTTACTTGATTCGGTTGGTTAATTTGAGGTTTTTTTTTTACCCATACGTTGTTACCATAAATTATACCCATTGCATTTTACATTGGTATTTTTCGTTGAATGTCACAGGTTGTGGACTTGGCTCACAATTTGTTATTTAAGGAAGATAAGACAAATCCAAAAATCGGGTTAAAGAGGTGGTATCTACCCACGCGGTTCTCTCTAAGCACTAACTTGTGAGGCTTTAGTAGTACCTAATTGTTTTAAACAAAATTACATACAATAGGTGTATGTAATGTTGATTGTTGTATTCTGCAACAGGCATGAGCTCGAGCTGTGACTAACAGTGAAAGTAAAAAAAGTTTACTTCAATCTATGTGTGCAGTGAATGGGAAGTACATAAAAGAATTTACATACTGTGACAAGGTGTGTTATAACCATACTGTTAATCCGTTTTGAATTCCAAGACCTAACATTAGTTAAATTGATCCACACTTATAAACAATGTTTGTCTGTATCAATAAATTTAGATATACATCCCGATCAACGAGAACAAAGACCATTGATATCTATGCGTCATTGACGTAACTGAACAAAATGCTGTTTTGTTGGACCCGCTTCCTTGTGCCGATATTTCCATTCGGCGGAATACTGTGCATAATGTCCTCTTTGAATTAGATGATGTACTTCAAGTTACACAGGATAACTACCAACATATTTTGTCCACATTCACTTTGTCCGCGCTGCCTTGGGCCCCACGTAAGGGGAATTGCTATGATTGTGAAATGTTTGTTGTCAATATGATCCAAGCTCTAGTGATTTGTCCAGGCTTTAGCATTAAGGTGAAATATATAACATGTAACATGTCACAATTGTAATTCTATAAGTTGTTTATATCTCTCCTCAAAGCTCATTAAGTTTACAACTTGTATCATTTGTCCGCAGGAAGATTTGAACGAAATCGAAAATATTTGTATGCTTATTTTTTGTGTGTAATATTTAATTTTTTTTATTTTTAAAAACAGAGAGGTTTTAATTAGGTTTGAACATGACCATGCTGGACACCATTCTCTCATGACACTATTACCAAAGCAGTGGTTACTTGATTCGGTTAGTTAATTAGGGATTTTTTTTTTATTTTTTTTTATCCATACGTCGGTACCATAACTTAAACCAATTGCAATTTACTTTGGTATTTTTCCAATGACTGTCACAGGTTGTGGACTTGGCTCACAATTTGTTATCTAAGGAAGATAAGACAAATCCAAAAACCGGGTTAGAGAGGTGGTATCTACCCACGTGGTTCTCGGTAATAAAATTGTGTTTATTTGTAGTACCTAATTTAAAAAAAAAAAAAATGCATACAATATGTTGATTATAATTTTGTTTGTTGTATTCAGCAACAGGCATTGGCTCGGGCTAAGGCTAACAGTGAAAGTAAAAAATGTTTGCTTCAATCTATGTGTGATATGAATGGGAAGTACATAAAAGATTTTATATACTGTGACAAGGTGTGTATTAACCATATAATTAATCCGTTTTGATTTCAAAGGCCTACCATTAGTTCAATTGATCCACGTTTATCAACAATGTTTGTCTGTGTAAACAAATTTAGATATACATCCCGATCAACGAGAACAACTCCTATTGGTATCTATGCGTCATTGACGTAACTGAACAGAAAGCTGTTTTGTTGGACCCACTTCCTTGTGACGATATTTCTATTCGGCTGAATGTTGTGCATAATGTGCTATTTGAATTAGATGATGTGCTTGAAGCTACACATGATAACTACCAACCTTTTTTGAGAACATTCACTTTGTCCGCCCCGTCTTGGGCCCCACAGCAGGGGAATGGATATGATTGTGGAATGTTTGTTGTCAAGATGATCCTGTCTCCAGTGATTTGTCCAGGCTTTAGCATTAAGGTGAACTATATAACATGCAACATATGACATGTCGTGATTATAATTCTATAATTTGTTTATATCCCTCCTCTAAGCGGATTAAGTTAACCACTTGGTATCATTTGATCGCAGGAAGATTCGAATGAAATGCGGATGAACTTTGCTTTTTCATTAGCTACTCACGCTGACAACAAAGTTCGGAACAAACTCATACATAAGGCCCAAGAACGAGGGATAGAAATGGGCAAATGTAGAAGTATATTAGCTGGACTGTGATTAGGTAGGCGGTATGTATATAGTCGAATACAATGTTGACCTGTGAATGGAATGTGATTAGTATGTAGAATGTTTTGCTTATGTAATATATCTCTTGGATAGCATGATTGTATATTGTTTGGCCAAACTGGTATATCTAAGAGTTTCAGTTATGGAATCTTCGTCAAACATTGTTCTCTTTTTTTTTTTTGGGTGCCAATTTGAGTTCAATATAAACGTTGTTGTGTGGTGTCTTTTCTATTAGGTATTCTGCTGGCTTAATATTGTGGAATGTAGTGTCTTCATTACATGTTTTCGTCAAAGTTTTACCATTGTAAATAATTGATTTTGCCAGGAACGGCTGGAGAGGAGACAGCAAATGCCATACCATATGCACATAAATCTTGAACTTCTGGAGGCTGTCCATCTTATATGTGCCATGCTGCTTGTGGTTCCCAACATGGAAGCCAACAGCCACAATGCACAAACAGTAAGTCATAAGTAAAACCTTGACTCGATTGCTCGAAGTGAGACTCTAATGACAAGATTGTCGAAATGCTGAAGGCCAAGATTAAGGAAGAGGCTCTAATGACATACGTTTTCACATATTCATCATCGTATGATTTTCTGAGCTTGGACCAGCTTGGCAAGATGTTTGATATGTAGACCCACTGCATTGTAAGCAAAATGATGATCACTGAGGAGCTCCATGCAAGTTGGGACCAACCCACCCGGTGCATGGTTTTCCATGACGTTGAGTACACGAGATTGCAGGCTCTAGCATTTCAGTTGACTGAGAAGCTGACTATCCTTGCAGAAAGTAACGACAGAGCAATAGAGGCAACGATTGGTGGTATGATTGGACGATCTTTTCCCGTAAGACGTACGCTAAGGTCAGGACTATGCTGCTCCAGCTGATTCTGCTGCTGTAGCTGCTTCTGCTGCTGGTAGTAAATGGAAAGAGTTTTCTTTATCACAGGGAAGGCAAGGCAGTAGCGGTGGGCGATCAGGATACGTTGGTGGATCCGATCCAAGGAGACAAGAGACACACACTTAAGGATCCGATCCACGGAGAAAAACACTATTATTTGCATCGTTAATAGTGCCTTCTATTTCTATTATTTGGTTACTGTTAGTTCAGCGATTTTGACTCTAGTAAACTAGAAATCTATTGTGTTGTTTTGTAATACTCTGCATGTCGTGGGCGGTTATTTATCATTTTTCGAGGTCATAAATACTTTTATTTGGTGGGTTTTCTTGTTACTATAATTCAGCGCAAGTTTGTGATGCTTGTTCGGATGCTTTACGAGTCGTGCTAAAAACCACGAGACTCGAGTGTAGCCTTTAGGTCTGATCTTCCAGGACTTAGTGACTTACTTGGTTTATGCTCTAATGTGTTACTATGCTTCTGGTTTTGATAAATTTGTTGCAGTACTCAAACTTGAGGTGTGGCTTTATGGCTCCGTTTAACTGTGCAGGCTGTTTCTTTATGTAAATCTTCAGTTCTTTCATGTTGGTCTCAAATGAAGAATAGTGAATTGAACTTTGATAGGTGGGATCACTTCACACGAAAAGAAGCATACAAATGATACATGTTTTGTATCTAGCATCAACCCGTAATGGTGTAACTGTCCAAGTCCCTATTGGACTATATTATTGCATAATGGAACAATCTTTTGCAAATTCTCTTAAGAAATAGATGGACTTTATTTATGGAATGTATAGTCCTATTCGTGCCCAATACCTATTGGTAACTTCTCTCAGTTAAGAATAATTGTATAATTGGTTTACATGGTTCCTTCCTGGTTGAGGTGATGGGTCAAAATAACATTGCAGAAATTTATGATCCAATTCACAGTTCCCCATCAGACAAATTAGCCTTATAGGAAGCAAAAGAGAAAGACAAACCAATCTCCATAACATATCAAAATACTTACAAAATTTAAAGCAAAATAAATAAATAAATAAATAAAAACCATCCAAGGCACTTTCATGCTTCCATACTCCCTTGAACATCTTTCATGTAATACAACATCTTTCATGTAATACATATTTCAAACAAATCAACACTAGATACACAGGACATACCATCACAAATCACAGCACAACTTCACATCAACACAGTCATTCACCCTTAGTGTAAAACGAACGATTTCATGCATAAACATTTAATGCCTAAGGTTATCACATCATTTCATATTTTACAATTTTGTTACATGTGTATGTTCAATTTCTATGTGCTTAGAGTGGTGATCACATGCATTACAGTAATCAAAAAAATTACAATCAGTGGAGGCAAACTCATCATTTTACAATAAGTTGACTTTAATCCTTCAAAACACCTTAAATGCTTAAACATTAATGACAGCAGTGCCACAAAATCCAGCATAGAATACAGCACAGCACAAGGCATGCTCACACCACTAGGCAGCTTCAAGAAACCAGAATAGCAGCATAGCAGCAACACCAAATTAACCGGCCCTCTCCCACTTTGAAATTGTTGCATTCCAGCATCTGCCATACACTAAGTTTAGCATAGCAGCATAGCAACTGGTATATTACAGACAGACAGAATTTTCATCCCTAATCAACAACCAACAAATATTTTCCTGTTACGCACAGGCCAGGCAATCCAGTTTGATCTTGCATGAGCTCCCACTTAACTGAATTACGCAACGCTACACAAACAGTAAGAAATGCTTAGAACACAACTTGAAGTACCCTATTAGCCAATATGACATCCACAGAATTACAAGACGCCATCATGTGGAATCAACCAAGCAACAACATTTTTTTTTTTTTAAACATTAACACAGAACAAACATTGGGAAGAAATTCATTACATACACCATGTACAAGACGCAAAAGAAAATGCACAAACCACATTTTCCTAACAAGTTACAACAAAACACAATCCACCCACTATAAATCACTAACAAAAACTACATCAATATTAGGTACCCATCAGAACGATGTACAAGACAGTCAGAACAGCCTCTCTTACCCTCTTCGTAGTTCAAACAAATCACACTTACCTCATCTCCAAAATACCCAACCAGCTCGTACCAAAAAAAAAAAAAAACCACGATCCATTTATTTTGAAATAATGGCAAGACCCATCTCCAGACGAATGATCTGATTGGTCTTTTAAATAACACATGCAAGCACAATAACAATCACATAATACATCCCCATCTATAACGCATCACACAAGGCCCTAATTTCCCTATCCGTATTTCAACAACCCATATAGACCAATAATGAAGTACAAGACAACCTTACCCAACTCATCACAGCCAACAAACCAATCTCCATATACTAACACATAAATAGCTGCTCGATATCGGTTCAATATTAAGTAAAAGTCTAAACTACAAAGCAATGATCGGATTCGTCTTAAATAAGCCTGGCAATAACAAGAAGAATCGTATAAGCCATATACATAATTAACAAGAACAAATTAATCAATTCCAATGATGAAACTATAACAAGAGAGTTCATAATCCACAATCATATGCAACGCATCACACAGTTCCCTAAACTCAGCAACCTTATTTGAACAATCCCCATAGAAGTATGATGCAGACAACACCACCTTACCCTTTGAATTCGTGACAGTTGCTCCACCACCATCAGATACAAGACTCTTCCTCGAATCCTCAATGACCCAATACACACGTCAAGGTGTGTATAGTGACATATGTATGATTTTATCTCTCAAATTGTTCTCCCCAGCGATGACTAAGTTAATAGCCACCTCCCTTCGAATGTCTTCACTCTTATCCTGCATTTAACAAATGTGAACTATTACAAATAACCCTTTTTTTATTGTAGTATTATTAAAGATAGTCGGCAGTGTCGGCACAGACTGTTTATTGTTATTCACCTTTAGTGTAAGAATTTTCCCCAACTGTGATGATTGCATCATCTTCACAACGAAAATTCCGCAATCATAACTATTGGCTTGTTTGGGCATCCAGGCTGGTTTAACAAGCTTCCACGTGCCCAATTTGTGTTTAAAATCAGGAACCCTAGTTGCAAGAATGCCGTCCAAAACCTCAATCTACAAAACAAGTTTGGAATGTAATTGTCCTAAAAAAAAAATTTGTTGGCAGGTATCCATTGCTAAATGAAAACAATAAATATCTTACAACTCTATTCGCATTTGTGCGTCGAATATTGTTTCTTTTTGGAGTTGGCAGAGGATCGAGTAGGAATATTTGTTTCTCCTCTATATCCACCAATAGTAGATACCAATGTGATTTTTCATCGTTCATTGGGACATAAATCTACATACAATTATTCATAAAATACGGTATAAGTATCTGATATGCAGCATGGATTAACTTAAAAATAATTAGAAAACGAATTTTTCAATAATAACTACCTTTGTAGTTGTTGTAAAATTAGGGAGTGGGAGGCGACTAAACTTCTGTTTTTTTTGAGTTACACTTGCACTCTGACTGCGGGTGATGGTGCTTGACATGACTTGCTGCTGCATAAATTCACGAACAGACAAGAGACACATTTTTTGTTTGTCATTACATCTTCGAACTTTTTTATTGCATAATGCAACTAAAAATACTATGAAATGAAAACATGTACTTACCGAGAAGACGGTAGGTAAGTACCATCGTCCCGTTTGTGGAGCGATGCATGCACACATATCAATTACCTCATACATTTTTGACACGATATTTTAGTTTCATTCTCATAACGTCACAACAATAGTGAAGTGTCCACAGCTTACGTGCCATGCGGACAACCCACATGATGACATGCCCTTCTCATAACCTGGTGGCTCCCAACATCCCATGCCATCAACTCAAGAAGACGATCATTGGAATCATACTTACAATTACAATGTCCTATAATATCAGGTTTCATACATTATCACCTTTGAATTACTTTGAAAAATTCAGTACATACCATTTTTTTTTAATAGCAAGGGATCCCTGCTTTTGTTTCAAATATGCACAGCTAGTAGATTAATACTTCTTTAAACGTTTTGGAGGTGAGTACGACTAAATGTGCTTTGTCATTGCCTTCAGTTATTTGGTACAAACTATTCCACGATTTAATTAGCATATTGCACTGAATACTTCTTGCAGTGTTAACATGTACACATCTGTCCACAGGAATATTTTGGGATAATCACCCTTTTACTCTACGGCAGCTGACCACACAATGCATCATTCTCAAGTTGCATGGAAGGTTCAACTTCACTACGTTGTATTTCCTGTATACATGACAATGGCAAAATGAAGGAAGTATGTCTAAACATCTAATTCTGTTGTTACAATTAATTACACCTAATGTGCATATGTACAATTTATCTGCTTCTTTTGCCATACTTCATCGTTAATGCAAATAAACATGAAAGACCGTACAAACCTCACATTCACCGTAACAAAACTCAAAAACCATCAAACCTGTAACAAAACTCAAAAACCATCAAACCTCAATTTGTTTATAACTACTAGCCAACAATATATTTAACAACCATGCACCCACAATCTACAACACCCTTGCCAAAATGCCAAATATTACTATACAACTAAAAGATTCACAAAAAAAAACACGAAACCAATGTGTCATTTGTTGATATACTCTTCAAAGTCCTTATAAAAACAATCTAATTTTGTCTCTAGACGCTGCAACGACCCCTTCGTTTCATCCTCGAACTTTTCAAATCGGGCCTCCAACTTTTCAACCATTTGCCGAAGTGTTTGTCCAGCCTCACTAGTACCAACATCAGAACCACCTTGACTAGCCCCAGCTTGACTACCCACAACCTGAGACACCACTGATGGCTGCTTCACACGCTTGGCCCGTTTCACCCCCAAAATAGCTCCCACACTTTTATTAAGTGTACCCATACCCATTGCATTCATGGGGTAGATAAACTGTCATTCTGCTGAAATTCAACCCCACTATACTTCAAAATCTTGGAAATTAATATTGGAAATGGAAGACAGGGCCTGCAATCCTCGACAATAGATGCTTCGCGAACATGGTTGAATATGTAAAGGGGTAGATCAATAATAACCCCTCGTTCACCAATAACATATAATAGTTGGGCCGTATCGTATCCAATCTCAGCAGTATGCCCCCTCGGATGTATATTACAAGCAACAATTCGGTTTAACATCCTATACGTTGGAGTAAGGTCAATGTGAGGAATTTTGCTTTTCTCATTCTCCCAAGGGACACTCCCAATACAAATATCTCGAATAACCTTCGCCATTTCGGGAACATGCTCATTTCTTGAATATGGAAACACAATAGAATTCTCAGGAATAGTCGGTCTATCAATTTTTAATATATTTGAAATAAGATCAGGTGAAACCGTGATGGATTTCTTCCTAACCAATGAATTAAATGTCAGCTCATTCTCCTTGTACTCATGAACATTTGCATAAAAAAACTTAACAAGTTCAAGGTAAACACCACGGTCAATTAACAAAGGACGTTTAACAATGAATGAATCATACCTCTTCTTAGCATCTTTATCCACAAAGAGTTTGGCATTGCCAAAACTCCCCCCGCTAACCACCTTCTTCCATTTCTTCGTCTCGCCGCCCGACATCAACAAAGCACCAAATGGAAATTTCACTCTTCTTCAACAAAGATTCACAACGAACATTCACGATGGAAATTTCACTCTTCTCCGAATGAAGATTCACAATGGAAGTAGTTTGTGTAGGCGATCGTATTTGTGTACGCGATCGATGAAAGAGATTTGGGGTGGTGGGCAATTTAGGGTTTATGGAATTGGGAGATTTTGAATGGGTTTTGTAGGATTTGGAATAGATTTTGAATGGGTTTTGTAGGCGGGAGCAATTTAGGGGTAATTTTGTAAGATTTGGGGATTTCTTTGGGTATCATCCGATGTTTATTTACTACAAAGCCCCCCTTAGAACACTTCAATTAATTACTCTTTGCGGGCATTTAAGTAAATACACCATATCTGATCTGTCATATTTATTTTCAATCGATCGCAATCCCACTTGACCCTTCAACTTCTACATCTATAACTCCATGATCGATCATTATACATAATTGATCGATCAGATGTCCCCAGTATTTATGATCTGCAACAATATGATCGATCACTATATAATTTTGATCGATCGAATTAACTTACTACTTACTGATCTATCATATTCTTTACACGATCGATCAAATCTCCCTAGTATTTTTTTTACTTCTTATTCACTTTAAAAATCTACAACAATTTGATCGATCAATATAGAGTTTTGATCGATCTAATTCACTTACTACTTAATGATCTATCCTGACTTTTTTACGATCGATCAAATCTCCCTAGTACTTTTACTTCTGATTCACATTACAAATCTGCAATAACATGATCGATCAATATAAATGTTTGATCGATCGAATTTACTAACTAATTCGATCGATCAAATTTTTAAACAATCGATCCTCTCTCTCCAGTACTTTTATTACTTCTCATTCACATTTCAATTCTATAGCAATATGATCGATCAATATGTATTTTTTGATCGATCAAATACACTTATTGCTTATTGATCTATCATATTTTTACACGTTCGGTTAGACCCACATAGTACTTTTATTACTTCTGATTCAAACTACATACCTGTACGAATATGATCAATCACCTTATACGTTTGATCGATCGAATTCAATATTTTTCTTTTTTATTTTTTCACTACACGTTACCACATACTGATCGATCATATCTTTATTCGATCGATCAATATGTGTTATCGATCATATATTACACTGATCAATCCATTACGTTCACTACAAGTATATTATCCTTGTAAATTTATCTACTATGGTTGTAAATATATCTTTAATTTTGTACCTATCTCAATTACTTTTGTACATTTCTTACTGATATAGTAAATACTCCATTGCCTTTGTATTTTGTTCCACTGATTTTCAAAATTTCTCACTCTTGTTTTAATTATACCATTCATTTTGTAATTTTACCACTAATATCGTTAACCTCGAAATGATTTTGTAAAAACACCTTATTGAGCCAAATATGATCGATCATTCATATTCGTGATCGGTCAAATTATATATATTTTTTATTTTTTTCAAAAAATTCCTTTTTCTTACACCACTCCTTACCACATATCCTCGTAAATTTATCCACTATGCTTGTAAATATATCTTTACATTTGTACCTATCCCAATTACTATTGTACATTTGTTACTGATGTAGTAAATACTCCATTAAAGTTGTAGTTGGTTTCACTGAATTTCAAAATTTCTCACTCTTGTTGTAATTATACCATTAATTTTGTACTTTTACCTAGTAATATCGTTAACATCGCAATGATTTTGCAAAAACATCTTATTGGGGCACTATGATCGATCATTCATTTTACTGATCGGTCAAATTATATATTTATTTATTTTTTTCCAAAATTCCATTTTCTTACACAACACCTTTCCACATAATGATCGATCATGCATTTATTCGATCGATCAATATTTTATGATCGATCATATATTACAATGATCGATCATCCATTACATTGACTATGAGTCGTAAATTTTTCCACTTTTGTTGTAAATATACCTTTACTTTTGTACCTATCCCATTAATTTCTTACATTTCTTACTGATGTCGTAAATACACCATTACCGTTGTACTTGGTTCCACTGACTTGTAAGAATACAATTATCTTTGTTATTGTACCCATTACTGTTGTAAATCTTGCAAGTAATATTGTAAATATTCCATAACCTTTGTAACTCACTCATTGGTGTGGTACATCCTTAATCCATCATTGTTGTACATTATAAGTGATCAACAGGTCAACCCGGTTGCCCTGCAGTGTTTTTTTCAGCTTTTAGCCGCCGAATACTTTCGGCACCATACCGAAAATCCCCTTGGATGTACCGTAGCCATGTCCTTACTTTTTAAGATCTGTGAGGTCAAAAGCTAGTATATAGGGCTAAGAACATTGAAGAGACTAGAAGGAACAAAGCACAAGAAGAAATCGTGGCGGTTCTGGTCTATCTGTTTGTAATGAAAAAATTTGCTGTGATTTTGATGTGAGATAAGTCATTCCGTGTGAAGACTTAAAACGCGTCTTATTTTGGTATTATTAGCCGGTAATATCTTATTAACATTGTCACATAATATCAATATATCACTGTTGTAATAAATATTTTCTCCATGCCTTCTTAGATGTAAACCGTAACATAATGAGTCTCGTTAAATTTATTGGATATTTAAAGATTGAAATTATTCCATATCAAATAGTGTAAATTAAATGGTACACATTATTATTGAAATAGTAAAAAATATAGTATCGAAATTAATATTTTGAATTTTATAATTTTTTAAAGAGAAGTTATAATTCTTTTGAGATAAAAATTTTAACTGTTAAATATATGATCGATTCTAAAATATTAGATCGATAATAAAAGTGACAATTTTTAAATATAAAATTACAATTTTAAAGATTTACTTTGCAACTTTAAAAGATAAAATTATAGTTAATTCGTGATTATAACGTTATCTTTAAAAGATATAACTTCACTCCAAAAATGTTTAAATCCAGAATGAAGTATTTTTTTTAAAGAAAATGTATGCTATCCTTTCATGAGTTCAATTATATTTTATAATTAAAAAATTAAATTTGAAATTATTGTCAAGTGATAATTAAAATTAGAAAAATACAATTGCACAAAAAATAAATCGTATAAATCGCTAAGCTTGATCATAGGACAATTAAGACCGGACTTGATTTAAAAAAAAAAGAAAAAAAAGTGGTAAACTTACACAAATAATGGTAACCGTATCCCCCAAAAGTTTTAATCTTACTAAAACGATGGTAATCTTACCCAAAAAAATAGTATTCTTATCCAAAAAGTCGTATTCTTACCCAATTAGTTGCAACCTTAGCCCCAAAATTGGCAACCATACCCCTCTAAAGTGATAATCTTATAAAAAAAAGTGGTAACCTTACTCCCAAAAGTGGTATTATTACCCAAAGAGTTGTAATTTAGTTGTATTCTTACCCAATCAGTGGTAATCTTACCCCTAAAAGTTGTAATCTTACCTATCGAAAGTGGTAATTTACCAAAAAAAATGATATTCTTACCCTAAAAAGTGGTATTCTTACCCATATTTGGTAATCTTACCCTCAATAAGTTGTATTCTAACCCAAACTGTGATAACATTACCCTTAAAAGTGTTAATCTTACCAAAAAGATAGTAACCTTACCAAAAAAAGTGGTATTCTTACACAAAAAATTGTGTTATTACCCTATCAGTGGTAACCTTAGCCCCAAAACTTTTAAGGGTGGTAATCTTAAAAAAAAAAAGTGGTAACCTTACTCACAAAAGTGGTATTATTATCCAAAGAGTTGTAATCTAGTTGTATTCTTACCCAATCAATGATAATCTTATCCCTAAAAGTGGTAATCTTATCCCTAAAAGTGATAATCTTACAAAAAAAAAACGGTAACCTTACCCTCAAAAAGCGATATTCTTATCCTAAAAAATGGTATTCTTACGCAAAATTGGTAATCTTATCTTCAATAAGTCTAATTCTTACATAATCAGTGATAACCTTATCCCCAAAAGTATTAATCTTACCAAAAAGATGGTAACCTTACCAAAATAGATGACATTCTTACCCAAAAAGTTTGTTCTTACCCAATCAGTGGTAACCTTAGCGCCAAAATTGGTAACCTTACCCCCTTAATCTTACCAAAAAAAGTGGTAACTTTGTTTCCAGAAGTGGTATTATTACCCAAATAGTTGTAATCTTACCCCTCAAAAGTTGTATTTTTACCCAATCAATAGTAACCTTACCCCTCAAAAGTGATAACCTTACAAAAAAATGTGATAACCTTACATAAAAATGTGATAACCTTATCCCAAAAAGTGATTTTCTTACCAAAAAGTTGTATTCTTATCCAAACGCCATTTTTCAAAAGTTGTAATTTTACCCCAAAAAAGTGATAACCCTACCCCAAAAAATGATAATCTTACCAAAAAAGAGGGGTACCCTTACCCAAAAAGTGGTATTCTTACTAACCAAATCTCAACCACCCCAGAACCTGATAATCACATCCATAGAGTGATAACCCTTACTCATTAACTGTGGGTTCATTGCGTCCAAAAACAAGATAATCTTATTTTAAAAAGTTTTAAGTGTATTTGTTTTTTATTAAAAATTAGATTACTATAATCTCAACCTACTAATTATTTTATAATCTCTTGAATGCTTCATAGGGATAAAAAAAACTCTGCAACTCCATCTTCTTCTTTCTCCGTCTTCTTTGTCTTTCTCTAAATTTTATTTTTAGCTACTGAATGGGTAGCAGGTAAAAGGTAAAATAGTATTTTAAATTTCATCAATGATTGTAACTCATTTATTATGGATCAATAGTCCATGTTCATTTTTCGGTACCATACCGAAAAAGTAAATATCAATCCCGTAGACAAACCCTTGTTTGTTATATACCTAGGCTAAAATAGATGACGTGTTGTAAACAGGTTTGAAAGTCTAACCTGAATGAATTAGATTATTATATAAGTCTAGTGAGTTCACCAGTTTATCGACTAAATCATTTACGATTAGACTTAACTCTGTTAATTTCATATTGATTTTGTGTCAATTGCATGAGTCAGGTTACAAATTATCATACCTACTTGCAAAAAACTGATAACCCAATATTTTAAAAAAATCACTAAAAGAAATTGGAGCACATCTAATTAGCAAGTATGGATAAAAGATCATACCTATTTCCTATTCCTCCCAAACCAATTAAACTTCCTTATCAACAAACAAACCTATATTTGGGGAGAAAAAAACATTTAAATTAGATAAAGCATAAAAAAATAACTACTAATCAACTAATATATTAACGCCACCATATGCTTTCTAGCGTAAACCTGAAGAGTGAGGAGGCATATCTCGAACGTGTCGTGCAATAGTCTTGGAATCAAATTCAGAATCCTATATAACAAGTACAAATCATTACAAGTCAGACAAGGATTACTATTTGAACTAATCAAGGGCTTTATCTCCCAAGAAGACAAGAAAGCAGTTTAAAAGCTGGAGCTTATTTTTGAATTCACCCCAAAAATGCACGGACTTCCTGATAATGTGGCCAGTTTCATTTAATAATTTTTTTTTTTTGGGTCAAAAATGCTCTAATTGGTTGAAACAAGAAAAATAAAAGTAATAAATTACTGGCTATCATAGTTAGACTCATCGACCCACTCTACACCCAAACACAAGCCAATAGTCACACAAAATGCCAAATACACAAAGATGGCACACGCACATGTAGAATTACGTGAGACAATTATACGAAATAATTATCATAAGATTATGATAAATGTTACTAATAAAGAATACAAAATAAAATGATAACATATTAATAATTAAAATTAAAACATTGGAATTCATATGCTAATTTACGAATCAAAATCAAGGAATTGTTAAGCACAATAGATATAAATCGTAATAATTGCATAGTAAGTACCAAAAGTGAACTTTCGAAGAGAAAATGATAGATTTTCAGGGACTCCTCTTTTAATTTTGTGATGGATCAGCAGCAACGATTCAGTGTGTTGGTGGTGGTGGTGGTGGTGGTGGAGAGAGAGAGGGAGAGGTGGTTGTGGTGGAGAAATGGAGGGAGAACTGCTAAGTTATATATATATTTTGTTAAAGAGAAATTAGGGAAAAGTTGGGGAAGCCTGATTAACCAAAATAGTGGTACAACTTATTAGAGTGGTTCTCAAACACCACACCAGTCCTTTGGTCAGAGTAAGAGTGAGGAGAGAGGTTTCTTCACACTTCTTAGAAGCAGGAAAATCTAAGTAAAATATTTGATGGGAACAACACAATACCATCATAAGAATCTCTGACACGTAATAGTTTTGATAGAAACAACCCCATCAGTTACTGCTTATCCAAAAAGTAAGGCTACCATACTGAACAAGATACTGATGGTATTATTGAATAAATAATTATAACATAATAAAAAATTATTACTCGACGCATGGTTATTAATTGTACAATAAATGTATGTACAATAAAAATACTTTTCATTATTCTAACCAGACTTGCCAAAAAAACACCATCAGTTACTGAGTTCGGACACAAACATTGTTGGGGGAAAAAAGAAAAATTTGATACAGACCCATAGGTTCATAGCATAGTAATAGGGAAAAGAAGGGGGGGGGGGGGGGGGGGCGTGGAATACTATGATATATAATTAATAAGGTATCTTAAAAAAATATAACCCGTCAGAGTTAAAGTTTGTAAAAGGTATTAAGAGTGAATTATATTAGTGTTATCCAACTTTGTAAAAGTTTATATTTTTTTGTGATTGAGGATAAAATTGTATAAAATAATAGTTAAATAAATAAGTGTAAAATTTTCGTAGAGTGATAAATAAGATTAAAAAATAAATATATGCTACACAATACAATGAAAAAATATAAAAAAAAAATTATCATGGAAATTTATGCTAATAGATAAGATTCGTGATGGGGTTACATAGTAAGCTAAATGACATACATAAGGAAGTAATAATAAATTACATAATTCAAAAAATAAATTTCTTTTTTACATTATTGTCATATTTTTTTTATGATAAAATCATTCGACTTTTCGAATCACTACTTTAATTATTTCCATTCATATTCTCATTGGAGTTTTAACATCAAATAGACGCAGTGTTGGTGACCTCACAACACCACAAAACATAAAAGGCATTTGATGTGTAAGTTAAAACTATAAAAAGAAGGAATAGACTACGGTACATCTAAAAAGAATTTAGGTACCATACCTCAATTTATTACATTTGTGATAATTTTTATCACATTTATGAGTAGTTTTATCATTGTTGTGGTACCCAAAAAAATAATAAAAATATTTACTACAACAGTGATAAAAACATCCACAAATGTTATAAAAACACTCACAAATATAGTAAATCACCTATAAAAGTGATAATTTTTTTGTACCTAAGAAACATGATAAAAATAGTTACCACAAATATAATAAAAATACTCACAATAGTGGTAAAAATACCCATAAAAGTGGCAAATCAATCACAAAAGTGGTAAATATTTTGATTGTAAAATGACCCACAAAAGTTATAAAAATATCATTTGAAATAATAAATTTTGGAGGTATGATACCGAATTTTGTTTGGATGTACCGTAGTCTACTCCTAAAAAGAATGATCGATCCTATAGAAGTTACAAGTTTTAAATTTCAAGTTACATATTTTATAGGTAAAGTTATAATTGATTAAAAATATTCATAATTAATCATAATATTTTATGATTAATCATAAATTATCTTAAACAGTTGTAACGTCACTTAAGAATTACCTTTTTGTGTATATTTATAAATTAGGATAAGATTATGTTATCGTAATATTTGAAATTTAAAGCTTGAATAAAAAATAAATTGATGTGATCTTTGAAGTCAAAAGCTAGTATATAGGGGTAAGAACTTTGAAGGGACAAAGCACAAGAAGAAATCGTAGCTATTCTGGTCTATCTATCTCAGTCTGTAATGAAAAATTTTGCAGTGATTTTGATGTGAGACAAGTTAGTCGGTGTGAACACTTGAAACGCGTCTCGTTGGATATGGAGAAATACGTCTTGTTATGTCGGTATAAATCCAGAATGAAGTATTTTTTTTCAAAAAGTGTATGAGTTTAAATTATATTAATAATATATAAATTTGAAATTATTATCAGGTGATAATTAAAATTAAAAAAAAATACAATAACACAAAAAACAAATCTTATATTCCATATGATGGACTGACTAACCAGCATGGAATAAAGATGGGTCAAATTCTAGCTTATTGAAACCAGGGAAACGGATCCTCTGCTGTTCCAAAAGAACAGCAAACTGTGCTGTTCCAAAAGACGGCAACCTTTTGTGAGTTGTGACACTAACAATTATAATCTTGCCCAGATCAAAACTGAAAGTTTTTCAAGTACAAATTTTGCATTGGAAAAATATATGGTTAAAGTTTATATCTAATTATGGTATCAAAAATTTATTTTTTGGAATTAATTATAATAAAAAAAAATTATTTTTTACTACAATATTTTAACTTTTCTAATGAAAAAAATGTGAAGCATTCAAAATTTTTATATTTTATCACAAAATGCAGAACTATGACAAAATATAGTGCCATAATTTAACTTTTCATCCAATAAAAATGTGGGACATGTAACATTTTTATATATTATTTTCACAATTCATATTTAATCCGTTAAAAATAAAAAATTAGATCTAATCCGAATAACTTCTCCAGATGAAAAGTGAAGGCATTATATTTCAAACTCAATTTCGAACATTAATCTATTATATTATATTTTATGATTTTGGATATTCAATATATCTAATTTTTATTAGGATTGTTATCCGACTTGAATTATATGTATGCACATACAATCATATGATGAAATAAAATGATTATTTGATGAGTTTGAGTCAAAATTACGATGTAATTTTCTAAAACTCGATTTCAAAGTTATTCGGATCATATTGAAATTTTTATTTTAACGAGTTCAACTATGCATTGTGAAAATAAAATATAAAAATTTTACACGTATCACATTTTTATGTGATAAAAAGTTTATGTATGGTATCATATTTTGTTATAGTTCTACGTTTTATGATAAAATATGAAAATTTTGAATGCTTAACATTTTTTTCATTAGAAAAACTAAAATATTGTACTGAAAAAAATTTGTTGGTACTATAATTAATTCTAAAAATAAATTTTTGATACCATAATTGAATATAATCTTTAATCATATGTTTTTCCAATGCAAAATTTTTACTTGAAAAACCTCCAATTTTGAACGGTGGGTAAAAGGATTAAAATTACTGGTACCACATCTCACAAAACATTATCCTCTTGTGGAACAGCACAGTGTGCTGTTCTTTTGGAACGGCAGAGGATCCTCTCCCTTGAAAAACCAGTGGTTCACAATTGACAAGTAAAAATATCTCAGCCAGTGTAGTGGAACCCAGATAAGTCCAGTCAAGTCAATCAATCCCTCGAGCTGATGGAGTGTCCTCGAATATAGAGTTTTTACTGGGCATCATGTGATAGTGACTTATGATATATATATATTATAAAATATTATTGCTTGTTCAAGATATATTTTTCAGCTCCTGAACGTTATCGCATATAGTAACTCCAAACCGAAGTCTAAAATTGTTTCCTAGTGGAAAATTTTGGAATTCAAGGTGACGAAGAAATATTTTTTATTTAAATTTGAGAGTTGAGAATTAACTACTAATGCAAACGAAATTCTGCAATTGGAAATATTATATTAATTTTAAAATTCATCTCACCTATGAACATGAATTTCTACCTTAAATCTATAAATTATCTGCTTTCATATTTAAACTAGTACAGATAAATGATTTTCAACTAAAATATTTGGAAAGAACCAAATGTAGCAATTGGACGACAGTCTGATGAAAGAATCAATATCCTAAAGGTTGCAAAAAACACCACTAACTACCTATATCAAAACCAATTATATATAAATAATCGGGAAGTTTGAAAAATCAATTAGGTTTTCGAAAGTATAACATATCCAAACAATCACAAAAACGCTAAAACCCTAATTTAAGGCATAAACCCTAATTCATAAGTTGAGATTTCTTCTTCAAATTATCTAGAGAAAGACTATCACTCATGATAATGTAAACAACATAAAACATTAAAGAAAACATAATTAAATTCAGAAAGTATGACTTTATCATGAGAAAGTAAATATTAATTATAAAATATTAGGGTCCTTCTATAATTCCGAATTTTACTTTTCGGTACGATACCAAAATTTAATTTGGGCCATTGATGTAATATTTTTGTTTTGACTTTTTGTAACCGTTAATCAGTTTAAAAAGTGGGATACCGGTTACCTGTTAAACCAGTAATGCAAAAGGAGTAGTATTTGACTAATAACCTCGTACCAAAAAATTGGTAACATACCTAAAAAATGTGGTAAATTCACTCTTAATAGTTGTAACTCCCACATATGTTAGAATCGACCAAAAATGTTATAACTCAATTCATTAAAATTGAAACTTGGCCCAAAAAGTATAAACTAATGCAAAAAAATTATAACTCAATTCAAAAAAGTTGAAACCTCAGCCCAAAAATTATAAACTAATGCATAAAAGTTGAAACTTAAAAAAAATATAATTCAATCCTAAAAAGTTAAATTTAACCCCAAAAGTTATAATTCAATCCAAAATAGTTAAAATCTCACAATAAAAGTTGGAACCCCTCCCCCAACAATTAGAACCTACCCCAAAAAGTTATAACTCAATTCAAAAATGTTGAAACCTCAACTAAAAAATATAAACTAATGCATAAACGTTGAAACTCTATCCCCAAAAAGTTAGAACCCAAAAAAAAAAAAATCAAATCCTAAAAGGTTAAACCTCACCCCAAAACCTTATAACCCAATTCAAAAAAGTTGAAATCTCACCAAAATAGTTGTAATTTAGTTAATCTGAGTCCCCCAAAAATGTTATAACTCAATTCATTAAAATTGAAACTTGGCCCAAAAAGTATAAACTAATGCAAAAAAATTATAACTCAATTCAAAAAAGTTGAAACCTCAGCCCAAAAATTATAAACTAATGCATAAAAGTTGAAACTTAAAAAAAATATAATTCAATCCTAAAAAGTTAAATTTAACCCCAAAAGTTATAATTCAATCCAAAATAGTTAAAATCTCACAATAAAAGTTGGAACCCCTCCCCCAACAATTAGAACCTACCCCAAAAAGTTATAACTCAATTCAAAAATGTTGAAACCTCAACTAAAAAATATAAACTAATGCATAAACGTTGAAACTCTATCCCCAAAAAGTTAGAACCCAAAAAAAAAAAAATCAAATCCTAAAAGGTTAAACCTCACCCCAAAACCTTATAACCCAATTCAAAAAAGTTGAAATCTCACCAAAATAGTTGTAATTTAGTTAATCTGAGTCCCCCAAAAATTGGAACCCCTCCCGAACCGTTACAACTCACCTCAAAAAGTTATAACTCAATTCAAAAAAGTTGAAACATCCGTCAAAAAATATAAACTAATGCATAAAAATTGAAACTCTATCCCCAAAAAGTTAGAACCCACCCAAAAAAAATATAATTCAAACCGAAAAAGTTAAACCTCACCCAAAAAGCTTATAACTCAATCCAAAATAATTGAAATCTCATCAAAAAAATTGGAACCTCTCTCCCAACAGTTAGAACTCACCCCAAAAAGTTATAATTCAATTCAAAAAAGTTGATACCTCAACCAAAAAGTATAAACTAATGCATAAAAGTTGAAACTTTATCCCAAAAAGTTAGAACCCACCAAAAAAAAAAAAAAATTCAATCCTAAAAAGTTAAACCTCACCCCAAAAACTTATAACCCAATCCAAAATAGTTAAAATCTCACCAAAATAGTTGTAATCTAGCTAATCCGGTCGCCCAAAAAATTAGTACCCAATCCAAAAAAGTTCTACTCCTACCCAAATAGTTGGAACTCATCCCCCAACAGTTAGAACTCACCCTAAAAAGTTATAACTCAATTCAAAAAAGTTGAAACCTCAGCCAAAACGTAAAAACTAATGCATAAAAGTTGAAACTTTATCTCCAAAAAGTTAGAACCCACACCAAAAAGTTGAAACTCTATTTCCAAAAAGTTACAACCCACCCAAAAAAAATATAATTCAATCCTAAAAAATTAAACCTCACCCCAAAAGCTTATAATCCAATCCAAAATAGTTGAAATCTCACCCAAAAAGTTGTAATCTAGCTAATCGAGTCACCCCAAAAATTGGAACCCAATCCAAAAAAGTTATACCCCTACCCAAAGAGTTGGAACCCCTCCCCCAACAGTTAGAACTCACTCTCAAAAAGTTATAACTCAATTCAAAAAAGTTGAAACCTAAGCCCAAAAATTATAAACTAATGCATAAAATTTGAAAATCTATCCCCAAAAAGTTAGAACCCACCCAAAAAAATATAATTCAATCCTAAAGAGTTAAATCTAACCCCAAAAGTTATAACCCCTCCCCCAACAGTTAGAGCCCACCCCAAAAAGTTATAACTTAATTCAAAAAATTTGATACCTCAGCCAAATATATAAACTAATGCCTAAAAATTGAAACTCTATCCCCAAAAAGTTAGAACCCACCCCAAAAAAATATAATTCAATCCTAAAAAGTTAAATCTAACCGAGGAAGTTATAACCCAACCCAAAATAGTTGAAATCTCACAAAAAATGTTGTAATCTAGTTAATCTGAGTCACCCCAAAAATTGGAACCCAATCCAAAAAAGTTATACCCCTACCCAAAGAGTTGGAACCCCTCTCACAATAGTTAGAATCCACCCCAAAAAATTATAACTTAATTAAAAAAATTGAAACCTCAGCCAAAAATATAAACTAATGCATAAAAGTTGAAACTCTATCCCAAAAAGTTAGAACCACCGCAAAAAAAATATAATTCAATCCTAAAAAATTAAACTTCATCCCAAAAGCTTATAATCCAATCCAAAATAGTTGAAATCTCACCAAAAAAATTGTAATCTAGCTAATCCGAGTTACCCCAAAAATTGAAACTCAATCCAAAAAAGTTATACCCCTACCCCAAGAGTTGGAACCTTTTCTTTATAATTTTTTTATTCGGTGAGCGGTATTAATTATTTGATTTTATTCGTTTTTAGGATTGGTGATGTAGTATTTATTTATGTGTTGTTAATAACACTTTTATCCTTGACTTTTATCAAAAAAGTTGGACTATTTAAAAAAAATTGAGTATTTTTCGACTATAGTAGAAATTTTTTGATTATTTAAGGGATAAAAATGTGATAGTTAAGGAATAAGAGGGATAAAAGTGTGATATTAACCCCCAATCGGTCGCCCATTTCTTCGGCCGGTCTTAATTCTTCTAGATGTAAATTACACTTACACCCCAAAAATTACAATATATTATTTTTTTATTTTTCAGTGAATATTGTGGTCCACAAATCTCAAAAACCTTATCTTCTCCCTCCACCCACTTTCCCGCCCAAATGATTTTTCACTTCTCTTACCTTCCCTCCATCTCTTTCACCGTACAAAAAGTATTTGTTTGGTTTAGGTTTTGAGTCTCCGACGACGAGGTAGTGTGAAACTCCATCCATTGCTTACTTTTTTTTTTCACACGACTTTGTCTTTGATAATCCTCCATTGTTTACCTTTGTACTGGTGATCCAAGTCTTGTTAGACTCGTTCAGACAATATCCTAATGAGATAATGTAAGTGAACATTATTTTTAGTTAACAGCGTAATTTATAGGGTTAAGGTATTTTTGTGGTTAATGATTTATTTTATGTTTAGGGTGAAGAAGAGGTCAAATGACTCGGAACATGAAGCTAAAGCTATTAAGCCATCTCGCCCAGCAACCTCCTGACTTTTTTACTAGTGGGAGATTTTTTTTAATCTAAATGCTAAACTATTTGTCTTGATCTTATTTTTTATTCGAATGATCTTATCGATGCTTATTTTCACTATAGCAAGGATTGTTTGAAGACAATCAAAGGGAAGGAAATAAAAAAATTGGACCATGGGGTATAAATGATATTATGTTGATCTTATTTTTTATTCCAATGATCTTATTAATGCTTGTTTCCACTTTACCAAGGACTCTTTGTCTTCATCTCATGTTGTACAACCTTTCGCTACTCAATCATCTGGCGATGAAAGAACTTGGCATCCAATGGAAAAATTTAAAATATGGCGAGAAAGAAAAGTATTTAGAGATGGCGAAGTCCTCAAAAGAAGAGTATTATAGTCACAAATAGAACTCTAACAAAAAAGAAAAGGTTCAAAATCATAATATTAAATGGTTTATCTGTTTTTTTTTTTCCTTATACAACTGTTTGAAATTGCAGTTGAAAACAAGATGTTCTCCGGGAATGATTGTGAAAGTAATACAAAGGTTAAGTGAAGCACAAAAACAGGCCGTTGAAGATATTGGATTCGGAGGCTTGTTACGACTCAAATGCAAAGTACTGAGGAGAGATTTATGCGCTTGGTTGGTTGAACAGTTTGACCCGATATCATATGTTTTAAACATTCACGGAAAATCCCTTAAGTTCTCTCCCATGGATGTGGAATATATATTAGGATTGAGATATGGAGGGATAGACATGGACACGATTGGCCCATCCGAAAAAATAAATGGACTGTGTAAAGTCAATGTTCACTGGAATGAAGGATATTCCTTTGAAATATTTGAACGAAAAATTACAGGAAATGAAAGAAGATTCAAAGGACTTTCTCCGTGTCTTTGTGTTATTTTCACTTGGATGTCTACTATCCCCTTCAACAAAGAACTCCATTAATAGTTCATTCCCCCATTCTGTGGTGGAAGTCGGTTTTTTGGGAGAGAAAAATTGGGCAAAGTTGGTATTTGATGCCCTCCTAGAGAGAGTGTAACGATATAAGACAAATAAACAAAATAACATTAGTGGTTGTTTACTGATTCTGAAGTTAATGAAATGATTAATTGGCATATTAACAAACGTAGACATTGTGATTGCAATTGTTTTTCTAATTGAGAGTAGTTGTTTGTTATAAGTTTTTTATCTGCAGCACGTCACTCGCCAAGGGGTTTCCCTTGTGCCAATAAAAAAGTGTCAAACTATTCCGCATATCGCATCATGGGGTGATCTGGAAATCAAAGAGGGTGTGACAATCTTTAAAAAATTGAAAAGTTTAAAACAGGTAGAGGTATCATGTTACATCACTTAAATGATGTGTATGTATTTCAATTTTGAATATAAATTTGTATGATGAAAATGGTTGTTTTAGGTTCCAACTGTAGGAGTACACCTTATCCCTGCACGCGCACCTGAACCAAACATAGGGCCACCTCATGCCCGGACTGAAAAAAAATCAAATGTATGTGTTAATGATGTTATATATGAAACAATATTTATAATTTTGTGTTGAATAAGATAATTTGATATTATTTTCAGTCATTGGAGCAAAGATTTTCCGTCATGGAAAAGTCAATGGAGAAAATTATGCTGGATCAAGAAGATTTATCTACCAAAGTCGCCTCAATGGTATGCATGATGTAGAAAATCATGGATGCCATGACAGAACTTAAACTACCCAACTCCCAACATAAAATTGAGAATAATAAATGAACCAATGAAGAAGCACTGAATGAATCCAACCATGAAAATCGGGCATGGGTTTCACTTCAAATTGTTCAAACACCATATATAAAGGCTCTGAAAGATACACCAAGACAAACTTCAAACAAGTTGGTATGCAGACATGACCTTCCAGAGGGTTCATGCTCCCACTCATGCACTCAACAAAAATACACCCCAAAGATTTTGCGAAGAATTTCGAAGAGGAAGCCTTCGAGATACTTGAAATCAACGTTCTACATTTTGAAGGTATGACAACATTATACCATCCATATTTTTATTAATCCCCATTATTTGGTTGTAAATCTATGTATTATTTTTTTAAGCATAATGTTCAGAGGAGGGAGCATGTAAAAAATTTGATGTTAAAGGATATGGATAGATCTACAGAAGATATCTTTAAGGTTTAACATGTCTTCCCTAGGATGTGGTTTTACTTGATTATCACGTTATGATTTAACAACATATCATACTGCTTTATTTTTTTTAAACACAGTTAGACATTAATGGAATTGAACAGAATGAGAATGAGGATGTGAATGTGAATGAAAATAATGAAGAGGATGTGGATAAGGATAATGTGGATAAGAAGGGAATTAATGATGAAGAGGAGAAGGAGGAAATAAATGAAAATAAGAATAAAGGAACAATTGCATCAGGGGGATTATTGGATGCGGAGAAGGAGAGTGTGAATGCAAGTAAGGTTAATAAAATTACACAAGACTTGCACAATCACCACACCCCGAGTGTAAATGCAAGTAAGGTTAACAAAATTACACAAGGCTTGCAACATCACCACACCCCGACGGTGGCCATCCATGAGGTTTGTATTCTATATTTAACATAACACAACTGTCCAATTATTACTGACTCTTTGTATTTTATAACTAGATTTCAGACTCTTTGTATTTTATAAATAGATTTCAGACTCTAGTACTGCGTGGAACCCATCATTAGATGTGGAGTATCCACCAATTGACGAAATAACTGCTAATGACAAATTGTTTGTCTTCAATTACATATTTGACACGTCCCTTGAAATGAGATATTTACTATATTTTGTGTCCTGAACACTCTATTATTGGAGCATCATAAAGTACTAATCCAATTCTTTAATGATACAGTGAGGTATTGGTGAGCATTGAAATTTGTTATGCGTCGAGAAGAGCAATGATTGAAACCTTAAAACCAACAAAATGGCTAATAGATGTTGTGAGTTAGATAGACATTTATTTAGTATAATTTTAATATTGACTAATATGATAATGTTGTGGCTAACATGATACTGTAGTGGCTAACATGATACTGTTGTGAGTTTGATTTTCTATTGTTTGACAGCTTGAAGATAATAAATTTGACACCATATCTTATTCCTGAGTCCGTCAAGATTAATCCATTTACAAAAAAGTCACGGTGGTACCTACCAACATGGTTTTCGGTAATGATCCATTTCACATTTATAAATTTCAAAAATGTTTTAAACTCTCAATGTCTACTCATAGTTCTCTCCAATACCAAGCAAAAAACACTTGGAGGAACATACAGAGATAAAACGTATGAGTTGTTTGATTTCCAAAGGTACTTTATTTCACATTTCAAGGACTATGAAAAGGTATGTAGTTTGCTCTATTCTTTGAACTATTTTTTGCTCTATTTATGATGAATCATTTCTACAATAATATCTGCATATATATAATCGTCAATCTATTTTATGAATAAATGTAGATGATATATATACCCATCAACGACAAAAAAATACATTGGTATCTATGCTTAGTTGATGTAGTGGAGCAACAAGTTCTGCTACTTGATTTACTGCCAATGCATCCCAACGAGTACCGATACATTGCCGTCAAGAATGTGGTTAAAGAACTAGACAAAATCCTTGAACTTGTCGTACCGAACCACATGCCAACATTGATCCACTGGCCCATAACTCAAGTGGAGTGGACTCCTCGACAGCCTAATAGTTATGATTGTGGAATTTTTGTTATCAAGATGATGAGTGCTCCAATTTTGAGTCCATCATTTAGGATTACGGTATGATACATTTTCTTTTTAGTGAACTAAATTTGTTTTAACATTTAAATTTGTGAACTCACTTAATATACTTGTGTCTTTAGGAGCAATCAAATCAAATGCGCATGGATCTAGCAATTAAGCTAGTTATCCATGTATACAATGAACCAAGAGACAAGATTATAACGAAGGCACGACAGCGGTACAAGGATGGCAGTTAGAAAATAATAAACCTGTGGAGATATTAGTTTGCATTGGAAAATTCCAAAAGTTACACTGACTTTTTTTGTATATAATGTGGACTGGGATATAGTTTTGGGTTCCCAAACATGAGGGTCTGCCATTTCCCAACTATATGAAATATACTAGAGGTTATTAGAAGTTTTGTAGTCTATTTCATATAGTCTTGAAAGGGCTGATAATATATTTTGTGGAACAAAATAATACATTTTTTTGAACCAAACAATTACAATTTTTTATGGGGCATTTTGTCTCAAATTTTGAAGGCTTTGCAAGGTCTAGATTTGCTACTGGGTGCTCTTCTGAATTTTCCACTGTGGGTTCTTTGCCAAGCCTGGGAAGAACACTGGTGGTGTAGGATCAGAGGAAGTTGCCAGTTTTGATAGTGAAACGATCAGTCCTTTTCATTTTGTAGGCACTGCTGTGGCTGGGTTGATAGCAGAAGGGGTGGACTGTTGAAGCAGTTCATTTGAAGGGCATGGGCTCTTTGGTGGTAATGTAAATTCCTTCACAACATCTTGAAGGATTAAAGCCAATAATGTGTAAAATTTTATTTTGATGCTTTATCTTCTAAATCTTTGATTCTTGTAATTTTCTTGGGTTCAATCTATAAAATCTTTCTTTCTTCTTAAAAAAAAAAAATTAGAATTGTGTAGGCCATTTTGAGTTGGATAAAACATCAAACATTTCATAATCGTGCGACAAAGTGGTATATAATAAGAGTGAGTATGATACATATTACCAATCTTACAATACACCATACAAATTCATTCGCATTGCAGTTGACTTGTGCCCTGTTACCCAGTTCTTCATGTGTCATCTTCACATGTGCCCTATTACCCACTTCATGTGTCATCTGTCCACCGGCTATGTGAGGATTATCATACTTAGATGCAATATAGTTGAAAAGTGCCACTTCTACATCCTCCCAAGAGCCAAAACTCCTGTGTAATGCCCCACTATACCCTACAACATGTTGATGGCATTCCTCCCATGATGGGTAAATGCCAACAACCTTACCCTTAAAAACAACATACCATTTATGTTGTTTGGTCATTCCCTAGTTCAAGATCAGAGTAAAAAAGTTGAAGATCTTGAAATGAGATTAGAAAAGAAGGAGATGTAGAACTAGAAGGGAAGAGATGAAAATGTAAAGGAGAGTAGAAAAAGATACAGATCTACTGGTCAAGGCATACGAAATTTAAGTCTCCTTAAATAATAGTTTCAATGGACAATAAGGGCATTTATGTACTTATGCCATGACATGCCAATTGCAGTCCAAATAGGACTACCATTGTACTCAAAACAGTATTCATGTACGCCCTTATTCTAGAATAAGTCTATTTCTACCAATACTCAATCAACAACCATTCTCACCAACCAGTCTATGCACTCCAATCTAATGTCCTCAACATTTTAATTAAAAAATATTTTATACTCCCAGCCACTTATGAGGTTGAAACGGCTGCTAACTAGGAACAAGCCCTCCTTTCACTTTAAGCAAACTCATTGAGAACTTGCATCCTCTCAACCAACATGTGCATCCTCTTGCAGATGTGCTCACATTCATCTAGCAACTCCTCTTCTATGCCAACATAAACCTGCTAAAAAGACTAAAAATCCGTCAACAGTGGAGGGAAGAATAAAATAACCCTGCAGGTCTAACCATAGAATGTAGCAGTCTCACAAGTGAAACTGTATCCTGACCTTAATTTGTGAGTTGTCATGTCCACTTCACCATAGGAATGGCATCAGAAGAGAGTTCAGAAAAACCAATTCTTTGGAAGTGGCTTGAAATATTAACTGCACCATCATCTGATGAATCCTGATGTGTAACTGAATGAGTTATAAGGGGAGGATACCGGTTACCTGCTACAGGGGTAATAATTGTTTCACCAAAAAATCAAATAATCTCTATTTCAAAAAAAGTAGTAGCATAATCCAATTGACCTAAAAGTAGGAAGCCTTCTCAAAAGGTTGTAACATAATCCAGAAAAATTAGAATCGCCCGAAGGTCATAACCCATACTAAAAAATTTGAAACCTAACCAAAAAATGTTTAATCCGCCCTGCGAAAAAATTGGAATCCAACTTCAAAAAGTTAGACCCCAATCCACCAACTGTTTTAACCTAACCATTAAAGTTGGAACCCACTCCCAAAGGTCGTAACCCATACTAAAATGTGATTTGGGAAATGTAAATAGCTTACAAGAAGATTCCCATTCTGTACTGGTTGTAAAACAACATTATACAAATGGGACCCGGTTTGGTCTCATGATCGTGAATAGTTTTAGATAGTAATGTCGTCCAAAGTGGATATGGACTGTTTTCATGTAAAAGAATAATTGCATGTGGTTATATGAGTATGGATAAATGGACCCGGTGTGGTCAATGTTTACTTATAAATGGACCCGGTGTGGTCAATGTAGTATAATTGCACAGGTTGTATTTTTGGTAGAGCTCCCCGTACAAATGAGACTCTGCCCGAATTTTGTTAAAATAAGGACCCCCAGTTTTTGGGGCGTTACAAAGTTTGGTATCAGAGCCTAGGTTTTAGGTCTTACATGAGAGCTGTAGGTTATGGAATACCACTAGGGAAGTAGGATTAGGTTGAAGAAAATTGTTGGTCTAATTTTATATGAACCTTATGCTTTAGATTAAAGTGATATTTAGGATGTCTTGTACATCAATGAAACTAAATTGTGAATTGATGTGCAGGATGAACGGTGAACGTGTACGTGGACGTGGACGTGGACGTGGTCGTGGTCGTGGAGGTCAAGCAAACCCACCACCGCCACCACCTCCCGATGCAATGTATGACATTTATCAATGCCTAAGGGAGCTAACCACTCTGGTACAACACCAGAATGGGAACAACAATCACAATGGAGGGGCTCATCCACTAGCCCAAGTGCCGGGCAACGGGGACGACAACCGAAGGATGGTAGTTCTTCGGGAATTTCTGAGGCAACACCCGCCTACCTTTCAAGGGAGCTCTAACCCCTTGGATGCGGATAAATGGATCCGCTGGGTGAAGAGGATATGTGACGGCATGGGGATAGCCGAGGATCTTCGGGTCGGCTTGGCTACTTATCTATTAGAGGGGGAGGCCGACCATTGGTGGGACTCAGTGAAGAGGAGAAGGAACACAGATGCTTTTACTTGGGAGGAGTTCAACCAAATCTTCCATGACAAGTACTTTCCGGAATCAGTAAGAGACAAAATGAAGGCCGATTTTCTTGCTCTCCGACAGGGCAGCATGATGGTGGCCCAGTACGAGAGGAGGTTTGATGAGCTATCCCGTTATGCTACGGAGTTTATATCTACTGAGGCCAGCAGGGCCAAGCCCTTCGAGCAGGGCCTGAGGCTTGTCATCCGAGAGAAGTTGGTGGCCCTTAAGATCCGGGAGTATGGGGATCTGGTTGACCGAGTTGCACTTGTGGAGAGAGATATAGAGGACAGTCAACGACGACAGAGCTTCGCGAGAGGAGGTCCGATCAGGACGGGCACTAGCACCAGTGGAGTGCAGCAGGCAGCACCATACCGACGTCCAGACTAGGCAGGTGGACAGAGACTTTTGACAGCCCGAGGAGATGGAGTGGCTCAGACTAGAACAAGCACTGACCCACGTCAATGCTTTGCATGCGGAGAGTTTGGGCACTCCCCTCGTTTCCACCAAGGAGCAATCAAGCAACCGGGCAAGTACTAGCAAACAAGCCACCTCTACAAAGGCCAGCACAATAGCGACCGTTACAAGCTCAAGCCCCCGGCGGCGCCAATCAAGGGAGAGTTTTTGCTTTGACTCAACCGGAGGAGGACGCTTCCAATGTCGTAGTGGAAGGTATCGTGCTTCTTTATAATTCTTGGGCCCGAATTTTATTTGACCCCGGTGCTACACATTCATTCATACGCACGAGATATGCACTTAATATGGGTTTGGATTTTGGGAAACTTGAACATGCTTTGAGTATTGATATGCTGACGGGAGAACGGTTGGATACAATAAGGGTGTGTAGAGGATGTGTGCTTCGCATTGGGGAGCAAGAGTTGATTGTAGATTTGGTTGTGTTAGACATGAAGGGGTACGACATTATATTTGGGATGAATTTGTTGTCCGCTTTCCGTGCAGTGATGGATTGTTTTCGCAAGCGGATCTCATTCCAATTACCGGGAGGGGTAGTCTTTACTTTCATGAATGATCGCAATTCTTCCCATCCATTTCCTACTACGGGAAGTAGATTCTTGAAAGCTAAGGTGGGAAGCCACTTGAGTTTCTTAGCTAGCTTGATGGGAGATGATCGGGATAGATCCCAACCGGATGTGATGTTGATAGTATCGGATTTTTCGGATGTTTTTCCCGATGAATTACCTGGGTTACCCCCACAACGAGAGATTGAATTCAAGATTGATCTTTATCCGAGAACCGAACCCATATCCATTGTTCCCTATAGAATGGCACCTTTGGAGTTGAAGGAGCTAAGGAAGCAGTTAGACCATCTGTTGGCTATTGGGTTTATCCGTTTGAGTACTTCACCTTGGGGAGCCCTGGTCCTCTTTGTGAAGAAGCATGAAGAAACGCTTCGATTATGCACGGACTACCGAAGGTTGAATCGGGTGACAGTGAAGAATAAATACCCATTGCCACGAATAGACGACTTATTTGATCAGTTGAGGGGTTCTAAGTATTACTCCAAGATTGATCTTCGCACTGGGTACCATCAACTGCGGATTAAGGAGGAGGATATTCCTAAGACAGCTTTCCGTACCCGATATGGTCATTTCGAATATACGGTGATGTCGTTCGGACTGACTAATGCATCAGCAGCCTTCATGGATTTGATGCACAGGGTATTTCGGCCATACCTCGATCAGTTTGTCATTGTGTTCATTGATGACATCTTGATTTATTCACAGACCCAAGAGGAACATGCACGACACCTCTCGATTGTGCTACAGACGCTGAGAGAGCATAAGTTGTATGCGAATATGAGTAAATGCAAGTTTTGGATGAAGGAAGTGAAATTCCTTGGGCATGTTGTGTCCGAGCAGGGAGTAGCTGTTGATCCCGCAAAGATTGAAGCCGTGATGAAATGGGAACCACCGAAGAATGTGACCGAAGTACGTAGTTTCTTGGGTTTGGCAGGCTATTACCGGAGGTTTGTAGAAGGGTTCTCAAAGCTTGCGATGCTGATGACTCGCCTTACAAAGAAGGGGGAGAAATTCTTGTGGACTCAAGAGTGTGAACTTGCTTTTCGCACTTTGAAGGAGAAGTTGACAACATCTCATGTTCTTATTATTCCGAGCAGTGGGGAAGGATACGATGTTTACACCGATGCTTCGCTACCAGGCTTGGGATGTGTGTTGATGCAAGGAGGCAAGGTAGTTGCTTATGGCTCGAGGCAACTCAAGACTCATGAGCAGAACTATCCCACTCACGACTTGGAGTTAGCCACTGTGGTTTTTGCTCTTAAGTTGTGGAGGTGCTACTTGTATGGAGAGAAATTTCAAGTGTTCTCGGATCATAAAAGCCTCAAGTATGTATTCACACAGAAGGACTTGAATCTTCGGCAGAGAAGGTAGGTTGAGTATCTAGAAGATTATGATTTCACACTCACCTACCATCCGGGGAAGGCTAATGTAGTCGCAGATGCACTTAGCAGGAAGTCTCGGGGTGAACTCAATACTCTTGCAAGTAAATGGAAGATGAGGGATGCTCTTGGAGACTATGATTTATGGGTTGGAGAAGATAGATCTCGGCCATACCTATTCAACCTTGTAGCCCAACCTACTCTCCAACGTAGGGTTGTGGAGTTGCAATGTTTGGATTCCGACTTAGAGTCAATTCGAGCTAAATTGAAAAATGGAGAAATGATGGAAGGTTGGTCTTTGAGGAATGGAGAACTGAGATACGGGGAGAAGCTATGTGTCCCAAGTGATTCGTCTCTAAAGGAGGAGATACTTGGAGAGTGTCATCGCTCTAAGTTTGCTATCCACCCTGGTAGCACAAAAATGTATAGGGACATGAAGCGTCAATTTTGGTGGAAGGGAATGAAGAAGGATGTGGCAAGATTCATAGCACGATGTGCGGTGTGCCAGTAGGTGAAGATCGAACATCAAAAGCCAGGAGGATTACTGCAGTCTTTGTCTATCCCAGAGTGGAAGTGGGATCACATCACTATGGATTTCGTGTCGGGTTTACCACGGACGTCGTGCGGGCATAATGCAGTATGGGTTATTGTGGATAGACTCACCAAGTCCGCAGAAACATTCGAGACTTTGAGCAAGCTCTATATCCGTGAGATTGTTAGGTTGCACGGAGTTCCACTCTCTATTGTGTCGGATCGTGATTCTCGGTTTGTGGCGCGGTTCTGGCAAAGTCTACAACAAGTTATAGGGACAGAGTTACATTTTAGCACAGCTTTTCATCCCCAAACGGATGGCCAATCCGAGAGGGTGATACAAATTGTGGAAGACATGTTACGTGCTTGTGTGTTGGATTTCAAGGGAAGCTGAAGTGAGCATTTGCCGTTGGTGGAATTTGCATATAACAACAGCTATCAGGCAAGTATTGGAATGGCTCCATATGAGGCACTGTATGGAAGGCCATGTAGGTCCCCGACCTGTTGGCTGGAAGTGGGGGAGAGTAGCTTATTTGGGCCGGAGATCGTGAGGGAGACTACGGAGAAGATTCAGCTTAACCGAGAGAGGCTACGCACGGCACAAAGTAGACAGAAAAACTATGCGGATCGAAGATGGAGACCATTGGAATTCCAAGAGGGGGACTATGTGTTCCTGAAGGTGTCACCCAAAAAAGGAGTGTTTAGATTCGGCAAGAAGGGAAAGTTAGCGCCAAGGTATACTGGGCCATTTGAAGTGATCAAAGTTGTGGGCAAAGCGGTGTATCAGTTACGGTTACCAGCTCAGTTGTCCGGGGTACATGACGTGTTCCATGTGTCGATGCTGAGGAAGTGTCAATCGGATACAACGCGGGTCGTGGACTTGGAAGATATAGAAATTCAAGATGGAGCAACATATGAAGAACAACCGGTGAAGATTATTGATGCCAAGGAAAAGGTGTTTCGCAACAAAGTCATCAAATTGGTGAAAGTCTTGTGGCAACATCATGGGGTGGAGGAAGCTACCTGGGAACCCGAGCTGAAGATGCGAGAGAAGTACCCTCATTTGTTCGCTACTTAAGGTAAGTTTCGAGGATGAAACTTTCTTTAAGGGGGGTGGATTGTAAACCCCCACACTCTTATCTTTATATAGCAAGTAATTATTTTAGAAAATACTAACATAGGTGATGAGGTATGCATGCACCCTATAAATTGTAATAGTAGGAATAAATACTAAGGAGGCAAATGGATTGTGAAATTTAATTTTTGGAGGTGTTTAAGGTTGATAAGGGTAACTAAGCAAAAATATTAATTTTTTTTAGGTCAAAATAATATTATCATTGAACATGGGAGATCAAAAAAAAAAAAAAAATTTAATTGGAATAGCCGTTTAGCACATCTAGCGGTTCGGAGAAATAAAATAGTAATTTAGTGTTTTGAGTGTAAATTTATTTTAGTTTTGAGATAAATCATAAAAATAAATATTTTTAGGTTAAAATAACATTAAAATGAATCCGGAACGTCGAAAAACCTTAGGATAGTCATATGGATCAAATTGGAGATTCTTAGTGAGAAAACCGTAATTTTGGAGAACACCCAAACAGCCTGTGAACAGTAAAAATTAGGATTTGGCTGACCTTATAACACCATTTTATCCCATTTTCCCTCATTTCTTTCACTCCACTCTCACCCCCACACCTCTTGGAACCTTAGAGGAAAATTAAGGGAGGAAGAAAATGGAAGAAGGAGGTCACTAGAGCTTGGGTTCTTACTTGGAATTTTGATTCAAGGTAGGGGTTTTCTTCCATTCTTGTTCATTGATGTTAGGGTATATATATATGTTTTGCCTCTAAATGTTATATATATGATATGAAATCATCCTCTCTTATTCTTTTTTTTGCAAGGATTACATGTTTTTGAACAAAGTTAGGGTTGAATACCCATGAAATCTCTTTTCTTGCTTGAAAATCCTAGTTTTTGGAGAGTGGTGGATTTTCTTCTTAAATTCTTCCTTTATTATTGATTTCGAAACTATTGTACTTGTGTTGAGTAATAAAATGATGTTGTGATCTCTTGTATTTTTCTTAATTGGTTATTGGAATTGTCACATGATAAATTTGGGGATTTTTGAGATATGCTTGTAAATTGAGTTTGGTATTGTATCTCTTATGAGTGTGGGATGACCATGGGTGGCCTTTGACGAGATATCGTAGAGTGGGTAGACGTGTTGCTTGCTCCGTGTGGGTTTTGCATTTTTCCTACCACTCGTAGTGGGGTTAGTGCTTTGGTAAGACTAAACTACTATTCACTCACGGGTGCCGTGTCAGAGGGTTAGTATACTAATGCCTGGGTTGGATACGTCACTGCCATTGGTATGACATACGCCCTTCCTAAAAGATGGATATCTTTCAGAAGATTTGTGTGTGTGTGTGTGGGCTAGATATTACTCAATGTGTTGATTCATGGGGTTTGCCTCGCATCATGTTTGAGATACATATATATATTGTTGTGGAATATTCGAGTTATGGATTACTGTTATTGCTGTGGAAATGGTTTCTTACAAGGACTTGTGGAAGTATGGGATTCTACAAGGTCTTGTGGGAAAATATTTTATATTTTGGAAATGGTTATTTATTGTAGCTGGGTTTTTACTGCTCATTTAATTTAATGTTGCTACTTAAACTTGAGATCTATTTTAAAATGTCCCTGTTTTACTTCAAAAATTAGATATGTTAATTGTAAAATGAGACCGACCATTTCATATGCTTTTATAAACCTTGTTCGGGTTTGTAAGGATTTTCCTACAGAGCTTCGTGCTCACCCCCTACCTACCCACATTTCAGATTATACACTTGAGGAGGAGCTGGGAGTCGAGGAGCAAGTACATTGGGAGACTCCGATCGACGGGAGTGTGGATCCCGAGGTGGATGCTTAAAGCATTACCTTCTTTTGTTCTAGATTGAGACTTTGTAAAACCCAATATTTTTGTTATTCCGCTGCACAGAATTAGTCTGATTCTTTTGGGGATGGAAGTGCCGTAGTTGGGCACATTCTTTTGGATGACATTGTATTTATGGTAAATGGTGTATTAAATTCTTTTGATTACAAAGTTATTTAGTCGCTCTCATGATCGTGAATGATTTTAGATAATAATGTCGTCCAAAGTGGATATGGATTGTTTTCATGTAAAAGAAGAATTGCATGTGGCTATATGAGTATGGATAAATGGACCCGGTGTAGTTAATGTTTACTTATAAATGGACCCGGTGTGGTTAATGTAGTATAATTGCACAGGTTGTGTTTTGGGTAGAGCCCCCCGTACAAACGAGACTCTGCCCGAATTTTGTTAAAATAAGGATCCCCGGTTTTTGGGGCGTTACAAATACTAATGATTGTTCTCACCATTAATAGGTCTACATTTAAACACAAAGGTAAACCATGAATAAACTAAGACATAAATATCCAACAAGATGAATAGGAAAGATGAGAACAGTCTAAAGAGCAATGTCAAACCTTATCGCATTTGTTAATGTCGCGGATTAAATAGGCATAGTTTTCTCGAAATTTCTCATCCAAACGAACATTCTCTGCCCACTGTAATGGAATTGCTTCTTGCTACTAACAACAATCATAAATTAGATTCGTGTCGTTGATATAGACAGTTAGTGAGTACACAACGCATATGTGTAGAAATACATTACCAAGAACCAAGTTGGCAAGTACCATCTCTCCTTTTTGTGGTGGCGTCTATCTTTTGAACGGTCGACATAATACAAGGCACCGCACTTATGATCTGTTAAGTGGACAATAAGTGAAAAGTTAGTGTCATTTTGGGACTGCTTTGCATTCTTCATAATAGTTGAAGACAAAAATTTAGTAAGAGGCAACCCATTTACAGAATCGCGCACCCAATTGGTTTCAAGTAATGATTGCAAATCTGCACGACTCAAGAAAGTGTGGGATTCATCAAAAGAAACAAGAACTTCCCTGCTTATTCACGCCATACATTAATGAAACATGTACCAATAACGCATACATATTGGAAAGTTCTCGGATTACTTACGCATTCTTCAATGAAGTGTCCACTATGTAGGCCCATATATTTCTCTTATCCGAATCTTGGAGGTTCTGTATATGAGGGTACTGCTTCAACTTTAAAAGTGTAAACCCAAGCGCAGGTTGAGCAAAGTAATATAATCTCGGAAGTCCGAGGTCGATCCCACGAGGAATTGTAACAAGGAACAATCACACAAACAACAAAAGTAATTTGAACGGAAAAGGATTTGTTTAGAAAGTTGTTGATTGGAGAAAAGTGATTTTTGGTAATTAAAACAGTAATAAATAAAATACTAGAGCATCAGGTACTCCCTCTCAACTTCATACAATAATAGTTAAAGACTCAAAGCTTGACTTGAAAGAGGAATTAAATGTCAGTTAACCCAATTAACAACTCAAGTGATAAATCCAATGGTTATAATCAAAAGACTACCAGGAACCTGAATAATCATTCAATCATATTATTTTATGAAATAATGTTAATCCTTCCAGCGTGGAATAACCAGTGATTTACACGCAGGGAAACTCAAGCAATTGATGTACGTGGCACAACAACTCAAGAATTTATACAGCATAAACACTTTGCTAAAATATTAGGAATTAAATTAACACAGTTCCATAAATCCTTAAGTACAAGAGTCAATAAAAATACCGTACTCCGTCGAGAGATTTTCCCCTAGCCCTAGCTTAGCCTTCTAGCCAGACATGGTAACGGATGCAGAAAATAGACTAAAAACAAAAGAGAAGAAGCCTTTACAAGATTCTAGGTTCGTATTTATACAGTACAGTTGAAAGAAATTGCATCCCATTAGGACTCTAAATTCGGCAGCAGAGGTTTGACACGCGTCCGGACGCACCTCTCTCATCCGTCCGGACGCGTGCTCCAGAATGATCTTTGCTTCGTTTGTCAACTTTCTGCCAATCGCGTCCGGACACGTATATTTCCTCCGTCCGGACGCGTGTTCCAGTGTGATCCGTCCTGAGCTATGCTTCCTTTCTTCTCATAGCTTCACTCCAATTGTGCACTATTAACCTGCAAAACAACACAACTCATCTTTTATTCTCATAGCCTTAATCTTCAATTAAATCATCATAAATATCACACTTTCACAATAAAATGATTAATATTACCTCTGACAAATGTAAATATTAGACCTGAATCACACCCCCCCACTTAGACCTTGCTAGTCCCTAGTAAGGCAAACAACTAAACATATAATACTATAATCAAAACAAAACCACTTTCGTAGGATTCACGATTGCATTTAGCATATGCAACAAGCCTTTAAACCCCTAGGTTTCCCCTAGTGGACGAGTATAGTCTCGTGAGGGTTTCCAGATATGATACCCACAAACATCACCTTGTGCTCAAACATCTGAATAACACTTTTATAATATAAGTTGCTACCACATTATTGAAATGCTAAGATACAAACTTTTTATAAGCACATGCAAAACAACATATAGAACTATGCGGTATATAACTGTATGCACTTATCATATTCTCATATAAACTCGTGTGTAGTGTGAATTAACTATACCAAGTCAGTAATTTATCCGGTAATCACCTCTACAACTATCAACTATTCGTCTCAATGCCAAATCTCATAAGATAATTCACTCATAAAAGATTCTCTCAGATTATATTGACTATTCCCTCAAATATCACATGTGAGAAGAAGATATTTAAATCAAAAACAAAATAATGCTCACATGTTCCATTAAAAAAAATGTAATCCAAAAGAAAAAGATTTGACATAGTCTCATGAAAGAAAATCAACACACAATAAATAAATAATCACCATTCTCTTCCTTATTCACACAAGTCATGCATCCATCAATACACTCTTGCGATCAAATAGGTCTTTATTTAAGGTTGTAATGGGGCCTTGGGATTAGGGTTTTGAAACGAAGGATATTCAGGAATTCAAAAGACTATCCCGAGAGAACATGTACATTACACAACCAAACTTATTTCCATAGTCTTTCACTCTCCATCCTTTAGAAGCACAATTTACATCACTTGCTCATATATATATATATATATATATATTTTTTTTTTCAAGACATCTACTGCAAATATTCACAAGTATGTAAAACTCTTTTTTTTTTTTTTTTTCTTTTCTTAACCAACATCTCCCAAATTACATAAAACAATAAAAGTTCAATCTCGGGATAACCAAGGGTAAAAGATATATATATTTTTTTTATTGGCTTGGTTATTATATGTTGGGTATAAGAAATAAAATTTTGCTTTAAAGGCTCAATCATGGCTTCTAGGGATAATAATATTCAAAGAATAAGGTTTAGGCTCAAATAATGACAAAGATGGCCTAAAATCATATCTCAAGAGCTTTTGATAACACACTTCTCATGCAAATAATTCAAAGTCAAGCAATCATTCACAATATTGGTGTTAACCAAAACAAAAATAATGAGACTATTGAAGGAGATTAGCTGAATAAAAATATTTTTTATTGAGTAAATGTAAATAACCCTCCAAGAAAGATTGGAACAAAACTCACTAGGGTTTTTATGCATCTCCACTATATGTTTCAAGTTCTCAAGGTAAAATACCTAACAAGTTTTCAACTTGGTAAAGTCTAAAGTGCACAAATTGTGAGTTTTTATAAGAACATGATATGAGATACAAAAATATAGAATAAAGTTCTATGTGATGCTTAAACAGTTGCAAATTTAAAGCTAAACAAATTATTTCTATATTGTGGTATTAACTTATTCATAACAACGTTATTTAGATATTTGATAACACACCAAACAAAATATGCATTTTATATCATACTGAGAATTCAAGTACAATACATATTCAAAAGATAAAAGAAATCAAGCCTAACAAAAACTACCCAAAATAGGCTTTGATTTCACAATTACAGTAAAGAAAATAAAGAAAACAACTTTCAAACACCGGGACCTAGAAGAAATAATCCTAAGATGAGGGGCCTGCCTGATCCTGAGAACTCTGCCCTAGCCCCCTCATCTGCGCCCTTAACTCTCTCATCTCCTTCCTCATCTCCCTCTGCCCTCTCAGCAGCTCAAACAAAATCTGTCTGTCAGTCCTGGGATCAGTGTCCTCATCCACTGGTACCTCAAAGTCCTCATCGATATTGAGGAACTGATCCCAGTCCTCTATCGGCACATCACCCTCAGCTGCAGCTTCCCCCTGACTTGGACCCCTCTCACCTGGCACTGGCCTGGCTACACTCTGACTTTTCAAAAGAGTGCCAGAGTTGAGTGCCACCACTTTCTTTGCCCGCTCCATAGTGGCGTCAATCACCACTCCTGCCTGCTCGCATATTGCAGTGGCCAAACCAGCAAAAGGAAGAGATGGCTTTTTTGGATCAACGATGGCTCGTCTCATTTCCGAAAAAATCAATGATGGGAGGTCAATGGTCTTTCCGGTGCCCATCGCATACAACAAGCGAGCTCGGTCCGGATAGATGTGATTATTTCTCAGTAGAGGAAGGATGTTCGATACTGAGATTAAGTTCAGTATTTTATACTTACTGGTCAAGTCCCCTTGCTGAAGATATTTGAGGTTGTCCGTCCAAATAAAATCACCATCCCCCAGTAACTCTCGTCCAACCTCATTCCCGGGATATGCCTGGGGATACTCCGGGTTGGGCAACCGAGCCTGCGTCATCCCGATCAGTCTGGCAATGACTGTGGCATCTACGCTGATGTGCTTACCTCGGACATAGGTGGTCAGCTGACCATTCCCGAGGTCATCAGCGTTGCTGTAGAATTCCCCTGCCAAGATGGGGATACACACCCACTCCTTACCCATAAAACCTGCCCAACATCTAGCGGTGATGATATCTCGGACTCCTAATCGAGTGAAGTCCTCGTATTCAATTTTTCTCTCACAGACTACAGGTTTTTGGGCGTAATATTTGAAAAATCTTACCCATGCATCCAAAATTTGGAAACGAACGGGGTCGAAGGTGGTATCCTCCTCCTCCTCCTGAGCATTAACCAGGGGTCTCTTTGAACTAGAAGCTCTAGGTGGTGCCATGGAGAATGAAAAAAAACGGATATAGGAGAAGAAGAAGAAGTGTATTATGGTTTTTAAAAGCTTGCAGTGCAAGAAATTCTGATCGGGCAGTCAGTATTTATAATTTTTCACACGCGTCCGGACGCATGGGGTTAAACCGTCCGGACGCGCCTTAACTGCCGCCTTAATTAGCCTTAAAGATCACGCGTCCGGACGCATGGAGTTATCCCG
This sequence comes from Ilex aquifolium, assembly GCA_951799425.1. Classification (NCBI taxonomy): domain Eukaryota; kingdom Viridiplantae; phylum Streptophyta; class Magnoliopsida; order Aquifoliales; family Aquifoliaceae; genus Ilex; species Ilex aquifolium. Next base: position 43,813,128 of record OX637391.1, on the reverse strand, counting down.
TCCGGACGCGTACTCTGAATTTCAAACGTTTGTCTTTCCCGTCCGGACGCGTGTTGGTATTCCGTCCGGACACGAAGTCCAGAGAGTTCAGGCTTTTGGATCCCGTCCGGACGCGACTTCCAGTAGGTTTTGCTCTATGTCCTTGCGTCCGGACGCGTGTTCCAGTGAGTTGTTTCTCAACACTTAGAAAAATTTTCATATTTTCACATTTTTAACACCCTTTTTCTCCCACATGGCTCCCTTCTACTCATAAAAATTCCTAAGTCCCCTAAAAAAAAATAAATACTACTTGACTATCAAAATAAACACAATAAACACAGTTGCATGTGCACACAGCTCAAAATAAAAAAAAAAATACAATATACATTGTATTATTATCAAGTGAATGCTCCACCCCCCCACTCAAAAATTTGCATTGTCCTCAATGTATGAATCCAGAGAGAAAGATTAAATAAGGGATAGACAGACATACCGGATGCGCGTAAAGTGTGCTCATGCATCTGTAGAAAATTCAAGAGAAAACAACATACACTAGTATACAACTATATACAGAAAATGGTTAGAGATGAATCATTCATAGTGAGGATCCACCAATTCGATGGATTCCACTTCCACAATACCCTCCTCCAAGAATGGTTTCAATCTTTGCCCATTAACTTTAAAAATGTTTCCATTACTTGGGTTTTCAATCTCCACTGTTCCATATGGGAATACTTCCTTGACAACGTATGGACCACTCCATCTAGTCCGAAGCTTTCCCTTAAAGATGTGAAGCCTAGAATTATATAAAAGAACTTTTTGGCCAGGTGTAAACGTTTTTCGCACAATATTCTTATCATGAAACACCTTCATCCGTTCTTTGCTAATCTTAGAATTATCATAGGCTTCATTCCTAATCTCATCAAGCTCATTCAGCTGTAATTTTCGTGCGGTGCCGGCTTGGTCAAAACTAAAGTTGAACATTTTAATGGCCCAATATGCTTTATGCTCTAATTCCACAGGCAGGTGACAAGCCTTTCCATAAATCAATCTGTATGGAGACATACCAATCGGGGATTTATATGCAGTTCGGTATGCCCATAATGCATCGATTAGTCGTAACGACCAATCTTTACGATCCGGGTTCACCGTTTTTTCCAAAATGTAAGAAATTTCCCGATTGGCAAGTTCTACTTGACCACTTGTCTGTGGGTGATAGGGAGTTGCCACTTTATGTGTTACACCATATTTTTTCATCAAATTCTCAAAAGGCTTATTACAAAAATGCAATCCCCCATCACTGATAATGGCTCGAGGTATACCAAATCTGGACAAAATATTTTCCTTTAAAAATTTCAAAACAACTTTATGATCATTTGTCCGACACAGTATAGCTTCAACCCATTTAGAGACATAATCTATTCCCACTAAAATGTACATATACCCAAAAGATGGGGGAAACGGACCCATGAAATCTATTCCCCAGCAGTCAAATATTTCTATGATCAAAATCGGGTTTAGGGGCATCATATTCCTACGGGTCAATCCCCCTAGTTTTTGACATCGCTCACACACTTTACAAAAATTGTGAGCATCCTTAAAAATTGTAGGCCAATAGAATCCGCACTGCAAAATTTTTGCAGCGGTCTTCTTCATAGAAAAATGGCCCCCACAAGCCCCCGCATGACAAAAGGAGAGAATGCTACTTACCTCATCGTCAGGTACACATCTCCGGATAATCTGATCTGGGCAATATTTGAAAAGGTATGGGTCATCCCAGAAGAAACTCTTTACTTCGACTAAAAATTTCCTCTTATCCAAGGCAGTCCAAGCCAGTGGCATGTTACCTGTAACAAGAAAATTCACAATGTCAGCAAACCATGGTAATGAAGAAACTGCCAATAACTGTTCATCTGGGAAAGTATCTGTGATCGGCGCTGTCTCAATGGGCACATCACTCACAAGTCTAGACAAATGGTCAGCCACTACATTCTCTACTCCTTTTTTATCCTTAATAGTGATATCAAATTCTTGGAGTAATAGGATCCACCTCAACAGTCTCGGTTTTGCATCTTTCTTAGTTAATAAGTATTTGAGAGCTGCATGGTCTGTGAAGATAATAATGGAGAAACCTACTAAGTACGACCTGAATTTGTCTAGTGCAAATACTACAGCCAGTAATTCTTTTTCTGTTGTAGAATAGTTCATCTGGGCACTATTTAAAGTTCTACTGGCATAGTAGATGACATGAGGCTTTTTGTCATTCCTTTGTCCTAAAACCGCCCCTACAGCATAGTCACTGGCATCACACATGATTTCGAAAGGACTACTCCAATCTGGGGGTTGCATGATTGGAGCGGTGACAAGCATGCCCTTTAACTTATCAAAAGCTTCTTGGCATGCATTATCCCACTCAAAAGGTGTGTCTTTCCCTAGGAGATTACAGAGTGGTCTAGATATGGAACTAAAATCCTTTATAAATCTCCTATAAAAACCAGCATGACCCAAGAAAGATCTAACATCCTTAAGGGCTTTCGGACTAGGTAAATTAGCAATTAATTCAATTTTGGCCTTATCTACCTGAATTCTCTCGGAAGAGACAATGTGACCAAGAACAATTCCCTTTCTAACCATGAAATGACATTTTTCCCAGTTAAACACAAGGTTCTTTTCTTCACATCTTATGAGTACCTTCTCCAGATTAGCTAAACAGTCATTATAAGAATCACCAAAAACAGTAAAATCATCCATAAAGACTTCAAGAAAACGCTCAACCATATCACTGAAAATACTAAGCATACACCTTTGAAAAGTCGCAGGTGCATTGCATAGTCCAAAAGGCATCCTTCTATAAGCAAAGGTGCCAAAAGGGCAAGTAAATGTGGTCTTCTCTTGGTCTTCTAGGGCAATTTCAATTTGGTTATATCCCGAATAACCATCTAAAAAACAATAGTATAAGTGTGAAGCTACCCTTTCTAAAATTTGATCCATAAAAGGCAAAGGGAAGTGATCTTTTCTAGTAACAGCATTAAGTCTCCTGTAGTCTATGCACATTCTCCAACCAGTAACTGTCCTAGTTGGCACAAATTCATTATTCTCATTAGGAACTACAGTGACTCCAGATTTCTTAGGAACTACCTGTGTGGGGCTTACCCATTTGCTGTCTGCAATAGGGTAGATAATTCCTACATCTAACAGTTTCAACACCTCTTTTTTCACAACTTCTTTCATATGTGGATTTAGCCTACGTTGCATCTCCCTAGATGTCTTAGCATTATCTTCCAAATAAATCTTGTGGGTGCAAACCAAAGGGCTAATTCCTTTTATATCAGCTAAAGTCCAACCAATTGCATTCTTATGTTCCTTAAGAAGGTGTAACAGCATACCTTCCTCTGCTGAATTCAATTGAGAAGAAATTATTACCGGATAAGTTTCATTCTCTCCTAAAAATGCATATTTCAAATCTACCGGTAATTGCTTGAGGTCTAGCTTGGGGGCTTTATCCTTTGATGATATTGGTGGATCAGTTCTTGGTGGGAGTTCCTCAAATCTCTGTCTCAACTCTCTCATTTGAGGAACCTGCAAAGAGTTTAACATATCAGTTGAAACAGAAATTTCAGAATTCATTTCATCTACCTCTAACTCAGAATATTGTTCAAGCAAACATGCTTCAAGTGGATCAAACAAAGAAGAATCATATACTCTGCTTGGAACAATAGATTCAATCATGTTAACGTCATGCACATCCTCATCAATATTCCCAGGTTGTTTGCACACATTAAAAATGTTGAGCTCCAATGTCATGTTCCCAAAGGTCAATTTCATCACACCATTCCTGCAATTAATTAGAGCATTTGAAGTTGCTAGGAATGGCCTGCCTAAGATGACGGGAATCTGAGCACTAGTATTTAATACAGGTTGAGTGTCCAAAATTATGAAATCCACAGGAAAATAAAATTTATCAACCTGTACTAAAACATCCTCCACCATACCCCTAGGTATCCTCACTGATCGGTCAGCTAATTGAAGTGTAACCGAAGTGGGTTTTAACTCCCCCAACCCTAATTGTTCATATACTGAATAAGGGAGCAAATTCACACTAGCTCCTAAATCCAGTAATGCTTGTTCAATTCTGTGGTTGCCTATAACACAAGAAATAGTAGGACAACCTGGGTCTTTATATTTTGGTGGAGTTCTATGCTGTATAATGGAGGATACTTGCTCAGTCAAAAATGCCTTCTTTTGCACATTTAACTTCCTTTTAATAGTGCATAACTCTTTCAAAAATTTTGCATAAGAAGGTATCTGTTTAATGGCATCCAACAAGGGAATATTGATTTTCACCTGCTTAAAAATCTCTAACATATCATTATGCACAATAGGCCTAGTAGAAGTAAGCAATCTCTGTGGGAATGGTGCAGGTGGAACATACTTTTCAGACTTATCAATCTCAGGCAGGCTAATCTTATCATCACTCTCCGTGGGTTGAGAAATCTTTTCAGAATCTTGAGTTTCCAAAGGAATGGTTTTATTGATTTCTTTCCCGCTGCGGAGTGTAGTGATAGACTTTACTTGTTCGTGGACAGTCTCAGAAGTGCGAGTCTCATTCACAACGAATTGACCCTGTGGGTTCGGTTGTGGTTGTGCTGGAAGTCTACCTTTTTCCTGATGGCAAGGGTCAATGGTCAATTTAGTGATTGCACTTCTCATATCCTCAATAGCCTGAGTTGTTTGTCTATTGTATGTTCGCTGATCCTGCATGAATTGTGATAACACCTCCTCAATGTCTCTTTTTGGGCGTGGAATGTAGGGGGCAACATTTGAAGAGTTTTGTTGGGGTGGTTGTGATGCATGATTGTCATTCCTCCAACTAAAATTAGGATGATTCTTCCACCCCGGATTGTATGTGTTCGAGTATGGATTATTGTAAGGCTTTGAAAAAGTGTTTACAGCATTTGCTTGGTCATACACTTCTTTTAATGCAGGTATTGATGGACACGCCGTCACAGAATGTCCAGGAGTTTCACAGATACTGCATATCTCCTCAACCTGAACTGTGTCAACCTGATTAACCTTTTTGTACTCCATAGCCTCTACCCGTCTTGCTAAGGTGGCAATCCTAGCTCCTAGGTCATCCTCCTCCCTCAACTGGTATTTACCCCCACTAGATGATGATGATTGTGCAGTTTTACCCTTAGATGGTTCCTGGGATGTAGTATCCCAAGATTGTGCATTCTCGGCTAATTGGTCTAAATAGTCAAAAGCATCATCTGGTTCCTTATTCATAAAATCCCCATTACACATCATTTCAATAAATTGACGCAGCTGTGGGCCTAAACCCTCATAAAAGAAACTTATTATGCGCCAGCTTTCATAACCATGATGTGGACAAGATGCAAGAAGGTCTTTAAATCTTTCCCAACTTTGATAAAAATTTTCAGACTCCTTTTGGGAAAAATTCATTATCTGTCTTTTCAAAGAGTTTGTGCGATGTGTGGGAAAGAATTTCTTTAAAAATTGTTTCTGCATCTCCTGCCATGTTCCTATAGACCTAGATCTCAACGAATATAACCAAGTTTTAGCTTTTTCCTTTAATGAAAAAGGAAATAACTTCAGCCTGACTATATCCATTGCCACGTTCTGATCATGGAACGTAGCACATACATCCCCAAATTCTCTGATGTGCAAATATGGGTTTTCCTCACCTATACCCAGAAATTTTGGAAGTAATTGAATCATGCCAGGTTTGAAAACAAAATTAATGGCATTCAATGGAAAGATTATGCATGACGGTTCAGTGAGAAGTACGGGTTGTAGATACTCACGCAAAGTCCTACCCTGATTAACATTATCCACCTCATTTTCATCATGATTACTTATTCTATCAACATGATCCTCCCGTTCAGGAAGATTATTCTGCCTATGATCATTAGGATTAGCAGCCATTGTGTGCAAGAAGTGATTCGACACAGATAAATCAAATAAATTTCCAAACAAAGTATCTGAATCCTCTCTTGTTAAACGTCCACTTAAATCACGATGCCAAAAGCTCATAAAACAAATAAAACCTAGATAAATTCTAAATTAAACTAACAAGAAAAATAACTTAAATAAATAAACTTAAAATTAGAACGAAGTTACCGGATTTCCGAAGACTCGCAAATACCGCAACCCTCAATGATGTAATGGCTCCTTGTCTTTCAAGTTCCCCGGCAACGGCGCCAAAAACTTGCTTCAACTTTAAAAGTGTAAACCCAAGCGCAGGTTGAGCAAAGTAATATAATCTCGGAAGTCCGAGGTCGATCCCACGAGGAATTGTAACAAGGAACAATCACACAAACAACAAAAGTAATTTGAACGGAAAAGGATTTGTTTAGAAAGTTGTTGATTGGAGAAAAGTGATTTTTGGTAATTAAAACAGTAATAAATAAAATACTAGAGCATCAGGTACTCCCTCTCAACTTCATACAATAATAGTTAAAGACTCAAAGCTTGACTTGAAAGAGGAATTAAATGTCAGTTAACCCAATTAACAACTCAAGTGATAAATCCAATGGTTATAATCAAAAGACTACCAGGAACCTGAATAATCATTCAATCATATTATTTTATGAAATAATGTTAATCCTTCCAGCGTGGAATAACCAGTGATTTACACGCAGGGAAACTCAAGCAATTGATGTACGTGGCACAACAACTCAAGAATTTATACAGCATAAACACTTTGCTAAAATATTAGGAATTAAATTAACACAGTTCCATAAATCCTTAAGTACAAGAGTCAATAAAAATACCGTACTCCGTCGAGAGATTTTCCCCTAGCCCTAGCTTAGCCTTCTAGCCAGACATGGTAACGGATGCAGAAAATAGACTAAAAACAAAAGAGAAGAAGCCTTTACAAGATTCTAGGTTCGTATTTATACAGTACAGTTGAAAGAAATTGCATCCCATTAGGACTCTAAATTCGGCAGCAGAGGTTTGACACGCGTCCGGACGCACCTCTCTCATCCGTCCGGACGCGTGCTCCAGAATGATCTTTGCTTCGTTTGTCAACTTTCTGCCAATCGCGTCCGGACGCGTATATTTCCTCCGTCCGGACGCGTGTTCCAGTGTGATCCGTCCTGAGCTATGCTTCCTTTCTTCTCATAGCTTCACTCCAATTGTGCACTATTAACCTGCAAAACAACACAACTCATCTTTTATTCTCATAGCCTTAATCTTCAATTAAATCATCATAAATATCACACTTTCACAATAAAATGATTAATATTACCTCTGACAAATGTAAATATTAGACCTGAATCAAAGCCCATACGGTTGCCCAGAAATGTAAACATTTTGCCCAGAAATGATATTTTTTTCTTTCATTTTTCTCATTTTTCACTTTCTTGGCAATTTCCTGCATTTTTGTTTCTTTTCTGTTTCAATTGTTCCCATCAATTTTTCTTGTCATTGAATAGTAGCCTCCATAGCCTTTTCCCTTTTCCTTGCATTTCTGTACCATATTGATTTATAAGAGGGTGCAAGAAAATTAGAAAGTAAAGGTATGTCAAGTATATTCTCTTGTGGCTTGGTAATCATACGGGCTATTTGGAAAAAGATCATGCATTAAAGGCTCAATCACGGTTAACTAGGGATATAATTTATAAAAGAAATGGCTTAAGGTTCAAAATTAAGTCAAAGATGGCCTAAGATCATTTCTCAAGTATGTGCACATGTATGTGTCGTATGAATAGATCTCTTGGGGGATATGTCAACAGATTGCTTTAGTTGCATCAATCAAAGCAAATTTAATGAGATTATTCAAAAATTGAGAGTGAAAGACCTCACTTGAGTAAATGCTGACTGTCTCTCAAAAGTATAGCAAGGCTCGAAGCTTACCATGGTATTCTTTGTCATCTCCACTAGTTATGTCAGGTTTCTCGTGGAATGTTGGTTATATATTAGTTCTATTTTCGAGCCTGGTCATCTTGTACCTTAGGAATAGCAAATACCAATATACATTTGACAATTTAAGCATAGATAGAATACCAATTTTTCAAGAAATGTGGTTTTAAGTCTAGGTTGCTAAGTTGAGGTGTCAAACCGATCATGTGATTAGTTACTTTAACAAACAGTCTTAGCATCCACATTTGTTCCATCATTCATCAACACATAGCAATATTATACTAAATCTACACATGTATTTACAAAGATAAAATTGATAAACTGAACCATTCATCTCACTCTCCACCAGCTCCACCCCTCAGGTAGCTGAGAATCTCCTCCTGCTGTCGGAGAATCTCAGCTTGCTTGGTCTCGATGCCAAGCATGATGCCTCTCAGTGATCTCCGAGTGCTGGTGCTGGGCCCTGCCTCCTAGGGCTGTACTCTCTCTTCCTCCATTTCACTCTCATCCTCCACATTGAGCTCCTCTTGCACCTCGTCAACTCCATGGGTAGGGGGTACCTCATGTCTGGCCGTTGGGCCGCTACTATGACCTTGGCTCCTCCTAAAGGATGCCTTGTTCAGTGGCCCCATTGGCTTTTGAATTTCCATTTCAGGCCTTACCCTAACCCCATGATCCTTGCATATTTCAGTCACTAGGGTGCCGAAGGGAAGTGAATTCTGCTTCACATCACACCCTTTCTTCATTTCCGTCAAAACTAGGGAGGGGAGGTCGATGCTTTGGCCCTTCCCAAGTGCGTAAAGCAACCGGGCCATGTCAAGGAGGATTCATTTTTTCTTCCTATCGGAGCAAAATTCGACACTGCAATCAAATTTAACATTTTGTATTTGTCAGTGAGCTCCCCTTGTCTAAAAAATCTCTTTCCAGTCCAAGAAAATTCAAACACCCCCGTCAGCTCTTTCCCCACAACATTCATCACCACATTCTTTCTCGGGCGATAGGTGGGACTTGGTACCCGAGGCACCTCTTGCCTTATCCCCTGAATATAGTCTTCATCCACATCGATGTGGATTCCCCTTACATAACTCTTCAGTGCCCCATTGACTATTTCGACGTTGGAGTAAAACTCTCGCACCAAGTCAATCACAGCCTCTCCGCCATTTTGCAAGTACGGTACCCAACCTCTCATCTCCATCTCCGCCAATATTCCCAACTCAGCAAAATCATTCAAAATTACATCTCGCTCACAAACTACGACATGGTTTTGGTAGAAATTTTCGTATCTGTCAGTTTTTAGAGCCGTAGGGAATCGGGTCTTGTCATACCTTCGCGTAATGGGTGGCCTCCCTTCTCTTACTTCGATGACTTCCTCCACCATGTTGGGTTCCTGAGTTGGTGGAGTATGCCTGACATGTAGATTAACCCTTGGAGGCATGATGTTTCGATTTTGGAGGTTTTTGGGTTTGGAAATCTTGAATTTCTTGGTGAAAATGGAGATTTTTTATGTCGGAATGGTCTTGGGGGGGTTGATTTTAGGTAAAAATGGAGAATGGTAGGTGTTTTGGGGCTTGGGTAATGAAGGGTCACCGATGGTTTGGAGGTTTTTGGGGGTTTTTTGGGTGGTTTTGAAATGAAGAAGATGAACTAGGCTTTTATAGTCTGAGTCGTGACGTTCGAACATTAATGTCGTTCGAACGTGTGTAGAAGGATTTTTAAAAGATCGTTCGAACGTGAATGACGTTCGAACCTGAGGAGCTCCCAGCAATTTTTGAGTTCTGTCAGAGACCAGAGTACTGCAAGGTCTTTTCGTTCGAACGATCTATTGGCGTTCGAACGTAAACTCTCGTTCAAACGTTCTATTGGCGTTCGAACGGGCTGAGCTCCCAGTACTTTTTGTTTCCATCAGTGACTTCATCAGAAGTTGAGTACTGCAAGCAGGCGACGTTCGAACGTCAATTGGCGTTCGAACGTTGAATCAAAATCAAAAAAAATTCTACACTACACTATACACAATCATAGAGGGCTAAACACACAAGTTTAAATCAAAAACCTATGGCGTCTCAGGATAAGTCCATACCCACGCTTTAGGTTGGTATTCCAGGACATTCCTTACTCGGCCCATATTTTTATTTCAGTCAAAAGAGTTTGTACAAGAAGATTTTTACACTTTTTACAAAAAATTCGGACATTTGGCTTTCATCCCAACAAAAGTACAATTTCCTACAGAAAATAATCTTATCCGAGTCTCCCTCTGTGTCTGTGTAGTTCGAACAACCAGTGACTCTCCCAATTTCCTCTCTCACAAAACGGTTAAGCAAAGTACCGGAATAGAATGGCGTATCAAGGTAATCCTTACTCAGCCCATTCACTATTCAGTGTAATCGATCGAGTGCGCGACCAAAAATTGGTTCAGAACTCGTGAAAGACTCTGCCACACTATTTACAAGCACCAAGCCTTTTGGCACGACGTCATTTAGCAAAAGTGTTTCTGCCACAGAGGGGTTTTGCTTGTTTTTCTTGGATTTCGACTTTTCTTACCAGTCTTGCTTTTCTCATGATCACAATATGCACATCAGATGAAAAAGTGAGTAGAACTCCCAGACTAAACCAAAAAAGTTTAACATCCATGCTTTCTAAGCTTTAAGACTCATTATCTGGTTCTTTAACGTCTGCCAGTCACAAAGACGATTGAAGCTGACTCACAGGCATAATCATCAATTTATACAAGACAAGGTACATAATATGATCGGAACAACAACAACAACAATAGCAAAAACAACAACAAAAATTTTAAAAATTTACGGGCACATGGTGGCAAATATGAACTGTAGTTCTCACCCCCCAACCTAAATAGAACATTGTCCCCAATGTTTCGAATTTACCAGTGTATGGATCTTGGAGATGAGGTTGAATGGTGGAGATCTGTTCATCTGCCGAAACCTACAAATAAAAATACCCAAATATAAGATTAAAATGCAAAGCATGAAGCAAAAGATTTTGTTTGTAGAGTGTGTAGTCATGGGTTGTTTATCAGATAACAGAGAAAACGAAGAAGAAAAGGGATGGGGGGGGGGGGGGGGGGCCAACAGCGGCGGCTGGGAAAAATAGGAAAAAGATTGGGGGCCTTATAAAGGCGCCCCATCGGGTCAGGTTGGGTTGTATATTTTCTGACCCAATCCAATTGAGCGTTGGCAGGCGCGAATGTCGGAGGAGTATTCTGGTTCCATTAAAAGAATGGTTTCCACATTTTTAACAAAGTCCTCCAAAAATGGTTTCAACCGTTGACCATTAACAGTAAAGATATTACCGTTCGATGGGTTTTCCACTTAAACTGCTCCATGTCTAAACACTTTTTTCACAATGTAAGGCCCAATCCATCTTGACTTCAACTTACCAGGAAAGAGGCGGAGTCTTGAATTAAATAAAAAGACTTTTTGAGAAGGCTCAAAAGATTTTCACACAATGTTCTTGTCATGAAAAATTTCATCTTGGTTTTAGCAATCTTAGCATTCCAATTCATTTATCCGAAGTTTCCTTGCTAGTCCGGCCTTGTCTAGGTCAACGTTCATTGCTTTAATGGCCCAGTATGCCCTATGTTCCAATTCCACAGGTAGGTGATACGACTTTTCATAGACTAATCAATAAGGAGACATGCCCAAAATTGTTTTAAAAGCAGTGCGGTATGCCCAGAGTGCATCAGTTAGTCTTAACGACCAATCTTTGCGATCTAGGTTTACCATTTTTTCTAAAATTAATTTGATCTCCCGATTAGCTAATTCAGCCTAGGGATGTCAGTGGACCGAAGCGGGGACGGGGAGTGTAGTCTCCATCCCCGTACCCGCTTAAAAAAACTCCGTCCATCCCCGGTCCACCCCCGTTAGCGGGTATAATTTTCATCCCCATCCCCGTCCGCGGGTAAATTTCTAATCCCCGTCCCCGTCCCCGCTTCCCCCGTACCCGCCTAAGCCCAAACCCAAGCCCAAGCCCAAGCCCAAGCCCAAGCCAACATAATCCAAAATTCTAAATAAATCCAACATTTTAAATAATGCAACAACATTCTAACTAATCTAACACAACATAATGGGACAACATATTCCAAAATACTGTCCAACATATTCCAACATAATGTCAAACATATTATGACATAACACAAACAACAAATGTCCAAAATACTACTTGAATTTGATATAATTCAACATAATACAACATAACACAAACAACATAATGGTGGTAAAATCATCCCAATCAACTCAATCATCGCTTCACACCAACTCAATCATCTCTTAACACCAACTTCACACCAACTCAATCATCTCTTAACACCATCGGTGGTGGTAGAATCTACTTCTTCAACATCATTTCCCTATATCATTAAAAGAAAAAAAAAATTAGATTCTTCCAAAGAGAAATTTTCAACTAAAATGATATACCTCATCATCAATATCAAGATCCTCCAATAATGTGTAACTCTTCAGGCCCGTCGAAGTAGATGATCCTAACAAAAAAAATAATAATGTATTAGTCATACTTTACCCCTCCAAAAAAATTATAATGCACATACAAATAATATTTTACTACCTCGTTCTTCAACACATAACCAACTTTGAGAGCACATTAAAGCCTCTACTGTAGTTGGAAGAAGTCTATTGCGATGTGGACTGATCACCCTCCCACTTGTGCTAAAAGCAGATTCCGAGGCAACGGTAGAAACAGGAATAGCAAAAAGATCTTTAGCAATCATTTGGAACAGGGGATACTTGGGACCACTTGTCTTCCAAAAAGACAGTATATCAAACTCTGAAGTTCTTGGCATCATACCATCTTCTAAGTAACGATCCAACTCAGACCTCCCACGTGCTTTTATTATGTCTCTTGTTTGTATAAACTTATCAAAATCAGAGAGATCATCAATTAATGGACAGTTCGAATCAATATCTGATTGAAAAGGGGGAGGAGAAAGCTGTGGATCATAATCACTTCCTTGCCTCGCTTCATATTCGCCAACCAATTCCAAGCAAAGCTCTTTAATCCTCGTCACTTCATTTAAAGCTTCCACACCTCCATACATTTTCTCATAGTAATACTCCAAAATTCCCAACTTATACCGTGGATCTAAAACAGTGGCTATTCCCATCACACCATGAATCACACTCCAATATTTGTTAAACTTTTCCAACATATTCAAGGCCATATCTTTTATCACGTCTTTGGGACTTTGAAGCCACTTAGATATTTCTACTCTTATCCCACAAATAGTTGGAAAGTATACATTGGCAGTAGGATACTTTGTACCTGAAAACAATTTAGTTGCAGTATGAAACAATTCCAATTTTTCACAAATCTCTCTTGCCACCTCCCAATCATCTTCAGTCGGACAAATCTTGTAATGAGAATCTCGATATTTCAAGCGAGCAAACACATCTCTATAAATCAAACTAGTTTGAAGCATGAGAAAAGTAGAGTTCCATCGAGTCTTAACATCAAGAGCAAGCTTCTTGTTACTTGGAATATGTATCTGATGAGCTGCCTCTTCAAATTTTTGCACTCTCTTGGGAGATGCAGTCCAATAAGCAACACTATCACTAATCCTTTCAATACCATCTCCAATCACATTCAAACCATCTTGGACAATTAAGTTGAGAATATGTGCACAACAACGCATATGGAACAACCGACCATGCAATATTAATGAACCAAATGGAAGTTTATCCAATAAAATAGCCACAATTGCATCATTAGTGGTACAATTATCCACGGTCAAAGTTATCAACTTTCTATCAAGGTTCCAATCGAAAAAGCAATCCATCAAACACTCTACAAGCACTTCCTTGGTATGTGGATAAGGCACATATAAAAATCTAAAAATAATAAATAATATATGTTAATGAAAAATTATTAGTACCTTATTATAAATAAAGAATGCAAATGAAATATTATTAGTACCTTATAATTCGACTTTGCAATGTCCAAGAATTGTCAATAAAGTGTGTGGTGATTGCCATGTATCCCTTTCTTTGATTGTTTGAAGACCACATGTCCGTAGTGATAGCAACTCTACTTTTTGGTTTTTCCAACAACTTCATTGTCTTCTCCTTTTCGGTTTTGTAAATTTGAAGGATATCATTTCTGAGAGTGTTGCGGGATACCATTTTGAACATTGGTTGAAGAGTGTGACAATATTTTTGAAATCCGTGATGCTCAACCATACTATTCATGCAAAATAATCATATTGGCAAGATCCCTCCTCCCCTCCTCTTGAACAAATCGCCAGTTCTCCATTGTTTTCTCGGTATCCTTCTTTGATTGGTTTGATACCAATAAACATTGCTTCAAATTTTTATATTTCTTCCTCGGACAACTTTTAAGATGGTCATGCAAGTGGCTAGTTCCATTCTTAGCACCACCAACAAGCATTTTCTTACATTCATTGCACTCAGCCTTTAACTTCCCATCAACTGTTTTCCTCTTGAAATGATCCCACACAATTGATCTATGCCTATCTGTTCCACCAAGACTCATTGGAGTTGAGTTGGTAGATTGATTTTCATCAATAGAGATTGGAACTTGGTTGCTTTCACCCAGTGTTGCAGAATTTTCAGGAGTTGACATATTATTTCTCACTTCTTTTCCTTCTATTGTTTGTAATCAACTACATGTAAAAATCAACTAAGTAGAAACCAAACTATAATAAAACAAATCTATACTAGTAAGTACCTAAATCAACTACATGTTTCTTTACTAGCAAAAAGGGTGAGCACCTAAATATATAGGAAACCATGTGAGAATTGGAGCTAGCAGGCATAAAACAAAACCATGACAATAGGATGGAAGAAAGCAGAATTATTCACAACTAGAAATGGCAAACACTAAGCATGTGCACAATATATTCCTGAATGAAAATAAGCAGACATGTCTCAGATGAACAAAATACCATCTGATCTCCTAAACACCATCTTCATCATGAGAAAGGGCTTTAATAACAAACTTTCAGAATATTACATTGCATCCCCCTTTGAAGTCTAAAACAAATCTGAGGAATTCGTCATAGTAGTTCCTAGGATTTTAACATATTTGTTCCTTCAAAGGGGTTCCATCAAGGAAGAAAAATAAGGAAAAGATACCAATTGGAAGAATCGTTTAACTGGTAAAAGAAAACTAATCAGCTGCTAAATAAGAAAAATAGGTGGTCAAAAAGAGAATATTTACTCATGTAGAAGTTAGAAAGCAAGTAGTTGCTACAAATCTTAGAGTGTAGACAAAGCCAAAGGAAAACATTGTTTCATAATTAGTTGTGCAGTCAAGGTCATGAAATTTTCTTTTATTTTTTGAAGGAAAACAGATGCAGATGAAAATATAAGTTCATTTTGTTCAGTTTTATGTACATTATTATACTCAGTTATATGAATTTATAATAAAGTACATACAACACTACGTATACAACTATGTGCATTATTATATTCATTTGAATATATGCTTATCCTTTTGGCCTTTGTGTTTGTTATTTGAGAAATGTGTATACAAGTCCATACACATGCCTGTTTATGTTTTTATTTTTTTTTTTATTTTGGTCCAAAAGTCTACCAAACATAGTAAAATGAGGAAGATAATGATCTATTAATGGAACATCTTCGAAGGAAAATATTTGCTGGTGCAATATCGGAACAAATCAAATAATATGAAAACCAAACGGATTCACTGGTGAAAGAAAAAACAATGGGCCACCCGAGTAATCATAACAGCAACATCATAATTTTTCTTCCGGTGAGCCAGGTGAAAAAACTTCAAATCAGACTCCAAATCATTATAAAGACTCAAATCAGACTCCAAATCAGACCCATGATACATTATAAAGACTCCAAATCAGAGTTGGGGCCTTTCCTATAGCAGATATATAAACTTCAATAATGATTAAATACCTGGGCAAAGGTAGTCGGTGCTGCCGGTGGTGTTTCGCTGGGCAAAGGCAGTCGGTCGGTCGCTCAGGGGGAGTGCTCAGCGTTGTGGGTCTGAGAACAATCGGAAAGGAGCAAGGCTGATCTGCGAGCAGGCGGTCGGTGGGCTGAAGGTGAAGGCTGGTCGCTGAGAGAGAGATAGAGGAAGAGGTGGGCGGCTTCGGTCTGAGTGGGGAAGAGCAGAGTAAATTAGACTTAGGGCTTTAAGAGTATTTATATATATATATACGTCCACCGTCCAATACGTATAGTCCATCCCCGGTCCAAACGGGACGGGTTTGGACGAATACCCGTTTTTCCCCAGTCCATTGACATCCCTAGTTCAGCCTGTCCACTGGTTTGTGGGTGATAAGGGATTGCAATTTTGTGAAAGATCAAGTATTTTTTCATCAAATTTCAGAAGGGACGATTGCAAAAATGAGCACCCCCATCACTTATGACTGATTTCAGAATTCCAAACCGGGACAAAATATTTTCTTTTAAAAACTTGATCACTGTTTGGTGATCATTGTTTTGGCATGGAATTGCTTCAACCCATTTGGATATATAGTCTACGGCCACTAAAATGTATAGATAGCCAAAGGAAGGGGAAAACGGTCCCATAAAATTGATGCTCCAACAGTCAAAAATTTCAATCACCAGAATGAGGTTTAAGGGCATCATGTTTCTTTTATAAATGCTTCCCAACTTTTGGCATCTATCGCAAGTTAAACAAAAGGCATGGACATCTTTGAAAAGTGTGGGGCCAGAAAAATTCACACTACAATATTTTTGCAGCGGTTTTCCTTAGATGAAAAATGGCCACCGCATGCTTCAGAATGACAAAATATTATTACCTGGCTGCTTTCATGAGCGGGGATGCAACGCCTTATGATTTGATCCTTACAGTACTTAAATACGTAGGGATCCTCCCAAAAGAAGTTACGAACCTCCCTCAGAAATTTCTTTTTGTCCATCATGGTAAAGGACGGAGGGAACGTATCAGTAGTAAGGAAGTTAGCAATATCAGCGTACCATGGTGTCTCATCAACCGTGAACAGTTGTTCATCGGAAAATTTCTCATTGATTGGCAATCCATCTTCATGAAATTCATACGTTAATCTGGACAGATGATCTGCCACCACATTCTCAACGCCCTTCTTGTCTTTGATGACAAGATCAAACTCTTCGAGTAAGAGTATCCATCTCAAGAGCCTTGGCTTGGCATCCTTCTTTGTGAGCAAGAATTTTTGCATGGTCAATGAATATAGTAACAGAAGAACCAACAAGATAAGAACGAAATTTTTCCAGAGCAAAAACTACAGCAAGTAATTCTTTTTCAGTTGTTGAATAATTCATTTGAGCATCATTCAAAGTTTTGCTTACATAGTAAACCACATGGGGTTTCTTATATTTTCTTTGTCCCAATACAACACCTACTGCATAATCACTTGCATCACACATTAGTTCAAAGGGTAGAGTCCAGTCAGGGGGTTACATTATTGGAGCAGAAATTAACATACCTTTAAGCTTGTCAAAAACTTTATGGCATGCTTCATTCCATACAAAAATTACATCCTGACTCAAAAGATGACACATGGTTTGACTATGGTACTGAAATCTTTTATGAATCTCCTGTAAAAACCTGCATGCCCTAGGAATGATCGGACATCTTTTATTGTCTTAGGGGTAGGCAAATTTCCAATCAGATCTATTGTTTCCTTGTCAACTTTCATGCCCTCAGACGACACAATGTGACCAAGGACAATGCCTTGCGTTACTATGAAATGGCATTTTTCCCAATTGAGCACTAGATTGGCTTCTCTACATCTTATCAACACCCTTTTTAGGTTGGCCAGACACAAATCAAATGAGTCACCATAAACAAAGAAGTCATCCATGAATACTTCCAAAAAAATTTCAACCATGTGACTGAACAAGCTTAGCATACATCTTTGGAATGTTGCAGGAGCGTTACAAAGTCCAAATGGCATCCTTTTGAATGCAAATGTGCCAAAGGGGCATGTGAAGGTTGTTTTCTCCTGATCATCTAGTGCTATCTCAATTTGATTGTACCCATAATACCCATCTAGGAAACAGTAGAATGCATGGCCTGTAATTCTTTCTAGGACTTGGTCAAGAAATGGAAGAGGAAAATGATCTTTTCTAGTGACCAAATTGAGTTTTCGATAGTCAATACACATTTGTCATCCTATGACAACTCGAGTTGGTACTAATTCATTTGCATCATTTTTTACCACTGTGACCCCAGACTTTTTGGGCACAACTTGGGTTGGACTAACCCACTTGCTATCGAAGATGGGGAAGATTATCCCTATATCTAAGAGCTTGAATACCTCCGTTCTCACAACTTCCTTCATGTGAGGGTTCAGTCGTCGCTGCATTTGACGAGAAGGTTTTGAATCCTCTTCAAGGTATATAGCATGATTGCAGATTAATGGGCTTATACCTTTCAAGTTAGCGATGGTCCACCCAATGGTGTTTTTATGGCTTTAAAGAACTTCAATCAGTTTAGACTCTTGCAAATCTGTGAGCTTAGATGAAATTACCACTGGGTATGACTTGTCCTCTCCTAAGAATGCATATTTGAGGTCAAATAGGAGAGGTTTCAATTCAGGCTTTGGTGGCCTAATACTTGATGCGAGTGGCTTTGTGCCACTCGATGAAAGTTCCTCGAATTTGGGTGCCCATGTCTCAACAACATGAGCAGGGCAACTTTGCTGATTTTGGTCATCATTTGTTGACTCAGACGTGCTAGGTTCCAACTGGTATGATTTAGCAGAGGTTTTACACAAGGTATCGTTCACATGTTCGTGAACCAACGACTCAATGGAGTGTATTTCTCTCTCTTCTTTGTCTTCTCCTTGGCGTTTGGCAATATTGAAAATATTTAGCTCAAGATTCATGTTCCAAAAGGTTAATTTCATAACCCCATTCCTACAATTGATCAGAGCATTGGAGGTTGCTAGGAAGGGTCGGCCAAGAATAATAGGAATTTGATTTTCTGAATGCATTGCTGGCTGAGTATCTAAAACAATGAAGTCCACAGGGAAGACAAAGTTGTCTACTTGAACAAGTACATCTTCAACAATGCCCTTGGGAATTTTGACAGATTTGTCGGCCAACTGGAGTGTGACACAAGTGGGTTTGAGTTCACCCAGACCCAACTACTGGTAGACAGAGTAGGGTAGCAAATTAACACAGGCTCCAAGATCTAACAGTGGTTGTTCTATTCTGAAGTTTCCAATGACACATGACACAGTCATACACCTCGGATCCTTGTATTTTGGAGGGGTTTTGTGTTGAAGCAAGGCACTGGCTTGTTCTGTTAGGAAAGCTCTTTTTTGGACATTCTGGCTTCTCTTGACTGTGCACAAGTTTTTTAGAAACTTGGCATAAGACGGAACTTGTTTGATTGCATCCAGAAGTGGGATGTTGATCTTTACTTGCTTTAAAAGCTCGTAAATTTTAGGCTGATTTTTCAACTTCTATTTGGTTGAGTCTATGAGGAAAAGGAGCAGGAATGGAACAGGAAGGCTCTCTCTCCTTAGAAGGTTCTGGCTCTGGTTCAATCATAGGCTCAGGTTCTTCTTCAAGTTCAGGTTCAATTGGTTCAGGCTCAAATGATGAGTTGACTGGGATTGACACATGTTTTGGCTTTTGGAATGAGCATGTCTCTGATGGTCTTGTCAATCAACTTGCCACTTCTCAGTGTAGTGACAACTTGGGCTTGGTCTTGTGGTGTTTCCATGAGTGAAGGATTTTCCACATGAAATTGGCCTTGTGGAGGTTTTGATTGGGCAGGGAACTTGCCCTTCTCATGTATGGCCATGGATTGGGTTAGCTTTTGGATGTGGCTTTTAAGATCCTAGAAAGATTGAGAGGTTTGAGTTTTGAAATCAGTGAAAGCCTGTGTGGAATGGGTGTTGTAGTTCATTTGGGTTTACATAAACTGATTCAGTGTGTCCTCAAGGCTCCTTTTTTGTGGTGGTTGGCATGGTTGATATGCGGGAGGTCCTTGAGGTGGTGGGTATGAACCTTGTTGTTGGTTCATGGGCGTTGGTTGTGTGTTCCTCCAACTAAAGTTCGGGTGGTTCCGCCACCCTGAATTGTATATTTCAGAGTATGGGTTGGAGTAAGGCTTGTTGAAGTTAGAAACTGCATTTGTTTGTTCCAACAAGACCTCCTTGAACGCTGGGATGGTAGGACACTTCCCAGTAGGGTGTCCTGTTAGCGCACAGATTCCACACACTTGTTCTGTGGAAGAGCTAACCTTAACTTGATGGACCTTCTTCATCTCTAATGCTTCAAGCTTTCGAGACAACGTAGACATTTTTGCTCTCAAGTCATCATCTCCTCTCAAGACATACTTACCTCCTTGGGAAGTAGATGGTTTGGCTTCTATAGTGGTAGGAGAGGCTGAGTCCCACATCTGAGAGCTGTCAGATATGGTGTCAAAAAAAATGAATGCCTCCTCCGGACTTTTTTCCATAAATTCTCCTTGAGCCATCATTTCGACAAACTAACGTAGTCTAGAGGGTAAGGAGTCATAGAAAAATCCTACCAAAGTCCAATTCTCAAAAGCGTGATGTGGGCAGGATTGGAGCAGATCTTTGAATCTCTCCCAACTTTGGTAAAAAGTTTCTTCTTCTTTAACCGCAAAATTCATGATTGCCTTTTAAAGTGCATTAGTGCGGTGTAGAGGAAAAAATTTTCTGAAAAATTCATTTTGCAATGCCTACTAGTTAGGTATTGAAAGAGTTTTTAAAGAATTTAACCATTGTTTAGCTTTATCCCTTAAAGAGAAAGGAAAAAGTTTCATCTTGGCTAGTTCAGAATTGTCTTGAAATGTTCCACACACTTCCTCAAAATCTTTTATATGCACATATGGATTTTCTGCATCCAATCCATGAAAACCAGGTAATAACTGCACTGTCCCCAGCTTTACAGTAAAGAGGGGAGCATTTTCAGGAAATATAAAACAAGAGGGGACACTATTTCTTGTGGGATTTAAGTAATCCCGCAAAGTTCGAATGTTAGGCACTTCCTCCTCTCTCATAGGGACTTCTCCATTTCTCTCATTATTTGTCATATTACTCTCACAAGAGTCTGCTACTGATCTAGGTGAATTTGGTTCAGGCTGATTCACAAACTCACAAGATTCTGCCGGCAAATTTTGATAGTGAGGAGTGCCCTTAGACATAAAGAAAATAAAACAAAACAAAGTTACTCACAGTAAACCAAAGAATATATACAAAAAATGAAGGTCTTTTTACCTTTTACCTTAAAACACCTTTTATGGTTCCTCGGCAACGGCGCCAAAAACTTGACTTGATCTGAAATGTGTACACCCAAGTGCAAGCGGTCAAGCTGTAGTAAATAATCCGGTTTGAGTCCGGAGTCGAATCCACAAGAAACTCTTGTTGGTGTTTTGAGATAAGCAGTGGTGGAGACCTATTGATTGTAACCCTTGAGATTTGAAATTGTGTGAGGTGTGAGATTTCCTGGACAAAATATAAGATTCTTTCCAAGAGAATTTTCTAAACAAAATATGAGATAAGGTCTAATGTAAAATAGTCACTCTTTAGTTCAAGGATCTGCACATGTAGTTAATTATCCGGTTTGTTATACTTGTGCTTGATAACTCAATTAACCCCCATGTCAACAACAGGTTAATCGGAAGATAAAGGTGAATTATGAGAATTAAGAACATGATTCCGATGTCTTTCTGGAAGTTTACAAGAATTGTCTGTGCCGAAACTTAACCCGTCTACAAACAAGCAAGTGTTTCTACAAGACATCCAATCATGACATTAATATTCCATTTTCATTCTTTAATTGAAGCACAATAATGGTGAAGATTGAAGGGTAGTCATGAAGATCTAGCCGGGGTACTTGTCTTGAACCAACGAGTCTTTCTATGCAAGAGTTACCTATGTCATAGAAAGAACTCCTGGTTATACAAAGTACCTTAGTTTTGCTAGATGCAATCAATCATTCAATAAGCATGGGGAATATAAAACATTAAGCATAATTGAAATTGCACAAATATAATTTCCGGTTTATTTATACATGTCCTTCTCCTCTTACTAAAGAGTGAATGAGAAACTACTCACTCTTCATGACTTTGGTAAAGCTAGAAAATTGAGTGATGCTCATTCCTCAAAGTAGAGGGTTCACAAAACAAAGCATAATAAACAAGGAGTCTATCTTCGACAAAGAATGAGTGAATCACGTTCCACCCTTCACGGCTTTGGCGAAACTCTAGAAAAGTGGAAGAGTTTCACTCCTCTAAGGGAAGAAAGAAACTCAAGCAATGGAAGTGAATGAAACACAAATTAAAAGTAGAAGAAAGGTAGTCACTTTTGGAGGGTGATCCACAACCAAAGGTAATCTATCTCCTTCTATGCATGTAATTGAAAGAATAAGCATAAAACTAATTTTACAACAAGCTAAGAGATGTTAGACTAATGCCAAACCAATCTCCTAGAACAACTACCTTTTCATACAAGGAAATATAAGCTAATTCTACTACAATATGAGTGGGAGTCTAAGCCTCCATCAAGCTCTTCTACTTAGTCTCTCAAGCTCTCCAACAATGGGAGTATTTATAGGAAAGGAGGAGGAGACAAGAGGGGGTGAAGGAATAGTGTATGTCGCCCAAGTCCAAGTGAAAAGCAACTACTCTGCAGCCAGTCTGTGGAGAACGTTCGAACATTGCATCTATTTTTGTTTTATGGGCGTTTGAACGTTTCCTGGCGTTCAAACGTTTCTTCTGTCTTTGCTTTATGGGCGTTCGAACGCCAGATGGGGTTTGCCCCTTTCACTCAAGTGGCATGTAGTCTTCTATGGAAACCTATTTCCACACTCAATTCAGAACTTGGCGCTTTGCACTCATTACCCCGGTCCTCAATTAGTTCCAGTGGACGTTCGAACATGAGTTGGTGTTTGAACGTGATACTCAAGTGCCTCAGAGTCTTCCTTCTTGGCTGCAACATGTCATGTCTTCAGCAGTCAGGTCTGCTCACAGTTCAAGTGGACGTTCGAACGTGAGTTGGCGTTCGAACGTTCTTGCTTTGCTCTAAACTTCTCCAATTTTTTTCCCTAATGTGCAGGTGTTACACTCAAATGTGATATTTGTTGTTCTTGAGTCTTTGTTCACTTTAAGACCTGAAATGTCATCACTTAAACTCCATCAAAGTACAATTAGTTTAAAAAAGGCATAGTAAAATGCTAACTTTTAAGTACTAATCACTCACAACAACACTGAAATGCTTAGAGGAGAAAGCCTCCAAGATATATACCAGAAAATGTTCTTCAAAGTTCGTGAACAATTGAATGATGAAGCTCTATTTTTTTGTAGTAGACAAAATTGAGAACGTGACGCATCGAAGTTACTACTTGTCCCGGTTCACACAACCTGAATCTAGGTGGATTGTTCAATATTATCCTGACATTCATACGTTTAAATGTAATTACATAAAATTTGATTCGTTGGGATTCCATGTTCTCACATGATTGTCATCATGAAGTGTGAGCACCTCAAAGAGTTCCCTCATAGCAATGTGATGAAAAGGTGGACAATTAGAGCAAAATGCGATTATCAAACAAATGATGTGTTGCATACATTAAGCACCCTATCAATTTCTAAAAGATATGCTGGACTCATGTTTATGTGCAGTAGAATGTGTTACTATACTTCACAATCAATGTCAAAAACAAACAACTTGGGAAATATGGTGCATCAACAAACTTCTACTCTACAAGCCCATCCTGAGTCAATATCCAGAGGTTATGATGAGTCTGAAATATCCCATTTCAATATAAATGTGCAAAATGAAAAATTTGGCGTGGGTGACCCAAAAATTGTGAAGACTAAGGGAAATCCAGGACAGGCGCGTAAGAACATTTCAATTACCCCACAAAGGTGTAGTAAATGTAGGGGTATCAGGCATACTGTTAGAAAATGTCCACTACTTACGCCCCATTTGAATGATTCATATGACAACATGCCGTTTTCAAAATCACACCAATGACACATTCCTCATGCATCACAACAACTAGTGCTTGAGATGCCATTCTCAAAGGCTGGTGGATGACAACAACTGTTGCCAACATATGAAGATGAAGACTATTGAACTCCTTTTTGAATTGCAAAAGTATGTTCCCTACTCAACATGTTGTGTGCATCAACATACATCAATAAAATAATTGTATTGTGTACTAGCATTATATTACAAACATAGAATCAACAAAGCACAATAGCATCCACTTTGCATTTACATATCATCAACAAAATACCATGACATCCACTTTCAATTTACATAGCATCAACAAAATTACATACTAAAATTTACAATCCAACAACTATAATCTTTTCTACAATCCAACAACTAAATTTAAGTACTACTCATTTTTTTTTCTTGCATCAACAATTTAATCTCCAACTGCTTGAGAGACTCTTTGGTGTCTTCACGGAGCTGCTTGAGAGACTCCTTCGTGTCGTCATTGAGCTGTTTGACATACTCTTTCATGTCTTCACGGATTTGCTCAAGAGACACCTTCATTTCTTGTTGACACTCCTTCATTTCTTTTTTCCACTCCTCTTGATTTGCTAAAATCTGTTTAAGCATTTGTACAACAATATTGTTATCCCCTGCAGAAGAAATAGTTGCTCCATCAGTCTCCGGTGGATCTGGATCATATGAATTGGTCTTTCCCAAACTCTTTTTTAATGTGCATTCATCAAATGGACTCATAGGAGACTTATAAGTGTCGGTTGGGTGAATGACAACTCTATAATACATCATGATCTTAGAAATTAAGATGAAAAATGGGATACTTTTTCGCTTATCTTCGAGCCCAAATACCGAAACAATTTCATTAAATATTATACAAGGGAGATCTATACTTACTCCCTTCCCAATGGCATAAAAGAGATGAGCTCTATCAAGTCCAAAATCAGAATTGTGTCCTCTCGAATTAATATTACATCCCACTATACGGTTTAAAATCCTATAATTGGGAGTGAGACATCTTTGATAAAATGTGTCTGTTTTCACAGTAATAAGTGTACCATAAAGTTCTGTAGCAACATCCTCGGTCGTAGGTTTATCATTGAGATTCTTATATGGGTATGTAACCGTATTCTCACCAATGAAGGGTGATGGAACCTTCAATATCTTTGAAATCAACTTCGGGTTCACTTCAAATTGCACATTCCTCATATAAGATTTAAAATTGAGATCTTCCTTCTCAATGTTATGCATATTTGCTCAAAATATCCTAACTAATCTATCATAAGCTTTATCGATCTTATTTATTTCAACTATAGAATTCCAATGTCGAAAAGCAAAAATAACAACACAGTTCACATTTGTCATTTGATCCAGTTGAGCACCACGCTCTAGTAACACAAGCTTATGGCAAAACCAAGTATGATAAAGTTTTTTACTAATTCTGTTGAAGAAAGGATTTACTAGGTTGGATGAACTTACCAAATTTGGAAGATATGAAGAGTGATCAACATTTTTATTTTGTTTTGGATCAGAAGGATCAACTAACTTTGGACAAATGGAGGAATGGACCACATTTGGAGGTTTTGGACAATTGGAGTGATCACCAACCTGTTTATTCTTCATTTTTCCAATTCCACGATAACAAGTGTTATCCACTTTTGGCCGATATTTTCCCTCAGCCTTCCTCTTCTTCTTTGTTTCCATCAAAATTTCTGTTGAATTCTGTTTTGTATCTCCGTTGTTCTGATAAATTACCAGAAAAAAAGGACATACCCAATCAAACATAATAAATCTACATATATAGTATTCATACGAGAAAATAAATATGGAACAGTTCACATTCTCACACACGTACACACACCAGACTTGTCGCATACACACGCTCAAATTAACAATGACCACACACAGTCATATGTTATAGAATACTTACTTATAGTGAGATTTGAAGCGTTTTGGAGTTAGGGTTTGGTAACGATCGATTGGCTGAAGTGAAACCTTGAAAATCGATCAAATTTGGGTTAGGTTTGAAACTTTCAAATCTTGATCCGATCGCTCACTTGTTCTTCTTGAAATCGAACAATTTCGAATGCTTGAAATCGATCATAGGGTTAGGTTCAATGTGAATTGAATTGGCAGAAGGACATGAAGGCGTGAAATCGATTTGGCTGAAGGACGGGAAGGAGTGAAATCGGTGAAATCGATTGAAGGCGTGAAATCGAATTGTCTGTAGCTGAAGACGATGACCTTCTCAGAAATCTTTTATTCAAACTGCTTCTTCCCCTCCAAATCTGGTTGAGACACACTCGCAAGTCTTCTCCCAGATCAGAAGAACAAGTGCGATCGATGTATGGAATGCTCTGGTTGAAGACGATCGACTTCTTCTTTAGGATAAAAGTGTAATATCAAGGGATAAAAGTGTAATATGATAGGATAACGATAAGTAAGTGTAATTACACATCAAGATCGGTCGCCCATTCCTACGGCCGGTCTTAATTCATCCATAAGTAAATTACACTTACACCCCTGAACTATAACAATATTTTCATTTTGTTCCCTATATTTCACCATCAAGTAATATTTTTATTCCACATGACCTAATTAAAAACGTATATTATTTTTTTGTAGAGAAAATACATAGGGGCAAAGTAAAATAATTTTTCCTTAAATATATAATTGATATTAATAATTGGGTTAATAATTGAGACAATTTGAAACTAATCAAATAGTTGAGGGAATAAAATGGAAAAATATTTTTTTTGGGTACAATTTTTGGTTACAACTTTTTCCTTTTGGTTATAACTTTTGGTTACAAATTTTTCTCTAACTTTTTTGCAACTTTTTTGTGGGTTACAACTCTAATGGTAGGATTACAACTCTTTTGGACAGGTACACTTTTAATGGATAGGGTACAACTTTAATTGAAGAATTACAACTCTTTTGGATGTAGGTACACCTTTAATGGATAGGGGTACAACTCTATTGGATGTGGTACAACTTTAATAGATAGTTACAACTTTTTTGGATGTAAGTACAACTCTATTGGGATGTGGTACAACTTTTTTGGATGAAATACAACTCTATTGGGAGGTGATATAACTTTTGTAGATTTGGTTTCAAACTTTTTGGTATTTTACAAATTTTTGGGGTTAGATTATAATATTTTTGGTGGGTAACAACTGTAATGGTATGATTATAAATCTTTGGGGGTGGGGGTACAATTTTAATGATGAGATACAACTTTTTTGGGATTGTACATTTTATAGTAAGATTACAACTGTTTTGGATGTTGTTTAAGTTTAATGGTGGGTTACAACTTTTCTGGAGTTATAACTTTCATGGATTTGATTTCAATTTTTTTGGTATGTTACTATTTTGTGGGTTATATTACAATATCTTTGAGGGTTACAAGTTTTGGGGATGAGATACAACTTTTGAGCTAGTTACCACTTTTTGGTAACAACTTTTATGGTTCAACTATATACCGGTGAAATTGGTTTTAAAGAGACACATGTAACATAGATAGACCAACTAATTTTTCGGTATGGTACCGAAAAGCAAGTTGGAGGTATAGTAGTTCTTACCCAATCAGTTGTAACCTTAGCCCCAAAATTGGTAACCTTACCCCCTCAAAAGTGGTAATCTTATAAAAAAAAAAAAAGTAGTAACTTTACTCCCAAAAGTGGTATTATTACCCAAAGAGTTGTAATGTAGTTGTATTCTTATCCAATCAGTGGTAACTTTACCCCCAAAAGTGGTAATCTTACCTATCAGAAGTGATAATTTACCAAAAAAATGATATTCTTACCCAAAAGTGGTAATCTTACCCTCAATAAGTTGTATTCTTACCCAAACAGTGATAACATTACCCTCAAAAGTGTTAATCTTACCAAAAAGATAATAACCTTATCCAAAAAAGTGATATTCTTACCCAAAAAGTTGTGTTATTACCCAATCAGTGGTAACCTTAACCCCAAAACTTTTAAGGGTGGTAATCTTATAAAAAAAAGTGGTAACCTTACTCCTAAAAGTGATATTATTACCCAAAGAGTTGTAATCTAGTTGTATTCTTACCCAATCAATGGTAACCTTATCCCCAAAAGTGGTAACTTTACCCCTAAAAAGTTGTATTCTTACCCTAAATTGTTAATCTTATCCTCAATAAGTCTAATTCTTATCTAATCAGTGGTAACTTTACCACCAAAAGTGTTAATCTTACCAAAAAGATGGTAACCTTACCCAAATAAATGACATTCTTACCCAAAAAATTTGTTCTTACCCAATTAGTGGTAACCTTAGTTCCAAAATTGATAACCTTACCTCATTAATCTTGCCAAAATTGATAACTTTTTTTCCAAAAGTGGTATTAGTACCCAAATAGTTATAATCTTACCCCTCAAAAGTTGTATTTTCACCCAATCAATGGTAACGTTACCCCTCAAAAGTGGTAACCTTACCAAAAAAATGTGATAATCTTACTCAAAAAAGTGATTTTCTTACTAAAAAGTTGTAATATTACACCCAAAAAATTGTATTCTTATCCAAACGCCATTTTCAAAAATGGTAATCTTACCTAAAAAAAAAGGATAACCTTGCCCCAAAAAATGGTAATCTTACCAAAAAAAAGTGGTAACCTTACATAAAATTGAAAACCTTATCCAAAAAAGTGATATTCCTACTAACCAAACCCCAACCACCCCAGAACCTGATAATCACATCCATAGAGTGATAAGCCTTACTTCTTAACTGTGGGTTCATTGCGTCCAAAAACATGATAATCTTATTCTAAAAAATTTTAAGTGTATTTGTTTTTTATTAAAGATAAGATTACTATAATCTCAACCTACTAATTAATTTATAATCTCTTGAATGCTTCATAGGGATCAAAAAAAAAACTCTACAACTCTATCTTCTTCTTTCTCCATCTTCTTCGTATTTGTCTGAATTTATGTTTTTAATGAAATTGTCTTCATCATTTTTCTCATTTACCTACTGAATGGGTAGCCGGTAAAAGGTAAAATAATATTTTAAATTTCATCAATGGTTGTAACTCATTCATTATGGATCAATGGTCCATGTTCATTTTTTGGTACCATACCGAAAAAGTAAAAATTGGTACCATAGATGAACCCTTGTCTGTTATATATCTAGGCTAAAATAGATGACATGTTGTAAACAGGTTTGAAAGTCTAACCTGAATCAATTAGATTATTATATAAGTCTAGTGAGTTCACCAATTTATCGACTATTTTAAAAAAACTCATAACCCAATATTTTAAAAAAATCACCAAAAGAAATTGGAGCACATCTAATTAGCAAGTATGGATAAAAGATCATGCCTATTTCCTATTCCTCCCAAACCGATTAAACTTCCTTATCAACAAGCAAACCTATATTTGGGGAGAAAAAAACATTTAAATTAGATAAAGCATAAAAAATAACTGCTAATCAACTAATATATTAATGCCCAATATGTTTTTTATCATAAACCTGAAGACTGAGAAGACATATCTCGAACGTGTCGTGCAATAGTTTTGGAATCAAATTCAGAACCCTATGCAACAAATACGAATCATTACAAGTCAGACAAGGATTACTATTTGAACTAATCGAGGGCTTTATCTCCCAAGAAGAAAAGAAAGCAGTTTAAAAGCTGGAGCTTGATTTTTGAATTCACCCATAAAATGCACGGACTTCCTGATAATGTGGCCAGTTTAATTTAATACGTTTTTTTTTTTTTTTGGGGTCAGAAATGCTCTAATTGGTTGAAACAAGAAAAATATAAGTAATAAATTACTGGCTATCATAGTTAGACCCACGAATATATATGAATCAAAATTAGTTGGTTGAGGACCCAAACATCACAGAAAAGACTCATCGACCCACTCTACACTCAAACACAAGCCAACAGACACAAAATGCCAAATACACAAAGACGGCACACGCACATGTAGAATTACGTGAGACGATTATACAAAATAATTACCATAAAATTACGATAAATGTTACTAATAAAGAATACAATATAAAACGATAACATATTAATAATTAAAATTACGACATTAGAATTCATATGATAATTTACGAATCAAAATCAAGGAATTGTTAAGCACAAATAGATATAAATCAAAATAATTGCGTAGTAAGTAGCAAAAGTGGACTTTCGAAGAAAAAATGATAGATTTTCAGAGACTCCTCTTTTAATTTTATGATGAATCAGCAGCAAAGATTCAGTGTGTTGGTGGTGGTGGTGGTGGTGGTGGCAGCGGAGAGAGAGATAGAGAGAGAGAGAGAGAGAGGTGGTCGTGGTGGAGAGAGAAACTAGGGGAAAGCTGGGGAAGCCTGATTAACCAAAATAGTGGTACAACTTATTAGGGTGATTCTCAAACACCACGCCAGTCCTTTGGTCCGAGTAAGAGAGAGGAGAGAGGTTTCTTCACACTTTTTAGAAGCTGGAAAATCCCAAGAAATAAAAGATTTGATGGAACAATACAATATCATCATAAGAATCTCTGACACGTAATAGTTTTGATAGAAACAACCCCATCAGTTACTGCTTATCCAAAAAGTAAGGCTACCATACTGAACAAGATACCGCTGGTATTATTGAATAAATAATTATAACATAATAAAAAATTATTACTCGACAGATGGTTATTAATTGTACAATAGGGGCTGTTTGTTTGTAGTATTAAATTGGGAAAATTTCAACCATAATCTTCCTAGTTTATTGTATCTTCAAAGATACCCTTTCTATTATCAAAAAATCATTGACACCCCCTTCTAATTTATATTTAAACATTACTAACACTCCCTACCATTAATCTACCATTTCTAAAAAAAAAAATTAATCTAAAATACCAAAAATGCCCCTACATAAACCTTAAGTAATTTTTCTACATAAAATTTTATTCAAATTCGAGCCAATTAAAATTTATTTTTCTACATATTAAAATTTAAACCAATTAAAATTAGATTGAAACTGAATAAATTTTATTTTTTTTAACGTATTAAAATTCGAGTCTATTAAAATTTATTTTTTACATATTAAAATTTGAGTCGATTTGAACTCTACCCGAGTTGTTAGAGCCGATTAAAATTCGCTTTCGAGTCGATCAAAATTTATATTTTTTTACTTATTAAAATTCATGTCAATTAAAATTCGATTTATTAAAATTTGAGTCAATTAAAATTTATATTTTTTATGTATTAAAATTTGGGCTTATTAAAATTCAATACGAGTTGATTAAAATTTGATTTGAGTCGATTAAAAATAATTTTTCATTGGCTCAAATTTTAATATGTAAAAAAATAAATTTTAATTAGCTTGAATCAAATTTTAATTCACTCGAATTTTAATACGTAAAAAAAATTAGAAAACAGAGGGAGTCTCATTGAAGATATGCTTATCTAGAGGGGGTCTCATTGAAGATATGCTTACCTAGAGGGGGTGTGGATCAAGTTTGTCCTTAAATATATCATGGACAATTTAGTAAAATTGCATTCTAGTTAATATTTTTAATCTGACAGGGGGTGTCACTGAAGATTCAGAAAATAGAGGGGGTGTCCTTGAAAATATGGTAAACTAGAGGGGGTGTGGTTGAAATCTTTCCTATTAAATTTGGGTGGTATTAGAAATCTTTTTCATTTCATTCCTATCTAATGGTATACTATATCCGGTCTTTAACTTTTATCTCATTTTTCCCCTTGTTTGTTTATTCAATAGGTACTATGGTAGGTCCCACAAACAACCATCTATTCTATAACATCTTATATAACAAATATATCATTTTACCCTTAACATCATTCATTTCATTTTACCCTTATCCATCTATACAAGGAAAAATTTTAAAATATTCAAAATAATTTTAAAAAAAAAAATTAAAAAAAATAGGTAACACCGTACACTTAAACATAATACAAAAAAAAATTCAAAATAATTTTTTTTAAAAAAAATTAAAAAAGAAATCGGTGACACCGTACGCTTAAACATAATACAAGGAAAAAATTCAAAATAAATTTTTTATATATAAACTCTTAACAAAGAAGGGCATTTGTGTCAATTTGCATGTTTGCACCGTCCTTTCATTTAACCCATGAAAATAATACCACTGGATAGGTGGTATTCATTAATATAATCTACAAGACATTATGATTACTATTCATACCGGGTCAGTAGTACGACCCGAAAAATAGTACTGGCTGTAAAATGCTAAACAAACATAGTATAAGGTGAGTTTCACGTACTATTTTCCTAATTCCACTTCCTTGTACCACTCTAATCCTTGAAACAAACTAGCCCCTAGATGAATGTACAATAAAAATAGTTTTCATTATTCTAACCAGACTTGCCAAAAAAACACCATCAGTTACTGAGTTCGGACACAAACATTGTTGGGGGGGGGGGGGGGGGGGGGGGGGGGGGGGGAATACTATGATATATAATTAACAAGGTATCTTAAAAAAATATAACCCGTCAGAGTTAAAGTTATAGGTATTAAGAGTGAATTATATTAGTGTTATCCAACTTTGTAAAAGTTTATATTTTTTTGTGATTGAGGATAAAATTGTATAAAATAATAGTTAAATAATAAGTATAAAATTATCATAGAGTGATAAATAAGATTAAAAAATAAATATGTATATACTGTACAATACCATGAAAAAAAAAAAAAATTATCATGGAAATTTATGCTAATAGATAAGATTCGTGAAGGGGTTTACATAGTAAGCTAAATGACATACATAAGGAAGTAATAATAAATTACATAATTCAAAAAATAATTTTTTTTTTTTACATTATTGTCATTTTTTTTTAATGATAAAATCATTCGACTTTTCGAATCACTACTTTAATTACTTCCATTCATATTCTAATAGGAGTTTTAACATCAAATAGACGCAGTATTGGTGACCTCACAACATCACTAAACATAAAAGGCATTTGATGTATAAGTTATAACTATAAAAAGGAGTAGACTACTGTATATCCAAAAAGAATTTCGGTACCATACCTTCATTTACTACATTTGTGATAATTTTTATCACATTTGTGAGTAGTTTTATCACTGTTGTGGTACCCAAAAAAATAATAAAAATATTTACCACAACAGTGATAAAAACATCCACAAATGTTGTAAAAACACTCACAAATGTAGTAAATTACCCATAAAAGTGATAATTTTTTTGTACCTAAGAAACGTAAAAATACTTACCACAAATATAGTAAAAATACTCACAATAGTGGTAAAAACACCCATAAAAGTGGCAAATCAACCACAAAAGTGATAAATATTTTAATTGTAAAATGACCCACAAAAGTTATAAAAATATCCTTTGAAGTAGTAAATTTTGGAGGTATGGTACCGAATTTTTTTGGATGTACCGTAGTCTACTCCTAAAAAGAATGATCGATCCTATAGAAGTTACAAGTTTTAAATTTCAAGTTACATATTTTATAGGTAAAGTTATAACTGATTAAGAATATTCATAATTAATTATAATATTTTATGATCAATCATAAATTATCTCAAATAGTTGTAACGTCACTTAAGAATTACCTTTTTGTGTATATTTATAAATTAGGATAAGATTATGTTACCGTAATATTTGCAATTTAAAACTTGAATCAAAATCACATAAACAGTATAACCTATTATCGAGCGTTAGATCAGTTGGTAAGAGACTGTTCTAGTTTAACCAAGGTCTCGAGTTCGAGTCTTGGGAACGCAGTTGCGTTCTGTAGGGAGAGCTTTGCCGCCTTTGTGGTCCTTCCCGGCTCGAATCCGGATTAATCGGAGCCCAAAATAACTTTCGGATACCGGATGATCTGACCAAAAAAAGACAAGTAAAATTATCTCAGCCAGTGTAGGTGGAACCCAGATAAGTCCAGTCAAGTCAATCAATCCCTCGAGCTGATGGAGTGTCCTCGAATATCCAGTTTTTACTGGGCATCATGTGATAGTGACTTATGACATATATATTATAAAATATTATTGCTTGTTCAAGATATATTTTTCAGCTCCTGAACGTTATCGCATATAGTAGTAACTCTAAACCGAAGTCTAAAATAGTTTCCTAGTGGAAAATTTTGGAATTCAAGGTGACGAAGAATTTTTTTTTTTTTAAATTTGAGAGTTGAGAATTAACTACTGATGCAAACGAAATTCTGCAATTGGAAATATTATATTAATTTTAAAATTTATCTCACCTATGAACAAGAATTTCTACCTTAAATCTATAAATTATCTGCTTTCATATTCAAACTAGTACAGATAAATGATTTTCAACTAAAATCTTTGGAAATAATCAAATGTAGCAATTGGACAACAGTCTATGATGAAAGAATCAATATTTTAATGGTTGTAAAAAACACTACTAACTATCTATATCAAAACCAATTATATATAAATAATCGGGAAGTATGAAAAATCAATTAGGTTTTCGAAAGTATAACCTATTCAAACAATCACATAAACGGTAAAATCCAAGTTTATAGGCATAAACCCTAATTCATAGGTTGAGATTTCTTCTTCAAATTATCTAGAGAAAGACTACTCACTCATGATAATGTAAACATAAAACAATAAAGAAGACATAATTAAATTCAAAAAAGTAAAGATTGACTTTATCATGAGAAAGTAAATATTAATTATAAAATATTAGGTTCCTTCTATCATACATAATTTTACTTTTTGGTATGGTACCGAAATTCAATTTGGGCCATTGATGTAATATTTCTGCTTTTGTAGCCGTTTATTAGTTTAAAAAGTGGGATACTGATTACCTGCTAAACCAGCAATGCAAAATGAGTAGGATTTGACAAATAACATCATACCAAAAAACTGGTAACATACCTCAAAAATGTGGTAAATTCACTTTTAAAAGTTGTGACTCTCACATATGTTAGAATCCACCCAAAAAATTATAACTCAATTCATTAAAATTGAAACCTGGCCCAAAAAGTATAAAACTAATGCAAAAAAATTATAACTCAATTCAAAAAAATTGAAATCTTAGCCCAAAAATTATAAACTAATGCATAAAAGTTGAAACTCCAAAAAAATATAATCCAATTCTAAAAAGTTAAATCTAATCCCAAAAGTTATAATCCACTCCAAAATAGTTGAAATCTCACCATAAAAGTTGGAACCCTTCCCCCAACAGTTAGAACGTACCCCAAAAAGTTATAACTCAATTAAAAAATGTTGAAACCTCAATCAAAAAATATAAACTAATGCATAAAAGTAGAAATTCTATCCCCAAAAAGTTAGAACCCACCCAAAATAAAAAATTTAATTCAATCTTAAAAGGTTAAACCTCACCCCAAAAGCTTATTACCCAATCTAAAATAGTTGAAATCTCACCAAAATAGTTGTAATTTAGCTAATTTGAGTCCCCCAAAAATTGGAACTCAATCCAAAAAGTTATATCCCTACCCAAAGAGTTGGAACCCCTTCCCCAACCGTTAGAACTCACCCCAAAGAGTTATAACTCAATTCAAAAAAATTGAAACATCAGTTAAAAAATATAAACTAATGCATAAAAGTTGAAACTCTATCCCCAAAAATTTAGAACCCACCCCAAGAAAATATAATTCAATCCTAAAAAGTTAAACCTCACCCCAAAAGCTTATAACCCAAACCAAAATAGTTGAAATCTCATCAAAAAAATTAGAACCCCTCCCCCAACAGTTATAACCCATCCCAAAAAGTTATAATTCAATTCAAAAAAGTTGATACCTCAACCAAAAAGTATAAACTAACGCATAAAAGTTGAAACTCTATCCCAAAAAGTTAGAACCCACCAAAAAAATAAAATAATTCAATCCTAAAAAGTTAAACCTCATCCCAAAAACTTATTACCCAATCCAAAATAGTTGAAATCTCACCAAAAAATTGTAATCTAGCTAATCCGAGTCACCCAAAAAATTAGTACTCAATCCAAAAAAGTTATATCCCTATCCAAAGAGTTGGAACCCATCCCCCAACAGTTAGAACTCACCCCAAAAAAATTATAACTCAATTAAAAAAAGTTGAAACCTCAGCCAAAACGTATAAACTAATGCATAAAAGTTGAAAGTCTATCCCCAAAAAGTTAGAACCCACTC
The DNA here is from genome assembly GCA_951799425.1 of Ilex aquifolium. NCBI lineage: Eukaryota > Viridiplantae > Streptophyta > Magnoliopsida > Aquifoliales > Aquifoliaceae > Ilex > Ilex aquifolium. The sequence goes on along the minus strand of OX637391.1, from coordinate 43,777,186 downwards.
CAAAAAGTTGGAAATCTATTCCCAAAAAGTTAGAACCCACCCGAAAAAAATATAATTCAATCCTAAAAAGTTAAACCTCACCCCAAAAACTTATAATCCAATCCAAAATAGTTGAAATCTCTCCAAAAAAGTTGTAATCTAGCTAATCGAGTCACCCCAATAATTGGAACCCAATCCAAAAAAGTTATATTCCTACCCAAAGAGTTGGAACTCCTCCCCCAACAGTTAGAACTCACTCTCAAAAACTTATAACTCCATTCAAAAAAGTCGAAACTTAAGTCAAAAAATTATAAACTAATGCATAAAAGTTGAAAATATATCTCCAAAAAGTTAGAACCCATCCAAAAAAATATAATTCAATCCTAAAAAGTTAAATCTAACCCCAAAAGTTATAACCAAATCCAAAATAGTTGAAATCTCACCAAAAAAGTTGGAATACCTCCCCCAACAGTTAGTACCCACCCCAAAAAGTTATAACTCAATTCAAAAAAATTGATACCTCAGCCAAATATATAAACTAATGCCTAAAAATTGAAACTCTATCCTCAAAAAGTTAGAACCCGCCCCAAAAAAATATAATCCAATCCTAAAAAGTTAAATCTAACTGACGAAGTTATAACCCAACCCAAAATAGTTGAAATCTCACCAAAAAAGTTGTAATCTAGCTAATCCAAGTCACCCCAAAAATTGGTACCAAATTCAAAAAGTTATAACTCAATTAAAAAAATTGAAACCTCAGCCAAAAATATAAACTAATGCATAAAAGTTGAAACTCTATTCCAAATAGTTAGAACCACCGCAAAAAAATATAATCCAATTCTAAAAAATTAAACTTCATACCAAAAGCTTATAACTCAATCTAAAATAGTTGAAATCTCACCAAAAAAGTTGTAATCTAGCTAATCCGAGTCACCCCAAAAATTGAAACTCAATCCAAAAAAGTTATACCCCTACCCCAAGAGTTGGAACCTTTATTTACAATTTTTTTATTCGGTGAGCGGTCTTAATTATTTGATTTTATTCGTTTTTAGGATTGGCGAGGTAGTATTTATTTATTTGTTGTTAATAATACTTTTATCCTTGACTTTTATCAAAAAAGTTGGACTATTTAAAAAAAATTGAATATTTTTGGACTACAGTAGGAATTTTTGATTATTTAAGGGATAAAAGTGTGATAGTTCAGGGATAAAAGTGTGATATTAACCCCCGATCAGTTGCCCATTTCTTCGGCCGGTCTTAATTCTTCTAGATGTAAATTACACTTACACCCCACAAATTATAATTTATTATTTTTTTATTTTCTAGTGAATATTGTGGTCCACAAATCACAAAAACCTTATCTTCTCCCTCCACCCATTTTCCCGCCCAAACGATTTTTCACTTCTCTTGCCTTCCCTCCATCTCTTTCACTGTACAAAAAGTATTTGTTTGGTTTAGGTTTTGAGTCTCCGACGACAAGGTAGTGTGAAACTCCATCCATTGCTTACTCTTTTTTTTTTTGCACGAATTTGTCTTTGATAATCCTCCATTGCTTACCATTGTACTGGTGATCCAAGTCTTGTTAGACTCGTTCAGACAATATCCTAATGATATAATGTAAGTGAACATTTTTTAGAGTTAATAGCGTAATTTATAGGGTGAAGCCATTTTTGTGGTTAATGGTTTATTTTATGTTTAGGGTGAAGAAGAGGTCAAATGATTCAGAACATAAAACTGAAGCTATTAAGCCATCTAGCCCAACAAACTCCTGGCTTTTTTACTAGTGGGAGATTTTTTTTAATCTAAATGCTAAACTATTTGTCTTGATCTTATTTTTTATTCTAATGATCTTATCGATGCTTGTTTTCACTATAGCAAGGATTGTTTGAAGACAATCAAAGGGAAGGAAATAAAAAAATTGGACCATGGGGTATAAATGATATTATGTTGATCTTATTTTTTATTCCAATGATCTTATTAATGCTTGTTTCCACTTTACCAGGGACCGTTTGTCTTCATCTCATGTTGTACAACCTTTCGCTACTCAATCATCAGACGATGAAATAACTTGGCATCCAATGGAAGAATTTAAAATATGGCGAGAAAGAAAAGTATTTAGAGATGGCGAAGTCCTCAAAAGAAGAATATTATAGTCGCAAAGAGAACTCTAACAAAAAAGAAAAGGTTCAAAATCATAATATTAAATGGTTTATCTGTTTTTTTTTCTTATACAACTGTTTGAAATTGCAGCTGGAAACAAGATGTTCTTCGGGAATGATTGTGAAAGTAATACAAAGGTTAAGTGAAGCACAAAAATAGGTCGTTGAAGATATTGGATTCGGATGCTTGTTACGGCTCAAATGCAAAGTACTAAGGAGAGATTTGTGCGCTTGGTTGGTTGAACAGTTTGACCCGATATCATGTGTTTTGAACATTCACGGAAAATTCCTTAAGTTCTCTCCCATGGATGTGGAATATATATTGGGATTGAGATATGGAGGGATAGACGTGGACACGAGTGGCCCATCCAAAAAAATAAATGGACTATGTAAGTCAATGTTCACTGGAATGAAGGATATTCCTTTGAAATATTTGAACGAAAAATTACAGGAAATGAAAGAAGATTCACATGACTTTCTCCGTGTCTTTGTGTTATTTGCACTTGGATGTCTACTGTGCCCTTCAACAAATAACTTCATTAATAGTTCATTCCTCCATTCTGTGGTGGAAGTTGGTTCTTTGGGAGAGAAGAACTGGACAAAGTTGGTATTTGATGTCCTCCTAGAGGGAGTGCAACGATATAAGACAAATGAACAAAATAACATTAGTGGTTGTTTACTGATTCTGAAGGTAAGGAAATGATTAATTGACATATTAACAAATGTAGACATTGTGATTTCAATTGTTTTTCTAATTGAGAGTAGTTGTTTGTTATAAGTTTTTTATCTGCAACACGTCACTCGCCAAGGGGTTTCCCTTGTGCCAATAAAAAAGTGTCAAACTATTCCGCATATCGCATCATGGGGTGATCTTGAAATCAAAGAGGGTGTAGCAATCTTTAAAAAATTGAAAAGTCTGAAACGGGTAGAGGTATCATGTTACAACACTTAAATGATGTGTATGTATTTCAATTTGAATATAAATTTATATGATGAAAATGGTTGTTTTAGGTTCCAATTGTAAGAGTACATCCTATCACTACACGCGCACCTGAACCAAACATAGGGCCACCTCATGCCTGGACTGAAAAAAAAATCAAATGTATGTGTTAATGATGTTAAATATGAAACAATATTTATAATTTTGTGTTGAAGAAGATAATTTGATATTATTTTCAGTCATTGGAACAAAGATTTTCCGTCATGGAAAAGTCAATGGAGAAAATTATGGTGGATCAAGAAGATTTATCTACCAAAGTCGCCTTAATGGTATGCATGATGTAGAAAATCATGGATGCCATGACAGAACTTCAACTTCCCAACTGCCAACATAAAATTGAGAATAATAAAGGAACCAATGAAGAAGCACTGAATGCATCCGACCATGAAAATCGGGCATGGGTCTCACTTCAAATGGTTCAAACACCAGATATAAAGGCCCTGAAAGATACACCAAGACAAACTTCAAACAAGTTGGTATGCAGACATGACCTTCCAGAGGGTTCATTCTCCCACTCATGCACTCAACAAAAATACACCCCAAAGATTTTGCGAAGAATTTCAAAGAGGAAGCCTTCGAGATACTTGAAATCACCGTTCTACATTTTGAAGGTATGACAACATTATATCATCCATATTTTTATTAAACCCCATTATTTGGTTGTAAATCTATGTATTATTTTTTTAAGCAGAATGTTCAGAGGAGGAAGTTATAAAAAAATTGATGTTAAAGGATATAGATAGATCTACAGAAGATATCTTTAAGGTTAACACGTCTTTCCTAGGATGTGGTTTTACTTGATTATCATGGTATGATTTAACAACATATGATACTGCCTTATTTTTTTTAAACACAGTTGGACAGTAATGTACTTGAACAGAATGAGAATGAAGATGTGAATGTGAATGAAAATAATGAAGAGGATGTGGGTAAGGATAATGAGGATAAGAAGGGAATTAATGATGAAGAGGAGGAGGAGGAAATTAATGAAAATAAGAATAAAGGAACAATTGCATCAGGGGGATTATTGGATGCGGAGAAGGAGAGTGTGAATGCAAGTAAGATTAACAAAATTACACAAGGCTTGCATAATCACCACACCCCGAGTGTAAATGCAAGTAAGGTTAACAAAATTACACAAGGCTTGCAACATCACCACACCCCGACGGTGGCCATCCATGAGGTTTGTATTCCATATTTAACATAACACGACTGTCCAATTATTACTGACTCTTTGTATTTTATAACTAGATTTCAGACTCTTTGTATTTTATAAACAGATTTCAGACTCTAGTACTGCGTGAAACCCATCATTAGATGTGGAGTATCCACCAAGCGACGAAATAACTGCTGATGACAAATTGTTTGTCTTCAATTACATATTTGACACGTCCCTTGAAATGAGGTATCTACTATATTTTGTGTCCTGAACACTCTATTATTGGAGTATCATAAAGTACTAATCTAATTCTTCAATGATACAGTGAGGTATTGGTGAGCATTGAAATTTGTTATGCGTCGAGAGGAGGAATGATTGAAACCTTAAAACCAACAAAATGGCTAATAGATGTTGTGAGTTAGATAGACATTTATTTAGTATAATTTTAATATTGACTAATATGATAATGTTGTGGCTAACATGATACTGTTGTGATTTTGATTTTCTATTGTTTGACTTCTTGAAGATAATAAATTTGGCGCCATATCTTATTCCTGAGTCCGTCAAGATTAATCCATTTACAAAAAAATCACGGTGGTACCTACCAACATGGTTTTCGGTAATGATCCATTTCACATTTATAAATTTCAAAAATATTTTAAACTCTCAATGTCAACTCATAGCTCTCTCCAATACCCAGCGAAAAGCACTTGGAGGAACATACAAACATAAAACGTATGAGTTGCTTGATTTCCAAAGGTACTTTATTTCATATTTCAAGGACTATGAAAAGGTATGTAGTTTGCTCTAATTCTTTGAACTATTTTTTGCTCTATTTATGATGGATCATTTCTACAATAATATATGCATCTATATAATCGTCAATCTATTTTATGTATAAATGTAGATATATATACCCCATCAACGACAGAAAAATACATTGGTATCTATGCTTGGTTAATGTAGTGGAGCAACAAGTTCTGCTACTCGATTCACTGCCAATGCATCCCAACGAGCACCGATACATTGCAGTCAAGAATGTGGTTAAAGAACTAGAGAGAGTCCTTGAACTTGTCGTACCGAACCACAGACCAACATTGATCCACTGGCCCATAACTCAAGTGGAGTGGGCTCCTCGACAGCCTAATAGTTATGATTGTGAAAATTTTGTTATCAAGATGATTAGTGCTCCAATTTTGGGTCCATCATTTAGGATTACGGTATGATACATTTTATTTTTAGTGAACTAAATTTGTTTGAACATTTAAATTTGTGAACTCACTTAATATACTTGTGTCTTTAGGAGCAATCAAATCAAATGCGCATGGATCTAGCAATTAAGCTAGTTACCCATGTATACAATGAACCAAGAGATAAGATTATAACGAAGGCACGACAGTAGTACAAGGATGGCAGTCAGAAAATGATAAACCTGTGGAGATATTAGTTTGGATTGGGAAATTCCAAAAGTTACACTGATTTTTTTTGTATATAGTGTGGACTGATATAGTTTTGGGTTCCCAAACATGAGGGTCTGCCCTTTCCCAACTATATGAAATATACTAGAGGTTACTAGAAGTTTTGTAGTCTATTTCATATAGTCTTGAAAGGGCTGATAATATATTTTGTGGAAAAAACAATACATTTTTTGGAACCAAAAAGTTACAATTTTTTATGGGGCATTTTGTCTCAAATTTTGAAAGCTTTGCAAGGTCTGTATTTGTTGTTGGGTGCTCTTCTGAATTTGCTGTGGTGGGTTCTTTGCCAAGCCTGGGAAGAACGCTGGTGGTGCAGGATTAGAGGAGGTTGCTAGTTTTGATATTGAAATGATCAGTCCTTGTCATTTTGTAGGCACTGCTGTGGCTGGGTTGATAGCAGGAGGGGTGGACTGTTGAAGTAATTCGTTTGAAGTGCTTGTGTTCTTTGGTGGTAATGTAAATTCCTTCAAAGCATCTTGAAGGATTAAAGCCAAAAATGTGTAAAATTGTATTTTGAAGCTTTATCTTGTAAATCTTTGATTCTTGTAATTTTCTTGGGTTCAATCTATAAAATCTTTCTTTCCCCTTAAAAAAAAATTAGAATTGTGTAGGCCATTTTGAGTTGGATAAAACATCAAACAATTCATAATCGTGCGACAAAATGGTATATAATATGAGTGAGTATGATACCTATTACCAATCCTACAATGCACCAAACAAATTCATTCGCATTGCAGTTGACCTGTGCCCTGTTACCCAGTTCTTCATGTGTCATCTTCACATGTGCCCTACTACCCACTTCATGTGTCATCTGTCCACCGGCTATGTGAGGATTATCATACTTAGACGCAATATAGTTGGAAAGTGCCACTTCTGCATCCTCCCAAGAGGCAAAACTGTTGTACAATGCCCCACTATACCCTACAACATGTTGATGGCATTCCTCCCATGATGGGTAAATGCCAACAACCCTACCCTTAAAAACAACATACCATTTATGTTGTTTGGTTATTCCATGGTTCAATATCAGAGTAAAAAAGTTGAAGATCTTGAAATGAGAGTAGAAAAGAAGGAGATGTAGAACTAGAAGGGAAGGGATGAAAATGTAGAGGAGAGTAGAAAAAGATGCAGATCTACTGGTCAAGGCATACGAAATTTAAGTCTCCTTAAATAATGGTTTCAATGGACAATAAGGGCATTTATGTACTTATGCCATGACATGTCAACTGCAGTCCAAATAGGACTACCATTGTACTCAAAACAGTATTCATGTACACCCTTATTCCAAAATTTGTCTATTTCTACCAATACTCAATCACCAACCATTCTCACCAACCAGTCTATGCACTCCAATATAATGTCCTCAACATTTTAATTAAAAAATATTTTATACTCCCAGCCACTTGTGAGGTTGAAACGACTGCTAACCAAGAACAAGCCCTCCTTCCACTGTAAGCAAATTCATCGAGAACTTGCATCCTCTCAACCAACATGTGCATCCTCTTGTAGATGTGCTCACATTCATCCAGCAACTCCTTCTCTTCTATGCCAAAATAAACCTGCTAAAAAGACTAAAAATCCGTCAATAGTGGAGGGAAGAATAAAATAACCCTACAGGTTTAACCATAGAATGTAGCAGTCTCACAAGTGAAACTGTATCCTGACCTTAATTTGCGAGTTGTCCTGTCCACTTCACCATAGGAATGGCATCAGAAGAGAGTTCCGAAAAACTGATTCTTTGGAAGTGGCTTGAAATATTAACTGCACCATCATCTGATGAATCCTGAGGTGTAACTGAATGAGTTATAAGGGGAGGATACTGGTTACCTACTGCAGGGGTAATCATTGTTTCACCAAAAAATCAAATAATCTCTATTTCAAAAAAAGTAGTAACATAATCCAATTAACCTAAAACTAGGAAGCCTTCTCAAAAGGTTGTAACATAATCCAGAAAAATTAGAATCGCCCGAAGGTCATAACCCATACTAAAAAATTTGAAACCTAACCAAAAAATGTTGAATCCGCCCTGCGAAAAAATTGGAATCCAACCTTAAAAAGTTAGACCCCACCCAAAAAATTTGGAATCCACCAACTGTTTTAACCCAACCATTAAAGTTGGAACCCACTCCCAAAGGTCGTAATCCATACTAAAAAGTGATTTGGGAAATGTAAATAGCTTACAAGAAGATTCCCATTCTGTACCGGTTGTAAAGCAACACTATACAAATGAGACACTGCCAAAATCTTCACACCATTGACGCCCTAAAAACTATCATGTCCCTGTGTTTGTTGTCAACATGTGTGACAAGACTGAGTGCTAACTCCTTCCGTGTATATGTAGTAGGTTCCTACAAGAGCATGAAAACATTGCATTATCATGTTAGAAAACCTCATTCTGTACCGGTTGTAAAGCAACACTATAAGACATACTACAAAATTCAGTGAAGAATAATACCCTTATAGGGAATTTTTGACCCAAATGCGGCGCTCGAATCAACTCTATTATGTACATCCCGCAATCAAATCCATTGCTTTGAACCGACACCCATCTTGGTGTACTGATAGGCCATTTGTCTATCTTTTCAACATCATCCGCTAACTCAGCAATTAGACGATGTAATACCTTCACTTGTTCATGTTTTCAATAAATTTAGATGAAACCTATTATGGTTACACCTTTCACAAAATTTACGTGGTATGAATAAACTTACTGTTTTAATAGACTGGGAGAGTCGGATATGCTTCCTGCGAGGATCACATAACGTATCAAGAATCATCACCGTCTTATTATTTACATCTACCACCATTAAATACCAATAACTGTTCTCACCATTAATAGGTATATATATCTACATTTGAACATAAAGGTAAACCATGAATAAACTAAGACATAAATATCCAATAAGATGATTAGGAAAGATGAGAACAGTCTAAAGAGCAATGTCAAACCTTATCGCATTTATTAATGTCGCGGATTAAATAGACATAGTTTACTCGAAATTTCTCATCCAAACGAATATTCTCTGCCCACTGTAATGGAATTGCTTCTTGCTACTAACAACAATCATAAATTAGATTTGTGTCGTTAATATTGACAGTTAGTGAGTACACAACGCATATGTGTAGAAATACATTACCGAGAACTAAGTTGGCAAGTACCATCTTTCCTTTTTTGTGGTGGCGCCTATCTTTTTGAACGGTCGACATAATACAAGGCACCGCACTTATGATCTGTTAAGTGAACAAGAAGTGAAAAGTTAGTGTCATTTTGGGACTGGTTTGCATTCTTCATAATAGTTGAAGACAAAAATTTAGTTAGAGGCAACGCACTTACAGAATCGCGCACCCAATTGATTTCAAGAAATGATTGCAAATATGCACGACTCAAGAAAGTATGGGATTCATCAAAAGAAACAAGAACTTCCCTGCTTATTACAATCACGTCATGCATTAATGAATCATGTACCAATAACGCATACATATTGTGATAAGCAGGAAAGTTCTCGAATTACTTACGCATTCTTCAATGAAGTGTCCACTATGTAGGCCCATGTATTTCTCTTATCTGAATCTTGGAGGTTCTGTATATGAGGGGACCCACCTTCAGGTTAAGGGGGGTAATCATCATCAACTGTAGTGACTTCATCCTGTTAATGTTATGAGCACAAAATTCCAAGGCTAACAATTAAAAAAAAAGATGCAGAAAGTAATACACCAAAAAAAAAAAAATTTAAGACTATACTCGTCTCGCCACTATCAACATAGATTACTCTTTCTTTAGATTTTCTTTCTTTAGATTTGTCGCAAAAGTCGTTCAATTTGTCGGACAACTCTTGTATCCAATTCTTCATTGCAGCAAGCTCGTTATACACCTTTATTGAATCCTCACGCATGGCTTTCTTAGTGGTGCCTGATCCACCTCTAATCTTAAGAGCCTTGCTTCAAAATCCTAAGTAAATAGAAAATTTCCGTTTAAACAAACAAGCAACATTGAAAATCCAAACGTTTAGCAATAGGTGTTGAACAATACCTGTTTATGTAACTGACTTGGAACTCCTGCTTCTGAGTTGATGCCTTCCTTGACAACTTCCTTGACAATTGGTGGATCACGGCACACCGCATCAACTGAGAACTTAACCTAATTCAAGAATGCAAAATATGTTATGTTATTAGTAACATATAATTCTGAGATAGCATGAATAAACCATACAAAAAGGATTAAATCACACCGATTTACCTTGTCACTTTTGTATCCTCCTAACTTTTTTAGAAGATGTAGGCGCTTACTTATTTCATTGTCCCCCCATGATACAATGCGTGGGTGTGACACCCCAAAAACCAGGGGTCCTTTGTCAACTCGTCAACCCGCGGAATACCCGTGGATATCATATAACTCGATATCACGCCGTTATACCCCATTTATCGGGATCCATAATTTAACGAAATTCGGACAGAGTCTCCCTTGTATGGGGAGCTTTACCCAAAACACAACATGTGCAATCATACAACAACATTTAATCACATGACCCATCCGAGGTCTAACATACATCAATTCACACTCTCACATTACGAATTTATACATCAAATATGGTTAATAAAACCACCCGACATCACGTCAACACCAACCCCTTAGCCGGGTTCGTACCCACACATCGGTATTTCTTTAGACATTAAATTGTAGTCATTTATGTCCCATAAAATATTTTTTGATCAAGAGAAAATAGTGCCCCAACGCTTAGAAAAATAGTTCGAAAATGTGGAGTTATGAGAAAACCTACCGGTAGGAGTGACCATAACTTGCCGGTCGAAAGGGTGCACTGGATTTCAAAGTTTTTTTAAAAATCTGATGACCTACCGGTAAGTTTTGGCTACTGGAATTTTCCTACCGCAGAACTACCGACTTTCTACTGGTAGGTTTTGCCCAGCATTGCCTATTTCACCTGTTTTCAATTTCCAACTCAACCATATCCATTCATAACCATCCAATACATGCATAATGAAGTTTTTCAAACAAAATATAGTCCACATAAGTTCGGTTACAGTCCCTTTCATAAAATTACATGTCAAAGCTAGATTTCTCCAAAAGTTTTACAAAATGAGTTATAAAAGCCACAAGTTGGCTTTCTTCACCCTTGAGGCTATAAAGGTGAGTCATCCACTGGCGTATATCTCGCACCTGAAATATTTTCCCGTATAGGGTGAGCCACGCTCAATAGAGTATCTCCTACAGAGGCTACTCCCCAACCTAAGTGCATATGAAATGTGCACATGCAACAATTAACAACCATTATCCATTCCAGAAAAGAACATGTAATTCAAGGTGGGAATTCTACCATGTCATGTCATGATATGAGATGATACTCACTCATGCACTTTAACCCGAGCCCTCACCGGCTCCCACCTCACAATGCAATGTCAATGTATGATAAATCTGTCATTGATGAAATACATCCAATGATCATTTTGAAATAAAAGTCATGTGTTTATAAAACAAGATCATTGTTGGATGTTACCCATTGAATGACTATTTTATTTATAAAACAAAATCTTGTGTCTTTGTTGGGTAACGGATCTTCGGAGTTTCACCACCGGTTCCGCACACCGTTACACTTTTTTGGAATTTCACCGCCGGAAAGTGTCTGAACCAAGTAGTCGGGTTTTTCACCCGAGGGAGAATCTATCCCTTCTTGCTATACCCGACACAAGTTTTTCATACAATCATGTAACTCAACGGGATCTTCGATCCAACCTCCCCGAGTCCACTTATTAACTACCAAGTATGGTGTTTTATCAACCATTCACCCATAACTACACTCATAACTTATGCCCATGAATGTGATGCCAATATCATGCCCAAGATGCAATGAATGCCAAATGAGCAATTTAACCGTATATCAATATACCAAGGCCAATTATATCATATGCATATAATTACCTTTATCCATCACAATGGCAATATATCAATGAACATATATCAACATTTTATACTTAACAACCAAACATAAGCATGTTATTACATAATCTATGTCAACAACACACCTTATTCACAAAGGCACAATATAAACACATAGCATGCCCACCAATACCAAATTCCAAGAAATTACACAAGTAACTTCTATACATCAACCCAAACTAGAAATTGGTTAAAGCCATTTCTATACCCATTTCCTCTTTTCCATAACCATAGGCAAGTTTTCATTCAATACAATATCCAAGCATGCTATACATAGTCCATGCAAAACATACTTAATTTTCACCTAGGCATTTAATCAAACACCTTCAAGGCACCACTCATGTAAACACATAATACACTCAAATTCATCATATAGTTCAAGAAATCATATTAAGTGATTTCTACACAACCATTTCAAAATAGAAATTATTCTACCCATTTCTTAATATCCATCTATCATAATCTTCCAAGAAATTATAAAGTAGCAACTTCTTAATGCCAATTCAACTTAGAATTTACTTTACCCAATTTCCATATCCATTTTCTACACTTCAAGTACCTATAGTTTTTCATGAAATTTGCAAAACACGTAAATTCTACAACCCATTTCTTGCAAGATTTGTTTAGCACACTTCGGTACCCATTTCCCACATTTTATATACACTAGTGGTACATTAAATAAGAGAATTTATCTCAAGTCATGCTACCCATTCTCAATACCCATTTCACTAAAACAACAACAATTGGCAAGTGACATATATTTCTATACACCTACCCATTCCATATCACATTCCTAGGTTGAGAGAAAACCTAAATAGGAGGGAACCCTACCTCTTGAAGCGTAAAATACCTGTAGGAAGCTTCAAGAACACGATTCAAGCCCAAATCTTTGATTTCTCCAAAATTTCGTCTTTGGATCTTCGGTGAAATCAGCTCTTTTTGGTACGTAGGCGTAGCCCTCGTCGAGTAGATCGACTTTGATTCTTGGCTCGAGTTGATTCGAGCGACGAAGAGGCGTAAATCGTAGCAAGAAGCCTTGATTTTTCTCTTTTTTTCTCTCCTCTTCTTCACACGTTAAACCCACTGGTTTCAGCAGAAAGATCTCTGAAAAAATCAGATTTTTGACCTCTATTTATAATTTTAAAGCTTGGCCCACGTCGCGCCACACGCTCCCCCTTTCCCAGGTCCGTTTTCGTCCCGAAACGATTAAATTTCGTACCGGTTTAAGCTCAAAATATTTTATATGAAATTTATTTAAATTATTTTCCAAATTTCAAAATTTTAATAAAAATTTCGTTTTTGGGGTCACCCGACACCCGTTGCATCAAAAAACGTGAAAAACCCGACTATTTCGGAATTCGACGAAATTTGTCTGGGTAACTAGATTTCGCGAGATGAATCCAACGGTGAGGTCCGTTTCGTCATTCAAGTTCTAGAAAAAGAAGGATTCTCAACCCGCATCGTAGTGGTAATTTATCGTTTTGCCCTTTCTTATAAAAAGTTCAAATTTTCCTGGGTTTTACAGTGGGCACGGTCGAGACACCAATGGGACCACCGTCTTCGTTTGTGGTGTGAAACACTCAAAGTACCAAATCTATATGACACAAATGTAATACCATTAATAAAAATCAAAGTGCATAGAAGACTCTTGCAATCAACATTAATCAAATAAAAATATGTTACCATGAGAACAAGAATGCAACCATTGACACTTTGACGTTTTGTCGTCTTGTAATCTCGTACCCCCTGAATGATAGCATCAAACACATACTTAGCCCAATTCCTATCCCTCAAAGATGAGACGTCCAATACCATGTGCAATAGTGTCATTGACTGTGCACTTTATTGTGGGGTACAGGAAATGACCAACAACAAATAGAACAAAGTAACACCGAATCCTCTTTCAATTTCTGTAGTTTGTACCTTATGTCACGCAATGACAACCCCTTTTTTTCAAAAAAATTTTGTTGAAGATCCGTAATTAATGATGGGGAGCCGTTTGTCTACAATTCATCCCCCCATACTTTAACCCCAAGATCCATTCAACATCCACGGGAGTAAATATCAAAGATTTGTTGTGCACGTTCAGAGTACATGTATTAGGTTCAAATATGTTCAATATCCACTCGCATAAACCCCTTTTAATGATGTGGATATTCAAACTAAGTAAACCCCCCAATCCCATTTCCACAATGCCTCACTTTTGTTGATCATTGCATGATTGAATTACTTTAACTAGCAATGAAGGAGAGCAACGGGTACCAATAAGATGTTGCAAGATGTTTTACAAGTTTAAATCAATGAATAAAAAATATTGAAATGGTTGAATGTAATGGCATTAAAGACGCTACAAAAAGGCATTAACCTTTCCTGATGCATATTTGGAAGTATCTATTCTTTGGCGCTTTGCAAGCTTTGGTTTTTTGTTTGGATTGCTTACCATCTTCTTCGCCCTGTACCACGCATCATCTTCTTCTTGGTAAAAGGCGTACTATACAGTCGATAAGATCTAATAGAAAAAAAAAATTGTACCAAAAAATAGTCTATACATGGAAAAATTCAAATTCTCAAAAAGCTAATAAATGTTCATAATTTTTCACCACTCATTTGAAAGGAATTTGAAACTTATATATCCATATGTGCAATCAAGCCCCAATAAACACTTATGAATTTAATATAATTTTAACATGTAAATACAAGCCCCAATACCTCATTGCAAGAGAAATTGCGATGCAGAAATCAAGTCAAGCGGCAAGAGAAATGGCTAACCATCAATACCTCATTGTTTAGTGATTGTAGAGAATACTTGAAGTAACCAAAATGTGTGTGTGCTCTGTTGATGTGTGTACTGTATGTTCGACTGCCTGTGTGTGTGAAAGAGAGGTGAGATAGAGAGAGTGCAACTTGAGAGAGATGAAACAGAGAGAGACAGAGAGGGAGGGAGGGAGGTACCTGGGATGCTGGTTGATCGGCGGTGGGTTGAGAGGTAGAAGACAAATCGCATGGATAAAGAGAGAGGGAGGTTGAGTGACTGAGTGGGTCGTGTGGGTTGAGTACCATTGTGTAACGTGTAGGAGTGAATAAGGTTTGGGTGGGATTTTGTTATTGTGTGGGATGGATTGTGGCCTTTAGATTAAATTGAGGAATTGAGATGAAATCTAGATCAGCCAATTAAAAGTGAATTAAATCTGAGCCGTACCCTTTTCCAAATTAAATTTGTATTTAAATTTTGAAGCAAAAATAGAATTAAAATGGTTCTATCTTATTATTATACATTTATACTAAACTAGCAATACACCACGTGCAACGCACGTGAATTTTTTTGTTAAAATATTTGATAAAACACATAAAAAAATCTAATAATGTTGCAAAATTAGATATTATCTATAAGGGAAAGAAAAATAAATGGGTTAGGAAAAAAAAAACCCTAAGCACTGACCACAAAATCAAAAAATATAATACACATATTTTGCAAAGAGAGAGATGGGTTTTCTGTTGGGGTTTCAATGGGAGCCCAGACAGAGAGATGGGGTTTCAGTGGAGCCGAGAGAGATGAGATGGGGTTTCAATAGGAGCCGATAGAGAGAGGAAATGGGTGATATATACACATATAGAGAGAGCTCCATACCTGGGTGATGAAGTCTTGGATGAAGACGATGCAGCCAACCTCTGTGAAGACGATGAGCTATTGGGGTTTTAAAGTTCTCCTTGGAGTTGCTATACCAAATAAAGAGGGAGAAAGAGACAGAGAGACATAAATGGGTAGAGGGAGACAGATCCAAGGACACAGAGGAGAGGAAGAGGAGGCAGGAAATTTGTGTGGAAGCTGGAGGGGTGATCGACATTGGGTGTTTTGGGGGTGTATGTGAAAATTGATTTTTTTCACTTTACACCCTAAAACATAAATATTTGCACATTGCAACTTAAGATTGATATATGTTGTATGCAATTTCCCAAGATTGCTAATACTTTTATCTAATTGATAGTATTATAAGAATTATAATTTTTGACGGAATATATTAAGAATACAAAAACTTAGATATAAAATGTATTACCAAAAAATGGGCGGGTTATGTTTCCTCCCAAAAAAAATTTCAATTTTTTGAAAAAATTTCAGTTTCACTTTTATTGGATCCATCATCCACGTCCACCCCAGTAACCAACACAACATACAACATAACCCCAAAAAGTTAGTTACACAATCCCAAAAAAAGTTGTATTGTCACCACGGCATCCCATATCTATGTATCCACTATTAAAAACGGTTAAAAGCAAACTCCAAAAAGTTGTAACCTCATCCCAAAATATTGTAACCTAATCCATAAAAGTTGGACCCCACCCCAACTATTATAATTTAATCCATAATACTTGCCCACATTTATGGATCCACCAAAGTGAACCCAAAAAAGTTGAAAGGTCAACACAAAATATTGTAACAGAATCTGAAGAAGTAATAACCAGTGTTATTTAAGGCGTAGCAAACCAAAGCGATCAAGGCTCCTAAAGCCTAGGTGAGAAGCGATAAGCGAAGCGAAACGCTTTACCAAAGCGAAGTGAACAGTTAAAAAAAAAGTAAATATTTTAGTTTAATTACTTCTAAACATCTAAGTTCTAATTTTATATATACTAAATTTTTAAATGCAAGTAAAACCATAAACATTTAAATTAAAACAAACACTAATAATATTTCAAATCTTAATAACAGTCATAGCTTAAACATTTAAATTCAAACAAACACTAATAATATCCCAAATCCTAATATTTAAAAACATAAGACACACAATTCAAGCAGCATTCAGCACTATCAGCATTCAGCATTCAGCACTATCAGCATTCAGCATTACAACACTATCAGTAAAATCAGCACTATCAGCATTCAACATTACAGCATTCAGCATCAGGATTACAAAAAATTAGCAATCATCATTACAGAAAATCAGCACTATTATCAGCAAAATAGCATTATAGAAAATCAGAATCATCAACTATACAAACATTAAAGAAGCAGAAGCAGAAGCAGAAAAAAAAAAACAGAAGTACAAAAAAAAAACAGAAGCAGAAAAAAAAAATCTCAGTATCAGACAATCAGCAAAAGCAGGAAAAAAAACAGCAGAAGCAGAAAAAAAAAAAAAAAAAAAGAATCAGAAGCAAGAAGAAGAACCAGAACCAGAACCAGAAGAGAGAATAAGAATCAGAGAAGAAGCAGAGAAACAGAAGAACCAGAGAAGAAGTAGAAAAGAAGAACCAGAGAATAAGAAGAGAAATAGAAGAGAGAAGAAAAAGAGAAAGAGACAAACCTGTGTGTGGACCAGCGAGGAAGGAGTAACAGTAACAGCCAGCAGTCGATCGTCTGATGCTAAGCAAAATTAGGGTTTGGGTTTTATGGGATAAGGGGTAATTGGGTGTATAGGCATCTTATAATTTTTTTTCCAATTTTCCCAATCCAACGGTCCACAATAAAAATAAAACAATACAACGGTCCACAATAAAAATAAACCAATTCAAGACAACATCGCCTCGTATAACTAAGGCGCTCGCTTTTTTTCCTTTCGCTTAATCTCAAGGCGCTCGCTTTTCTCCCTTTTTCCTCGCTTCAGTCACATTCGCTTCGCCTGGGCGAGCTTTTCCAAACACTAGTAGTAACCCTTTGGAACACCACCCCCAACAGTTGGAACTCACCCAAAAGGTACCTTGTTGAAGTGTATACCAACTTTTATGAATTATGTTACAATATTTTGGTGTAAATGCCAACGTTTATGGATTATATTATTGAGGTGAGGTTTCAACTTTGTTAGAAAGGGTTATAACATTTTGGGTGGGTTCCAACTAGATCTACTAAAGCTTTAAAGCCAACCCCAAAAATTTTAACCCCAAACCAAAATATTGTAACACAATCCAAAAAAGTAGTAACCCCATCCCTAAAAGGTTGGAATACACGCAATCGCCACATAAGCAACAATCTATCCCATTTCTTTCCAAAATCACATCACATAATAAATGCAATCCAATGAAATTTGCTAGCCTAAATATAGTTGGTAATTATGAAATAAATGATATTAATGTCGCCCACCTAACGTAGTTATGTTGTCTGAACATTCTACAACTTCAATCTAACGTTTCTTCATCCCATACAATTTTACTCTTTATTCCTTCTTCCTCCAAACAATTTCACTGGAACGTTTAAAAGTTGCATTCCATCATCATCCATCCAATTAGGGGGGCGAGGTAACTATTATGTGTTTGATGTTAACTGCATAATTTTCTTTATGAATGTTTACTAATTTTGATAGGCAATATGGGAAAGGAGAGCACTATATAAACTAATATTGTCAAAAAATTAGTTTTTTTTTTTTTTTTTGCATTATGTACGTACAATATTAGTTAATTGGTCAAACATTTGATATATACCATGCATCTCTTGTTAATTATTTTTCTGTAGGTATAATCAACACAAATGTCTTCAACTTATTTAGAAAAAGGAAAGCACGTTATTATAGACCTAAATGAAGATGTAACGGAGGACATATTACATGATGTTGAAAATTATGAAAATGAGAACATGCAGCAAAATATGATGGATGAGTTAAAATCTGAAGAAGTTTGTGAAATGACGTTTGATTCACATGACGAGGCAAGAGAATTTTATAATACCTATGGAAGATATGCGGGGTTTAGCATTCGAAAAGATGACCTAAAGTATGATAAGAACTACATGCCAATTTTAAGAAAGTGGGTTTGTTCTAGAGAAGGGTATCGGTCCGCAAAGAATGCAGACCACATCGAACGAGTAAGGGAACCACGAGGTTTAACAAGGGTTGGATGCCTTGCAACATTCCGTGTGAAGTATGATAAAAAGATAGGAAAATGGGTTGTAAAGGATTTTGTTAAGGTGCACAACCATCCATTGGTTCCACCACGTGGCGTGTCATTTCTCCTATCACATAGGGGTGTTAAGAACCCTGACAGAGCACAAACTATATCATTGTGTAATGTTGGTATACGAACAATTCAGATTAGAGATTTCATGTTGCAACAATCGGGAGGATATCAAAATGTTGGATTTACCACAAAGGATTTGTACAATGATGTAGCATCCCAACATAGAGAAAAAATGAGGGACAGTGATGCGGAGAGCGCATTGGCATACTTGAGCGCCAAGGAAGAGTCGGACCCGCTATTCTATTTCAAGTATAACGTCACTGAAGACAATTCACTAAATTGTTTGTTTTTTGCGGATTCGACATCTCGAATAGACTACAAGTGTTTTGGTGACGTTCTAACGTTTGATGCTACATATCAAACGAATGTTTATAAGAAGCCATTTGTGATATTTGCAGGTGTCAATTACCACAATGCTACGACTATATTTGGTTGCACATTGCTTTCAAATGAGACCGTGGAAACATGTGTGAGTACTATCTACTTTTCTTCATGCAATGGTTAATAAGATGCCGATCTCCGTTATTACAGATGGGGATAAAACAATGGCTGTTGCAATAGAAATAATATTTTCACAAGCAACACACCGTTTATGTAGGTGGCATTTGGCCTGAAATTCTTTCACAAATATAAATTCTGAAAATTTTGTCCAAGCATTCAAGAGATGTATGTGCACTCGATGTACACCGGAAGAATTTGAAGATCTATGAAAATCAATGGTTGAATCATTTGGATTAGAGACTAATAATTAGATTGCGGAAGTTTATGCAAAGAGATTCAAATGGGCCGAAGCATACTTGCGGGGGATATTTTTTGCTGGACAAACAAGCACGCAACGGTCTGAAAGTATAAATGCATACCTAAATCGCTTCCTAAAAATACGCCAAAAATTGTTCGATTTTGTTAGGCAGTACGATAGGGGCTGGGCAAGAATCAGAGAGACCAAGGCCAATGAGGACTATGAGTCGAAACACTCCGAGTCAATGCTCACAGCAACACTCAAATGCTTAGAGGAGAAAGCCTCCAAGATATATACTAGAAAAATGTTCTTCAAAGTTCGTGAACAATTGAATGATGAAGCTCTCTTTTTTGTAGTGGATAAAATTGAGAACGTGACGCATCGAAGTTATTACAGTCCCAGTTCACACAACCTGAATCTAGGTGGATTGTTCAATAGTATCCAGGCATTCATACGTTTAAATGTAATTGCACGAAATTTGATTCTGTTGGGATTCCATGTTCTCACATGATTGTCATCATGAAGTGTGACGCCTCAAAGAGTTCCCTCATAGCAGTGTGATGAAAAGGTGGACAATTAGAGCAAAATGCGATTATCAAACAAATGATGTGTTGCATATATTGAGCACCCCATCAATTTTTAGAAGATATGCTGGACTCATGTCTATGTGCAGCAGAATGTGCTACTATGCTTCACAATCAATGTCAAAAACAAACAACTTGAGAAATATGGTACATCAACAAACTTCTACTCTACAAGCCCATCATGAGTCAGTATCCAGAGGTTATGATGAATCTGAAATATCCCATTTCAATATGAATGTGCAAAATGAAAAATTTGGTATGTGTGACCCAAAAATTGTGAAGACTAAGGGAAATCCAGGATGGATGCGTAAGAACATTTCAATTACCCCCACGAAGGTGTAGTAAATGTAGGGGTATCGGACATACTGTTAGAAAATGTCCACTACTTACGCCCCATTTGAATGATCCATATGACAACATGCCCTTTTCAGAATCGCACCAACCACACATTTCTCATGCATCACAACAACTAGTGCTCGAGATGCCATTCTCACAGGCTGGTAGATGACAACAACCCTTTCCAACATATGAAGATGAAGACCATTGAACTCATTTTTGAATTGCAAAAGTATGTTCCCTACTCAACATGTTGTGTGCATCAACATATATCAACAAAATAATTGTATTTTGTATTCCTAGCATTATATTACAAACATAACATCAACAAAGCACAATGACATCCACTTTGCATTTACATACCATCAACAAAATACCATGACATCCACTTTCAATTTACATAGCATCAACAAAATTACATACTAAAATTTACAATCCAACAACTATAATTTTTTCTACAATCCAACAACTAAATTTAAGTACTACTCATTTTTTTTTTTTTTTTTGTATCAACAATTTAATCTCCAACTGCTTGAGAGACTCTTTGGTGTCTTCACATAGCTGCTTGAGAGACTCTTTCGTGTCGTCATTGAGTTGCTTGAGAGACTCTTTCGTGTCTTCACTAATTTGCTCGAGAGACTCCTTCATTTCTTGTTGATACTCCTTCGTTTCTTTTTGCCACTCCTCTAGATTTGCCAAAATCTGTTTAATCATTTGTACAACAATATTATTATCCCCTGCAGAAGAAATAGTTGCTCCATCAGTCTCCGGTGGATCTGGATCATATGAATTGGTCTGCCCCAAACTCTTTTTTAATGTGCATTCATCAAATGGACACATAGGAGACTTATAAGTGTTGGTTGGGTGAAACATTTTCATTAAATATTATACAAGGGAGATCTATACTTACCCCCTTCCCAATGGCATAAAGGAGATGAGCTCTATCAAGTTCAAAATCAGAATTGTGTCCTCTCGGATTAATATTACATCCCACTATACGGTTTAAAACCCTATAATTGGGAGTGAGGCATCTTTGATAAAATGTGTCTATTTTCACAGTAATAGGTGTACCATAAAGTTCTGTAGCAACATCCTCGGCCGTAGGTTTATCATTGAGATTCTTATATGGGTATGTAACCGTATTCTCACCAATGAAGGATGAGGGAACCTTCAATATCTTTGAAATCAAATTCGGGTTCACTTCGAAATATACATTCCTCATATAAGATTTAAACTTGAGATCTTCCTTTTCAATATCATGCATATTTGCATAAAATATCATAACTAATATATCATAAGCTTATCGTTCTTATCTATTTCAAAGATAATTTCAATGTCGCAAAGCAAAAATAATAGCACAGTTCACATTTGTCATCTTATCTAGTTAAGCACCACGCTCTGGTAACACAGGCTTATGGCAGAACCAAGTATGATAAAACTCTTCACTAATTCTGTTGAAGAAATGATTTACTAGAATGGATGAACTTACCAAATTTGGGTTGGATGAACTTACCAAATTTGGAAGATATGAGGAGTGATCAACATTTTTATTTTGCTTTGGATCAGAGGGATCAATTGACTTTGGACAACTGGAAGAATGGACCACATTTGGAGGTTTTGGACAATTGGAGTGATTACCAACCTGTTTATTCTTCAATTGTCCAAAACCTCCAAATGTGGCTCATTCCTCCAATTGTCCAAAGTCAGTTGATCCCTCTGATCCAAAATAAAATAAAAATATTGATCACTCCTCATATCTTCCAAATTTGGTAAGTTCATCCATTCCAGTGAATCCTTTCTTCAACCGAATTAATGAAGAGCTTTATCATACTCGGTTCTGCCATAAGCCTGTGTTACTAGAGCGTGATGCTCAACTGGATAAGATGACAAATGTGAACTATGTTGTTATTTTTGCTTTTCAACATTGGAATTCTATAGTTGAAATAAATAAGAATGATAAAGCTTATGATAGATTAGTTAGGATATTTTATGTAAATATGCATGATATTGAGAAGGAAGATCTCAAGTTTTAATTTTACATAAGGAATGTACATTTTGAAGTGAACCCGGATTCGATTTCAAAGATATTGAAGGTTCCCTCACCCTTCATTGGTGAGAATACGGTTACATACCCATATAAGAATCTCAATGATAAACCTACGGTCCAGGATGTTGCTACAGAACTTTATGGTACACCTAATACTGTGAAAATAGACATATTTTATCAAAGATATCTCACTCCCAATTATAGGATTTTAGACCGTATAGTGGGATACAATATTAATCCGAGAGGACACAATTCTGATTTTAAAATTGATAGAACTCATCTCCTTTATGCCATTGGGAAGGGGGAAAGTATAGATCTCCCTTGTGCAATATTTAATGAAATTGTTTCGGCGTTTGGGCTCGAAGATAAGCGAAAAAGTCTCTCATTTGTCATCTTAATTTCTAAGATCATGATGTATAATAGAGTTGTCATTCACCCAACCGACACTTATAAGTCTCCTATAAGTCCATTTGATGAATGCACATTAAAAAAGAGTTTGGGGCAGACCAATTCATATGATCCAGATCCACCGGAGACAGATGGCGCAACTACGTCTTCTGCAGGTGATAACAATATTGTTGTACAAATGCTTAAACAGATTTTGAAAAATCAAGAGGAGTGGAAAAAAAAAATGAAGGAGTGTCAACAAGAAATGAAGGAATCTCTCGAGCAAATCCATGAAGACACGAAAGTGTCTGTCAAGCAGCTCAATCACGACACAAAGGAGTCTCTCAAGTAGCTCCGTGAAGACATCGAATAGTCTCTGAAGCAGTTGGAGATTAAATTGTTGATGCAAAAAAAAAAAATGAATAGTACTTAAATTTGGTTGTTGGATTGTAGAAAAAATTGTAGTTGTTGGATTGTAAATTTTAGTATGTAATTTTGTTGATGCTATGTAAATTGAAAGTAGATGTAATGGTATTTTGTTGATGGTATGTAAATGCAAAGTGAATGTCATGGTGCTTTGTTAATGCTATGTTTGTAATATAATGCTAGGAATGCACAATACAATTGTTTTGTTGATGCATGTTGATGCACACAACATGTTGAGTAGGGAACATACTTTTGCAATTCAAAAAAGAGTTCAATGGTCTTCATCTTCATATGTTGGCAAGGGTTGTTGTGATCCACCAGCCTGTGAGAATGGCATCTCAAGCACAGGTTGTTGTGACGCATGACAAATGTGTGGTTGGTGCGATTCTGAAAACGGCATGTTGTCATATGGATCATTCAAATGGGGGTAAATAGTGGACATTTTCTAACAGTATGTCTGATACCCCTACATTTACTACACCTTCATGGGATAATTGAAATGTTCTTACGCACCCGTTCTGTATTTCCCTTAGTCTTCACAATTTTTGGGTCACCCACGCCAAATTTTTCATTTTGCACATTCGTATTGAAATGGGATATTTCAGACTCATCATAACCTCTGGATACTGACTCGTGATGGGCTTGTAGAGTAGAAGTTTGTTGATGCACCATATTTCTCAGGTTGTTTGTTTTTGACATTGACTGTGAAGCATAATAGCACATTCTGTTGCACATAGACATGAGTCCAGCATATCTTCTAGAAATTGATAGGGTTCTCAATGTATGCAACACATCATTTGTTTGATAATCGCATTTTGCTCTAATTGTCCACCTTTTCATCACACTGCTATGAGGGAACTCTTTAAGGTGCTCACACTTCATGATGACAATCATGTGAGAACATGGAATCCCAACAGAATCAAATTTCATGCAATTACATTTAAACGTATGAATGCCTGGATAATATTGAACAATCCACCTAGATTCAGGTTGTGTAAACCAGGACAAGTAGTAACTTTGATGCGTCACATTTTCAATTTTATCCACTACAAAAAATAGAGCTTCATCCTTCAATTGTTCACGAACTTTGAAGAATATTTTTCTAGTATATGTCTTGGAGGCTTTCTCCTCTAAGCATTTCAGTGCTGTTGTAAGCACTGGCTCGGAGTGTTCCGACTCATAGTCTTCATTGGCCTCGGTCTCTCTGATTCTTGCCAAGCCCCTATCGTACCGTCTAACAAACTCGAACATTTTTTGGCATGTTTTTAGGAAATGATTTAGGTATGCATTCATACTGTCAGACCATTGCGTGCTTGTTTGTCCAGCAAAAAATATCCCCCGCAAGTATGCTTCGGCCCATTTAAATCTCTTTGCATAAAATTTCGCAATCCAATTATTATTCTCTAACCCAAATGGTTCAACCATTGATTTTCATAGATCTTCAAATTCTTCCGTTGTACATCGAGTGCACATACATCTCTTGAATGCTTGGACAAAATTTTCAGAATTTATATTTGTGAAAGCATTTCCGGCCAAATGCCACCTACATAAGCGGTGTGTTGCTTGTGAAAATATTATTGCTATTGCAGCAACCATTGCTTTATCTCCATCTGTAATAACGGAGATCGGCATCTTATTATCCATTGCATGAAGAAAAGTAGGTAGCACCAACACATATGTTTCCACGGTCTCATCTAAAAGTAATGCGCAACCAAATATAGTCGTAGCATTATGGTGATTGGCACCTGCAAATATCATAAATGGCTTCTTATAAACATTCGTTCGATATGTAGTATCAAACGTTAGAACGTCACCAAAACACTTGTAGTCTATTCAAGATGTCGAATCCGCCCAAAACAAACAACTTAGTGAATTGTCTTCAGTGACGTTATACTTGAAATAGAATAGTAGGTCCAACTCTTCCTTGGCGCTCAAGTATGCCAATGCGCTCTCCGCATCACCGTCCCTCATTTCTTCTCTACGTTGGGATGCTACATCATTATACAAATCCTTTGTGGTAAATCCAACATTTTGATATCCTCTCGATTGTTGCAACATGAAATCTCTAATCTGACTTGTTCGTATACCAACATTACGAAATGATATAGCTTGTGCTCTTCAAGGCTCTTAACACCCCTATGTGATCAGAGAAATGGCACGCCACGTGGTGGAACCAATGGATGGTTGTGCTCCTTAACAAAATCCTTTACAACTCATTTTCCTGTCTTCCTATCATACTTCACACGGAATGTTGCAAGACATCCAACCCTTGTTAAACCCCGTGGCTCCCTTACTCGTTCGACGTGGTTCGCATTCTTTGCGGACGGATACCCTTCTATAGAGCAAACCCACCTTCTTGAAATTGGCATGTGGTTCTTGTCATACTTTAGGTCATCTTTTCGAATGCTAAACCCCACATACCTTCCATAGGTATTATAAAATTCTTCTGCCTCGTCGTGTGAATTAAACGTCATTTCACAAACTTCTTCGGATTTTAACTCATCCATCATATTTTGCTGCATGTTCTCATTTTCATAATTTTCAACATCATGTAATATGTCCTCCGTTACATCTTCATTTAGGTCTATAATAGCGTGCTTTCCTTTTTCTAAATATGTTAAAGACATTTATGTTGATTATACCTACAGAAAAATAATTAACAGCAGATGCATGGTATATATCAAATGTTTGATCAATTAACTAATATTGTACGTACATAATGCAAAAAAAAAAATAGTTTTTTGACAATATTAGTTTATATAGTGCTCTCCTTTCCAATATTGCCTATCAAAATTAGTAAACATTCATAAAAAAAAATTATGCAGTTAACATCAAACACATAATAGTTATCTCGCCCACTTAATTGGATGGATGATGATGGAATGCAACTTCTAAATGTTCCAGTGAAATTGTAGAGGATGAAGAAACACTAGATTGAAGTTGTAGATTGTTCAGACAACATAACTACGTTAGGTGGAAGACATTAGTATCATTTATTTCATAATTACCAACTATATTTAGGCTGTCAAATTTCATTGGATTGCATTTATTATGTGATGTGATTTTGAAAAGAAATGGGATAGATTGTTACTTATGTGGCGATTGCGTGTATTCCAGTCTTTTCGGGATAGACTTACTATTTTTTTGGATTGTGTTACAATATTTTGGGTTGGGTTTAAAATTTTTGGGGTTGGCTTTAAGCTTTGGTAGATCCAGTTGAAACTCACCCAAAAAGTTATAACTCTATCTAACAAAGTTGAAACCTCACCCCAAATAATATAAATCTATAAACGTTGGCATTTACACCAAAATATTGTAACCAAATTCATAAAAGTTGGTACCCACTTCAAAAAGGTACCTTTTGGGTGGGTTCCAATTGTTGGGGGTGGTGTTCCAAAGGGTTACTACTTCTTCAGATTCTGTTACAATATTTTGTGTTGGCCTTTCAACTTTTTTGGGTTCACTTTAACAGCTTTGGTGGATCCATCTGTCCCTGGTGGATCTGGATCATATGAATCAGTTTGCCTTAAACTCTGTTTTAATGTACGTTCAGCAAATGGACTCATAGGGGACTTATAAGTGTCGGTTGGGTGAATGACAACTCCATAATACATCATGATCTTTAAAATTAAGAATATGAGACTTTTTTGCTTATCTTCAAGGTCAAACGTTGAAACAATTTCATTAAATATTACACAAAGGGAGATCTATACTTATCCCATTCCCAATGGCATAGAGGAGATGAGCTCTATCAAGTCCAAAATCAGAATTATGTCCTCTCGAATTAATATTACATCCCACTATATGGTTTAAAACCCTATAATTGGCAGTGAAATATCTTTGATAAAAAGTGTTTATTTTCACAATTATAGGTCTACCATAAAGTTCTATTATAACATCTTGGGCCGTAGGTTTATCATTGAGATTCTTGTTTGTTTTGTAACAATATTGTCACCAATAAAGGCCGAGGGAACCTTCAATATCTTTGAAATCAAATCCGGGTTCACTTCAAAATGTACATTCCTCATATAAGATTTAAACCTGAGATCTTCCTTCTCAACATCATGCATATTTGCATAAAATATCCTCACTAATCTATCATAAGTTTTATCGTTCTTATCTATTTCAACTATAGAATTTCAATGTCGCAAAGCAAAAATAATAGCACAGTTCACATTTTTCATCTTATCTAGGTGAGCAACACGCTCTAGTAACACAGCCTATGACAAAATCGTTTATGATAAAGCTCTTCACTAATTTTGTTGAAGAAAGGTTTTACTGGAATGGGGTTGGATGAACTTACCAAATTTGGAAGATATGAGGAGTGATAAATATTTTTATTTTGTTTTGGATCAAAGGGATCAACTGACTTTGGACAACTGGAGGAATGGACCACATTTGGAGGTTTTGGACAATTGGATGAATCACCAACCTGTTTATTCTTCATTTGCCCAATTCCAAGATAACAAGTGTTATCCACTTTTGGTCGATATCCCTCAACCTTCCTCTTCTTTCTTGTTTCCATCAAAATTTCTATTGAATTCTATTGTATGTATCTCCGTTGTTCTGATACATTACAAGGAAAAAAAAAAGACATACCCAATCAAACATAATAAATCTACACATATGGTATTCATACGAAAACAAGAAAATAAATATAGAACAGTTGACATATGGAACAGTTCACATCCTCTCACATGTACACACACAGCATACTCGTCGCATACACTCAAAGTAACAACGACCACACACAGTCATATGTTATAGAATAAATAGATTTACACACTTACTTACAGATGATCGATTGGCTGACGTGAATCCTTGCAATCGATCAAATTTGGGTTAGGTTTGAAACTTTCAAATCTTGATCCGATCGCTGATATGAATTCTTGAAATCGATCGATCTTAGGGTTAGGTTCCAAAGCTTGAAATCGATTTGGCTGAAGGACGGGAAGACGTGAAATCGATTTAGAATGATGTGGTTGAAGACGATCGATGTATGTTGGGGTTGAAGACGATCGATGAATGCTGTGGTTGGAATGCTGTGGATGCTGTGGAATGTTGTGGTTAAAGACGATCGATGTATGGCTCATTGTATCGATGTATGACTCACTGACCCACAGGCGTGAAATCGATTTGGAATGCTTTGGTTGAAGACGATCAACCTTCTTCTTTTAATATTAATAGGATAAAAGTGTAATATGATAGGATAAGTAAGTGTAATTACACACCAGGATCGGTTGCCTATTCCAACGGCCGATCTTAATTCATCCATAAGTAAATTACACTTACACCCCTGAACTATAACAATATTTTCATTTTGTTCTCTATATTTCACCTTCAAGTAATATTTTTTATTCCATGTTACCTAATTAGAAACGTCTATTATTTTTTTGGAGAGAAAATACGTAGGGGCAAAGTAAAATAATTTTTCCTTAAATATATAACTGATATTAATAATTGGGTTAATAATTGAGACAATTTGAAACTAATCAAATAGTTGTGGGAATAAAAAGAAAAACTATTTTTGTTGGTACAATTTTTGGTTACGACTTTTTCCTTTTGGTTACAACTTTTGGTTACAAATTTTTTCTCTAACTTTTTTGCAATTTTATTGTGGGTTACAACTTTAAGGGTAGGATTACAACTCTTTTGGATAGGTACACCTTTAATGGATAGGGTACAACTTTAATTGAAGGATTACAACTCTTTTGGATGTGGGTACACCTTTAATGGATAGCGGTACAACTTTAACCGTAGAATTACAACTCTATTGGATCAGGTACAACTTTATTGGATGTGGTACAACTTTAATAGATGGTTAGAACTTTTTTGGATGTGAGTACAACTCTATTAGATATGGTACAACTATTTTGGATGAGGTACAACTCTATTGGATGTGGTACAATTTTAATGGAGGGTTACAACTTTTTTGGATGTGAGTACAACTCTATTGGATATGGAACAACTCTTTTGGATGAGGTACAACTCTATTGGATGTGGTACAACTTTAATGGAGGGTTACAACTTTTCTTGGGTTATAACTTTTGTAGATTTGGTTTCAAATTTTTTGGTATCTTACAAATTTTTGGGGTTGGTGGGTAACAACTTTAATGGTATGATTATAACTCTTTGGGGGTGGGGGTACAACTTTAATGATGGGATACAACTTTTCTGGGATTCTACCTTTTAGGTAAGATTACAACCCTTTTGAATGTTGTACAAGTTTAATGGTTGGTAACAACTTTTCTGGAGTTATAACTTTCATGGATTTGATTTCAATTTTTTTTGGTATGTTTCAATTTTTGTGGGTTAGATTACAATATCTTTGAGGGTTATAATTTTTGGGGATGATATACAGCTTTTGGGCTATGTACCACTTTTTGATAACAACTTTTATGGTTCAATTATATACCGGTTTTAAAGAGACACGTGTAACATATATAGCCCACCTTACTTTTCGGTACCATACCGAAAAGTAGGTTGGTGGTATAGAAGTGTTCCCCTAAATATTATTGTCTGAATTTTCTTAAAAAAACTTGTATTCAATTGACCGTGTCACTTGGTCCCTTATAAGTACTGAATATTTTCTCCTCAATATTGGTAAAATTTTGTATGAAATTTTTGCATCACTTTATTTGTATCAAATTATGTCAAACAATTATATTTGACGAGCCCAGATCTTGTTGGGCCAAGCCCAATTAGTGACATAAGTCCAAATTAGCTACAAGACGGGTCAAGCCCAATTCATCAATCCGACCCAATCCAGAATTCAAGGAGTACAAAAAGATTAGAGCACGTGGGGAGTAATCATCGGGATAGCCACCATCGAAGATCAAGGCAATCTTTAATTGTATTTATCCTAAATTGTAACTATCCTCCCCGAAGAACTAGTACATTTACCCTCATGTCACCGCCTCACCTAAGGACTTTGTGCCTATAAATTCTAAGCTCCCTCCACACCCTCACATAGCTAAGGGAACGGTCCCGAGTTCGAATAGTAAATGTTAACTAGACACATGGGACCTCCTAATGCGACACACAACAAAGAATGTTTACACTGACACATCACACCGAGTCACACGTTATATTCCAAGAAATCTAGTTAATGCTCGGTGTATGTCTTATAAATGATCGGCGCAGCTCATTTAATGCTTGACATTAGGCATTAAATGCGAGGGTCACGTGCACTGAATGATTGGTCCCCTAACGGGGGTAATCATTACGAAGTTTAACCCCGAGTGATTGTCGATCTCCCCTAAGTCTAGTGAATGTGCGACTCAAGGGAGGCAATAGCCATTGATTATTCACCTTGAGGGTGTACTACCTTCTGGTTTGATGTGACTCATCAAATGCCATGTTATCACCTTTCAAGGTATAAATAACTCAAATGACTAAGTCTCAGGTACGCAAGCGAAACTAAACCAACACAGTGCATACAATCCTGTCTTTGCACGCCGATTAACTTAAGATTCAGTCCTTGAGCCTGTACTAGAGTGTGTGTCGAATAGAGAATCATTTGTTTCTTCCTCCAGATCAACAGAAGAATGGGCAATTTGTCTCTTTTTTGTTGGAAAAGTCTTCCTTTTGCTTTGCCTAAAGCGATGTTCCATCAATAGCAGGAGTTAAGTTTTGTCCACCCTTGTTCTGGTGCGGGTTGTTGGAATTGACTCCTCGACCAGGTCTGATGACTTGTCAGTGGGAGGAATCATGATATTTTTGGTTGCCATTGTTGTCAGGCTTCTTGGATTTTTGATTTGAGAGATGAGAGAAAAAGAGTGTCCCACTGGGAGTACTAGAATTTGTAACGACAAATTTTGCGTGTAATATAACACAGAAGTAATGTCAAAATTACTATTGTTGATTTGAATAGAAAAGTAGTGTTGACTCTCTTTGGCGTGCTTCTCACGTGCACTGTCCTCTAATTCTCGGCGGATTTGTTGATGACGAGGGTTTGATCGGCGTGTTTCTCAATCTGTGATTTGGTGTTGACTTTGGTAAAGATAAGGACTTGACTAGTATGTTCCTCAATCTTCGATTTGGTGATACTTTGGTAGATTTGTTGAAGACGAGAGTCGAATTGACGTGGTTCTCGTTCTTTGATCTTTGATTTTGTGAATTTGTTGAAGACGAGAGTCGAATTGACGTGAATCTCGTTCTTCGATCTTTGGCTTAACTTTATCGAATCTTCTCACCGTTCTTTGTGTTGAATGGCTTGAAGATGACTTAGATCTCTTAAAGAAAGACATTGACGGTGTTTCTTCTCCTTAGAGATGGATTTGCAAGACCTCAGTTGGGGGTAGACTTCGACAAAACTTCGCTGCTGATCTTCTATTCTTCTCCTGAGATAGACTCGGCAAAGTTTTCTTGATCTTCCCTCCTCCTTGACTTCTCTGGCTCTTTTTTTTTTTTCTTGACCCCTCTTCTTGGCATCCCCATACTCTTATTTATAGTGTTGAGAGTAGTTATCAATATAAGGATATTTTACCTAAATACCCTTATATGGGCTTAGGGAGTGGGCTACCCATTTACGGGTTTTAGTTAATTTAAGCCCAATTAACTTACCTTTAAAGTTTGTTTAATTTGGGTCTATGGAATTTAAGTCCATTTTAATTTAATTTAACAAGCCTGATTAATTACATTTGGGCTTGTATTATTTGGACTGTCCAATTTAGGTCCAGTTTAGGTCCAGTTTAATTTAATTTGACAAGCCTTGTTAATTAAATTTAGGCTTGTATTATTAGGTTATAGAATTTAGGTTCAATTTGCCATAAAGATGTCGTCTGAGCGAGTTCGTCTGCGGTACCATTTTTTGGTATCGTGTTGCTAAATGAACAATTGTCATTGATCCATCACAAATCATTTAAAACCATTGATGAGATATCTAATATTTTACGGATTACCCACTAAATCAGTTACTCACTAAATATAAGTGGCGAGAGAAAAACACTCATACAATTTTTTTTTTTAAAAAGAAAGACAGAAAAGATGCACAGTAAAACCATTAATATAAATAAACTATGTTTAAATTAATTAGCTGAGGGAAAAAGATAATGCAAATTTTAAAAAAAAAAAAATTACACAATGGAATTGATATATATGTAGAAACAGGAATATTATAGAATGGGCAAATTGAATATGCAAAGTTCAATGATCGACAATAAAAACAAATCTCCCATCTAAAAACCCAATTTAAAAGTACCTTTCTACTGGCCACAACACAAGTACCGAAATTCTATAAAAGCTAAACACATGCAAATAACCAGATTAAAACCTCAATTTTTCAAACACGAAAACGAAAAATTGAACCCCGACAACCCATACTTGGGTTGTGGCGGTTGCATTGTTAGGCTCGCAACGCAAAGGGAGATAGAGACAGAGAGAGAGGGTAGTGTCGCCTGAGAGGGTCCGTCAACAAGCAACGTCGCAGAGGAGTTGGTGGAAAAAGCGATTTATGGCAAAATGTCCAAAAAGGGAAAAGTTGATATTTGGGTTCTCGGGTTGGGGTTTTCTTCAAGGGTTCTAAATTCGATTTTTGGGTTATGTGATGGAGGTCGTGATTTTAGTAGGATTGGTAGCTTGATCGCTAACCATATACATAAGACCGATCTTGATTTCAGATGGTTGATCGCTAAACATGCTATATGACCAGTCCTGATTTAAGCTACGATCGGTAAGCTTGATCACTACACAATTAAGACCGGTCTTGATTTACAAAAAAAAAATGGTAAACTTATCAAAAAAAAAAGAGGTAACTTATCACAATATTCTTAGCCCCAAAAAGTGATATTCTTGCCCAAAAATCGATAATCTTACCACAAAAAGTTATATTCTTATCCAATAGTGATAATCTTAGCCTAATCTTACCAAAAAGAATGGTAACCTTACCCCGAAAAATGGTATCCTTTGCCAAAAAGTTGAAGTTGTATTCTAGTCCAACAAAACAATGGTAACCTAAACCAATAGTGGTAATCTAGTATCTTACATCCAAAAAAAAAAGTAGAATTCTCACGAACTTACGCTAATTTCCCCTAGCTAATTACCCCAATTATTTTTCTCATATCATCGTAAATTTTAGCGAGAATTACACAGACCCCCTAAAATTTGTCACTTAATCACTCAGACCACTGACGTTTGAAATATTATACACACATCTCCTGAAGTTTATACGCACGTAACGCTTAGACCTCTGCCTTCAATATCCGTTAAAATATCTATTAGTAAATTACACTCAGACTCCCTGAAGTTTGTAGACATATAATACTTAGACCCCTCAAGTTTAAAATGTTACACTTAGATAAAAAATATTCCAATAAAAAAAAATGTCGAATATTTTAAATTTTACAAATAAAATTCATGTTCTATTATATCATTTATTAAAATAAAATCAAAAATAAAAAATTATTTTTTTCTTTAAAAATCATAATTTAGTATACAATTATACTATCTATTAGAATAAAACAAAAAAAAAAAATCAAACAAATAATCCAAGTCACTTATAATAGAACATGAATTTTAAAACCAAAATTCATGTTCTATTATGTCATTTATTGAAATAAAATCAAAAATAAAAATCTAATTTTTTCTTCAAAAATCATAATTAGTATATACAATTATATTATCTATTAAAATTAAACTAAAAAATTAAACAATGGGTCAAACTGTAATGAACACAATATATTCTACCTTTAATTGATGTAATTTAGTAGTTTAATGGGTCAAACTGTAATGTACACAATATCTTCTAGTTTTAATTGAGGTAATTTAGTAGTTTAATTTGATCCTTTAGACGACCAAATTATATTCTAATAGATAATATAATTATAAAATAATTATGATTTTTTAAGAAAAAACAAATTTTTTATTTTTTATTTTATTTCAATAAATGTCATAATAGAACATGAATTTTAGTTGTAAAATTTAAAATATTTGATATTCTATTTTTGATCTAAGTATAACATTTTAAACTTAAGAGGTCAAAGTATTACACACCTACAAATTTCAAGGGTTCTAGGTGTAATTTATTAGCGAATATACTAACGGATATTGACGGCAATGATCTAAATGTTACATGCGTACAAACCTTAAGAGGTCTCAGTGTAATATTTCAAATGTCAAGGGGTCTAAGTGATTAAGTGACAAACCTCGGGGAGTCTGTGTAATTCTCCCTAAATTTTAATGTCATCCAAAAAATACCCAATCCAACCCAAATATATAAGTACTTTTTGCAGTAACCAGGTTTGAAAGTCTAAGCTAAATCAATTAGATTATTATGCAAGTCTAGTGAGTTGATCAGTTTATTGACTAAATCATTTACGAGTAGACTTAACTCTGTTAATTTCATATTGATTTCATGTCAATTGCAAGGGTCAGGTTAAGAATTAACATACACCTACTTGCAAAAAACTCATAACCCAATATTTTAAAAAAATCACCAAAAGAAATTGGAGCACAGTATGGATAAAAGATCATACCTATTTCCTATTCCTCCCAAACCAAGTAAACTTCCTTTTCAACAAACAAACCTATATTTGAGGAGAAAGAAAGCAGTTTAAAAGCTGGAGCTTGAATTTTGAATGCACATACTTCCTGATAATTTGGCCTGTTTAATTTAATATCTTTCTTCCTGTATGACAAGGAATGAAGTATATATTGGGATTTAAAATGGTAGATAGTTTATTTTTTTCGGTCAATTATACTTTAAATTCTTCAATCGTGATCAAAATTTTAAAAATGAATAATATTCATTAATACATTTCACGAAACATGTAACGCTTAACACCACTCACCAAATATAAAATAAGGTTACAGTAATAGAAAAAAAAAATCAAACAAAAATAATTTGTGATGGTAAATCTTTAGTTGAATCATTGTAAACAATTGATCATGAAAACAATTTAATAGATCAAATAATGAAATAAAATACGTTACAAGTGGAATACTCTAATAGGTTTTTTTTTTTTAATCAGAAATGCTCTAACTGGTTGAAACAAGCAAAATAAAAGTAAAAAATTATTTACTATCATATATGGGTGAGACTATTCTCACACCATAAATATCCATTCACCCCATTAAAATTTTTATTTTCAAATAACTAACTCCACTACTTTTATACTTACCTCATTTTAACTAAATACACCCCTTTAATAACAAGCCTACATATCTTCTCTTAAAGTTTCATTTACTATCTCCTCTCAAACACCCTATACAAAAGAACTTTTTAATATGCATCACTTCTGTATCTATACATTATCCAAGCATACTCTAACTTTTTGTCAAAACAAACTCCATTCGATTAACACAAGGAGTAGTAACTTGTGTTGCTATAATGTGGGCAACAATACTGACTTCTCTTTGAATAGACACCAAACTAAATAAAAGAAATCTCTTGATATACCCACGAGAATAATTTATCTGTACAATTATAAGTAATCAGTAAATTTACAATGCTTCATTTTTCCTCCTTGCAAACTTTTATGAATACACAAACACACATATATATAGACACACACATATACCCTAAATCAAGAATATTTAAGTATGACAGCATACCAAAACACAAAAAAAAAAAAAATACACATAACACACATGAAATCAAACAACAAATTAAATCGAGAAGTAATATTAATATATATCTCACTAAATAAATTCATATTGAAATTTTTTTTTGTGTGGTGACTATGAGAGAAAATAATGAATGAAACCCTAATTTTAAGAAGATAGAGGTGAACTTGTTTGTTTATAACATGAGATGAACTTAAGTTAAAATGAGGTGGCTATAAAAAAGATAGATTTAGTAGTTTAATTATAAAATTTTAATAGGGTGAAAATGAATATTTGTGGGATGGGAATAGACCCATGAATTTATATGGATCAAAACTAGTTTTTTTTTTTTTTTTTGTTGAGAAAAAAAGGGGTGAGGGCAAGGAAGAACACCCAGCGACCATCCAGTTAAGCCTTTATCGGTGAGATCATAAGGCCCCTGACCGCACCTGGAACACCTATCGGGACCAGAACTAATTTTTCATCAAAACTAGTTGGTTGAAGAACCAAACATCACAGAAAAGACTCATCGACCCAATCTACACCCAAACAAAAGCCAATAGACCCAAAATGCCAAATACACAAAGATGGCACATGCACATGTAGAATTACGAGAGACGATTATATGAAATAATTATCATAAGATTATGATAAATGTTGCTAATAAATAATACAATATAAAACGGTAACATATCAATAATTAAAATTACAAAATTGAAATTCATATGCTAATTTACGAATCAAAATCAAGGAATTGTTAAGCACAAACAGATATAAATTGAAATAATTGCTTAGTAAGTACCAAAAATGGATTTTCGAAGAGAAAATGATGGATTTTCAGAGACTCTTTTAATTTTTTGATGGATCAGCACCAAAGATTCGGGGGGAGGGGGGGGGTGGTGGAGGAGAGAGAGAGAGAGGGGTGGAGAAATGGCGGGAGAAATGTTAAGTTATGTATATGTTTTGTTAAAGAGAAATTAGGAAGAAGCTAGTAGCAGATTAGCCAAAATAGTGGTACAACTTATTTGAGTGGTTCTCAAACACCACACCAGCCCTTTGGTCCGAGTTAGAGAGAGGACAGAGGACAAAGGTTTCTTCACGCTTCACAGAAGCAGGAAAATCTGAGTAAAAGATTTGAGGGAAACAACACAATAACATCACAAGAATCTCTGAGACGTAAATAGTTTTGATTGAAACAACTCCATCAGTTACTGCTTATCCAAAAAGTAAGGGTACCATACCATACTCAACAAGATACGGATTTTCATGCCGTATTTTCATTAATTTTAACAATTAATTTTAAATTTAATGATTAAATAATTATATCATAATAAAAAATGAGAAATATTATGTAATCTAAATTTACAATCTAAATTTGCATCTCAAATGAAGGGGATCATTGGATAAGTGAGTTCCATCAACTTTTTTAAATAGGACCCACTGATCCAATAATTTTCCTTCATTTGGAATGCAAATTTAGATTGCAAATTTGGATTATATAGTATTGCTCATAAAAAATTAATGCTCGACGGATTGTTATTAATTGTACGATAAATGTTGGTACAACAAAAATACTTTTCATTATTCTAACCAGAGTCTCCAAAAAGAGAAATACTATATATTCTAAAATTGTAACCCAAATTTGCATCCCAAATGAAAGGGGGCCGTTAGATGAGTGGGTTTCATCAACTTTTTTAAATGGAACTCACTGATCTAATGGTTCTCGTTTATTTGAAATGCAAATTTGGATTACAGATTTGAGATGCATAGCATTGCTCCTCCAAAAAAACACCATCAGTTACCGAGTTCGGACAAAAACATTGTTGGGAAAAATAAAAAAGAGTTTGATAGAGACCCCATAGATTCATAGCATAGCAATATTATTTTTTTTTTGGGGGGGGGGGAGGGGGGGGGGGGGGGAAGGGAAGAATACTATGATATACAATTAAGGTATCTTAAAAAATATAGCTTTGAAGAGTTAAAGTTATAGGTATTAAAAGTGAATTATATTTGTGTTATCCAACTTTATAAAAGTTATATTTTTTTTGTGATTCAGGATAAAATTGTATAAAATAATAGTTAAATAGATAAGTGTAAAATTATCGCAAAATGATAAATAAGATTAAAAATACATAGTACAAAAGAAATATGTATATACAATACAATACCATGAAAAAATATATATATATAAAAAAGTTTTATTATGACATACATAAGGAAGTAATATTAAATTATATAATTCAAACAATAATTTTTTTTACATTATTATAATATTTTTCTTATGATTAAATGATTCGACTTTTCGAATCACTATTCTAATTACTTCCATTCATATTGTCATACAAGTTTTAGCATCAAATAGGCCTACTATTGGTCACCCCACAACACCCCTAAACAAAAGAGGAATTTTCTTTTTGTACGAAATTGTGGGAGAGGAAACGGAATGATAAAAGTCTCTATGTAAGGAAAGATTACGGTACCAATTTTAATATCGTATTAAATTTATAATTTTTTAATGTATAAATTACAACTATAAAAGAAATTATTGATCCTATAAAAGTTGCAAATTTTAAATTTCAAGTTACATATTTTATAGGAAAAATTATAACTGATTAAGAGTATTCGTAATTGATCACAATATTTTATGATCAATCATGAATTACCTCAAATAATTATAACATCACCTCAAAATTACCCCTTTGTATATATTTATAAATTAAGATAAGGTTATGATGATGCACAAATTGGTTTGCACACTACCTGTTAAGTAACAGTAATAAATGTAGTAATAAGTCGAGAAATAGAACAACACAAAGATTTATAGTGGTTCAGTCAATATGACATACGTCCACTTTGAATG
Source organism: Ilex aquifolium (assembly GCA_951799425.1). Classification (NCBI taxonomy): domain Eukaryota; kingdom Viridiplantae; phylum Streptophyta; class Magnoliopsida; order Aquifoliales; family Aquifoliaceae; genus Ilex; species Ilex aquifolium. The sequence continues at coordinate 43,738,597 of OX637391.1, read as the reverse complement.
GCTAGGATCGCCGGGTACTTTATTACTTCAAGTGAGTAGGGAGAGTAGAGAGTTACAAGCTTGGAGAAATAGGAGAGAGTTGTGTTCGACTGAGTGTGATGTGCCCCTCAAGTGTTGGTGGGGCTTATAATTTATAGTCGCCCCCTAACAGATTTGGGCGACTTAATAGTAACTAAATATCTATTCTGGTGGAGCTGGCGACCTCTTCTCAACAGGCGAGGCAGTTACGGTGCTCTCCATGAGATTCGGTCAAAGATGAGGTGAGAGTTGACTCTTTCCAAGGCGGCGATGATAAGACTCTTGGATGACCTGCATGCTCCCTGCTGATATTGCTCCTAGAACCTGATGAGTTTGACCGGTCATGGACCACATTGGGTTTGCTGGGTTTCTATAAGCTTGGGTTCTTGATTAAGATTGGGCTTTCATCATGAATTAGGCCATTTGGGACTGGTCCATCATTTGTCCCCCAATGACTCGTGTCAAAGGAAACATAGAGAAGGGGGCATTTGTTTGAATCTTGAGCTCTGGGTGGTGGAGACTCCTTCTGATAGATGAATCTTCCCCTTCGTGATATATCTCACCTTTCAGGATACCTCAAGTCTTTTCCTATTTTTATTTGGATTTTTAAGAGAGTCCTTGATTTTCAATTGGGGCTTTTCCTTCTTTAAAAACCCTAGGCTATAAATAGAAACTTCCTTCTTCATTCTACCCATTTCCTTCAACTTTGAGAGTGTTCCTTCTTGAAATTTTTGGAGGCCCAAGGCTAGATATTCTTTGAGTTTGAACACTTCCTTCAATGTCTACTGGAGAAAAGTTTGTAGATATTGGTGGAGAGCCCGGAGAAATTAATGTTGTTCATGAAAAGGAGGAGGAGGTGGATGGTGTCAGAGTAGAGGTGGAGGCCGGCCCCGTTGGACGCTGCTACTGGGCGCGCGCCTGCTGTGCCCAAAAAGGGGATGCTGGGCGCCCATCTAGGTGTTGACTTGGTCAATATGGGGGAGTAGGAGCTGAAGGGAGCTGAGCAGATTGGTTTGGGCACTGAACAGGCTGGTTTAGGCGTTAAGCAGGCTGGTTTGGGCGCCAATCTGGGCACTGATCGCACTATTGGACGCGAGGGATGAGAGAGTGGACCTAGATGCCCATTTGAGCGCTGATCTGGGCGAGTACAGCAGACGCAAGGCCTTGGGCGAGCATAGCAAGCGTGAGGCACTGGGCGCGCGCGAGGCGCTGGACGCTCGTGAGGTGCTGGGCGAGCTCCTCTTTGACACTGGGCAGATCGGGCGAGCAGCCTGCTGCGCTGGGCAGCTTGGCCAAGCAGCCTGCTGCGCTGGGTAGCTTGGGCGAGCATCCTGCTCGCGTGGAGTCGGTCAGTTTGGGCGCCCAGGCTGCGACGACCTCATTCGGGTGAGCAAACCATGGCGTGCAAGCCGTGGGGTACACTGTGGGAGACCATCCAGGCGATCCAGTTCGTGCCCATGGTCCTGTTGAGTCAGGTTCTGGAATCAGGAGACAATGTACGCAGGGCACTTATGGTAGTGATGGTCCAGTTCCTTCAAGTGCAACTTCTCAAAATCAGATTTCTAGCCTTCACGGCTGTGGTTCGGGCAAAGTTTCATGCCCTCGCAACAAAAAACATCAAGGCAAGGTAGCTCTCGTTGATGATGGGTCCAAAGTAAGTTCTATATCTCCTCTACTTAGTTTTTTTCATCTAGATAACACTTTATTGCTTTTGCAGCGGATAGAAAGGTGGTAGTGTCCCGCTATTCTAGTAGGAGCACTCCTTCTCCTAAGGTGGCGAGGATGAGTGATGCCTCCCAAGTGACTTCTCCAATGGTGCCGCCCGATGTGGGCTCTCCTCAAGCGACCTCTTTAGTGGTGTCTCGGGTAGGCTCCCCTCAACAGACCCCTACCGTGGTGCCTCCTCGGTCGGCTACTCCAGAGACTCCCTTGTCGACCACACCTTATGCCCCCGTTCATTCACTCCTCCTGTGGGACCTTCTACGAGGGCACCGATTTAGACTGGTCTCATGCTGGGCAACCCATGAGTCATCAGGAAAAGACTTGGGAGATTCGTGTTTTCACCCGAAGTTCATGAGATTAGTACTTTGGGCACCGAGGGAATTATCAACACATTTATGGAAGGGCTGGCTTAGGTAAGGGTCTGTTATTTCCCTTTCTCTAGTCCTTCTCTATGCATTTTGTCATTCCTCTATCTTCTGTCTTTTTCAGGCTTCAACTGCATCTGTATGCTTGCTTTCAAGGGCCAATTTTTACAACCAGCTGAAGCTTAGTCATGAGGCTGTAAAGAATGAGCTTCTAGATGCTCAGGGGAGGATTGCTGAGCTTGAAGCTGCTGGTAGGACTTCCCAGGTTGAGCTTGTGACAACTCATGAGAGGGCGACTAAGCTTGAGACTGAGCTTTTGGCGACCCGTGAGAGGGACGCGCTCAGGGAGGCTGAGCTTGCGGAGGCTCGTGAGAGGGCCACGCTCAGGGAGGCTGAGCTTGTAGAGACCCACGAGAGAGCCACACTTAGAGAGGTTGCTTGCTTGAGAGCGGAGGCAGAGGTGAAGGCAGCTCAGGAGAGAGCTTCTCTGGCTGAGGTGGATCTGGAGAATGGTCTTGTAGATGCTTTCATTGATGGTTATGAGGAGCTCCGGGGAAAGATTTTTGCTTCTTTCCCTGATATTGACTTTTCAGGCTTCGTGCCAACTGAGGCGCCTGATGATGGTGATGAAGGCTCTGATGATACTGAGGATGATGATGAGGAGGAGGAGGACCATGAGAGTAGTTAGAGTGTTGGGGACTTTTGATTTTGTTTTATTATTTTTTTTTAGGAAGGCATTATGTAGCCTCACTTTTGTAAAAGTGGTTTTTTTGCCAATGATGCTCTTTTGAAATTGAATACAAGAATGTAAAGATCTTTTTTGGAGTAAAATATAGAAAGAAAAGATTGAAAAAATCAATCATTCACAACCATTGATGAAGGATTCACTACTTATGTCAAGCAATATTGAGTAATAACCTCAAAAAGGTACAAAAAATAAAACCAATTTCCCCAAATTTACTACTTTGACTCTCTCAAGGTGTCATTGGTAGTACCTTTTCAAGTGCTCAGCATTCCATAGATGGGGTAAGACTTCCCCTCGGGATTCTAGAGCTTGTAGGTGTCTGGCCTCACCACTTCTGTTATGAGGTAGGGTCCCTCCCAATTTGGTCCTACCTTTCCTTCATATGAATCCTTTATGACGAGGATCACTTTCTTGAGGACCAAGTCTCCTGGTTGGAAGGAACGAGGTTTCACCCTCGAGTTGTAGTACTTCGTCATGCGGCGTTTGTACTCCGCGTTGCGGACCACAACCATCTCCCTTGCCTCCTCTACCAAGTCAAGGTTGATGCGGAGTCTTTCCTCGTTAGTGATGAGGTCGTGGTTAGACCCTTAATGAATGCACCCCTATCTCTATAGGGATGACAGCTTCGGTTCTGAATGCCAAAGAAAAAGGTGTTTCTCCAGTTGGAGCTCTTGGCGTGATTCGATAGGGTCCATAATACGCTTGGGAGTTCGTCAAACCAAAGTCCCTTCGCTCTTTCGAGCCTTGTCTTTAGGTTGCGTAGCACTGTCCTGACCATGACTTCTACTTGTTCGTTTGCTTGCAGATGCGCTGGGTTGGATTGAGGTTGCTTTATCTGAAGGTCAGAGCAGAAGGAGTTTAGGAGCTTGTTGTCGAACTGTTTGGCATTGTCGCTGACAATGGCGTGGGGTATCCCGAAGTGGCAGACCAGGTTCTTCTAGATAAAATCTTTGACCTTTGTGTCTGTTATCTTTGCTAAGGGTTCAGTCTTTGCCCACTTGGTGAAGTAGTCGACCGCTACCACCACGAACTTGCACTCTCCTCTACTGAGAGGTAGGGGGCCTAGGATGTCAATGCCCCATTTGGAGAAGGGTTATGGACTTGTGATGACCGTGAGTTCTTCTGGTGGCTGTCTAGGCACAGTGGCGAAGCGCTTACACTTGTCACACTTCTTGGCGAACTCCTGGGAGTCCCTCATCATGCTAGGCTAGTAATAGCCTTGTCTGAGTGCCTTGTGGGCGAGGGAGCGTCCTCCAGAGTGATTTTCACAAACCCCTTCATAGATCTCCCGCAGGGCACAGTCAGATTCTTCGGGCAAAAGGCACTGTAGTAATGGCAAGGAATAGCCTTTTTTGTACAAGGTGTCTTGTAAGATGGTAAACTTGGAGGCTCTCATCCTGAGTTTCATGGTCTCGAGGGGTTCATCTGGCAATACGCCCTCCTGGAGGTATGCCCTTATTGGGGTCATCCAGTTTATTCAGGAGATGCACAGTTAACGTTTGCGGCTTCCACGTCTAACTTACTTGGTTCGAACTGATGACCAATGAATGCTGGTCCTGGTGGGGCTTCTGAGGATGCGGCGAGCTTGACTAGTGCATCCGCAGCCATGTTGTCCGCCCTCGAGATGTTGCTGATTTGGAAGTTTTGGAACTTCGTGATCAAAGCTTTCACCATGGCCAGGTACTCCTGCATTCTCGTTCTTTTTGCTTCGAACTCGCCCCTTACTTGGTTGACTATTAGCTGAGAGTCACTATAGGAGATAAGGTGTTGGGCTTCCATTTCTATTGCCATCCTTAGGCCAGAGAGGAATACCTCATATTCTGTCTCATTGTTGGAGGCAATGAAGTGGAGCTTCACAGCATACTTGATGGGAGTGCCATTGGGGCTGATCAGGATTAGGCCTGCTCCACCTCCTTCACTGGTCGAGGAGCCGTCCATGTAGAGCTTACAGAGTGGTAGAGATGAGAGCTCAGAGAGCACTGCGGGAGCCTAGGCGCCAGGCTGGGAGCCAGGGGGTGCTTGGGCGCCAGGCCTGCGTGTCTGGCCTGGGCACCTGGGCTGGCCTGGGCGCCTGGGTGTACTCGCTGGACGCCTGGGTGTCCTCGCTGGACGTTTGAATGTCCTCGCCGGGTGTCAGATTGCCTTGCGTGTGCCGGGCTTGATGTTTGAAGTGTGGAAGGCTCATTGACTCCTCTGCTAGTGTAAGCTCAGCGATATAATCTGCCAGGGCTTGTGCTTTGATGGCCGCCCTTGGCTGGTACTGGATGTCGAACTCGCCCAGTTCCACTGCCCACTTAAGGAGCCTCCCAGATACATCCGGTTTTCCCAAGACTCTTTTTAGAGGTTGGTCTGTGATGACAACAATGTTGTGACTTTGGAAATAATGTCGTAGACGCCTTGCTGTTGAGATCAGGGCGAGCGCTAGCTTTTCTAGCCCTGAATATCTGATTTCTGCTCCTCGGTATGCTTTGTTCACATAATAGATTGGTTTTTGCACCCTATCATTGTCTCTGACGAGGACTGAGCTTACAGCTGATGGGGAAGCAGAAAGGTACAAATATAAAATTTCACCTGGTGTAGCATGTGAAAGGAGAGGAGGTGTAGCCAAGTAGGCTTTGAGCCTTTGGAAGGCTTCCTCTGCCTCAGGTCCCCATTCGAAGGCTTTTCGGAGAATCTTGAAGAAAGACAAGCATTTTCTGCAGACTTGGAGACAAATCTTTTAAGTGCTGCAATTCTCCCACTAAGGTGCTGGAGCTCCTTGGTCGAGGAAGGTTATTTCATATCGAAGATGGCCCTAATCTTGTCGGGGTTCGCCTCAATTCCCCTTTGGTTGACCATGAATCCCAAGAACTTTCCTGACCACACGTCAAAGGCGCACTTCTCAGGGCTCAGCTTCATGCGGTACGACTTGAGAACATTGAAAGTTTCTTGGAGGTGGTCAATGTGGTCTGATGCGGCGAGGCTTTTCACCAGCATGTCATCCACGTATACCTCCATTGTTTTCCTGATCTGTGACTGGAACATCTTGTTCACCAGCCGTTGACAAGTTGCTCCTACGTTCTTTAACCCGAAGGGCATGACCCTGTAGCAGTAGGTCCCCTTTAAAGTGATGAACAATGTCTTCACCTGGACTGGGGGGTGCATGCTGATCTGGTTTTATCCAGAATAAGTGTCCAGGAAAGTGAGTAATTCGTGTCCTGTGGTGGCGTCAATGAGGAGGTCAATTCGCGGAAGTGGGTAACTATCTTTTGGGCATGCCTTGTTAAGCTCAGTAAAGTCGACGCAGAGGCACCACTTTCCATTGGTTTTGGTTGCCATCACCACATTTGAGAGCCACTCAGGATATGCTACTTCTCTGACCGCCCCATTTTTTATCAGTTTTCCCACCTCCTTGTCCATCGCTTGGGCCCTCTCAGTGGAGGCACCCCTTAGCTTCTAGCGGACAGGCTTGTGGTGGGGATCAACATTGAGGCGGTGTGTGGCCACCTCCAGGTCGAAGCCCTCAAGGTCTGCATGCGACCATGCAAAAACATCCATGTTGAGCCTCAAAAAAATCTATAAGTTGGCGGACCAAATCTTCAGAAAGGGAAAAGCCAATGTGCACTCTTTTGTCTGGGTGCTCTTCATCTAAGACCACTGGGTGAGCTCCTCGACTGGTTCTCCTTTTTCTAAGGTGGCGTCATCCCTTGGGTCGAGAACCTCCACTTGTAGGGCCTCTTATGGTTTCCTTGTCTTCATGGAGGATACGTAGCATTCTCTTGCAGCTACTTGGTCTCCTCGGACCTCTCTAACTCCATTTGAGGTTGAAAAACGGAGGATGAGATGGTAAATGGAGGGCACAGCTCTCAGGGTGTTGAGAGCAGGTCATCCTAGGATTATGTTGTAGGCCGAAGGGCAATCTATCACCAGGAAGTTGACCATGATTGTGGAGTTTCGGGGTTCTGCGCCGGCAAGGACTGGCAAGGTGATGGACCCTAGGGGATACACCTTCTCTCCTGAGAACCCAATGAGGGGCGACCTAATAGGCTGCAATCTTTATCTGCCCAAGTGGAGCTTGTCATAAGCCTCTGCAAACAAGATATCTGTAGAGCTGCCATTGTCCATGAGAATTCTTCATACTTGGAAGTTGGCAACAGTCATGGTGAGCACCAAAGGGTCGTCATGGGGGTGCTAGATTCCTTTTAAGTCCTTGTCTGAGAAGGATATGACCTCGTTGTTTCCGTTCATGGGCGCCTTGGACGGGCATGATACGTCGGTGTGCCTCACTTTTCTGGCGTGGGCTTTCATGGCGGAGAAGGATTCTCCTCCTCCTGCAAGCCCTCCGGAGATGGTGTGAATTTCTCTGATGGGTTATTGGTTTTCCTGATTACAAGGTGGTGGCGGCGCCTGTCCCCTACCGGCAACATACTGGCGTAAGTGACCTAGTTGAATGAGCTCCTCAATTTGTCTTTTGAGGTCCTAACAGTCGTTGGTGTCATGGCCATGGTCGCGATGGAAACGACAATATTTGTTCGGGTTCCTGCGGTTTGAGGGATACTTCATTCTCCCTGACCACTTTATTGCGGGGTCATCCTGGATCTGTAATAGGATGTGCCCGATAGCGGCATTAAGGGGAGTGAAGGCTTGTCGATCTCTCTAGGGAGCAGGACCGAGCCGGTCTTTGGCAGGTATCCTTTATGTCCTGCTGCGCTTGTTACTACTCTCATTCTTGTCGTCCCTGTCTCTTTCCTTTCTTTTCTCCCCAGTTCTAGATGACTCACCTCATCTGACCCTTGTAATGTCCTCAGTATTCATGTATTTCTGGGTCTTCGCTAGCAGCTCTAGCATGCTCTTCGGTGGGCACTTCATCACTGAGAAAAGGAAGCTTGATGACCGGAGGCCTCCTAGGAAGGCTGTCATGCTGAATTTTTCATCGGGCTCTTTGACCTAAAGGACCTCCTCGTTAAAACGAGTGAGGTAGCTTCTCAGGCTCTCGTCTTGGTCCTGCTTTATGCTGAGCAGGTGGGTGACAGACTTCTGGTGGCGGCGTCCTCCAATAAATTGTGACATGAAGGACCTGCTTAACTCAGCAAATGAGCCAATGGAGGCTGGGGAGATCTTAGCGAACCATTGTCGAGCGGATCCCTTCAAGGTGGTTGGGAAAGCTCTGCACATGATTTCGTCGGGGACGTTGTGCAGTTGCATCAAGGTCTTATAAGTTTCGAGGTGGTTCAGTGGATCCTTCCTACCGTCAAAGGTTTCGACTGATGACATCTTGAATTTCTAAGAAAATGGGTAGTTCACCACGTCAGGTTTGAAAGGCGTGTTGATTCGTCTTACGAGGTAATCCACTGTCTCGGGTCCCTGTGCCTTCATGGTGTTGAAGACGCCACCTAGTTGATTTTGCACCTCCTTAATTTTTTCGTCCTAGTGGTTGGGAGGTCCTCTAAAATTATCATGGAAATATCTCACATGCTCCATACTTTGGTTTTCACCCTCATCTTCCTAGAAATGAGGGTCTCCACCATGGGAAGCAGGAACTAGAGGAGGAGGTGGAGGTCCCTCATGGTGGGCCCCCCCTATGTGGGGTGCCCAAGGGAACCCCCAAAGGTGGGGCGCTCATATGAGGAACGCCTAGGTGGGGAGCTCCTTAATGACCAGGGCGTGGAGCTCCTCTGACTTGGGGTCCAGGCGGCGCTCCTCCTTGTTGTCCGAGCATCAACTACAGAATCTGCTGGTTTTGGGCTACAAGCTGCTGCATTGTGTCTAGCATCTGCTGTGCATTTGAGATGGGATTGGCAGGTGGAGGAGCAACTTCCTCCTCTCGTGTTGGATTGTCTTCAGGCTGATTCATAGATCTGGTGGTGATCGTCATTGGTTCAGCAAAGAAAGTGTTTAGGTGAGAATTTTGTCGTTCCCACAGACGGGCGACAAACTGATGATGCACAAATTTGTTTGCACACCACCTGTTAAGTAACAGTAATAAATGTAGTAATAAGTCGAGAAAGAGAGAGAGAACAACACAAATATTTATAGTGGTTCGGTCAATGTGACCTACGTCCACTTTGAATGGTTAGGGTCGCCGAGTTATTTATTACTTCAAGTGAGTAGGGAGAGCAGAGAGTTACAAGTTTAGAGAAATAGGAGAGAGTTGTGCTCGACTGAGTGTGATGTGCCCCTTTAGTGTTGGTAGGACTTACAATTTATAATCACCCTCTAACAGATTGGAGCGACTTAATAGTAACTAAATATCTATTCTGGTGGAGCTGACGACCTCTTCTCAACGGGCGAGGCAGTTACGGTGCTCTCTATGAGATTCGGTCAAAGATGAGGTGAGAGTTGACTCTTTCCAAGGCGGCGATGAAGAGGCTCTTGGATGACCTACATGTTTCCTGTTATTGTTGCCCCTAGAACCTGATGAGTTTGACTGGGCGTGGACCACATTGGGCTTGCTGGGTTTTTCTAAGCTTGAGTTCTTGATTAAGATTGGGCCTTCATCATGAATTGGGTCATTTGAGCCTGGTCCATCAGGTTATATTATCGTAATATATTTATAAGTTTTTGATAGAATATTAAAAAATAAATTTTTGTCATAGATTTTGTTTTACCTTATTTGTGATCATTGAACGTAATAATAATTAATTAAAGTATATGAAAATTTTTCACATATCTTGTTTTCGTAAAACAAGGTATAATTTATATTTACTAGTTATAACTCATGTTTGAAGGCATGATAGAATATAAAATTTGAGACTTCAAAATTTTTTTATCCTTTATTTCTTTGATTACATCATTTAAAATTTTCTCAAAATACGTAATTTGATAAAAAATTTCGATAAAATACGTATACTGTCGTGTATAGAATCTAGATAATGTCTAAAATAAAAATTATGTTAAACTAAAAATTATTCAAATATTAAATGATTGAAAATGTGATAGAAATGAGTGATGTGATAGTTTTGGAAGAAAAAATGTGTAGGAGATAAAATTCAATTTTTTGTGTTTTATTATATAGATATAGTTATAACCAGTGTCTAAAGGCATGATGAAATATAAGATTTGAGCATTTAAAAAATTAATCTCACTATATTAAAAATAATTTTTTATTTCTTTGTTTATTTGATTACATCATTTAAAATTAATTTTTATCTATTATTTTTTTAAAAGTAGTATCAAAATTTTCTCAAATTATATAACTGGACAAAAATTTTTCAACATGTGTACACTATCATGTATGGATAATGTATAAAACAAAAATTGTGTTAAATTACAAATTAATCAAATATTAAATGATTAAACAAGTGATAGAATTGGTGATGGGATAGTTTTGGGTGGGAAAATATGTGTGGGATAAAAATTCAAACTCTCATGTGTTTTATAAAAATACAACAAAGTTTTTTCAAAATACGTAATCCGATAAAATTTTTTCAACATATGTATATTATCGTGTATGGATAATGTTCAAAATAAAAAATATATTAAATTATAAATTAATCAAATATTAAAATAATTAGACACGTAATTTTTGGGGGTAAAAATGTGTAAGATAAAATTTAACTTGTGAGTTATCTTAGGTTTTTTAACTTTTTCTCCTCCTCACCTCACACGTATACTGAACACCCGTCTGTGTATGATTTGTTCAATTGCTTGGCTCTTGATCTAGCTTGTAGCAAGCTGACACAAAACATGAACTAAAATTAAATTGATGTGATTTTCTGTTGAACATTTTGCACATACTAAACTCACTTTTTAAGAACTATAATAAACAGAATCTTTAATGGCATTTATTTTTTACTTTTTCAGATTGGTGAAGTCAAGAACTAGTATATAGGGCTAAGAACCTTGAAGAGACTCGACGGGACAAAGCAGAAGAAGAAATCGCAGCGGTTCTGATCCATCTGTCTGTAATGAAAAAGTTTATAGTAGTTTTGATGTGAGATAAGTCATTTCGTGTCAACACTTAAAAAACGTGTAGTTTTAATATTATTAATTCGTGATATTTTGTTAATATTGTCATATAATATTACAGTTATAATAAATATTTTTTCCATTTCTTCTTAGATGTAAACTGTAACAATAATGCCACATCATTTTAATATAAACCATTATATTAAGGAGTCCCAATCAAATTTATTGAATATTTAAATATTAAAATTATGCCATATCAGATAGGCCTGTCAAAATCCAACACGACACGATTAACCGACACGAATCGACACGGATTAAGCGGGTTTTGGTGAGACCTTAACGGGTTCGGGTGATAAACGGGTTGACCCGTTTAACCCGTTTAATAAACGGGTCGTGTTCGGGTGAGACATGTCAACCCGTTTATAACCCGTTTAACACGTTTAAATAAAATTAATTTATAACCAATTTTTTTTTTTTTTTAATGACTGCTATACAAAAAATATATAAAGTTATTTTCCCCAACCCTAATCTAATTTTATCTACACTGAACGGCTGAACTGAAGGTCACGCCTCCACTCTCCATTCCAACTCCAAGCCCTCCACTCTTTCTCTCTTTCTTTCTTTCTCTCTCTCTCTCTCTCTTTCCAAGCTTTGGTGTTGCTACTCTCTTCAAGACTCCATCTACGCTGAACCGAACGGCTGACCACGGAGCTCGCTGACCGAACCGAAGGTGTTGCTCCTCTCTCCATTTTAGATCTGTATTTAGATTTTTAGATCTGTATTTAGATCTGATAAGTTGAAGTATTTGATGCTTGTTGAAGTATTTTAGATCTGTATTTTAGATAAGTTGAAGTATTTTAGATCTGTATTTTAGATAAGTTGAAGTATTTTAGATCTGTATTTTAGATAAGTTGAAGTATTTGAATCTCTTGAACACCCATCCCTTTGTTGCTGTGTTCAATGGACTCGACTGAGTACAAAAATCATGAACAGCTTCAATTGAGCCTACATCATAAAGACCCAAACCCTCATAAAGAGGGTTGACCTTGCTGGGTGCTACGTACCCACTCCCGGCGATCACTTCCTTGTTCCTCCGCTTGATTTTCATCGGAAGATCAAGTAGAGATCTCACCACCGACTTCATTTCCGCCATTAAAGTTGTGGGTATTTGGTGATTGATGATCTGAAAACATCCCTATTCCTCACATGATTGGACCAATTTTTGGGGTTCTGATGAAATTTCTTGTAGATCAATCACTGGAATACTAGTAGACATTTTCTTTGGTTGATCTTCCCCTGTTTTGCTAGCTTCTTTGTTGTGATAATGGAGGGCCGTCTGCTTTGGAATTCGTTTTCACAGAGCTCACTTAGTTTGAGCAATAGAATAATGTGGGTTTTTATATGGTTCAATGCTTATCTGCCAAAGGAATATAAGGGGAGCAAATGGGCCTCCATTGTTCCTCATTTTCAGTTGCTAATTTGTTGGATTTGTCTCATAATTGTCTGCTCTGACCTCTAACACAACTGGGTTCAACATAAAAACACCCTGCAATGTCAATACTATATATATATATAATTATGTGTGCCATGACTCTAACCGATCATTAATGTCTCCTGCCTCTTTGTTATAGTCTTTCAGACCTCTTTACATCTTCATGGTATGTAGTGATTGTTGGGGTTGATATCAATTTAACTCTATTTTTTTGCCTTATCTAGTTATGAGTCTATTTAATTATTAATGTTATATAATATTTCATTTTAATTTGTGCAGGACATGGGAATTTGGTTGTTGAATCTGCTCGTTGTCATGGAGGTGGAGATTTTGTGAATTATGGAATTTGTGGTGGTTTGAGATTGTTATTTGGTGTAATTTTGGAACTTGTAGTTATTTGGGATTGTTATTTGTGGTTGTGGTTGTTTGAGATTGTTATTTGATGCAATTGTGTTATTTCGGATTGTATTTATGATTTGTAATATGGTTGTTGGTGGAATTTGATTATTTTGGATTGTAGTTTGTACTTTGTAATATGGTGTAGTATCTTTAAATATCACATTTATTTGTGTTAGTTTGTTAGTTTTATAAAGTTATATAGCATTTTTAAATAAACAGGTAATTGGGTTAAACGGGTGGTTTACCGTGTTAAATGGGTCAAATGGGTGGTAAACAGGTAAATGGGTCAAACGAGTGGTTTACCGTGTTAACCCGACCCGTTTAAAATTAGGCGTGTTAAACGAGTCGTGTCGTGTTACCCGTTTATTAAACGGTTCGTGTTCGTGTTTCGATTTTTTACCCGTTTATTAAACGTGTCGTGTACGGGTTTATACGTTTTTCACCCGTCACCCGTTTAACCCGACACGTAACCGTTTAACCCGACACGTTTGACACCCCTAATATCAGATAGTGTAAATAAAGTGGTACACATATTTTTATTGAAACAGTAAAAAATGTAGTATCGAAAATACAATTTTAAATTTTATAATTTTTTTAAGGAGAAATTATAATTCTTTTGAGATAAAAATTTTAAGTGCTAAATATAGGATTGATTCTAAAATATTGGATCAATAATAAAAGTGACAATTTTTAAAGATAAAATTATAATTTTAAAAAGTTACGTTGTAACTTTTAAAGATTAAATTGCAGTTCATCCGTGATTATAATTTTACGTTTAAAAGATTTATCTTCACCCCAAAGATGTTTAAATCCAGAATGAAGTAATTTTAAAAAAAAAAAAAAAGTGTATGCTATCTTTTCATGAGTTCAATTATATTAATAATTTAAAAAATAAATTTGAAATTATTGTCAAGTGATAATTAAAATCAGAAAAATACAATTTCACAAAAAACAAATCATATATTCCATATGATGAACCGGTCTAAGTGCAAACATAGGTCAAATTCTAGCTTATTAGAACTAGTGGTTCACAATTGGCAAGTAAAAATGTCTGAGCCAGCGTAAGTGGGAACCAGACAAGTCCAGTCAATTCAATCAATCCCTCAAGCTGCTACCCCAAGTACAATAAGGCCTAGAAAATACGGATTAGAATACGGTACATCCAACACACTTTTTGATACGATACCGAAATTCTTTGGCGACAAAAAATTAAAAAATTATTATAGAATGATACAAAAATAGACGCGTGTAAAATAAATGTAAGGTAACCGAATTGACCTATTGATCACTTATAATGATGGATACAAAATGTACCACAGCAATGAGAAAATTATAAAGATATTGGAATATTTATAATATTACTTCCAAGATTTACAATAATAATGGGCACAATGACAAAGATAATGATATTCTTACAAAATCAGTGGAACCAAATACAAAGGCAATGGAGTATTTACGACATCAATAAGAAATGTACAATAGTAATGATGATAAGTACAAAAAAGAAATGTATATATACGACAAAAGTGGATAAATTTACGAGGATAACATACTCGTAGTCAACGTAATAAATGATCGATCAATGTAATATATGATCGATAATAACATGTTGATTGATCGAACAAATGTATGATTGATCATTATGTGGTAAGGTGTTGTGTAAGAAAATGAAATTTTGGAAAAAAAAATAACTAAATATATAATTTGACTGATCAAGAATATGAATGATCGATCATATTGGCTCAATAAGGTATTTTTACAAAATCATTGTGAGGTTAACAATATTAGTGGTAAAAGTACAAAATTAATGGTATAATTACAACAATAGTGAGAAATTTTGAACATCAGTGGAACCAACTACAAAGACAATGGAGTAAATCAGTAAGAAATGTACAATAGTAATGGGAATAAGTACAAAAGTAAAGGTATATTTACAACAAAAGTGGATAAATTTACGAGGTTAACATACTCGTAGTCAACAAAATGGATGATCGATCACTGTAATATATGATCGATCATTACATATGGATCGATCGAATAAATGTATGATCGATCAGTATGTGGTAAGGTTTAGTAAAAAAAAAAAAAGTAATTGAATTCGATCGATCAAATGTATTTGGTGATCGATCATATTGTTACAGGTTTGTAGTTTGAATCAAAAGTAATAAAACTACTGGGGAGGTCTGATCGACCGTGTAAAAAATATGATAGATCAGTAAGTAGTAAGTGAATTCGATCGATCAAAAATATATATTGATCGATCAGATTGTTGTAGATTTGAAATGTGAATCAAAAGTAATAAAAGTACTGGGGAGAAATGATCGATCGTGAAACAATTTGATCGATCGAATTAGTAAGTGAATTAGATCGATCAAAATTATATATTGATCGATCATAATTTTGATCGATCATAATTTTGCAGATTTGGAATGGGAATCAGAAGTAATAAAGTTATTGGGGAGATTTGATCGATTGTATAAAAAATAGGATAGATCAGTAATTAGTAAGTGAATTCGATCGATCAAAACTATATATTGATCGATCAAATTGTTGCAGATTTGTAATGTGAATCAGAAGTAAAAAAAATACTGGGGAGATTTGATCGATCGTGTAAACAATATGATAGATCATATAGTAGTAAGTTAATTCGATCGATCAAAAATATATATTGATCGATCAAATTATTACAGATTTATAATGTGAAGCAGATGTAATAAATACTGGGGACATCTGATCGGTCAAGTATGTTTAATGATCGATCATGGAGTTACAGATTTAAAAGTTGAAGGGGCAAGTGGATTGCGATCGATCGATAAAAAATATGATAGATCAGTTATGATGTATTTACTTAAATGCCCCGCAAAGAGTAAGTCAGTGAAGTGTTGTAAGGGGGTTTATAGTAAATAAACATCGTATGATACCCAAATAAATCCCCAAATCCTACAAAATTAGCCATAAATCGCTCGCGCCTACAAAACCCATTCCAAATCCATTCCAATTCCTACAAAACCCATTCAAAATCTCTCAATTCCATAAACCCTAAATCGCCCACCACCCCAAATCCCTTTCATGCGATCGAGTACACAAACTACTTCCATTGTAAATTTTCCATTGTGAATCTTCCTTCGGAGAAGAGTGAAATTTCCATTGTGAATCTTCGTTGTTAATTTTGTTGAAGAAGAGTGAAATTTTCCTTTGGAACTTTGTTGATGTCGGGCGGAGATACGAAGAAACGGAAGAAGGTGGATAGCGGGGGGAGTTTTGGCAATGCAAAACTCTTTGTGGATAAGCATGCTAAGAAAAGGTATGATTCATTCATTATTAAACGTCCTCTGTTACTTGAGCGTGGTGTTTACCTCGATGAGCTAGTAGGCAGTGTGGATAGCCCTGAAATACTTCGGGCTCGAAAATGGGATCCTCTGTTTGAGGTGAATATGGAAGATAAAGAATATGTTGATCTGGTTAAGTTTTTTTATGCAAATGTTCATTAGTACAAGGAGAATGAGATGACATTTAAGACACTGGTTAGCAAGAAATCAATCACTGTTTCGCCTGATCTTATTTCAAATATAATAAAAATTGATAGACCAGTCATTCCTGAGAATTTCATTGTCTTTCCATATTCAAGTAAAGAGCAGGTTCCCGAAATGGCAATGGTTATTCGACATATTTGTATTGGGAGTGTCCCTTGGGAGAATGAGAAAAGCAAAATTGCTCACATTGACCTTACTCCAACGTTTAAGATGATAAACCGCATTGTTGCTTGTAATATACATCCGAGGGGACATACTGCTGAGATTGGATACGATACAGCCCAACTGTTATATTCTATTGGTGACCGTGGGGTTTATATTGATCTACCCCTTTACATATTCAACCATATTATATTCTAATGTAGAGGATTGCAAGTCATGTCTTTCATTTTCAATCTTAATTTCCAAGATTTTGAAGTATAGTGGTGTTGAATTTCAGCAGAATGATAATTTTATGTACCCCATGAATGCAATGGATATGGTTACACTAAATAAAAGTGTGGGAGCTATTTTGGGTGTGAAACGGGTCAAGCGTGTAAAACAGCCATCAGCGGTGTCTCAGGTTGTGGGTAGTCAAGCTGGGGCTAGTCAAGATGGTTCTGATGTTGGTACTAGTGAGGTTGGACAAACACTTCAACAAATGGTTGAAAAGTTGGAGGCCCGATTTGAAAAGTACGAGGATGAAATGAAGGGGTCGTTCCAGCGTCTGGGGACAAAATTAGATTGTTTTTATAAGGACTTTAAAGAGTACATAAACAAATGACACATTGGTTTTGTGTTTTTTTAGTGAATCTTTTGTTGTATAGTAATATTTGACATTTTGGCAAGGGTGTTGTAGATGTTGGGTGCATGGTTGTTAAATATATTGGCTAGTAGTTATAAACAAATTGAAGTTTGATGGTTTTTGAGTTTTGTTATGGTGAATGTGAGGTTTGTGTGTTCTTTCATGTTTATTTGATTTTAACAATGAAGTAAATCAAATGATGTACATAAATTGTACATCTGCACATTAGGTGAGATTAATTGTAACAACATAATTAGATGTTTAGACAAGTTTCCTTCATTTTGCCATTGTCACGTATACAGGAAAGACAGCGTAGTGAAGTTGAACCTTCCATGCAATTTAAGAAAGTTGCATTGTGTGGTCAGCTGCCGTAGAGCAAAATGGTGATTATCCCAGAATATGTCAGTGGTCAGATGTGTACATGTTAACACTGCAAGAAGTATTCAGTGCAGTATGCTAATGAAATCGTGGAATAGTTTGTACCAAATAACTGAAGTCAAAGACAAAGCACATATAGTCGTACTCACCTCCAAGATGTTTAAAGAAGTATTAATCTACTGTTCGTGCGCATTTGAATCAAAAGCAGGGATCACTTGCTGTTAAAAAAATAAAATTTGATATCAAAACCATGTTGGTATGTACTGAATTTCCCAAAGTAATTAAAAGGTGATAATGTATGAAACCTGATATCAGAGGACATTGTAATTGTAAGTAGGATTTCAATGGTCATCTTCTTGAGTTGATGGCATGTGATGTTGGGAACCATCAGGTTGTAAGAAGGACATGTTATCATGTGGGTCGTATGCATGGCATGTAAGCTGCGGACACTTACGAATAGTATGTCCAGTGCCATAACATTTACTATATTGTCGCGGAGCTATTGGTAGGTTCTTCCGTACACGGCCCGGATTGTCTTTAGTTGTCACTGTTTTGGGATCGACTACACCAAAATTTATGTTCGACATAGTGTCATTATCTTTGTGATGTGATGATGACACCTGTCTGGCCTCGCGTGTATCATGAAGTTGTTTCATGCGGTTGGTTACTGCAGTTATTGTTGTTCGAAGCTCCTGTGCGTCCTCAGGCAATTGTGTTGCGTAGCAACACATCCGGCTACACATTGACATTAATCCAGCATATCGACAAGAAATTGATAAGGTTCTTGACGTTTGAGGCACTCAGGTCGATGGCCAAGCTGATTTTGCATTAATTGTCCATCGCTTTAAAATAGTACTATGAGGGAACTTTGTTATGTGTTCAGTTTTCAAAACTGTAATGATGTGTGAGCAAGGAAGTCCAACAAATTGTAATTTCAGGCAATTGCATTTGATGTTGTGATTCTGATAATCATATATCACATTCCATCTGGATGTTGGTTTTGTGTACTTTGATAGATAATAACTCGAATGACTATTGTGCTAAATTTTTTGGACCACGAAGAAGAGTCCTTTGGCATTTATTTGATTCTGCACTTTAAAAAAAATTGACCTGGTATACAGTGAGGCAACGTGCTGCTCTAAGCAGCGTAGTGAAGTGGTCAACAACGGTGTACTGTTTTCAGAATAATGGTTGTCATAGGTTTCGGTCTCTCGGATTCTTGATACACACCCCTATCATACTGTCTAACAAACTCATACAAACGAAACCTTGTTTTTAGGAAACGATTCAAGTAACCCTTCAAGCTTTCTGAGCGTTGCGTGCTTTTGATGCTGCCAAGGAAATGACCTTGCAAGAATGCTTCAGCCTATTTCCAACGCTTTGTGTACACATCTGATATCCAGTTGTTATCCTCCAACCCAAATGAATGTACCATTGATTCCCACATAACGTCAAATTCCTCAGGTGTACATCGGGAGCACATACATTTCTTGAACTAGCGAAGAAAATTTTCAGCATGAATATTTTGAAGCGCATTTCTCTCAAAATGCCAGCTGCATAGTCTGTGTTTTGCATGTGGAAAAATTCTTTCGATTGCAGCGGCCATGTCCTTGTCCCCATTGGTGACAACTGATATAGGTTTTTTATTATCCATTGCATCAAGAAATGTCTCCAACACCCACACATATGTGTCCACGGTCTCATATGAAAGTAATGCACATCCACAAATGCAAGTAGTGTTGTGGTTGTTTACACCTGCAAGTATGACAAATGATTTTTTGTACGCATTGGTGCGGTATGTTGTATTGAATACCAAAACATCACCGAAACATTAATAGTCAACATGGGAAGTTGAATCCGCCCAAAAGAGGCAATTCAATGAATTATCATCATCAACTTGTTCCTGAAATAAAATAATGGGTCTAACTCCTCTTTCGCGCTCAAGTATGCTAGTGCACTTTCAGCATCCCCATCGATCATTTTATCTCTTCTTCGGCTTGCAACAGTGTTGTACAAATTCTTTCGCGTAAAACCAACATTTTGGTAGCCGCCAGCTTGATACAACATAAAATCTCGTATTTGGCTAGTGTGTATTCCAACACTGCGAAGTGTTGTTGCTTGCTCTATGTCTGGGCTTTTCACACGGCGGTGTGACCGACGAAATGACACGCCACTTGGTGGAACCAATTGATGATTATGATCCTTCACGAACTCCTTTATTACCCATTTTTTCCGACTTACTGTCATACTTAACGCGGAATACTGCCAAACGACCAACTCGAGTCTTTCCCCTTGGTTCCCATGCCCTTTCATCTCGGTCTAAGTATTTTGCAGCTCGAAACCCTTGTCGCAAACATACCCACTTCCTTGACACCGGGACGTGGTTTTTGTCATATTTTAAGTCATCTTTCCTGACGCTGAAACCTACAAACTTAGTGTATGTGTTATAAAAATTACCCGCTTCAGCTTCCGAGTTAAACTTCATGTGAAGGACTTCTTCAACTGATAAGTCTTGTAAAGTTTTTCCAGTTCGACGGGATTTGAAGTAGCCGAAGTTGATTTACTGTGACAATGCCCATATTCACCATTACATGTGCCAAACTCATACATATCACTATCTTCAGGTGCTTCATTCAAGTCTATAACGACATGCTTTCCTTTCTCAACGCTACTACGAGCCATTTTATGCGTGAAACCTAAAATACAAATTTTTTTATTAATTTTTTTTTGGTTGCAAATATTGAAAATTATGAGTTACAATAATGAGAAAAAATTGTCGTTTGACATACCTTTAAAAATAATTGAATTACTGTAACGAAAACATAATAAAACATTATTCAAATGTATTCAAAATAAATTACATTCAAAATAGTGGGTATCATATATGACATACCTGTGGAATTTCCTCTCCTCTCATGCAGGTGTAGATATTGAAGAAGCAGGTGTTGTTAGAGTTGGTTTATAGTAATGACTTTTACACACGGATAATACAAAAATTTGCTACCAAATGGTAATTACAAGTAGGTGAGGCCCATTAAATTCAGGCCGAGATTTGGTGGGCACCTGTTATTGCTATGCAATAAATTACAATGAAGGTAGTATGACTTGTCATCAGATTTGTAAACTATTTACCACAATTGAGTTCAAATACACTCATAACAGTTGTAAATCCTATGGGTGTCACTAATTACAATTTATATATAATTTGTTTTTGGTGGCATTCACCAAAAAAAAAAAAAAATTCTCGATAAAATTTTAATAGTAATTATTAAATTATTATTATATGAATTTTATTAAATGGGTAGGCGAGTATTAAAAGGATTGACAGGAATCACTTGAAAATTCACCGCTTATTAAACGTGTCTGACGGGTTAACCCGTTTACCGCACGAACTCGTTAGGATCTCATATGAAAATCCGCTTAAATCTTGTCGATTTTTGTCGTTTAATCATGTTGTACATGTGTTGCTAAGTCCATTAACAAATTAGTTTTAATCTATATACCCATTGGATTAGTTCACACTTTTTTTTGTTATGGTTCCAATTGTGTTTAATTTTTTATTCAATTAGTCTGATTAATTTAATGACAATTTTTTTTTGATGAATTAAATTACATGTTATGTTAGTTGGAATATAGTAATATGTTATTTAAATTTTTAAAATCGATAAATATAATAAATTAAATTGTCTTGTGTAACTTTATCACCCCATTTACGAAATATCCAAAATAATCTCATATTCAAAATTCAAGGAAAATATGAAATACCGGCCATTTCCCCGCTCAATTCCCCCAATCGTTAACCTCCCTTTTTTCCCCCAAAAGTGAAGAACATCACTCTCTCTCTCTCTCTCTTAGAACCGACATTTTCGAACCCCTTCTCTCTTTCCTTCGCTCTGTCTTCTCTCTTCCCTCTCTCTCTCTCCACAGTAGTTCGACGAGTTGGTTGTCTGAAATCTTCATCATCTTCATCAATCACCGAAGGTAAGCTCTCCTCTATTTCTCCATATCTCTATATTTCTCCATATTCTGTCCACCATCTCTCTCTTGTTTCCCATTTGAAGACCCCATAAAAAACCCATCAACAACCCCCAAAAATCCCACCAAATAATCCAGTCAAAAACCCAAAATATCCCCCCTCACGAAAAAATCAACAAATACCCAAAAAATGCCACCGAAAAATCGACAAAATTCCTTTGACTTGCTCTCTTCATGTTGGGTATTTAGAAGACAACCCAAAAAACCCACAAAATCACTTCTCATTATAAGAATACCTGACTCTTTGGATTCTGTTTTTTCATCACATTTTTTTATGACTGTTGATTGCCAGAACAATAAATTAGTTCATCTAACTTCTTTGTGCTATGTAGTGAATGAACCATGCCATAAATTACATTTTATTAGGTCTCATTTTGCACTTTCTACGAATAGAGTGTGATAATTTGCTTTATGTTTACATGGTGTATGTAATATGTATCTACAAAATATTTGGAATATTGTATATACAATATTTATGTGTACATTTGGTATTTATGTGATGGTTACCTCTTTCAAGTTTGGATGGTGCAAGTTGTTTTAGTCATTGAATATGTGACCAAGGCAATCAAAAGATACTACTAGTTCGCTGATATAATATAGATGTGTCTAGTTCTTGTGTCTCATTATTTAGAGTTCTTTAATTCATTTTGGAATTTATGTTTTGTTGAACATGTGTTGACGTATATTGTTTTGTTGGACATTGTTCATGGCCGTGAATATTGGATGCAGAATGTTGATGGAATTGTTTTACATTATTTATGCAACTTCTTTTTTGGGTAACCTGATATTTTGTTTATTTGTGATAATTTATGTGATTGGATGGTTTTCTTAGGTTGTGAAGTTTTATGAATAGTTATGAATTAACAATGGGAATCATGTACATATGGATTAAATCGTTGTGGATTTTTTTTTTTTTTTTGTGATTGATTTTGGGGATGGTTTTTAATTTTCTAGGTGTGTGTTATAAGCTTCAGATATGTTTCATTTAATCTCATGGTTGTTCCATGCCATTTATAATGAAAGTTAATCCCTTAAATGGTGGTTTGTAGGTACCGGTGATTCATGTTTGAAGGCCTTTTATGGATGAGTGTATTTACTTCTTAAGAAAATACAATGTAAAGAAATTTGATTGTTCTTACATATTTTTATATGTTAGATCTTCATAGTTTGTATTAAATGACAACATATTGCACCAGGGTAAAGAGGAAACAATTGGTTACTACTGCCACGACAGGGAAGCGACGACGACGAAAACAGGCCGATACTAAAGTCGAGACATTTGGACAAGTATGTTATACATTCTTACATTAAGTTATGTTGACCATTATGCATACAAATAATCAATTTGTTCAACTGGACATGTACTGTTCCGTATTAATAGTTCAATTACTTTACGTGTACAGCATTTTGTGGCGACAAGATGTTCACCAAAAAAACTACGAAAATTTGTTGCAAATTTAAATGCCGAGCAAAAACAAGCCATCATCGCAATTGGATTGGGGGGATTGCTCACCATACGTTGCACATATATTAGGCATGATTTGTGTGCATGGTTGGCATAACGATTTGATCCCCAAAAGTATGCGTTCAAATTATATGGGAAATGGGTGAAGTTCAGCCCCCAAGATGTCACCTACATACTAGGGTTGCAATTCACAGAGACAAATGTGGTGACAACGGGTACAAATGACAACATTAATGATCTTTGTACGTCTATATTTAACGGACAACGGGAGTTGTCTTTGAAACATTTGGTGGAGCGTCTTAGTTCAATCACAGATGACTCTGACGAATTTATATGGCTGTCTATTTTATATATTATTGGTTGCATGCTTCGCCTAACCATGCGAACTACGCTAAGTGTTGTTGCATTACATTCTATTGTTGACGTGCCTTCTTTAAGACATACTAATTGGTGCAAAGTTTGTATTTGATGGAATCATCGAAGGCCTTCAAATAATTCAATGTTCTGGACAGGGATCAATGGGTGGCTGTCTGGTAGTTCGGATGGTAATTTACTTATAAAACCCATGTTTGTTATTGTTTATGTGGTATACAATGGCACTGTGCAATGTCTTATGGTCTTCAGTTTATCTGGTATGTAGGTTTTATATCTTGAACGAGTTACACCAAGAGGAGAAACCATCATTCCTTTGGCTGTTCGGGAGGTCCCACGAATTGGACAGTGGGGTGACAGTGATGTAAGTAAGCGAATGAATGCTATCTCGAAGTTAGGAGGCTTCAATCTCGACGAGGTATACATAGGGTTATTTTTTTGCATATGCACTGTTACATTGTAAGGTTTTACACATTATTTGACACGCATATTTCATTGGTTTTATGTATGTAGTTGGATGTCTTTGTTGAGGAGGAGCTAATTGATAATGCACTTGGTACCGCAACCCAGCAAACTGTGTCTGACGTATGTACTAATATCATAAAAAATGTATATATTTCCCAAATCATTTTATAGAAGATCATGGCAAATATTGGTTTTAGTATGCCTTGAATTTTTTTTGTTTCATTTGGAGCTCCAAATTATATAACCGATTGTCAATTATTACGTATATTGGGTCGTAGGATTTGCGGGTAAGAATTGGAAGACTTGAGGTTGTTGCCGATCGCATGGGAAAAAAGTTTGATACTTTTGCATCACAATGCACAACATCTTTGTCTGTGATGGGGAAAAGACTGGGTGAGATTGGACATATTGTGTCCCAATTTGTTGATAAATCGGCGACTACGAAGGATGTACCACATGACATGGGGGAAAATAACGAGGAAGATGAAATTGATCTCACAAATGTGTGTAAATTATCCGTTTTAGTGGTCAAACATTATATGTGTTGTTAAATGTATTACCACATATCTTACTGATGACATCCTGACGTGAATTGACAATTGAAATTTATTGTGTTTTGTATTAAAACTGCAACATGCATTTTCAGTTGAGTGGCACTTTGAACCCCTTATAAGATAAATTGCGTTGTAGATGACAGATATGGTGTTCCCATGATTAACCCACATCGATGTTGATGTTGAGCGCGCAATCTACAATTACATATTTGACAACAAACTGTCATCTAAGTATGTGCTGGTGGACCCTATATTTGACGTTATAGATTATGCTTAACAACTACTAATTGTTTCATTTTTCAATGCAATAACGCATAAAATTAATGTGTTTTGTTGCGTATAGTGAGCTTCTGGTATCATTTTTTGACCATGATGATGGCACGTGGGAAGTGTTATAGACCCTTGCACCAAAACAATGGCTAAGTGGACTTGTTCGTGAATGTTAATTTGTTGATTTTATTCTTGTGATGTTATGAGAATGAAATTAGCATATCGTGGCAAACAAATTTATTAGGTAATTGATTTGTGTGCATGCATCGCTCCACAAATGGGACGATGGTACTTAACTACGGTATTCTGTGTAAGTACATGTTTTCATTTCTTGTAATTTTAAGTTGCATTATGCAATAAACAGTTTGTGTCATGTGGCAAACAAATTAATGCGTGTCAATTGATGAATTTATGTAGCAACAAGCCCTTTCAAGTACCATCACCCGTAGTCAGGGTGCAAGGGGAACTCCAAAAAATGAGAAGTTTAGTCGCCTCACACTCCCTAATTTTAGCACAACTACAAAGGTAGTCTATATTGAAAATTTCGTTTTCCAATTGTTTTTAAGTTAATTCATGTTGCATAGTAGATACCTATACCGGATTTTATGAATAAATGTCTCTTTGTATGTAGATATATGTCCCAATGAATGATGAAGAATCACATTGGTATCTACTATTGGTGGATATGGAGGAGAAGCAAACATTCTCACTCAATCCTCTGCCAAATCCAAAAAGAAAAAGGATTCGTTACACAAATGCGAATAGAGTTGTAAGATACTTATGGTTTTCATTAACAAAAGAATATGTGTCAACAATTTTTGATGAAATTACATTCCAAACTTGTTTTGTAGATTGAGGTTTTGGATGGCATTCTTGCAAAGAGGGCCCCCGAATTTAAACACAAATTGGGCAAATGGAAGCTTGTTGAACCAGTCTGGATATCCAAACAAGACAATGGGTTTGATTGTGGACTTTTCGTAGTGAAGATGATGCAAGCATCACATTTGGGGCCAGGTTATACCATCAAGGTGACTAACAATCACATTACGTGCCGACACTGCTGAATAGCTTTAAAAATACTACAATAAAAAAAGTATTTACGTAATTGTGCAACTGTAACGCCCCAAAATCCCCCTTGGACGGCATTACTATCTAAAACCATTCACATCACGAGAGCAACTAAATGGACTTCATGAATAAAGAGAATTTCATTTATCATCCACAATATATACAACATCATCCAAAAGAATATGCCCAACTATGATAATTACATCCCAAAAATCAACTATTATCTTGCAGCGGAATAACGAAAATATTAGACTTCACATTGTCTCAAAATGAATTTTCTAGTCTAGAACATAAGAGAATATAGCTCTAAACGTCCACCTCGGGATCCAAGTTCCCATCTATTGAAGCTTCCCAATGTACCGGCTCATCAACTCTGAGCTCCTCCTCTAGACCATAATCTGAAAAAGATATTGTTTGTAGGGGGTGAACACTAAGCTCTGTAGGAAAATCCTCCCAAACTCGAATAAGGTTTCGAGAGCATATAAAACAGTCGGTCTCATTTTACAAATATCATATATAGCTTTTCAAGAAAAACAGGGACATTTCAGTGGATCTCAAGTTTACACAATAGCAATAATTAAATGAAAAAGTAAAATCAATTCCCAAAAATAACCATTCCAACAAGTTACCATTTCCACAATAAACTTCTTTCCACAATAAACCATAACCAACCATTTTCACAATAAACAATAGCCCACAATGTATCTCAACCCACAACTTGTATCTCATGTATGATGTATGACATCGCATGAATAAACACATCGAGAATATCTTGACCCATACACACACACCCAAATCTTCACAAGGATATACAACTTTAGGAAGGGTGTATACCGACGCATCGGCAGTGACGAATCCAACCCAGGAATAGTGATTCAGGTCTAATATTTACATTTGTCAGAGGTAATATTAATCATTTTATTGTGAAAGTGTGATATTTATGATGATTTAATTGAAGATTAAGGCTATGAGAATAAAAGATGAGTTGTGTTGTTTTGCAGGTTAATAGTGCACAATTGGAGTGAAGCTATGAGAAGAAAGGAAGCATAGCTCAGGACGGATCACACTGGAACACGCGTCCGGACGGAGGAAGTATACGCGTCCGGACGCGATTGGCAGAAAGTTGACAAACGAAGCAAGGACCATTTTGGAAGGCGCGTCCGGACGGTTGAGAGAGTCGCGTCCGGACGCGTGTCAAACCTCTGCTGCCGAATTTAGAATCCTAGTGGGATGCAATCTCTGGGGAATGTAATTTATAAATACAAACCTAGGACTTTGTAAAGGAGCTATCTTTATTCTCTTTGTTTTTAGTCTATTTTTCGGAATCATTTACCATGTCTGGCTAGAAGGCTAAGCTAGGGCTAGGGGAAAATCTCTCAACGGAGTACGGTATTTTTATTGACTCTTGTACTTAAGGATTTATGAAACTGTGTTAATTTAATTCCTAATATTTTAGCAAAGTGTTTATGCTGTATAAATTCTTGAGTTGTTGTGCCACGTACATCGATTGCTTGAGTTTCCCTGCGTGTAAATCACTGGTTATTCCACGCTGGAAGGATTAACATTATTTCATAGAATAATATGATTGAATGATTATTCAGGTTCCTGGTAGTCGTTTGATTATAACTTTTGGATTTATCACTTGATTTGTTAATTGGATTAACTGACATTTAATTCTTCTTTCAAGTCAAGCTTTGAGTATTTAACTATTACTGTATGAAGTTGAGAGGGAGTACCTGATGCTCTAGTATTTTATTTATTACTGTTTTAATTACCAAAATCATTTTTCTCCAATCAATAACTTTCCAAACAATTCTTTTTCCTTTCAAATTACTTTTATTGTTCGTGTGATTGGTTCTTGTTACAATTCCTCGTGGGATCGACCTCGGACTTCCGAGAATATATTACTCTGCTCAACCTGCGCTTGGGTTTACACTTTTAAAGTTGAAGCAAATAGTATACTAACCCTCAGCCTCGGTATCACGTGAGCGAATAGTGGTTTGGTCCTCACAAAGCACCAACCCCACTACGAGTGGTAGGAAAAATTCAAACCAGCACGGAGTAAGAAACGCATCTACCCACTCTACGATACCCGGTCAATAGCCACCCATGGTCATCCAAACATCCATAAGAGATATAATACAAACTCATTTCCTCAAATCACAAGCAAATTCAAAAATTCCTAAATTTCACATGTATTATTCCAATAGAACAATTTAAGAAAATATACAAGAGATCATCAAGAATACCATTTTATTGTTCAATACAAAGCACTAGAGTTTTGAAATCAAGAACAAAGGAAAAATCAAGAGAAAAATCCATTTCTCTTGAAAACTAGGGTTTTAAGACAAGAAAAAGAGATTTCATGGCTATCCAACTATAGCTTTGTTTAAAACATGGTAATATTTGCAAGAATATCAAGAATCAAGGATTTCCTAACATATAAATAGGATTTAGAATCAAAACATACATATATTTAATTCTTAGCCTCAATGGAAGAGAATAGGAAGAAACCCCTACCTTGCTCCTTAGTTTTTGTGTGAAGAACTAGAAGATTTGATCTTTCCCAACTTGAATCAACACCTTAATCTCTTGTTTTTCCCTTCCTTCTTCCTCTCTAAGCCTCTCAAGAGTTAGATTTGATGAAATGGGGTGAAAAGTGGAGAAAACACCCACAAGAGGTCTGGGACGTGAAGCCCCCGGCTTAGTGCGTCCGGACGCATGTTTCCTTGGGTCTGGACGCGTGTTTCTTCGCCTAACGTTTTGCGACATGCGTCCGGACGCGTGTCTATTCCCATCCGGACACGGGTGACAGTATACCCTCAACTTCCAGATCGATTTTGACCTATTTAGAAGCCGAGTCAGAAACTTTTCATTAAATACACTTTTGTAGCCCTTGAAGTCTAGTTTCTACTATCAAAAAATCAGATCAATCGGAATTATGAGTAAAGAGTTATAACTAAAATACTAAGATAGTGTCAAATTTCTTCCTATCTGAATTCTTTCTAAAATGTGTTTTAACTCCAGAATACACATAGTCTCCCTCTTGGAATTCCAATGATTTTCTTCTTCTATCCACATAGCTTTTCTGTCTACTTTGTGCCGTGCGTAGTCTCTCCCGGATGAGTTGAATTTTCTCCGTAGTCTCCTGAACAATTTTTGGCCCAAACAAGCTATTCTCTCCAGCTTCCAACCAACAAGTCGGGGACCTACATGGTCTTCCATACAATGCCTCATAAGGTGTCATGCCAATGCTAGATTGAAAACTATTGTTATATGCAAATTCCACCAACGGCAAATGATCACTCCAACTTCCCTTGAAGTCCAACACACAAGCACGTAACATATCCTCCAAAATTTGTATCACCCTCTCAGATTGGCCATCCGGTTGAGGATGAAAGGCGGTGCTAAAGTGCAACTCTGTCCCCATAGCTCATTGTAGACTTTGCCAAAATTGCGCCACAAAACGAGAATCACGATCCGACACAATAGAGAGTGGAACTCCATGTAATCTAACAATCTCACAGATATAAAGCTTGCTCAAGGTCTCTGAAGTGTCAGTGGTCTTCATACTCAAGAAATAAGCTGACTTGGTGAGTCTATCTATAATAACCCATACGACATTATGCCCTCATGACGTCCGTGGTAAACCAGACACGAAATCCATGGTGATGTGATCCCACTTCCACTTTGGGATAGGCAAGGACTGTAGTAATCCTCCGAGCTTTTGATGCTCCACCTTCACCTGCTGACACACCGCGCACTTTGCAACGTACTTGGCCACATCTTGTTTCATCCCTTTCCACCAATATTGACGCTTCATGTCTCTATGCATCTTGGTATTACCCGGATGTATGGAGAATTTTGAACGATGGCACTCACCCAACACTTCTTCTCTTACTTGGTCATTGTTTGGTACACATAGTCTTCCATGAAACTGTAACTCATCATTATGTATAGACCAGTGTTCAACAACCTCATTCCTCTCCAATCTACCCCGGATAATTCTCAACTCTGTATCTAATCGTTGCAACTCCACAATCCTTTGTCGGAGAATTGGTTGAGCTACAAGATTAAATAAACATGGTCGATCCTCTTGTCTATCCACCAATAAATCAATTTCCTCCAAAGCATCAATCATCTTCCACCTATTAATAGCAAGAACATTGATTTCACCCCGACACTTTCTGCTAAGTGCATCTGCGACTACATTAGCCTTCCCCGGATGGTAGTTGAGTGTGAAATCATAATCCTCAAGATATTCAATCCACCTTCTTTGTCAAAAATTCAAGTCTTTTTGTGTGAATATATAATTGAGGCTCTTATGATCAGAAAACACTTGAAACTTTTCTCCATACAGGTAACACCTCCACAACTTAAGAGAAAAAACCACGGCGGCAAGCTCCAAGTCATGAGTGGGATAGTTCTGCTCATAAATATTTAGTTGTCTCGAGCCATAAGCAACTACTTTACCTCCCTGCATTAGCACACATCCCAAGCCTCGTAACAAAGCATCGGTATACACATCGTATTCCTCCCCACTGCTCGGAATAATGAGGACAAGAATCTTTATTTTATTTGGTGCCTGGCTTGTGTTATTTAAAACTGGGAGAGATGATGATGCATTGGTTTTGCTGCTATGTTGCTGTTATTGTTTCTTGCAACTGTGCTGTGTTCTGTGCTGTAGTTTCTGTGACTCTTGTCAGAAATGCAGCTTCATTGAAGGTGTTATTAAGGATTAAATCCAAGTGATTTTTTCATTCTTGTAATCCTTCAATGATGCGCCAAATTGGTAAACATAATGTATACTTGTGAACAATGAAGTAGAATTAGTGGAGTCATGTCTTCTTTAATTTGTGCATCACCATTATGTCATGCAATGGATCATAGTGTACCCTTCCGCATCAACAACCAATCCATACACGAATATGTACATATGCAACATGTGTTTTAGAAGTATTCATTGTGCTTGAATGATTGATGTGTCCCAAAATTTACAGATATTTGTTCATGAAACAATTAGTGTACATTTCAGTCACCAGTCCACATTGTATTCCAATATATAAATACCGCCTACCTATGCACATTTCATTCACCAATCAATATTGTATTCCAATTTATACATCCCGCCTGACAAAGCACATTCTAGCTCCCAGGCAAACATTGTATTTCACTACATACATACCGCCTACCTAATCACATTCCATTCACAAGTCAACATTGTATTCCACTATATACATACCGCCTACCTAATCACATCACAAGTCAACATTGTATTCCACTATATACATACTGCCTACCTACTCACATTCTGGCTAATATACTTCTATATTTCCTCATTTCTATCCCTCGTTCTCGGGCCTTATGTATGAGTTTGTTCCAAACTTTGTTGTCAATGTGAGTAGCTAATGAAAAAATGAAGTTTATCCACATTTCGTTCAAATCTTCCTACGATCAAATGATACAAAGTGGTTAACTTAATGAGCTTTGAGGAGGGATATAAACAAATTATATAATTACAATTGCGACATGTCGTATGTTACATGTTATATAATTCACCTTAATGCTAAAGCCTGGAGAAAACACTGGAGCTAGGATCATCTGACAACAAACATTCCACAATCATATTCATTCCCCTGTCATGGGGCTCAAGGCGGGGCGGGCAAGGTGAATGTTCTCAAAAAAAGGTTGGTAGTTATCCTGTGTAACTTCAAGTACATCATCTAATTCAAATAGCACATTACGCACAACATTCAGCCGAATGAAAATATCGTCAAAAGGAAGTGGGTCCAACAAAAGAGCATTTTGTTCAGTGACGTCAATGACGCATAGATACCAATGGTCGTTGTTCTCGTTGATCGGGATGTATATCTAAATTTGTTTATACAGACAAACATTGTTGATAAGTGTGGATCAAGTTAACTAATGTTAGGTCTTTGAATTCAAAATGGATTAACAATATGGTTATTACACACCTTGTCACAGTATGTAAAATCTTTCACTATTAGCCACAGCCCGAGCCAATGCTTGTTGCTGAATACAACAATCAAAATTACATACACCTATTGTATGTAATTTTGTTTAAAAAAATTAGGTACTACCAAAAAATCCCAAAGTTCTTACCCAGAACCACGTGGGTAGGTACCACCTCTCTAACCCAGTTTTTGGATTTGTCTTATCTTCCTTAGATAACAAATTGTGAGCCAAGTCCACAACATGTGACATTCAACATAATGTATCAATGTAAAATGCAATTGGTATATTTTATGGTAACAACGTATGAATAAAAAAAAATCCCAAATTAACCAACCGAATCAAGTAACCACTGCTTTGGTAATAGTGTCATGTGGGAATGGCGTGCAGCATGGTCGTGTTCAAACCTAATTAAAACCTCTCTATTTTTTAAAAAAAAATCAAAAATTACACAAAAAAATAAGCGTACCAATACTTTCGATCACATTTTAATACATACTTAAAATTTATAAAGGGTTACATTTAAAATAACCATACCTCATGTCAAGATTCTTGTCAAATATGTAATTCAGAATCAATTGTTTATCTTCAGGATAAAGTATGTCTGCATTTTCATATTTCTCAACGTGCTTGGGAATACCCAAAGTGGAATCTGAAATCTGTTTACCCAACCTGCGACATTAAACTACCATTCAAGTTTGTCACATCCTCAACAATAAAACAAAATAGACCTTATGAATTTCAACAACTAAAGCACTATTACAAGACAATTTCAGTTTGTTAGCAGGATTATGCGGAGTCTTGTACACATCGATCGCTGTCTTGTTGTCATAACCATTCATGTGGTCACCGCCCTGTGCAAAGAGAAATTGAACATACACATGTAAAAAAAATGGATAATAAGAAATGATGTTATAACCTTAGGCATTAAATGTTTATGCATGGAATTGTCCCTTGGTTGAATATGTTCCGGGGGATTATTCACCTCCCTCTTGCCCTCTTTGTTATCATCCTTCTTCACCCCACGATGTTGTAGTTGAAGTGAGTAAAATATAAGTGAGGATAATGTATAGTGTAAGTAATACATTAATTTTTATGTGTGTTATACCTTTGGCTGTTCATATGGTGACATCACATATTTGCTTGGCCTCCGTTTAGAATCTCTTCGTAGCTACATTGGTGGGAATGATGTTTGGGGTGCATGAGTAAGAAGCCTCTTGCATGTCACAAACGTTATTCTGTTTGTAACCCACATTGTCAGTATTCAATGGCTGTCATCGTGCCTCCTGGAATGGTTTTGGTAGTGGGGTGCGGACAGCGACAATGAGTGTCCACATCCGGTAGTCCACATCCACTTCATTAAGGCAGTTGGCGTTTACATTTTCATTCAAGTAAATTTTATTTTTTTGCTCGTCAACTTGTCCAACCGCAGCATGATTGTCTATCTCTTCGTAATTTGATGGTTTCGGTGCATGGACCCATGAACATTTGCATCATGCTAACCATTGAGCCGACCATGCCAGTTAAGTTAACAATCGCATTCTCCATCCTAGACATTCTGGTCTCCCAGTCCTGCACATTAATACAAAATGATCAAGTGTCAATAACTATTATAAATCAATGTGATTTTAGTATCATGGTATATGCGTACCGGTGGTTTTTCATCTGATGTCAATATAGTTTGCTTCACTGCATGGGTGGAGTGTTTCCTAAAGTTTACTGTATCAACTAGTGGGGTCTATTCATGGTGTCGTCAAACACTTTGCAAGTAACCTCTTGATATGATAGTCATTTGGACTTATTCAACATGATTACATGTTTCTTAATTTCCTCATCCCCCCATGCAGCAATTCGAGGGTTGCTTCTACAAGGCGGTTGTTTTACAAACACCCCTTGTGGCGTGACCCGCTCCAGATATACTATCTACAATACAAAAATAAAATAGGTAATTCACTAAAAGTATTGTGAAACAAACACAACATAAAAACATTAAAAAATAAATTGATGCCTTACCATAAGAACAAGTAAACATCCACTAGCATTTTTATGATCATGTGTTTGATATTTTCGTACCCCTTCAACAATACCATCAAAAACAAATTTAGGCCAATTTCTCTTTCCTATAGAAGGAACATCTACGACAGTATGAAGATACCCACTGCTGATTAAAGTACACATGGTTGGGTATAGAAGATGTCCAATAAGAAATAGCACAAAATATATCCTAAACTCATTCAAAGCCACTTTAAGTACACAAAGTCTGCCATTCACGTGTCTCAACGGGATATCCTTAACTCCATTGAACAATGAATTCCAAATGCCATGAATTCTTTCACTGGACCCAGTAGTCTCCACGTCCAACACTTCATTTCTCAAATCCAAGACACATTCTACATCCATGGCTGATAACTAAATAGCTTCACCGTAGACATTTAATGTCAAGGATACAGGGTCGAACCGTTCAATCAACCATGCACATAAATCCCGCTTCAGTTCCCCACAATTGAGGCTCAATATCCCCCCAAAATCAAGTTCTTTTATTGCAGCTTTCTACTCATCACATAAATTTCGTATCACTTTTACAATTTTCCTAGGCGAACACCTTGTACCAAGCGTCCCCTTTGATAATTCGTCAAAACATAGACAGAAAAGTCAGTTGGAGAGGTGCAGTAAATGTAAACCATGCACATAAAAATTAACATCGACATTATATTTACCCGTACTGTCATTTTCCTAGAATTATCTTTCACACGATCATGTGACCTCTTCTTCCTCCTGGAATATGTACCATAATATGAAGTCTGAAATGTGATGAATATGAAATATATTCAACAATATAATCATATCTTACATTAGAAATATCGCCAAATTGGACTTCCCAAGTCTGGTGGCTTGCTACTACCCTGCAAATAACACATGTTGTATATGTCAAATAAATAAGTATATGCTACACATACACTTCTCTAAACCATTCAGAAATCTTTCTCAACACACTCACTCACCAACACATTCATTCACAACTATAACATCAATACCAGTATGTAAATGTTTGCAAGTATGACACACACAGAGAGGTCAAACACTGAAAATATACCATTTATAAAAAAATAACATTTCATATATTCACTACTAATTTTCTGATACCTTATTATGCATCTCCTCTTGGTCGTTAATCACAAAAAACCAATACTACCTCCAAATGAGGAGGAGTGTACACACTTCTACATAGACCAAAACAAACCTATTTTGGAATAATGAAAGGGGATACTTATGACCTCAAACCCATATTGGAAGGAATAAAAGGGATTGTGATGCAGAGGGAGGCACCGAAGTCGGAACAAAGAAGATAGAATCGAACGAATAGGGGACAGGTGATTTTGGAAGATAGAAAAAGGAGACCAATGACCTCAATGTTAAGATGATGGAGGGAGCTTGGTAATGATTTTTGGCGGGATTAAGAGGAAATAGGAGGGAACTGGTGTAGCTAGCTGTCACAAACTGATTGGTTGGTATGGAATTAAACACTAAACAACGTCACTTGGATTCGTCTGGCAAAAAAAAAAACATGATCGATCGAACTCATACACGATCGATCGAATAGTTTCAGACTACCCACAATTATATCGCTAATATGAGGGGATTGAACAACCATTATTCTACTACAACACCTCTACATTGATCTATCGCGAAATAAATTATCGATCACGAAGTTTCAAAATGCTATTGATCCATCGAATTAGTAACTGATCAATCGTAATATTAAAAATATGATATAAGATCGATCATTTTTCACTAATCGATCTCTAACTTTCAGAATGTGACCAATTTATACACTTGACCGATCGATCAAAATAATAATTGATCGATCTTTAACTTTCAGATAAAAACACGATCGATCATTATTCAATGATCGAATAATCCCTTACACTATCGCAACAAAACCTTAAAATCTCGTATGATGCTATTAACGCTCGTAAATTTTTCGACTTTATCTTAAATTTTTTCATACAATTAGTAAATACCCCTCTCCACTTGTAAGATAATCCACAACTGTGGTTATCTCACACCAAAATAATGGTGAATATACCTTAATTACTGAGAACTTGTTCACATCGGTTGTACATATTTAATTACAAGACGTAAATTTTCCTTTGTTGTATGTACTTAACCATCCCAAAGTTATCCATGTTTGTCGTAACTCCGTCGTCAGATGTTTTAAATATTCTCATTCACCTCGTAACTAAATCCTTACCTTTCATAAAATCACCTACAAATCTTGTCAAATATACCATACATGTAGTAAACACTCATCTACACTTGTAAAATCATCCAGAAATTTGATATCTGAGACAAAAAATAATGGTAAATCTTCATCAACAACTTGTAATTTCTTCAAAAAAGAAGTATAAATTTCATTTTTTGCTTAAATTTTCCTTTTCTACATTAAATCTATCCATTATAGTGGTAAATCTATGAATTTCTATTTCACCACATTCGTATTAAAACCCACGATAATGAATACCACTGATTTTATATATTTACCTATAAGATTGTAATATTAACCACTTTTGTCATAAACTTAACCAACTTAAAACTAAAATGTATCAACTGAGCTCGTAACATCATCCAAAACAATTCGAACAAAAGCTTCAACTCTAGTAAAATGTTCATTAAACCACGTAAATATATGCATCGGAGTCATAAATCCTTCACCAATGTTTTAATGTATCCAATCTGTCTCGTAATTATATCCTTAACAATCATAAAAGTATGCACAATTATTATAACTTATTCATACAGGTAGTAAATACCCCTATCCACTTGTAAATTCATTAGCAAAATTGGAATTTCGCATCACATAACTAGTAAATCTTACTCAACTACGTGTAACTTAACCACAAATAACGTAATAAATTTCATTACTGACGTATATTTTTCTTTGCTATATGAAATCTAACCATGGTGGTGGTAAATTTTTGTCTTACTGATTGATCAATCATATTTAATGATCGATCAAGGACTAAGAAATATCGTAAACTCTACCATTGAACTAGTAAATACTGTTTTCCACTTGTAATTTTATCCACAAAACTGGTATATCTTCTTAGATTAGTTGTAAATTATTCACAAATTAAGCACACATCTGTGTATTCTGATCGATCGACCATATTTAATGATCGATCAAGGACTAGTAAATTTCGTAAACTCTATCATTGAACTAGTAAATACTGCTCTCCACTTGTAATTTTATCCACAAAACTGGTATATCTTCTTGGATTAGTTGTAAATTATTCATAAATTAAGCACAAATTTGTGTGTTACTGATCAATCGATCATATTTAATGATCGATCATTGACTAGTAAATCTCGTAAACTCTATCATTGAACTAGTAAATACTGCTCCCACTAGTAATTTTATCCACAAAACTGGTATATCTTCTTGGATTAGTTGTAAATTATTCACAAATTAAGCACACATCTGTGTGTTCTGATCGATCAATCATATTTAATGATCGATCAAGGACTAGTAAATATCGTAAACTATACCATCGAACTAGTAAATACTTCTCTTCACAAGTAATTTTATCCACAAAACTGGTATATTTTCTTGGATTAGTTGTAAATTATTCACAAATTAAGTACAACTCTCGTAAAAAACATTCACAACTCTCGTAATTATTACTTTCTTTAT
Source organism: Ilex aquifolium (assembly GCA_951799425.1). NCBI lineage: Eukaryota > Viridiplantae > Streptophyta > Magnoliopsida > Aquifoliales > Aquifoliaceae > Ilex > Ilex aquifolium. The sequence goes on along the minus strand of OX637391.1, from coordinate 43,701,380 downwards.
AGTAACAATACCCATTTGTTATTATTTACGCAAATGTAAACAATCTATTTAAGTTGTAAATATTCCCTTCATTATAGTAACAATATTGTAGTATAGTTTAATAAAATTTCATATTTAATGATCGATCAAGGATTAGTTAATAGCGTAAACTATACCATTGAATTAGTAAATACTGCTCTCCACTAGTAATTTTATCCATAAAACTGGCATATCTTCTTAGATTAGTTGTAAATTATTCACAAATTAGGCACACATCTGTGTTCTGATCGATCGATCGTATTTAATGATCGATCAAGAACTAGTAAATATCGTAAATTCTACAATTGAACTAGTAAATACAGCTCTCCACTAGTAATTTTATGCATAAAACTGGTATATCTTCTTGGATTAGTTGTAAATTATTCATAAATTAAACATACATCTGTGTGTTCTGATCAATCGATCATATTTAAGGATCGATCAAGGACTAGTAAATATCGTAAACTATACCATCGAACTAGTAAATACCATCGAACTAGTAAATACTTCTCTCCACTAGTAATTTTATCCACAAAACTGGTATACCTTCTTGGATTAGTTATAAATTATTCACAAATTAAGTACAACTCTCGTAAAAAACATTTACAACTCTCGTAATTATTACCTTCATTATACTAATTACCTTCATTATAGTAATTATTTACACAAATGTGGTAAACAATCCACTGAAGTTGTAAATATTCCCTTCATTATAATAACAATATTGTAGTATATTTTAATAAAATTACTAGTTATCATAATGTACTATCTGACAAGTCATTTCAACGTCTTGTCTTGTCTACCAACCGGTAACCAATAGGTAACCGGTTACTCTTTTGGAAAAAAAAATTTTTTGAAAGGACACATTAATCAACGGTTCACTTTTGTTGTTAGATGAATCTACGGTGGACATTGATTTTTCGGTACCATACCAAAAAACCAAAGGATGTACCGTAGTCTAGTCCACCAAATATATGAGAAAATATAGTGTTTATCCGACATCATTGATAGTGATCAATGATGTACATTAATTATAAAATATTATATATTTTTAATAAAAATTATTGTCCATTATAAAAGTCAGGATTTTCTTAAAAAAAAAAAAGTGAGAATTACACTCAGGCCCTTAAAGTTTATCACTTAATCATTCAGACTCCCAGACATTTGAAATATTACACACAGATTCTCTAAAGTTTGTACGCATGTATACTTAGACTCCTACCGTCAATGTCTGTTAATATATCCGTTAATAAATTATACTCAGACCCCCTAAAATTTGTAAACGTATAATACTTAGACCTTTAAAGTTTAGAATATTATATTTAGATAAAAAATACTCCAATCAAAGATAGAATATCAAATATTTTAAATTTTACAAAAAAAATTTATGTTGTTTTATTGTATCATTTATTGCAATAAAATCAAAAATAAAAATCCAATTTTTTTCTTAAAAATTGTAATTAGTATACAAATATACTATCTATTGGAGTAAAACTAAAAAAATCAAAGAAGGGGTCTAAATCATTTATTATAGCACATAAATTTGACAATCAAAATTCATGTTCTACTATGTCATTTATTAAAATAAAATAAAAAATAAAAAAATAATTTTTTCTTAAAAAATTATAATTAGTATACAATTATACTATCTATTGGAATAAAATTAAAAAATCAAACAAGGGATCAAACTATAATGGACACAATATCTTCTAACTTTAATTGAGGTAATTTGGTCGTTTAAACTACCAAATTAAATTCTAATATATAATATAATTGTATACTAATTATAATTTTTTAAGAAAAAATTAGATTTTTATTTTTGATTTTATTTTAATAAATATCATAATAGAACATAAATTTTAATTGTAAAAATTAAAATGTTTGATATTATATCTTTGATTGAAGTATTTTTTGTCAAAATATAACATTTTAAACTTGAATAGTCTAAGTATTACACGCCTACAATCTTCAGAAGGTCCGAGTGTAATTTACTAACGGATATACTAATAGACATTGACCATAGGAGTATAAGTGTTACGCGTATATAAACTTTGGGGGACCTATGTATAATATTTTAAATATCAGGGATTTAAGTGATAAGTGACAAACTCCGAAAGATCTAAGTATAATTCTCCGAAAAAAAACTTGTGTTCAATTGACCGTGTCACCTGGTTCCTTATAAGCACTAAATATTTGACCGTGTCACCTGGTTTCTTATAAGCACTAAATATTTTCTCCTCAATATTGGTAAATTGTGTATGAAATTTTTGCATCACTTTATTTGTATCAAATTATGTCAACCAATTATATTCATAAAATATTGAATATTTAACGAGAATTCATCAGACCATTAATTTAATACGCTACATTAATTTAGGATAAATATTTGAGATAGAAATTTCATGTGTAAATAAATTTTAGTTTGGAAAGTTTACTTATTGATCACTACTATACGAATCCATCTATCATCCGATCTTGCAATTTCATTTTTTTTTTACCTTCAGAAAAAATAAAGAAAAAAAGAAATTTCATGTATGTAGCACTACTCCCTCATTAGTACTAGCACTAATAGCATTCAATATGATTATTGTCATGACAAAAAAAAAATGAAATCAAATTGAAAGATCAAATGATAAATTAATATAATAATGTTTGATGGGACAAGAATCGACGCTCATATCAAGACACGACACGTGGAATTTGTGAATTCTGCACCGAGAACATTCGAAACCTTGAGAAGGACACTGAGGGATCGTTTGGTAACGTTTTTGTTTTCGCATCTTGAAAAAAATTAAAACAAAGATAATTTTTGTCTCTGTTTTGTTATAAACACTAAAACAGAAAACATGTTTGAAAGTCATTTTTGTCTATCAAATTATGAGAATAAAAACAAAAAATATGTTTGGTAACTAATTCAAATTTTATCCTAAATATGTATGGTATCTATTTGGCAATTAAATCCCAAATCAACACAACACACACGCACAGATTTTCTGCCAAAACAACATTTGATGCCTATTGTTTTCCATTTCCAGCAATTTAAGAGAAACGAAGCTCCTTTTTTCGGATTACCTTTTCTCAGTAATCTTTCTAATAAAGTCATTTAAATAGACAGTGGCAGAAGGGAGTGATTACAAGATCAATCCTCCTAAGACCATGAGGTCCTTGCATCTGAGTTGGCACGACATGCTGTTGTTCTCAAAGTTGATGATTGGGTCTTCTGTCATGGTGGCCTATATGCACAGATCTGTGCATATAGACACATATCTGTGCATATATATGCACAGCTTCTGGGTTTCACAGAGAAGAGGGAGAGAGGAGAGAGAGAGAGAGAGAGGGGCAGCGATGGGGAGGAGAGAGGTAGCGATGGGTTTCTTTGTATCGCCTGGTGGTCTGCTACAGAGAAAGGAGAGAGGAGGGAGAGAGGAGAGAGACAGAGAAAGCGAAACGATGGGGAGGAGAGAGGGATGAAATGGGTTTTTATAGGTCAACAAAAATAAGCCTTGTTTTGCTGTTAAGAGGAGTCGAAGTCCGGATCTCATTAATTCCTAAACCTTTTTTGCGCGTGTTGTCTTTGTTTTTGGTGTTTTTTGGAACATCTTTTTTTTGTTCCCATTTTTTTGTCTTTGTTTCCAAACTACTAATATAAAACAAAAACAAAAACAGTACTCAAACATATTTTTGTTTTCATTTTTGACAAAAATTGAAAACAAAAACATAAAACACAAGACAAAGACAGTTACCAAACAACCCCTGAGTTTATAGGCATCCCCTTGAGGCATATGGAGTCATGGAAAGGCGAACTGTCCCAAGTTCGAGTAGTAAATGTTGACTAGACACATGGGACCCCCTAATGCGACATATAGCAAAGACACATCACACCGAGTCGCACATATTCCAAGAAATCCAATTAAATGCATGACCCTTTCTGACATGGACCAATTCAGGGCAATTGCATTTGATGCTCGGTGCATGTCTTATAAATGTTCGGCTCAACTCATTTAATACCTGATATCAGGCATTAAATGCGAGGGTCGTGTGCACAGAAATATTGGTCCCCTAACCAGGGTAATCATTACGAAGTTTGACTCCGAGTGACTGCCGACCTCCCCCAAGTCTAGTGAATGTGCAACTTGAGGGAGGCAATAGCCATTGATTGTTAACCTTGAGGGTGTACTACCTGTTGGTTTGATGTGACTGACCAAATGTCATGTTATTATTTCCTTTCATGGTATAAATAACTTAAATGATTGAGTCTCAGGTACGCAAGCGAAACTAAACCAACATAGTGCATACAATCCTTTCTTTGCACACTGACTAACTTAAGATTCAGTCATTGAGCTTGTGCTGGAGTGTATGTCGGGTTGAGAATTATCCATTTCTTCCTCTAGATCGACAGAAGAATTGGCAGTGTCTCTTTTTTGTTGGAAGATCCTTCCTTTTGCTTTGCCTAGAGCGATGTTCCATCGGTAACAAGAGTTGAGTTTTTTCTGCCTTTGTTCTGGCACGGGTTATTAGAATTGACTCCTCGACCAGGTCTGCTGACTTGCCAGTGGGAGGAGTCATGATGTATTTAGTTGCCATTGTTGTCTGGCTTGTTGGATTTTTGACTTGAGAGATGAAAGGAATAGAGTGTCCCACCGAGCATTCCAAAATTTGTAATGATAAATTTTGTGTGTAATATAACACAGAAGTAATGTCAAAATTACAATTGTTAATTTGAATAGAAAAGTGGTGTTGACTCTCTTTGTCGTACTTCTCACGTGCACTGTCCTCTGATTCTCTCTGATTCTCGGTGGATTTAATGATGACGAGGGCCTGATTAACATGTTTCTCGATCTTTGATTTAGTGTTGACTTTGGTGGATTTAGTGAAGATAAGGTCTTGACCAGCGTATTCTTCAATCTTTGATTTAGTGATGCTTTGATAGATTTGTTAAAGACAAGAGTCGGATTGAAGTGATTCTCGTTATTCGATATTTAATTTGGCGGATTTGTTGAAGACGGTGGTCGAATTGACATGAATCTTGTTCTTCGATCTTTGACTTAACTTTGACCAATCTTCTCGTCGTTCTTTGTGTTGAATGACTTGAAGATGATTTGAATCTCTTGAAGAAGGACCTTGGCGGCGTTTCTTCTCCTTAGAGATGGATTTGCAAGACTTTAGTTGGAGGTAGACTCCAGTAGAGCTTCACTGCTAATTTTTCCTTCTTCTCCTGAGATGGACTTGGCTAAGCTTTCTTGATTTTCCATCTTCCTTCACTTCTCCTACTCTTCTTTTTTTCTCTTGGCCCCTCTTCTTGGCCTCCCTAGACCCCTATTTATAGTGTTGAGAGTAGTTATCTATATAAGGGTATTTTACCTAAACATCCTTATATGGGCTTAGGGAGTGGGCCACCCATTTATGGATTTTAGTTAATTTAAGCCCAACGAATTTACTTTTAAAAGTTTGTTTAATTTGGGTCTATGGAATTTACGTCCATTTTAATTTAATTTAAGTGAAAATTGGGTGTGAGTCCCCCTATATGGACTTGTTTGGACTTAAGTCCGGCAAGGAAACTTATAAGGGGCTAAGTCCATTTTTAAAATTATGTCTAATGAGTTAAGTCCACTTTTTTTTTTATCCCTAAAACACCCTTAACGGTGTTAATTATGGTCAATTATGGAAAGTCATGTATTACATTTGAGATATATCTATATATATATATATATCAACAGAAAATTCAGTTTTTATGGAAACTGAATATATCATTTTTTAAGGCTTGAATCACGGCAAAAGTTGTGGTATTTTAATTCAAATTCAGATACTAAGATTTCATTAACAATTCAAATTCAAATTCAAAATCTGAATCACATAAAAATCGTTGGCTGTTGTACAAAATTTTAACGTTTTTGAATCTTTCCAGGAAATAACCGCTGGTCTGCTTCTCCATATCACACGGATACTTCATATTGTGTTTGGCAGGAGTTTCGAAGGTGATAGCAGTAGGAGTTTCGAAGGTGATACCAGCAGGAGTTTCGAAGGGATACCAATGGGAGTTCGATTTTTTCTGTGAGTGCTGTCTAATCTACTAGTTCGGATTTTTCTGATCTATTTTCATTTTAATTTTATTTATGTACATAATATGATTAACATTGATGCTTTCACAATTTACGTATAATGAAAGTTTATTGCCGGAATTTCGATATTTCTCACAAGAAGATACATTTGAAAGTTATTTACCGGAATTATTATTAATTAATTTTCGTTTTTCCTTTGTACTTGCTGAAATTCAATGTTACTATGCATTGAATGTATTGTGACGTTCATCAACCGTTTTTTTTTAAAAAAAAATTATGTTTTAAGTTCTATTTCTCATGTTACTGTTCTGTTATAATGAAATTAGAATTTTTTTCATATTTTCATTTTACATTTATATTGGTTTGCTTGGTTTTAACAGATGGAGGATAACATATTGGTATGTTGCAAGTATTGTTCTGAGACTGTTGTGCTAAGAATTACAATGAATTCCACATTTGATGATGTGTTACTTGGGGTGTGTGACAATTGGAATGGGTTGAGTTCTAATTGTGTTTTACTGTCGTACGCTATTCCTGGACATCCGAATTGCGTTTTGCAAAATGATCATGATGTGATAAACATGTTTTTAATTGCACGATCTGTACAGTTGAATTTTGTTGAAGTTACTGTTGTTGTTAAAGGGAATGTGGTTCGTGATTTTGAGGGTGGGGAAGTGGTGGAAAGTTCTGAATTTATTGTTGACCCTGTTGGTTACGAGGTTGATCTTCTCCCTCGTTTTTGTTCTCACAATGAGAAGGTTTTGTTGACTGATGGATGGTCGAATGGAATAGTAGAGGTTGGTCAGAAGTTTGAGGGAGGAATAGTTGAGTTTCGGAATGCTTTATGCAAATATGCAATAGAGGTTGGTTTTCAGTTTAATTATGTGAAGAATGAAAAAACAAGGATGAAGGCTGAATGTGCCATGAAATATTCTGCTGGGTGTGAATGGTTTGTTGTTGCTACTCTCCAGCGGATAAATGGATGGCTTTACATTAAGAAATTAAACAATCAGCACACATGTGGTTTGGCTGCACGTACGACAAAGAACAAAAGATTGACTTCTAATTTGGTTGGAGGTCTTATTGTTGATAACGTCCGACAAAAACCTGACACACGACCAATTGATGTGAAAAGTATATTTCATACAGATTATGGGCTGACCATATCGTATGATCAAGCTTGGATGAGTGTTGAAAAAGCAAGGGGTATGCTGTTTGGGGATCATTCGTTGTCATACCAGCAATTACGGTGGTATGTACATGCTGCTAATGAAAGCAATCTAGGTAGTCATTTTGTGTTGGAAGGTGATTCAGACTCACAACGTTTTAATAGGTTGTTCATGTCATTTAAGGCATGTATACATGGATTTAACTATTGTCAACCCATATTGTTTATTGATGGTACATTTTTAAAGGGTAGGTATAAATGCATTATTTTGTCTGCAACTGCAAAAGATGGCAACCAAGGTGAATTTTTTGTTGGGTTAATTTGGTGTTACTGATTTTATTTAACTGTTAAATTTTAATATTTTGCTTGTATGTTACTGTTTGTTGATGTTACTGTTTGTGTTGGTATATGTATTGCAGGTTTGTTCCCCTTGGCTTTTGCTGTTGTTGATTCAGAGAATGAGTGTAATTGGCGTTGGTTTTTAGAGCAATTAGCTGAGATTGTTGATAATACTAGGGAACTAACCATTATGTCTGATCGCAACGTTGGCTTAATGGAAGCAATGCCAAAGGTGTTCCCAACGGTGCACCATTCTTTCTGTCTACAACACCTAAAAGCAAATTTGAGAGATAAGTATAGTGGGGGTCGCTTTACACATGTGTTTCGTGAGCGTATGATTTTTTTGTTTACATTGTGTGCTTATGCTCCAACAGAGGCATTTTTCAACGAAAAGCTTGATGCGTTTCGAAGTGAAGGAGGAGCCATTGCTGATAAGTTCCTGGAAAACCTTCCGTTTGAGAAATGGACGAATGCATTTTTTAAGGGGCGACGTTATGGGGAGATGTCTTCAAATGCGGCAGAGTCATTCAATGCTTGGATCACAAAGTCACGTCACCTACCTGTCACAAGTTTGATTGACACAATAAGGGGGCAGATCATGAACCAAATGGGGTGCCGCTTGAATGCATCGTCACAGTGGAACGGCATTAATTGTCCAAATATTGAAACCAAACTTCAAGCTGCTTTCACTGAGTGTCGTTCCTGGTTTGTTAGGGTGTCATCAAGTCATGTTTACGAGGTTAATTCACATCATTCAGTGATTGTAGACATTGAGAGTTGCACGTGCTCATGCCACCAATGGCAGATCAACGGTTTACCATGTGCCCATGTTGTGGCTGTAATTCAAAAGAGTGGAAGAAACATCAATGAGTTTGTTGATTACTTTTATCAGGTTACTACTTACAGATTGTGTTATTCTGAGCCTATACACCCAATTCCAACACTCGGTCGTCCTGACTTTTCAGCGGTTGACGTTGATATGTTGCCACCATTGTCAAAAAAACAATCAGGTCGTCCAAGGAAGCGTAGATTTAGGTCTAGGGGTGAGCTTGTTAGGAAAATTCATTGTGGCCGTTGTGGCCGTTTAGGTAGTCATAATAAGAAGACTTGTAACGAGTCATTGTAATATTCCGTATGTTTATTTGGAATAAGATGTTACTTTATTTTTTTCAGTTTTTCCAGTTTATCATGTCACACATTGTGAACTGGTCGGGTTGCATGATATGATTTTTTAATAGTGTAGTGTTATCATCGCATGTTCAATATGTGTTTCATGTTATTGTTAATGTTACTCCAATGTTACTAGTTAATGATCATGTGGCGATGAAATAATGTTACTTATTAACAAGTATTTTGTGTGATTGCTTACTTTGGATAAATTTAAATCAATTTAATACACGTTACTTTGGTTTTGATAATCTAGCATGAATAGTTTTCAACATTTTTACAAATTAATTGTACAAACCATACCCAGCCATGTGTATAACAACATTCACATTCCACTAACAACATCATTCCAGCATTCTAGAAACATATAGACTGGCACAATTTTTATACATTTTACTGTTTGGGTTATTATTTCAATAAGAATGTGGACAGAGTTTCCTTTGTTCGGCAAACATTCCATTAAAATTAAATATCAACATGTCAACAATTACAATCAATTTCTAACCAAATATCAACCACTCAACAATTACAACCAATTTCTAGGGCAAATATCAACCACCCACCAATTACAACCAATTTATAAACTATCTAGCAATTAGTCTAACCAATCCTGAAAACAGCCTACAAATGAATAGCTACCACCCACAACAGAACTGCCTATTTGTCATGGTATCTCTTTCTCAATCTTGATCTTGTCTTGTAGTCTTCAACAGTCCATGCATTCCTATGGTTTATGAAGGTAGACACCATATCGATTCGTAGAGCATTAAGTTGCGGTGGTTTCAATTTATCTTCTATGTGTTGTCCACGAGCAAGCTGCTGCATTAAGTAACACACGTACAATCCGCAGTCGACCCTGCATTCATGTATTTTCGTTAATGATATTTAATTTCAAGACATTAAATGTACAATATTTTTATTATTTACATACGTGTCAGCTCGTTGTTGAGGGCATTTCTCAAATGAAGATATTGGACATTTGATGTCTTGTGTACTGACAACAATATCATCATTTGTCTTCAATGACTTCCTTTGTCCTTCTTTGGATGCCGACTCCACATAGTCTTTCTGCCATAATACAATGTTGTTATTTTTGTACAACAAAAATATATCAAACAATATGGGTTGTTCAGATTTTAATAACTTACCAATATTTTTGCATCCTCGAAAAACTTGTCCATAATTCCACTTCGCGGTTTCAAAGAGTTGTAATTCATCCATTCCCCTACTTCTATATCTAGTACAAGCAAGGTTCAGTGGAATGGCACGGGCTGGGTGCCCTGTGCATCTGAATTCATTGGAAACACTAAGAATGGACAAACTTTCCCCATGTTAAGGTTGTTGTATATCTCAACCTGCCGTGATGGTTTTTGTTCCCCAACCGTTACGAATGTCTACATGTTAATCAGTGGTAACCCATAAATTTTAGATATTTAACAATGTCAATATATAACAATAACACATATGTTTTTTATACAGTAACATTCATGTTACTATATTAATATGGGGGATTCCATTCAATTCTAAGTAACACTACTGATATTGTATTCGTGGTAGTATAGTAACATGCATGTTACTATACCCACTGTATCTGATTCGCTATTCCAGTAACTAAGAAATCAATGTATATTACACAATCTCACCCAGCACAGACTGTTTTCTTACATGTTACCATAGTAACACAATCACAGCAGTGTTATACTAGTTTTATTCCTAGTAACACGAATGTTACTGTATTTATGTTACTATAGTGACATGCATGTTACTATACTCGTAATTCTATTTCAAAATTCCATCAATCTAGAATTCAAACATAGATCGAACAAACTCACCCAGCACAGACTGTTGAAAAAGAAACATTTGCAATTTGCTTCCTCCATCAGTATTTCACCCCAACAATCAATCACCTGTGTGATAACACGATTCTGTTAAATAAAAAATATTCAAGTATTCCGAATTTAGTTTAAATTGAAAAGAGGCATGGTACATTACAATAACAACATCTTACGAGTAATTCTATTGCAAATTCATTGAGTTCTTATTTTACATTTAAAATCAACAACAACCCCTACACTCAAATTCCATAAACTATGTAACATGTACAGTAACATACTCCACAGTAAGATGTACAGTTCCATAAACTATGTAAAGTGCTCTCACAGTAACATTAGAAAATACAAAGAGACCAAACCAATCAATTTCGAATGTATAACACAAAGCAAAAAAAAAAACAAAATCATAATACCCAAAACTGTTATATAGTAACACAAAAATCTCAATTTGATCATAGTAACACTAACAAATAAACTGAATCATAACATCAAACAAACACAATTCAATAAATTCATTTTTGAATATACGATTGATTCCATTTCAAATTCAATGAGTTCACATTATACATTTAAAATCAAACAACAACCCCTACACTCAAATTCAATGAACATTAACATGTTTACAGTAACATCAACATGTTAGTAACATCCACAGTATCCAAGCACATCCATACATTGAAAATATTAAGTCATTTTCTTATTTATCACACAGTAACCTGTGGAGTTTCAATGCACTCTTGAAATTAAGAAATCAATTTTTCAGGTTAAGACACAGTAACATGATATATTTCATGTTACTGTGCACCAATGGTTTTCGAATATCTTGAACAACGCATAAAGCAAAAAAAAATGAATATTTTCATCCCAAAATCTATATTGTGTTCAAAGTAACATCTAATTTTGAATGATTATAGTAAACATACAATTTTAAAATTGAAAATTAAAAAATTCCCAATTGTAACACACTGTGTGAGGTTACTCCTCACACAGTAACCTCATATATCTCACATAAACACAACCAACGAATTTTAACTGTCAAACACATCAAAAAATATCAAAAACAAAATACATAACACTTTTATTTTAGTAACAATGAATCTCAATTTTAATGTTATTAATGCAAAAAACCAAAAAAAAAAAAACTCAGATGACAGTAAGAACGACACATCAGGCAATGAGTTTCCTAAAACCCTAAAATAGACATCAACATTCATCATAAACCACATACCTTTTAATCTTTTTATGAATCCCAAAGATTGTTGATGATGATTTGAATGCCGAGACAGCAACAATAACTTATTCAATGGAGTACAGATTAAACTTTGAAGAGGAGATTCGGATATTCGAAATTTGAATAGGATTGGTTTAGGTAATGACAGTAACCGGTCTTGGAGAAGGAATCTATGGAAGATTTGAGGAATAGTGCCGGATTTCAAGGCTAGAAGGAAGGGGAAGTTTCGGTTTACAGTGAGGAATTTAAAGGGTTTTACCGTCTGGGAAAGAGACGGCAAAATGGATGCCGTTTATGTTTTTCTAAAAAATAAGGGTACAATAGTAAACTTGTCAAAAAATGGACTTATAATCAAATAAGTTTCCTTGCAGGACTTATCTCCAAACAAGTCCATCTAGGGGGACCGGCCTCCAAATTTCCCTTAATTTAACAAGCCGTGTTAATTACATTTGGGCTTTTAATATTTGGGCTATGGAAATTAGGTCCAATTTAATTTAATTTGACAAGCCTTGTTAGTTGTTACTTAAATTAGGGCTTGTATTATTTAGGTTATAGAATTTTGGTCTAACCCAATGTAATTTATCTAATTGATTTGAGCTCAATTATAGATATTAATTTGGTAATTTTTTAATGTCTACAACCCCATTTCAAGATCTACGATAGGATTACCGATCCCGAAGGCCATCTCCAGCGATATAAACAGCTACAAACCACCGGCTATATGCCTAGTATTCTTGATGAGTCTCGGAGACACCTCTATGAAGTTAAATGAGAGCTTACTCCCCGAGAGTGTCAGCTTCATCAAATAAACATTCACTCTTATCAAATTAACACTCAAATTTATAAAATTAATGCCTAATAAATATTAAATTTCATTAAATTAACATCAAATTAACCTTTAGTTCTATCATATTAATATTCAATGTTATCAATTTAACATTCATAATATCATTTATTTACATTAATTCTAAATTAACATGTAATCTCATTAAATCGACACTACATACATTAACATTCAATTTTATTAATTTAACATGTAATTTTTATTAAATTAAATATTATTTCTTTAAATTAACACTAATTTTGTTAAATTAACATTCCATTTCATGACCTTACCCAAAAAAGTGATATTCCTACTAACCAAACCCCAACCACCCCATAATAACATCCATAGAGTGTTAACCCTTACTCCTTAACTGTGGGTTCGTTGCGTCCAAAAACATGATAATCTTATTCTAAAAAGTTTTAAGTGTATTTATTTTTTATTAAAGATAATATTACTATAATCTCAACCTACTAATTAATTTATAATTTCTTGAATCTTCATAGGAATCAAAAAAACTCTACAACTCCATCTTCTTCTTTCTTCGTCTTCTTCGTCTTTGTCTGAATTTTATTTTTTTTAGGAAATTGTCTTCATCATTTTTCTCATTTACCTACTGAATGGGTAGCCGATAAAAGGTAAAATAATATTTTAAATTTCATCAATGGTTGTAACTCATTCGTTATGGATCAATGGTCCATGTTCATTTTTTGGTACCATACCGAAAAAAATAAAAATCGTTACAGTAGACAAACCCTTGTTTGTTATATACCTAGGCTAAAATAGATGACGTGTTGTAAACATGTTTGAAAGTTTAACCTGAATCAATTAGATTATTATATAAGTTTAGTGAGTTCACCACTTTATCGACTAAATCATTTACGATTAGGCTTAACTCCTGTTAATTTCATATAGATTTCGTGTCAATTGCATGGGTCAAGTTAAGAATTATCATGCCTACTTGCAAAAAACTCATAACCCAATATTTTAAAAAAATCACTAAAAGAAATTGGAGCACATCTAATTAGCAAGTATGGATAAAAGATCATACCTATTTCCTTTTCCTCCCAAACCAATTAAACTTCCTTATCAACAAGCAAACCTATATTTGGGGAGAAAAAAACATTTAAATTATATAAAGCATAAAAAATAACTAGTAATCAACTAATATATTAACGCCATGATATGCTTTCTATCAGAAACCTGAATACTGAGGACGCATATCTCAAACGTGTCGTACGATAGTCTTGAAATCAAATTCAGAACCCTTCGCAACAAGTACGAATCATTACAAGTTAGACAAAGATTACTATTTGAACTAATCAAGGGCTTTATTTCCCAACAAGAAAAGAAAGCAGTTTAAAAACTGGAGCTTGATTTTTGAATTCACGCATAAAATGCACGGACTTCCTGATAATGTGGCCAGTTTAATTTAATAAGTTTTTTTTTTTGGGTCAGAAATGCTCTAATTGGTTGAAACGAGAAAAATAAAAGTAATAAATTACTTGCTATCACAGTTAGACCCACGAATATATATGGATCAAAATTAGTTGGTTGAAGACCCAAAACATCACAGAAAAGACTCGTCGACCCACTCTACACCCAAGGTCCCAAACACAAGCCAATAGACACACAAAATGCCAAATACACAAAGACAGCACACGCACATGTAGAATTACGTGAGACAATTATACGAAATAATTACCATAAAACTACGATAAATGTTACTAATAAAGAATACAATATAAAATGATAACATATCAATAATTAAAATTACGACATTGGAATTCATATGCTAATTTATGAATCAAAATCAAGGAATTGTTAAGCACAAATAGATATAAATCGAAATAATTGCGTAGTAAGTACCAAAAGTGGACTTCCGAAGAGAAAAAGATAGATTTTTAGAGACTCCTCTTTTAATTTTATGATGGATCAGCACCAAAGAGTCGGAGTGGTGGTGGTGGTAGAGGGAGAGAGAGAGAGAGAGAGGTGGTCGTGGTGGAAAAATGGAAAGAGAAATGCTAAGTTATGCATATATTTTGTTCGAGATAAACTAGGGAAGCCTGATTAATCAAAATAGTGGTACAAATTATTAGAGTGGTTCTCAAACACCACACTAGTCCTTTGGTCCGAGTCAGAGAGAAGAGAGAGGTTTCTTTACACTTCTTAGGAGCAGGAAAATCCAAGTAAAAGATTTGATGGGAACAACACAATATCATCACAAGAATCTGTGACACGTAATAGTTTTGATAGAGAGAACCTTATCAGTTACTGCTTATCCAAAAAGTAAGGGTACCATACTGAACAAGATTCTGATGGTATTATTGGATTCGAATTCCCGCTATTATTTATTTTTTTTAATACAGTCCATATGAGTTATATGTATAAAATTTTAAATTTTAATTAACAAGATTTTTTTTTATGAAAAAAATTCTTAATAATTCTTAATACTCCACCAACAACAAAATGAATGAAGAAACAAAAGAGAGATTTGATGTATAAATTATAACTATAAAAGGAATGATCGATCTTATAAAAGTTATAAGTTTTAAATTTCAAGTTACATATTTTATACGTAAAATTTTAACTGATAAAGAGTATTCATAATTGAACATAATATTTTATGATCAATCATAAATTATCTCAAGCAGTTGTAACGTCACTTCAGAATTACCTTTTTGTGTATATTTATAAATTAGGATAAGGTTATGTTATGGTAATATATTTTATAAGTTTTTTGATAGAATATTGAAAAATAAATTTTTGTCATAAATTTTGTTTTACGCTATTTGTGATCATTGAACATAATAATTAAGTAGAAGTGTTGAAGTTGTCCTTTGATCAAAAAAAACATAATAATAATTAATTAAAGTATATTAAAATGTTTAAATTAAGTTAATTTTCACGCTATTTGTTGAATTATTTGGCTGTTTGATCTTACTTTAGCAAGCTGACACAAAACATGATCTAAAATCCAATTGATGTGATCTCTTATCCAATATTTTGCACCTACTAGTCTCACGTTTTAAGAACTAGGAGAGAATCTTTAATAGCTTTTACTTTTTCAGATCTTTGAAGTCAAAAGCTAGTATATTGTAAGAACTTTGAAAGGACTGAAGGGACAAAGTACAAGAAGAAATCGTAGCTGTGAAACAGGTTATTCGGTGTGAACACTTGAAACGCGTCTCGTTGGATGCGGAGAAATACATCTTGGTAGATGTAAACTGTAACAATAATGTTACACACATTATTTTTTTTTATTTTTTAAGATAAAATTATAATTTTTTTGAGAAAAATATATGATGGATTCTAAAATATTAAATCAATAATAAAAGTGACAATTTTTAAAAATAAAGTTATAATTTTTAAAAGTTCAGTTGTAATTTTAAAGGTAAAATTACAGTTGGTCATTGATTATAACTTTATTTTTAAAAAGTGTAATTTTACCTCAAAAATTAATAATTTTTTATGTCGGTATAAATTCAGAATGAAGTATTTTTTTTTTTTAAAGTGTATGATATCCATTCATGAGTTTAAATTATATTAATAATTTAATATATAAATTTGAAATTATTATCAGGTAATAATTAAAATTAAAATAAAAAAAATACAATTACACAAAAAACAAATCGTATATTCCATATGATGGACTGACTAACCAGCATGGTATAAAGATGGGTCAAATTCTAGCTTATTGAAACCAGTGATTCACAATTGACAAGTAAAAATATCTCAGTCAGTGTAGGTGGAACCCAGACAAGTCCAGTCAACTCAATCAATCCCTCCAGCTGCCACCACCCCAAGTACAATAAAGTCCAGATGGAGGGTCCTCGAATATCGAGTGTTTACTGGGCATCATGTGATTGTGACATATGACATATAAAATATTATTGCTTGTTCAAGATATATTTTTCAGCTCCTGAACGTTATCGCATAGTAACTCTAACCGAAGTTTAAAATAGTTTTCTAGCGGAAAAATTTGGAATTCAAAGTGATGAAAAAAAAAAATTAATTTTTTTTTTTAAATTTGAGAGTTGAGAATTAACTACTAATGTAAACGAAATTAGCAATTGAAAATATTAGATTATTTTCAAAATTTATCTTACTTATGAACAAAAATTTTTACCTTAAATTTATAAATTATCTGCTTTCATATTCAAACTAGTACAAACAAATGATTTTTAACTAAAATATTTGGAAAGAACCAAATGTAGCAATTGGACGACAGTCTATGATGAAAGAATCAATATCCTAAAGGTTGCAAAAAAACACCACTAACTATCTATGTTAAAATCAATTATATATAAATAATCGGGAAGTATGAAAAATCAATTAGGTTTTCGAAAGTATCAATTAGGTTTTCGAAAGTATAACCTATTCAAACAATCACATAAACGCTAAAACCCTAATTTCAATTCAAGCATTTTGCTAATTCTCCATTCCCTTTTCTTTCAAGTTGCCCATGTTTGAGCTTTTCACCATAAAACTCCCAACTTTCTTGATAGACACTTAACAAGTCAAGGGATAACCAAGGTAAGGTATATAATTTTCTTGGCTTAGTTAAACTTTATGGCTAAGAATTGAACATAGAAATAGGCTCAAACATGGCTTCAAGAGAAAAATTCTAGGGAAGAACAGGCTAAGACTCAAAATTATCCAAAAGATGACCTAAAATCATTTTTCAAGAACAATGACAAATTTTAATTGATAAAGATATAATCAACTAATCATTCCTTATACTTCAACAAAAACAAACATAATGAGACTATTAAAATGAGTGATGAAAGAACTATTTCTTGAGTAATTGTTATATAACCCTCCAAAATGATAGGCTCTAAACTCAAAAGGTCATATATCTGTCTTTACTATACATGTCAAGCTTGAAAGACAACAATCTATTTCGACAAATCATAAGAACTAGACGATCATGGTGCATAAACTTGAGTTTTTAATGATAATATAATCATAATACTCAAGCATATAATAAATTCCATTTAATAGTCCATATGCAAACAACTCAAAGTACCATCAACATATCAAAGTTCCCAAATAATTCAGTTCAAGCATCATACGTTCAAAATAGATAAAATATAATTTTTTTTTCATTTTTCTGTCCCTCTTTTTTTTTTTATAGCAGCAAACAACCAAACAAACAATCAAAAACAAACCAAAAATATAAACACAGAAAACAAAAACAGTGATGTAAACCCTCATCTCCCAACTTGAATTATGTATTGTCTTCAATACAACAGAAATAACTATATACAAGAGAACTAATGAAATAGAGAAGAGAACGAGGTCACCTGAAAAGAAATGCTCCAAAAGAAATTGAACTAAAAAACTAAGGTGCCGTTTGGTAACCGAGAGTTTACGTTTTTTTTTGTTTTTGTTTTCACTTTTAGCAAAAAAAAAAAACAATAACGTGTTTGTGTTGTGTTTTTATTTTTTTTGTAAGCCACATTGTTTTGAAAATACAGTCAAAATCTATAAGCATAAAAAAAGATGTTTTTGAAAACATCAAAAACTAAAAACACGCGCGATTTTGGGTATAATAGTTAATGAGGTCCAGCCTTCGAATCTCATTAGCAACAAAATCAGATTTTTTTTGGGCCACCTATAAAAACCCATTTTTTCCTCTCTTTTTTTCGTCCTTTCGTCTCTTTCCCTCATCTGACTGTCTCTCTCTCTCTCTCTCTCTCTCTCTCTCGTTCTCTCTCCTGAAACCAATGACGAAGAGGGATATGAAGAGGCCGACGACGAAATCAAACACAAATATGAAAGCGAAGACAAAGACGAAATCAGGGGGTGGTGGGTGATGGATTTCGGGAGTGGGAGTGGGAGTGGGAGTGGGGGTGGGGGGTGGGGATGGTGGTGGTGGTGGTTTGGGGGTGGGGGTTTCAAGGGGTTTGAGGGTGGGTTTTTTGGGGGGAGGGGCAGGGGGTTTTCAGGGTGTTTGGGGGTGGGTTTTCGGAGTGGTGGTGGTTGGTTTCAGGTGGTTTGGGGGTGGTGGATTTCAGGGGTGGTGGTGGTGGTTTGGGGGTGGGTTTGGGTGGTTTCTTGACACAGCAAGATGATAATGAAATAGAGGAAGAGGAAGAAGTCACAGCAGAGATATTCAACAACCTTCTGCATCTGATTTGATCTATCTAAATTCATCCAACAATTCTATCATGAAACTGACATTTATTTGGGGTTGGGTGGTGGCGTTCGATGGTGGGGTTGGTTGGTGGTTTTGGGTAGTCAATTGGGTTGGGTTGTGTGGTTTGGGTGGTGAATTTTGGTATAATACCAAACATGTTTTTTATTTTTGTTTTCACAATTTTTTAAATATAAGATGACTACCAAACGTGTTTTATATTTTTAATTTTTATCACAAAAAAAATAAAATTTAGTTATGTTTTTTTATAAAAAAAAAACAAAAAACGAAAACGTTACCAAACGCACCCTAAAAGACAGGTAAAGAAAAACAACAACTACTAATATACAATAAATTATGTAGGAAAAAGATCACTTAGCCGGAGTATCCTGATAAACCAAATCGACAAGCTCCTCGGAAAACCTCCAATAATGGATTCAGACACTGATCATTAACCTTATGTGTTTGCCCATTCTTCGAGTTCTCAAGCTCTACTTCTCCATGAGCGAAAACTGTACGGCACGATGAAGGGACGTGTCCATCTTGAGCATAGGTCACCTGAGAAAAGATAAAGTCAAGAATTATACCCCAAAAAAAAATTATGTTCTTGCTCAAAGGTCTTTCTCAAAATAGATTTATCATGAAATTTTTTTATTTTTTCCTTGTAAATCCGAGTACTTTCATAGCATCTCTTGTTATCTCTT
The DNA here is from genome assembly GCA_951799425.1 of Ilex aquifolium. Lineage (NCBI taxonomy): Eukaryota > Viridiplantae > Streptophyta > Magnoliopsida > Aquifoliales > Aquifoliaceae > Ilex > Ilex aquifolium. The sequence goes on along the minus strand of OX637391.1, from coordinate 43,681,900 downwards.
CAAGTTCATTCAAGTCCAATTTCCTATTGCTACCAGCAAGTTTCAAATTGAAGTTCAAAGTTTTTATGGCCCAATAAACTCTATGTTCCATCTCTACCGGCAGATAACAAGTTTTTTCATAAACTAGCCTATAGGAAGACATACCTAATGGTGTCTTAAAAGCAGTCTTATAAGCCCAAAGAGCATCGATCAACCTAAGTGACCAATCATTTCTATCAGGATTGACTGTCTTTTCTAAATTATGTTTGATATCCCTATTGAGACCAAGATATCATGAATGTCATGAAAGTAGTCTAAATTTCCAAGCAATGACTTGAAATGATGAGGGAAATTGGATGGAGTTGTTTTCTTGATGACATCTCCTCTTTTTGTGAAAAATATGAGATAGTTGTTACAGATGTGAACAATATTTTTAAAGCTCGAGGGAGACCAAGGCGTACTCAAAAAATGACAAATTTGCATAACTATCGAGTCGAATTATTTTATACCGTCACATATATACAACTTCAAGACCAAAATAACCTCTTTACTGAGCCAAACACTGATTGTAGGGATGGCAGTGGACCGGGTAAAAATGGATATTCGTCCAAATCCGTCTCGTTTGGACGGGGGATAGACTGGCACTTACCCCCGCCCCACCCATCCCCACCCCGCTTTACCCGTTATTATTATTATTGTTATTATTTTATATATATATATATATATATACATATATACATGTTGTTGTGAATACAAATCTACATATTATTGAATAATTTTTTATTTTAAAAATTGTTGTTTTTCGACTTTTTTTATGTTTTTGGTTTGTAAAAGTGTAGATCTTTGTGTTTTTTTTTTATGTTGGATTATGTTATGTTACATTATGTTGTGTTGCTTGATATTGTGTTGGGTTTACATGAGAGACAATCTTTTAATTATATTATGTTGGATTATATTGTAGACAAGGTTTTAATTATATTATGTTGTAGATGACAAGTTTTTAATTATGTTATGATATTCTATAATTATGTTGAATTATTTAAAATGTTAAATTTATTTAGAATTTTGGATTATATTGGCTTGGGCTTGGGCTTGGGCTTGGGCTGGGACAGGTAAGGTGGATAGGCACAGGGCCAGGGATTACAAATTTACCCGCAGACGGGGATGTGGATGAAAACTGTACTCGTTAACGGGGATGGACCAGGGATGGACGGAGTTTTTTTAAGCGTATACGAGGATGGAGACTACACCCCCCGCCCCCGCTTCGGTCCACTGTCATCCCTAATTGATTGTTTCTTTGTGTGGCATGTTTGAGCCCTTTTATTTCTTTGTTTTTGACAAGGAGAAATTAGTTCATATTGCCCACTTTTATTTGAAAGATTTCTTCATTAGAGCTCATAATACTTTTTGATTAGCTGGATAGTTATGTTATTGATATACGCACTAGTATTGAGTTGTAAAATTTATCAAGGAGTAAGGATCTTTCTCAAAAAAAGGTTGAGACAAAAAAAAAGGCATGGTATATCCGTTGGTCTACTTTCTTGTGACTTTGGCTTTGATCGTGCTAGTTACAACTGCCACAGTAGATAGAGCATTTTCGGCTATAAAAATAGTAAAGAATCGATTACGTAATCGAATAGATGATCAATGGAAGACATATAATTACGTAACCCATATAATTACGTAAATCGATTACGTAACCCATTTAATTACACATAACAAATAATGGGTCTTCGATATACCTCTTGAAGAACCCAAAAAACAATAACTGGATCATCATTTGTTGTTACAAGCCCTAATATGCCAAACCTGAATCACGATCTTGTTGCTTCCTCGCACCCCAGAATCTCGTCAAGGCGAAGGAGTGACTTGGTGATAGCCCAAGAGAGATAATATGTGTAGAGAGATGAGAGAAATGTTTCATAAGTTTAAGATGTTTAGAGACATATATACTTATAGGTGGTTCTAACCACTTAGATAAGCATGATTCCATGATCTCCTAAATTGTTTAGAAGATAGTGATATATCTCCTATAATCTCCTAAACTGATTAAGAGATACATACATATCCCTAACCAACCACCAATGAAAGGGTCAAGCCCAGTTGCCTCATGTGGGCGGATCAAGTTTCAAGTTCGGGTCCAAATACCGACTAATAAAATACTAACATCTCCCACACACCCACATAGGGCAAGTCGTCTCTCAAAAATCTCTCTTTCACTCATCTTCTCATACAGGAAATGGAACATGTGACCTCACGAGAAGCGTATGCAAACAAGAGGAGTGCTATGTTAAGTTATCACCAAACTAAAATAGTACACCACTTGGAAGTATCTCGTACTACCCTAGACCATTCGATTACACCTGATATAGCACTCTTAACCCCTCAAATTAAGCAATGCTAAACCCCAACTATGTAATGCACTTATGACTTTATCGAAAAAACAAATACGACAAAGTTGCTCAGGCAATGAGTCACAAAACATGGTGTATCATCGAATAATCTTCCCTGACCCTCATGCCAATCCAACTAGACTCAACTACTTTCCTAGTCATGCCCCGCGAGACTACATCAATCATGATCCTAGGGTACATGCTAAAGTAGCAACGTTGAGCATCCTTTTCATGACATAGTCACATGTCAACAAGGATATATATCGGAACATGGGCAGAGCCAATCATAGGCCAGAGGGGGCACTGGCCCACCCTAAAATTTATTTATTTATTTATTACCTACATGTATGATAGATGTTCTATGAGTTAACTCACTGGTGGTGCCCACCCATGAGTCCATGACCCAACAATACTTAGTGGTGTCCACACCCATGATCCATGAAAATTCCTTTTATTTATTCATCTTATTCACATATACATTTTAGATCACCACACAAGCCAACGACACTTTAAGACAGAATATGGAAATAAGGAGGAAGAACAATTGAAGCAGCAACAATGCCAAGATGGTAAGTGCCACTCTTCGGCAATTGCGACCTTATGATGACTTTTTCAGAAAGAGATTAATTGGGAAGGACTATAATTAGCCTCATTTTTTTTTACGTAAAATGACGTAATTATAATTTTTTTGTTGTTTTTAATTACACCCAACACATATCGGCTTTTGGCCATTTGTGTTTAGCAAAGTTTTAGGAATTAAATATGATTTTCGAAATATACTTTGTATCCTTTATTCTAGTCAGTTGGAAAGAAAACGATATAACTTTATGTTTAAGTGCCCACTCTCATATTTATTCCTAGCTCCACCCTTGTATAGGAAAAGAATCCATGTGGCTCACACAGTGTTGAAGCAGGGATTATTCAACACTCCCACTATCGGTTGGCTTCAAGCACATACAATATGAAACGTATGCTATGGCATTGTCCTACAAAATAATAGGTGTGTCACATTTGAAAGAATAAAAGAACACCCTACAGATCTTAGGCTAGTCGTTAAAGAAGTGCCAACCTGAATTTTTCAATCCAGTCACTCTAATAGCGTCTGTGTCTAAAAACTCGAATCTGGCTCTATTTAGGCTTCATAGAGTCGTGGAGATACTCTATGATCGACCTAATGAGGTCTCATCTTAGTTCTAACTAAGGCGACATATAGCAATGCTATTTGTGTTTATCTTGCTCACCTCTCAAGCGCCAAAGATATATATGTCTCATCTTGCTCGTTTTCTCAGCGCCAAGGTGAATCACCCGTGTGAGTGGGTTGATTCAAGCCTAGTGACACCTTTGACATAAATATGTGTATTTAAATAATGCAACAACCATTTCAAGAAGAAATCATATAAGGAATGCGTACGTCAATTACAAAAGGAGTCAAAACATATCAAATCCTACGAAGTCCCATGCTCCTAACGTGGGACAAAAACACATCTATGGCAATGGGCTTAGTCAATGGATCAGCTACCATATTGACAATGGAGATATGTTTCAGGACCACCTCCCCTTGCGCCACCATATCTCTAATGTAGTAATAACGAACACTGATGTGTTTGGTTTTCCAATGATACTTGGGATCCCTCTCATATGCCAAAGCGGATGTGATATCACAATATACAAGTGCAGCCTCGTCTGCATGGGATGCAATATCTAACCGCTGGAGGAATCTCCTCAACCTAATAGCTTCCTAGACAGCTACTGAACAAGCCACATACTCCAACTCCAACGTGGATAGGGCAATACAAGTCTGCTTCTTACTACACCATGAAATAGTTCCACCTCCTAGGGAAAATGTGTTACCCAACGTGGATTTACACTCATCTTTGTCACTTAGCCCAATCAGCATCGTTGTATAAAATCGTATGTACGCATTTTTAATTATTTTTGGGTCCAAAAGATATCCAAAAATACCAAATAATAAAAGAAAATTCGCACAATTTTAATACAAACTGAAAACAGTGGCTATGACTCATATCCAACATCTTTATGTCAATAATATACCTCTAGAATTTTTATTAAAATTTTAAACATAAATTCAAAAAGAGTTTTAATTCGTAAAATAAATAATAAAAAATTTCAGCAATATATTTGTAGTTTAAAAATTATATAGAGGTCTATAAATGTGTAATTAAACATATAGCCTACTAGTTTTGCCTCATGAACTTGACATGTATTCTTGCAATTCAAAAAACATTAAGCTGCGTGCTGCCTCACAAGCACACGCGCACTGTTCTTTGCAAATTTCAAGATTCAACTTCGTCTTTGCGCGATACAAATTCGTGCATTAATTTCTTTCAATTTACTCATTGAAAAAAGAATAATGCTACACTGACCAAATTTGGAGTCTAAATGACATGACAGCATATTATTTGGAGTCTTTATTAGGGTCCAATGACATGGTACCAAATAAAGAAGCTCAAGTCAGCTGCCATGTCCTTTGGGCTCTAAATTTGGTCAGTATAGCATTACTGATGAAAAAATACGTACGACATACCGTTGGGAAGCCTATGTAACGAGGGTTCATCTTGTATAAATAGTTTGCATAAAAAATTACATTTTACGGTCCAAAACATGGTCCAAAGTTTGGAAGATATCATAAATTTCGTGAGACCCAAAACTTCGATTTGATTTTCCTTGCAAACCACTTAACGAAACTTCATCAAATTTTACATGTGACATTTTGAAAAAGATTTGGAACAAATCCACCAAAAAATTTGGTCCAAAAACTCATCACAAAACTAGACCTATTTTGTATGTTAATGACTATTCGCGGTCATGAATTGAAAAAATAAATATACATCATATGTTCAAGGATGACATATTATGGCGAATCAACAAATAAATCATGCTCTGATACTAATGTTGACATTTAATTACACATAACAAATAATGGGTTTTCGATATACCTCTTGAAGAACCCCAAAAAACAATAACCAGATCGTCACTTATTGTTACGAGCCCGAACGTGCCAAACCCGAATCACGATCTCGTTTCTTCCTTGCACACCAAAATCTCGTCAAGGCGAAGGAGTGGCTACCAGAGTTCTTTCTTGTAATCTCATGTTCACAAATCCAAGGGTCATTGGTGATAGCCCAAGATAGATAATCTGTATAGAGAGATGAGAGAGATTTTTCATACGTTTAAGATGTTTATTGACATACTAGAAATGTGCCCCTGCCTGAAGGCACTACATAACAAAAAAAAAATTAAGAATTTAAACAAAATCGAGGTGAATGATAAAAATTAAAGTAGGCAACTATTTATTTTCAAATTATCTACTAAATCAAGTTTAAAGAAAAAAATTTGCTTACCAAAGTAATTCACATAGTAAATCAATAAACAAAATCCCACAAATTTGAATGTGTTTTAAAAATCAATTTAATGTAATCATCTTCAAGGCATTAGTACAATGTGCTTCGTCGGTGTTTTTCTTAGTTGGGAATTGATAAAATATAGGTCCAAACAAATAATAAAATTAGATAGTACTCATGCAAACGAACAATAAATACCCAAAGCCATATTGGTGACAGAACATAGACATTGAATTAGTTTATTAAACAAACAAAAACAACAGTGTGAGAAAGAGAAAGATGTTTGTTAAAGAAGCAAAGAAAATTTCAAAACTCTCTACACCCCAAAAATTGTCTAAACCCAATCAAAATTCAAGCTTGAAATTGCCTAAGCCAGATGAGAACTCCATGTAGCACTCAAAAAATTTACTCCAAATTCATAATTAAATAGATATAAAATAAGCAAGATCATAAAATTGACCATGAAGATGAAACATAGTTTTTTTAGTTGACCATTACTCATAATTTAAGTTTTAAAAGCACCATAAGCACGTTTTACTACATATATTATACAGGAAAAGTGTTCTTTATAGCTCACTTTTTTTTTTTTTTTTTTTCCAGTTGGCAAACGAAGAAGTTGAAGGTTAAGCAAATGATGAAGAACTTAACTAGCCGCTTCTTCTCGCTACAATGACTTCCTTCGAATTAATGATTTTAAACTTAAATTATAGCCAAAAATACATTAAACAACAAAGCTTGTCATTTTTTATTTTTTTTGAGAAACAACGATTTTCATTTAATTACTGAGCAATACATGATACATCATTGTGGAGATGAGATACCAGAAAAGACGGAATCTCTTCTCTCCACAATATAAAATTATTACAGTTAATAGCAAATTGGGCTAAACTATGGGCAACTACATTTCCTTTCCTGCTTACCCAAACCACTGAGAAAACTTGAAAATTTATCTTCAACACATTAATTTGATCAATGAAATTACCCACTTTAGATAAGATCTCTTTCTCCTGTGATAAAGCTTCAATGAAGGACTTGGAATCACCTTCCAGCACAATGCTAGTAAATCCAAGATCCACCGCCAATTGCACAGCGGTAGAAGTAGCCAAAGCCTCCACACAATCTGCACTTAAAACGCCTTCTACTTTCTGAGTTAAACCTGCCAAGAAATTCCCAAAGCAATCTCTAATAACAACACCAACTCCAGAACATTTGAAAGAGGAAAAAACAACCCCATCAAAATTCACTTTGCAAACACCAGATTGTGGCAGTCTCCATAAGGTCCTCTTCTCAGACGCCGTTGGTACATGAGAGCACATCTTCGAACAATTAAGAACAAAGATCAATACTACATCTTCATTTGGAACCTTCTCAGAAATGTATACAAGCCAGTCTTGAATATTCAATACACCCTCTGCTGGAAATTGAATTGCAGCAGTCTCCCATACCGCCTTCGCGAAAGGGCAAGTAACAAACAAGTGGAAGGAAGATTCACAAGGATACCCACATAAAAAGCATTCATTGTCCACCATCAATTTTCTTCTCTGTAAATTGCACAGAGTAGGTAAGATGTTAATAAATAATTGCCATAAAAAGTTTTTGACCTTGTTAGGCACATGAAGCGACCAAATGAACATTCCAGGCCAACGATCCATTGCATTACTTGAAGAAGTAGCATCAGCTGGAGCATGAGGTCTAAAAAGATTCTTCTCAATGGCTAAATGATAAGCACTATGAACTGAAAAATTCCCAGTCTTCAAAAAATGCCATATTACTCTGTCTTCTGGCAGCGATGGACAAATAGGAATGGATAGAATATCTTGGACCTCAAAATCCAAGAACCATTGTTTAAGCAGTTGTACATTCCAACTTCTCGAGGCATTGTCAATAAAATAGCTAACAGAAATATTATCACACAGGTTTGGCAGTTGAGTGATAATTCTAAAGGTATTTGGTCGTGGAATCCACCTGTCAAACTTCACCCTGATGCTTCTACCATTTTCAACTCTCCACCTTAATCCAGCTTCCACCAAATGCCTGGACGACAGTATACTACGCCATGAATAAGATGGATTAGACCCCAAATTAGCTTCACTTAATGAAGAAGTTGGAAAATACTTTGCTTTCAGAACTTTAAAAAGTAATGATCTAGAATTTTGAAGTAGCCTCCAGTATTGTTTAGCTAGTAAGGACATATTGAAAGCTTCAACACCTCGAAAACCCATACCCCCTGTTGATTTTGGTAGACATAATTTCTGCCAAGACAACCAATGAATCTTCTTAACCTCTGAAGTATTACCCCACCAAAAGTTAGCCATCAATTGATTTATTTCTGAACAAAACCCTGACGGAAGTTTAAAACAAGACATTGCATATGTAGGTATGGCTTGAGCAACCGCCTTTATTAACACTTCCTTACCCGCCTGTGATTGAAGTTTCCCTTGCCATCCTTGAACTTTATTCCATATTCGTTGTTTAATTCCTTCAAACATCTGTTTCTTTGTTCTGCCCATGACTGATGGAAGACCCAAATATTTTTCATGACTAACAACAACTTTCAATGGCAATTTCTACAAAACAGCAATTTTGTCGGCTAGACAAGTATTATCAGAAAACACCACTTCTGATTTTGAAAAATTAATTGTTTGTCCAGAAGCCTTCTCATAAGCTTTCAAGCATCTGCTAATCTGCTGGGCATTTGATCTATTGGCTCTCGCATAAAATAAGCTATCATCTGCAAATAAAAGATGAGTAAAGACTGGAGCACCGCGACCAACTGCAAGACCTTGGATCCCTCCCAATTCTGCTTCTTTTTGAAGTAAAGCAGAAAGACCTTCAGAGCATAATAGGAAAAGGTAAGCTGATAATGGATCACCTTGACGCAGACCTCTTTGTGGATGGAAAAATCCCAACTGCTCTCCATTAAGCATTACCGAGTATGAAATTGTAGTAACACAAGTCATAATCAGTTTAATCCACCTAGCATCAAATCCCAACCTATGCATAATAGCTTCTAGGAAGGCCCACCCTACACGATCATAAGCTTTGCTCATGTCCAACTTCAGAGACATAAATCCATTGCCTTTGAAAATTAGAAATAATATCCGGGAGAAGACGCCTTAACCGATTAGCAAGAACCTTTGATATTATCTTATACACAACATTACACAGACTTATTGGACGAAACTGAGACATCTCCTGTGGCTCCATAATCTTAGGAATTAAAACAATATGAGTATAGTTGATCTTCTGACAGAAAATATCATGATTCAAAAAATTCAACACCAACTCCATTACTTGATTGCCAATTAGATCCCAGAAATGCTGATAAAAGATTGGAGCCATACCATCCGGACCAGGTGCTTTAGATGGGTGAAATTGTTTGATAGCTGTCTCCACCTCCTCCCTACAGAAAGGTTGAATGAGGGACTGATTCATGGAATGAGAAATGCATCGGGGTACAACTTGTAATACTTCCAACAAATCCACCTCTCTTGGAGAAGAAGATGTAAATAAATTTTGAAAATATTGCACTGAAATTTCCTCCAATTGCTCTCTGTTTGTGCACCAAGTCCCATTCTGGTCCCGTAAACCTTTGATTTCATTTCTCTGTCTTCTTAAACTTGCACAGACATGAAAATACTTTGTGTTTCTATCTCCTTCCTTCAGCCATAATTCTTTTGATCTCTGTTTCCATTTAATTTCCTCAGCTTCCAAAAGCATTTGATTAGTAGCATGAAGTTCTCTCAATTCATCTCTAACTTCATCCGTTATTAATCCTGATTGAAATACTTGGATACGGTGGTTATTAACTGACAATCTTTCCTGGATATTGTCAAATTTTCCCCTATTCCATTGCAACAGACCCAATCTACAAGACTGTAATCTGTCCAAGAACATACTTCCCTCAGATGAACCAGGAGCATTATTCCAACAGCAGTTAATGACTTCTCGGCAAGAACTATCCAACAACCACATGGGCTCAAATTGAAGCCTTCTATTTTTCCTCCGAAACTGTGAACCATTAAAAGAATCCCGGACTCTCAACAGTAATTGACAATGATTAGAATCGGTGGTAGCAATATGAGAAACAGTGCTACCCATATGACTACTAAACCAAGATGAAGAAGCCCAAACTCTATCTAATCTTTCTTTAGCAATATATGGAGCTAGGGAACCGCTACACCAAGCATATGGATTTCCCTAAAAACCCAAATCCAATAAACCACAGTCATTCATAATTCTTCTATAGTCCCTCATTTCCCATAGTGCTCTATCTTGACTCCCTTCTTTTTCAATAGCATCCAATATTTCATTAAAATCTCCTCCACAAACTCAAGGCATGTCAAATCTATTTTGCAATTTAGACAAAAAATCCCATGAATGTTTGCGCTGGCTAATGTTTGGATGCCCATAAAAATCGATGAATCTCCACTGGCCCTCATCACCTTCATTTATAATTGCTTCAATGTGATAGTCCAATAAACTTTTTACACTTACCAAATAGTCACGCTTCCATAACAAAGCTAGACCCTCCGCCTGACCTCTTGCATCCACTATGAGACCTTGTGTTAAACCAATTCGCTATTGAATTCATTGGAATCGTTTGGAATCTAATTTTGTTTCCATTAAAAAAACCAATTTGGGAGCTTCCTTCTTCACTAGATGATGAAGAGCACAAACTGTCTGAGGGTTCCCAAGCCCTCGACAGTTCCATATAACACCAATCATGGCGATCGGCGGGACTGAGAATCAGTCTCTGCCGATAAAGAAATTGCTTCTTCTGTGAGCCCATCTTTCCTCCTCGAGCTAGCTTCTACTACTGGACATACCTTCTTCTTCTTCAAACTGTTCCCAGATTCTGTAAAACCCTTTGTCTTCTTCGGATTAACCTCCGAAATCCATTGTCCTTCGTAAGCTATCCTCCTCTTTGTTGAAACCCTTTGCTTTATTCGAAATATCCCCAACCCCCTTGCCCTCAAAACTCCGCTTCTCACCACATATAACTTCCTGAATGGACCAATCTGGATTCCTTTGAGAGGGTTTATAAGCACTAATCGATTTCCCTTTTTCAACTCGAGAGAAATGCCGGCGAGGAGCTATATTCAACTCTCCCTTTGCAATCTGGTCAGGACTTCTATGTAGAAACGAAGATGGATTATGAGGTTTGTTAAGGGTACTCTTCTATAAACAAGAGCCAGTTTGAGAAGGGTTTGATTCGATTGTTACACCCACTTCAAAAAGAAAATCATTCACATTAACATCCTTTATTGCAGTATTTGGGCCATGATTTTCGGACTCAATTAAAGGTGATTCGGTTTGAGATTTGGGCATTCCAGAAGTAGCCTTATTTTCGTGAAACACTAAGGCAAGATCCGAATCCAGATTTGAAACCAGACCCGAACCATAATCATTTTGATTTTCCAGAATAGACCTTGAAACTGTAAGCACCGAAGAAATAGGGTTAGTTACCGAGTCCTCCTTTGATAACTGCATAAACGCTAACCGATCAACGGTTGGCTCCGTAACTGCTGCCGTTGGATCCATTACTGTTGCCGTTGGCTTCGTAACTGCTGTCGCCGGAGAAATATTCACGTCCACCGCCGGAATATCACACTTGACCAGAAGAAGGGATTTCACGACAGTTGCGTTAAACCAAGGACCAAACTCATTTCTTATTTCCAATCCTTCAACCTCCTTTCGACATTCCGAGCACTGTTTCGCCACATGACCAATACGACCACACTAAAAACACACATGGGCAGTCGTTCATACTGAAAAATCGCAAAACTTTTCTCACCCCCAGGATTCCGAAACATGATTCCGCGCCGTAAAGGTTCCAGAATATTAATTCTTACCCTCATGCGGAAAAATTTCATACCGCCATCAATAGTCGCCCTAATTTCAACTGCCTCATTTTTGGAAGCTATCTGCAATCTTCAGAGCAACTTCCTTCGTACAACACTCTCTTGGAATTCCTAACACATGAATCCAAAAATAAGTTGTATCAAAATCCATTTGCCAAACTTGCATATTCAGAGCCCATTGCTAACAGACTAAAAGTTGATTATCAAAGCACCAAGGCCCCATATGATTAATTCTTGCTACATCCTTTTGGTCTTTGAAAAAGAACTGGAATAAGTTGGGGTTAATTTTGATCACTCACAAATCCTTGCAACCCCAAACAGAGGACATAGTATTACGCAGGATAATAGGATTAACATGCTTTTCAGTGATTAGTTTACCAAAAAAACTCTTTTCACATTCAGCAATACCATCAACAATATCGGTAGTATCGATATCAAGAACACTACTTTCCTCTACAGAGAGGGAAAAAGACATCAACTGCTGAAAAAATTGTTCATCCATAGAGGAGACAATGATCTCGCAAAGGAAGATAAAATAAACGACTAAACCAGATAGTCACAGTAGGATCAACGCTGAAGAAATTGACATCACTGTTAACAATGCGAATCACAGACACCAGAGAACTAAAATCAAAGAGGTAGAACCCGAAGGAAAACCACAGAGAAGACTCTCATAGGAAACCTAGAGAGAGAACGTGAACAACAAAGCTTGTCATTGCAAAGAAATATTAGGAAACTTAAAGGTGAATAGGACATGAACTTTTCCATTGTTTTGGTTCCAAGAAGTGCAGCAATCATAGTTTGCATTGAAACATAAAGACAGTCCATATATATAGGATACATAATCAATCATTTATAAGTGCTTCTTCTGCTATCTTAGGAGCGCCTCTTCCATAGTTTGCATGCTAACCTTCTTTGTTGAAATAAAAAATTCAATTAAATCTAAAGTACAATGATAGAACCACAAATTAGCAATTCAAAATTTCCCATTAGCTGTTTAAACTTATACTTGAAAAAAATAAATGAACAACAGAATCCCATTAAAATTAATAGACCGGCAAATGAACAAAGACCCATAAAAGAATTCAACATAAACAGAAGCAATGACATACTCACGCATATTCCATAACCTACAAAAATAGGAGATGGTAATGGTTGATAAGGGATTTGGTGAGGTGGGTAGAACAATTAATAGTTTATCTTGATAATATAATAGTGATATAGACGAAACAAACTTTCTTTCAAAACCAATTAACAAATAGTTTCAAATATAACACTGATGTAGACCAAAATATCAGTGAAATCTCAAACTCGCAAAAATGCAATACAAATTCCACAATAAAACAAATACAATATACCAAAATCTCAATGATATAGACCAAAAACAATTTCTTTCACAGTGCAATTAACAATCTTTTTCAATTCTATAGATGTGATATAGACCAAACTAACAGTGAAATCTCAAATCTGCAATCAAACAAAATTTCAAACACATGTAAAATCTCAAATTCACAAAAATCAGAGAAAAATTAATCCAAATCAAAAAATGTTTTAGGTGGTCACTATGTTCGCTGAGAGGGGTTCTAGAGAGTGTCTTGTGTGTGTGTGTGTGTGTGTGTGTGTGTGAAAGAGAGAGAGAGAGAGAGAGAGAGAGGGGGGGGGCATACATGAGTAGTGCAGCGAGAGAGAAGGAACAACGGAGTATTGGGGAAGATATCAATTGTGTTGGAAGAGAGAGGAGAGAGGAGAAATAGGTAAAGATCGTCTGATAAGGATCAAAGATCACAGAGAGATTATGATAAGGTAAGAAGATAAAAAAATCTCCGGATTTGAAGACAGAGAGAGGCTTGAGTCAGGCAATGTTGTTGGGTGGGAAAATAAAATTCAGTACTCACTGTAGACCGTTGGATCAATATTGATGAGATGATCTGAACCGTCTTTTATGTTGGGATTACGTTGTCCGTTTGATGTGTTTATGTTTTATCTCAAAACGATCTAGACCTCCCTTTGTCTCTAAAATTCAAATTCAACTCTACTTTATTATAGGTGGTTGTAACCACTTAGATAAGCACGATTCTATGATCTCCTAAACTGATTAGGAGATAGTGATATATCTCTTATAATCTCCTAAACCGATTAGGAGATATAGATATATCTCCCATAATCTCCTAAACTAATTAGGAGATAGAGACATACTCCTAACCAACCACCAATGACCGGGTCAAGCCCAATTGTCCCATGTGGGCGAATCAAGGTTCAAGTTCGGGTTCAAATATTGACTCATAAAATACTAATAATGTACATATAAAAAAACATTTTCGATTGCAATTGATAATGAAGTTATCATATACAATACTTTCAAAATATAAAAACCCATCTATGTCAATTGTAAATAACTATAATCAATCTCATTTTTTGTAAATGAGTCTAATTATAACTTTTTGAAGATTTTTTTCACTTCTACATCTCATGTATATCAGCTTTTGGCCATTTTTGTTAATGTAAGATTTAAAAAATTTATGTACCATTTACTTTAATCGGTAGGAATCCAAAAATTAAAGCCTTATAGTTAGTGCCCACCCACATTTAAATTCATGGTTCCGTCTCTGGGTCCAGTTATACTAATGTTATTGGACCTAATTATTGCCATGCTATTAACTCATGAAATTAGGTCAATTTTTTATGTATAAATAATATTATTCTAATTAAAATAATGATAGTTTGGATGGAACAACAATAAACAAATACTATCTTGGAATTTGAAGTTCGAATCTCGAGAGAGAGAGAGAGAGAGAGAGGGGGGGGGGGGGGTAATGATATTATTCAAATATCATGGATTTGGCTACTCTTCAATTCGAAAATAATTGATGCATTAGATGGTTAGTCATTGTCAACGACCTAAAACTGAAGTATTAACTGTTAATCTCTATTATATTTTCATCGGCAATACTCCGGCGAATGAACTCAACCAACCAATTAAGTCCACTCGTTAGCGAGTGAGTCCAAGCATGATTTGCATTCCTTTTCTTTCTTTTTTTGTATTTTAAAATGTTTTTGCTTAATTATTTGTATATTACTCAATTTTAAGTATTTTACATTAAAATTTCATACTCAATTTTATTAAAAATAGTCCACATTACAATTTTTTTAAGTGATTAAAAGGGTATAATTTAAAAATTAAAATCTTTCAAGATGCGAGCCCTTACCGTGCTTCTTGTTGTGAGCCCAAAATGCAGCACACTGTGCTGCCATAACTTCAGCTACAAGGGGTTCTTCCTTTAAGTGAAACCTTGTTTGAGCTTCAATCACATTTCCATTTGAGTCTCTGGCAGTAGTTGCAATACACAAGGTTCGTGTGTCCCCCCCTATGGCTGCATCGAAGTTAATCTTAATTTCTCCCTCCATGGGGTGCTGCTATTTATGGATCTGTTGGTTCCTCTCTATTTGTTTATGTAACATATCACATGTTATGGTTTGCCAAATGGGGACTCCACACAAAACACTTCAGTCACTTTAGCATGCACCATTGGTTACATAAGGTAAAAGAAAATGACAAAACCAACCTTTAGTCCTTGATACATACTCATAACAAATGAAGTGAAACTCAAACTTTTACTCAATTCAAGTGAAACTCAAATCTTTTAATAGTTATATTTTCACCCTTCTTTAATTTTATTTTTTTAGTAATTATTTTAAGATTCAATGATCAAATTTCACTATCCTTTAAATTTGAGCTTGTCCTTCTTTTTCACTATTGAATTTGTGCTCTCTTACATTTGAATTTTTCCAATGAAGCGTTTTATATCAAATCAAGTTTTTTATTCAAATATTGATTCGCACGCCAATGCTTCTGCTCTTTCCTGCCATTCTTGCCAACACAATTTTGGAATATAGTGGTCATAATCATTATGTTCTCCAATTATGACCTCAAATTATACCTCAATAACATTGTTCTAATTATCAATAACTTCTTAAAAATCTGTCACAATATTTGATTGTATTTTCAGACAATAATTTGTTGAGTTGAGTTGATTATTTATTTAAAATGGTGAATTGTATTTTATATCCTGAAAGATTTTAAATTTCTCATTTTGTACCTTCAAAGATTAAATTTCTCACATTGTACGTTCAATGTATCAAAAGTGTTGCAATGTGGCCCTTTTGTTAGTTTTGCCGTCGGTGTCAATGAGTTGAATTTTGACGAAAAAAAATAATGGAAGCTAGCAGAAGCACATGAAAAAAAAAATGTGAAAAAATTAATCTTTGATGATGCAAAATAAAAAACTTAAAATCTTTTTAGATACAAAATACAAAAAACCCTATTTAAAATGAAATCGTACAAGCACATGCATACCTAATCTACAAAATCATTTGGAAAACTAATTTATTAGTAATTACTGGGGACGGCACTAGATCTTATTTGACTTCTAATATTTTTATAACTGAAAGGAGCATCACCCTTGAAAACATATATGCATGTCTTTATTTTTGCGTTATATAGGTATAATTTTTGAGCAGTTTCTTTTAAATTTGAAAATTATAAAGTATCTATCAATATATTTAGGGGTGTCCCCAGCCCGGCCCACGAATTTTTTTTGGGTTGGGCTTGGGTAGGGTAGGCTCAAACCCTTACTTTGGTAAGTTATTGGTTGGGCCGGGTCAGGCTCCGGGTAAAGATAAGGGGAAATTGTGAAAAAGTACACCATTTAAGACTTATTTGTGGAAAAGTACATCAATATAAAACATATGTGTATAAGTATCTTTGTGTGTAAATGTTTGGTGAGGAGGTACACTTTTGTTGAATTGTAATTTTTTCTCTTACGGAATTACCCTTTTCCTTTATTAATGGGTCACAAATATGGCAGTTATTTTAGAGATTCAATTTCCTTTTTTTAAGCTATATCATTTTTTTGAATTTTGAATTACCTCTTCCTCCTTCATTTGACAGACTGTTTTCTTCTCCATTTCGTAACACAAGGTTTTATACAGTCTGTAAACATTTTATTCAAACACCCATTCATTAGTCGGTTTGAGTTAAGTGCTTATTTCATAAAAGGTTAGCTTTTTCCATACCGTTACCGAGGTTTCACCCATCTGCCAATATCTTGCAATAGAAGACCTGCGACAGGTATGTTTTCCACACTGTTGTAATTTTTTTTTTTTTTAAATAAATTCTAATGACGAATATATATTCCAAATTACTGTTTTCACATATTTTTTATGGAGGATATGATCATTTTGTTATGTCGTTATAAGAATGAGTCGTTAATTATCCGAGTTTCAAGGTGTTCACCGTTTGAGGATGTGTTAACTCGAGTGTTTGATACATGGGAGTTGTTGCGGGTTTTGCCTGTACGGTTATCATATTCACTCCCCGAAATCCCAAATTATTTTTTGAAGAATGATGAAGACTTCAAAAATATGTTTGAAATGTCACGTTCTCTTAACGTCAATCATGTTCTTGTGAGGATAACCGTAAATGATGATGACTCAAATGGGGGTGCTGTTAATAATTTAATTAAAGATTTGCATAATCCGGATGATGATTC
Organism: Ilex aquifolium; assembly: GCA_951799425.1. Lineage (NCBI taxonomy): Eukaryota > Viridiplantae > Streptophyta > Magnoliopsida > Aquifoliales > Aquifoliaceae > Ilex > Ilex aquifolium. The sequence continues at coordinate 43,664,753 of OX637391.1, read as the reverse complement.
TGATTCAGAGGATGATTTGTTGCCTCGTTATAGCCAACATAACGAGAAAGTTTTGTTAACATCTGGGTGGATTAATGAAATCAGACATGTATGGCAGAAATTTGAAGGTGGTGTGTTGTATTTTCATAATGCTCTTTGCAAATACTCGATTGAGTGCGGTTTCAAATTCAACTACGTTAAAAATTGTAAATATCGAGTTGTGGCTGAGTGTACGGCAAAATATTCCACGGGTTGTGGGTGGAAGGTGAATGCAAGTATTCAAAAGATAAATGGATTTTTCTACATACGGAAACTTCACAATGAACATACATGTAATGAAGCATTGCGTACAACAGATAACAGGAGGATGAGCTCAAGTTTAATTGCAGATTTAATTGTTGATCATGTACGGGAAAAAAATGCTACTCGTCCCATCAAAGTTGTTAGTGAATTTCTATCGGATTACGATCTTACAATTTCGTACGATCGAGCATGGATGGCAGTTGAGAAAGCGAGAGGGAAGATTTTTTGGAATCACTCGTTGTCGTACCAGCAAATACGATGGTATGTTGATGCTGCAATTACAAACAATCCTGGCAGCCACATTATTTTAGATTGTGATGACGATACTAACCGGTTCCAGAGATTATTCGTGTCATTCAAGGCGTCTATTGATGGGTTTAATTATTGTCGTCCTTTGTTGTTCATTGATGGAACATTGTTGAAAGGCAGGTATAAAGGTAACATCCTTTCTGCAACTAGCAAAGATGGCAATCAAGGTATTTTATATATGGAATCAAATTATGTCAGACATATAAATGTCACATTTTAACGTTCTTGGTGTTATTGATTGATGTATGTTGAGTTGGTTAATATTTTTTTTTTTTTTAGGTTTATACCCATTAGCATTTGCTGTTGTTGATTCTGAAAATGAGGCAAATTGGAATTGGTTTTTACAATAGTTGACGCATATTGTGGACCATGGTCGTGAGATTACTTTTGCGTCCGATCGGAATGTGGGTCTTTTAGAGGCAATGCCAAAGGTTTTTCCAAATGCTCATCATGTTTTTTGCTTGCAACATCTAAAAACCAATTTAAGGGACAAATGTAGCGGAGGTCGGTTTTCCAATAAAACCAGAGAGCATATGGTGTTATTGCTACGTGAGTGTGCTTATGCACCGACTGTTTCTCTGTTTAATGAGAAGATTGAATCTCTCCGTCGAGAAGGTGGGCCAAACATTGATAGGTTTTTGTCAAATCTCCCAGCTGAACATTGGGCAAATGCTCATTTTCGGGGGAAACGGTATGGTGAGATGTCTTCTAATGCTGCGGAGTCTTATAATGTTTGGATTTCAAAGGCACGACATTTACCAATTACTAGTATGGTTGATACTATAAGGAGTCAGATTATGGACCAGAGGGGTTGTAGGTTGAAAGAATCTGAAAGTTGGAATGGTAACATATGTCCTAATATGGACTCCAGAATAAGTGCAGCATTTCATGAAGGTAGATCTTGGTCTGTAAGGGTATCTAGTAATGATGTGTACAAGGTGAATACATACCCGTCGGTCTCTATTGACATTTTGAATGGCACTTGCACATGTTTTCAATGGCAGATTAATGGATTTCCTTGTTCGCATGCGGTTTCGGCGATACGCAAGAATAGACGAAATATATATGAATTCATTGATTATTATTTCCATGTGAGCACATATAGAAAAGCATATGCGGACCCAATACACCCAATTCCGACACTTGGTCGTCCAGATATTTCGCTCGAACCGATTAATATTTTGCCACCATCGTCTAAGCCTCAGCCTGGTCGTCCGAAGAAAAGAAGAATTAGGTCCAGAGGTGAACTCATTCGACAGATTCGTTGTGGTCGTTGTGGTCATTTGGGAAGCCACAACAAGAAAACATGCAATGCGCCGTTGTGATTAAATATTATTATTGACAATGTAGTTGATGTCATTTTATGTTTATTTTTCATTGAATACGGAATAAATTAACAATGTGGTTATCAAACTTGGTGTGTGTTTATAGATGGAGTATGTTGGAGTGTGTTAGAATTGAAAATGATTTTTGTCAATGTGGAATACCCTTTATAACTTATCTATGCATGTAATATTTTTTTGAAAGTTGTACATATGTATTTGTCACATGGTTAACAACCCATGTCACGGGTTTCACTGCTAATGTCAAAGTCAGACCATGCAATGACACAATGTTACCAAGCAACGTCACACTGATGCAATCCATATTCAACATCTAAAAACAGACTTTGACACACTTTTACCAGCCAATGACACAATGTTACCAACCAATGTCACACTGATGCAGCTCACATTCAACATGAAAGCAGACATTAACACACTTATACTAGTCAATGCCACAATGTTACCAACCAATGTCACACTGATGCAGCCCACATTCAACATGAAAGCAGACATTGACACACTTGTACCTGTCAATGACACAATGTTACCAACAAATGTCACACTAATGCAGCCCACATTCAACATGACAGCAGACATTGACACAATGTTACCTGTCAATGACACACTCGTAGTAGCCAATGCCACAGTGTTACCAACAATTGTCACAGTGATGCATCACACATTCATCATGAAATCAGACATTGACATACTTGTACCAGCCAATGCCACAAAGTTACCAACATATGTCACAATATTACCATCCAATGTCACACTGATGCAGCCCACATTCAACATGATAGCAGACATTGACACACTTGTATTAGTCAATGCCACAATGTTACCATCCAATGTCACACTGATGCAGTCCACATTCAACATGAAAGCAGACATTGACACACTTGTACCTGTCAATGACACAATGTTATCAACAAATGTCACACTGATGCAGCCCACATTCAACATGACAGCAGACATTGACACAATGTTACCTGTCAATGACACACTTGTAGTAGCCAATGCCACAGTGTTACCAACAATTGTCACAGTGATGCATCACACATTCATCATGAAATCAGACATTGACATACTTGTACCAGCCAATGCCACAATGTTACCAACATATGTCACAATATTACCATCCAATGTCACACTGCTACAACTCACATTCAACATGATAAGCACACCCTGATAAATTGCTTACAGCCAAACGTCACCCTCAATCAAACCAATGTCATCAAAAGATACTAATACAAGCACTGACACACTTGTATCATCGAAAATTTCACACTGCAGAAAAAGAAATATAATACTGCTATCTGTCAATTACCTAATGTCACACTGCTACAAAAGAAATCACAGTATGACAAGTCAATGTCACACTGTTACATATCAGACTAACAAAGTGACAAAATAATGGCATATTGTTATAATCCAAAGTTGCATTGCTACAATGCAAAGTCACATACTAATCATGTACCCTCAAATTTGACTGTCAATGTTTGTCTCATTTTGAAATCGTCTTCTGTCCAGGAATTTTGATGATTCAGAAACATTGACAGCATTTCATTTCGAAAGTCTTTAATTTGTCTTTGTGTCAAATTCTCTTCTACGTCTTCTCATGTTGCCAATTGTTTCATAATGTAGCAAACGTACACACCACAGTCGACCCTAACATATACTTGAAATTAGTTTTTTATTTCATTATTTGTGCAGTTAACTGATAAATAAAAAATGATGCTTACGTGTTTGATTTCTGTTGTGGACTTTTCTCACATGATATCATCGGTCTGACCATGTCTTGTGTGTCGAGAAGATTGTCACTGTCTGACATCAACTCTTTAACCTTGTCTTCCACATCATTTTGCTGTCATTGCAGTCAATTAATAAGTTATACCCATGTTGACTATTATATTAAAAGTTCGGTTGAGTTTAGAAATTTGTTTACCAAAATGATAGCATCTTGGAAGTATGCGTCCCTGCCACCTTTTGTCCTTGGACGTATTGAGTTGTAGTGTATCCAAACCCCTTCATCAGTGTCCAGCACAAGCAGGGTCCAATGGTCTGGAACTCCATTTTCACTATTACCATTTGAGTTCATTGGGAAGACAATATAACGTGCCTCCATACCAGGCAGCAGATGCTTGTCAATTTCCTTTTCTCTAGCTTTTTCCATATTGGGGTCACGTACAAGTGTCTACACATTATCACATGTATGATTAAGATATGAATATGGTTATCAAGAACTGACATATTTATAGCAGTTGATTTTTTTACCCAACATAGGTTGTTAATGAATATACACCGTCTGCTGAAAGTGGATAATTCACTGCATTTGTTGAAATCTAACAGCATATCTCCCCATGTGTCTATTACCTGTTTTAAAACATTTATTTATTAATAAACGGACACAAAAGTACAGGTTCATTTACTGCATTTTCAAAACATATATACATACAGTGTTGTATAGTTCAAGTCCCCCCATAAGCTTTAACTCATTCTGAACATCATGCATTGAATGGAAGCAAAAAGAATGATGAACAAAAAAATATAAAAGTATCAATGGGTCATTATCATATAAACAATGTAACAACTATAAAGCAAACAAATAGGTACAGAATCTTACAAAACAAAAAACAGAGTTCCCATCCACACTGTAATGGACAATCAATGAACAAAAAACAATAATTGACACTGTACTTAAAAAAAACAGTGATATTGAAATATGAACAAGCAAATTGGGTGATGACTCTAAATAAGCAATCGACAGTGTAATAGACAATCCTATCATCAAAGTTACCACTATAGAAACAGAGCAACAAAAAAAATCAAAATTTGCTAATCACCCACAATCAACTTGATCAAAACGCCACAATTCACATACAATAATGATTGAGAATCACCAAAAAAAAAATAAAGAAAAACATTCCAAAGAAGTGTCACATAGAACGACTTTAAGAATAATGTTTTCAAAGGTGAACAGTGAACCCATTAAAAAACAAAATTAAATTGGGTTGAACGAAAAACCAATTCTGAACATTGGGTATTGAATGGAAGTTTTCAAATTTTGATTAGTGAACCCATTAAAAAAAAAAATTTAACAATGTGTTGAACGAAAAACCCATTATGAACAATGGTTATTGACTGAAACTTTTCAAAGATGAACAGTGAACACATCAACAAACTAAAAAAAAAAAAAAATTGAGAATGGGTTGAACGAAACACCCATTATGAACAATATGTATTGAATGAAATTTTTTCCAAGTTGAACAGTGAACTCATCCCTAAAATAAAATAAAAAAAACTACACATAGGTTGAACGAAAACCCATTCTGAACAATGGGTACTGAATGATAGTTTTCAAATATAAAAGTGAACACATCAACAAACAAACAAAAAAAATTGAAAAAAGGTTGAACGAAAAACACATTCTGAACAAAGGGTATTAAATGGAAGTGTTCAAGATGAACAGTGAAACTATCAACGAAAAAAAAAAAAAAAACCCCTTCCTGAACATCAAGTCTTCCAATGAATAAAGGGATAAGGAAGTTTTCTCATACCTTTGTAAGCACAATGTATTTCTATGTCTTTACCGATTCCTTCTTCACCATCCAGTGGTTCCTTTCTCACAGCAAAACCCATCCGAAGAACAAAAAAAAAAATCACCCTAGCCTTTTGAAGTAACGGAGGTTTTTGGAAGTTATGCCATCAATTTTTGAAGAGCCCACAATTTCGGCAATATCGAAGGAGTTATACATAACAGTCCATTCCCGTTGCTTCACCTATGGAGGCAAAAATTTAGGAGACTGTTCACATTCATCCGAATGGGCTATTTTAGACATTTACAATGTATTGTGTACTTTTTGACCAATATTTTTAACAGTGGTATTTTTGCCCTATAATTTCTAAAAAGGGTACCGACCCCCTTAAAACCCTAAAGATAAACTACCCACAGCCCAATCTGTCACTCACTGTGCGGGCCTGTTGGGAGGGCCTGTGGGCAGGCTTATTGGACGGATTTTTTATATATAACTTAATTTAGAAATAATGAATATTTTTGTAACTTAATATTTTTGTAAATTACATTTTTGAATTAAAAATAAAGTCAAAATGGACAAAAAATAAATTATAAATAATTTTATTTATGAATAATTTAATGTGTCTAACTTTTTTTCAAAGAAATGTGGACGGGCTCTTCGGGCTGGGTGGGGCGAGGCGAGGTTGGGCAGGTTGGTTCTTGAGCCGGGTTTAACGGGCTTTTTACGGGTTGGTTATTGGTCGGATTTTAGGCCGAGTAATGAATTTTGAGGTAAGGTCAAGCCCTCTTTTGAAGGATATTGAGCTCGAGCTCGGACGGGCCAACTATATGGCCTATCAAGTTTCAAGACTATTTTTTTCGAGCCGAGTAACGGGACCCATGGACAATCTAACCCATGAACACTCCTAAATATATTTTAGATATCTCGCTATTGTTAACTACTATATAGCTTTTTTAATATATATTGCTAAATTATAATGAATAATAGACTACTACAGCTTCTGAACAATGCATTTATAACATATGAGAAAGTACTTACAAAGGGATGAAGAAAAACCTGAAAATAGACACAATAAAACATCGAAGTGGAAACGTAAGTAATCAATTTTTTCCTTTGTCAAGAATTGACCCACTCAGAGACAGACTTATGTTTGGGCCCAATCACAGATGGACCTATGTTTGGGCCACCCCGACCCCCCCCCCCCCCCCCCCCCCCTCCAACCTATTGTAAAAATTCAAGGGTTTTTTTAGGTGTGGGTACAATTTTTTAGACTTATTTAGGCAAAAGTGTATGAATAAGTTGTTTATTCCATTAAGTACAATTTTTATAAAATTTTTTGTGTTTAGGTACAAAATTCAAATGAATTAAAATCTTTTTTACCTAAACACCCTTCCTTAATTTATGCAGTTATTATTGACAGTTATTTGAGGAAACAAATATGTAAAGATTACATATTTGTTATCATTCGTTTTTGAATTTTGAATGAGCATTTTTTTTGTGGTATATCTGCAGTAAAAGTGTGTGTTCAACGGTTGAGAATTTTTTTCCGATATATCTCTGCAGTAAAAGTTTTCTTCAACGGCCGGTTTCATTGCGATTTCGTTTAACGTACGGCTTGACGATTTACTTCTCCAGTTGAGATATATTATTAGTTTATTTTCGTTTGCTTCCAAAGTCTATTTTTCTTAATCAATAGAGGATTTTTTCGGAAAAAGAAATTGTAAATACCGATCACAATCATTGGCTTGAAGATAAGTTTTTAATAATTATATTTCTTCTCTTATTCGGTCATTTTTATTGAGAAATCGTAATTTCGATTTTGTTTTATGTTGTTCGTTGTTGGGATGAAGGGAAAAAAAGACTGCTTTGGTTTTTAATGGGTGTAACTATTTTTCGTGTAGACAGTAACTGTTGTGTAACTGTGTTGAAAAAATCAGAGTTATTTTTTAATGTAACTATTCTTGTATGCAAGTTTTCAGCCAATGTCTATTTTGGTAAATCATGTATATTGTAACTATTTTGTGTTTAATGTTTTTCTCCCAGTATGTGATTAATTAATTAGTCATTTGTATTAATGTATTTTATGCTGTTTTCTATAACTGTTTTTCTTTTTTCTTTTGAATTGATACAATGTCATTCATTTTTTTAATGTCTTAATCAGGAATGGAGGGATGTCCCGTTTCACAAAGTTAATCAGGAATGGAGGGATGTCTTCATTGGATGGGATGTTCCGTTGCACTTCAACTTGGTGCATGAAATCATCGTGAAAATCCTAGTTAACCCATACTGTAAACAAGTACCAAAAATAGTTGCATCACAAAGTTACACAAAAACAGTTACACAAACTGTAAGCTATAACTAAGTTTCATACCATGAATATATACGTGTAATATACCATTCGACTTAACAGATACTCAACACAGTTACAACCATTTAATAACATATACTCAACATAACTACTCAATACAGTTACCAATAACATATATAAGATTGAAATACTTAAAATCACAAAATAGTTACTCAATACAGTTACAACCATTAATTTTTGAATATTAACTGTTTGTAATTTGTGATTACAAATAGTTACTTAAAACAATTACGTAACTTTTTTTTAATTAAAAAATTCTTGTTCCAAAGTGTTTTTTCATATGCAAATGCTTTAAATTTTGTAATTAGGTTACTCAATCTTGAATTACAAACCTGCAATTTGTTATTATCATTTCACCAAAAATAGGGTTTTTTTTTTTTGTTTTTTTTTTTCAAAATCAAACAACACAAATTATGGAAAAAAAAAAATTTTAAAGACAAAAAAAAACAAAACATGAATGTCGCCTGCAATTTCTGGTGAAGAAGTTGTCGGAGACGATACACAATTACTTGATCGTAGACGACGATGAACAATAACTCGTACTCCTCTCTTTTTTTTGGACGATGAACAGTAACTCGTACTCCTTGTTTTTTTAGACGATGAACAATAATTTGTGTTCCTTGTTTTTTTGGACGATGAACAGTCACACTTCTGGCATTCCCATAGATATAGAATCCCTCTGCCGAAAAATGATGAATTTTGATAATTAACCCCCTATTTTCCCTCCCATTACTTCATTGCTACCAAAAAAAACGGATGAAAAATAATAAGTTTTCATACATCTGCTATTTACCAATGGCAATAATGGCATTTTTAAAAAATATACACTTTACCCCAAATAAGTTTTTGAGTTGTACTTTTGCCTAAATAAGTCTAAAAAATTGTATCAACTTCTAAATTCCCCAAAATTCAATTTTTCTAGGTTTTAAAAATTCAAATTTCGATGCATATTTTATGTAATTTTTACTTGGCACCCCTTAAATTTTAAAATTTCCAACTAATTTTTTCAATTTGGCCCCCACTTTGAATTTTTTGGTTCCGCTACTGATATTGATCAAACCCGTTAGATTTAATTTGGATAATCTTTAGCTCAAAAAATAATTAATAAAAAAATTAGAAAAGAAAACTTTGTTGTTTCACTTTTTATTGGATGAAAAATAGGACGGTACCGAAAAATTATGTAAAAATTATTTGCCAGTACCCACTCATAAACAATATGTAAACAAGTCTCATAGTAAATACAAAAAAAAATAGAAAATAAACATAAACAAAAAACCTTTTTATGCTGAACACAGAAGTTAAGGTGATACAAGATAGAATACAAACATCATGGAAAACAATGAAATAACTACAACTATTTGAAAGAAGTGAAGAAGTTGATCGTGTCTTTCAGCGCCCGGATGAAGTCGTCGACGTCTTCTTTGGTGTTATAGAAATAAAGACTAGCACGCGCGCTTGCACTAATTCCTAAATAGCGATGTAGAGGCTGGGCGCAGTGATGACCTGATCTGATAGCCACCCCATGCTGAAACAGAATGTGTTTTAACTATCACCAATTATTGTTTTCCGTTCTTAATAATTCAGCATTTCGAATTCCCCACAGCTTATTATTATTGATGTATGCAGTAACAATAAACAGCCAAAAAAAAAAAAAGACAAATCCAGTACCCTTTTGTTAATACCTGTTGGTCAAGGAAGGTTGCAAGATCTGTTGGATGAATATCGTCAACATTGAAAGAACAAAGAGCAGCTCGCTGAACAGTTTGTGAAGGCGCTGGGCCATAGATCCGAACACCATGGACTGAACGAAGACTTTCATACAAATAATTGGCCAGATCTACCTGAGTAGAATTAAGAGCAGTAACCAATATGTGCAAGTATCGCAATCACCTTTCTTTCTATGGCATGGCATTCAAGAACTACCATTGCCTTGCATCAAATTTATTTCAATTCTGCCCTACTGTGATCATATTTAAGAAACTCAAAAAAGATTCAAACCTACGAATAGAAAGTACAATCAATACTTATGAACTCACCTCATAATTGTGAATCTTTTGCATCCCAATTTCAGATAAATAGTCAATTGCTGCTCCTAGCCCGATTGCTTCCCCAATTGCTGGTGTTCCAGCTTCAAATCTGAATGCATAAAAAGGTTGGATTTACAACAAGAGTGATAATCTAAAAACTAGCCGACAACGTTGAGAAATACAAAATCTATGTGAAATGCAAGTGCCAAAAATCTGTTTTACAGACCGCTATATGCAAAACATAGACAACTTTGTTGCTCATAGGAGGATTAATACTTGTGATTGGTTTCAAAGGAGAGGTCAAATGCATTTTTTGCCTTCCCCATGGTGAATGGTGTAGTATGTGCAATAATGGCGGCGAGAATATTGATCACCCCTTCCTTCATTGCCACATCTTGTTAAGAATCTAGCGTAAGTTTAGGGATGCGAGTATGGATTGGGTGATACCACGTGACCGTGTTTCCTTCTCTTTGGAGGATTCTGGAGGCTTCGTGAAAAGTAAGAGAGCTTCCGTTCTTTGGGATTGTGCGGTTATGACTATTCTGAGTTATTTGGATGGAAAGATATGGTAGAATGTCTGATGACAAGTTTGAGTTGGAGGAATCTCTTTGGGGGAGTGAAATTTCGACTTTTTGCGCTTCAGTTACTAAAGAATTCCGATGCATTCCTTTTTTCTTAATACGAAAAGAATGGATTGTGGCATGTGGTTAAAGGTTTTTCACTGTTGTTTAGCATTATTTTTTTATTATATTTTTCTTTTTCCTCCCCCTTCTTTTGGTGTATGAGATTGGATTCCTTGTCCACCATCTTTATACTTTTCCTTCCTATTAACAAAAGTTTCATTTCTATCAACAGAAAGCAATAGATAACTTGAAATTGATATCAAGTTTAAGGCTGATAACAATCCCAAAAGATACATGATGTTAAATGGTGTAATATGGAAAGCTCTATACAGAAAATCTAAAATGTAAACACCTGCTCAGGCACTGAGGAAGAAATAGAGGAATTTTCGAGTCAGGAAACATGCAAGTACAACTCTCAGCCGAAACAGATATACTACGATGAATGAGTTGCAAAATCAAAAAGGATATAATAAGGAAGGCTTCTTGGAGGAAACTTTAGCAGGAACAAAAGAGAGGGAGCAGATTGAGAGAGTTTGTTCTCAAGCAAACAAAAGCAATGACAGCATAATTAAGAAGTCATTCGCTTTCAATCTAAGGGGTAGCAAGGAGAAACCAACAAAAGGACCAGGGTTGCGGTTTTAAGAAGAGAACTTGCAGCCTATGACGTAAAAGAATTCACTAACATAAAATCTTGCAGGCAAGTACAATTCCGATTTGTGCATGAATATCAAACAAGCAGGTTAATCTCTGTTGGATCTGAGATAGCATACTGGTAAAGTAAGATTTGTGCACCAATACCACATAAATAACACAATCCAAACAAACCCCTTACTCACAAAAAACTGCAAAACTAATATTTTTTAATTCACATGTCAGCTATAATTACATGAACAAATATAAAGATTTTCTTCTTTCAGGGGAAGGAGGAGGGGAAGAATGTTCCAATGGTAACTGACAATCTGAACAAACCAACACTATAACTTGGTGGTCTTCCAAGTAGGGCAGTATGTTCCAATCCGCAATCAACCCAAATGCCTACATCCCACCCCCCCCCCCCCCTTTTTTTTTTAAGTTTATTGATATTGTACATGTAGGTCCAGGATTAAATAAGCAACTAACCTGGATGGAGGATCAGCATAAGTGGAATGATCCAAAAATACATCAGATATCATTTCACCACCCCCTGTGATTAAGGAAAGATAAAAATAAGATTGTTTTGAATATGGATTAAAGAAACTCATGTCTTAATGTTTCCATATTCATAAATTATCTATTATTCCTATCGTCTGGTACTTAAAATATCCTGGCCACACACACGCACACATAAACACACATACACACAGAGGAAGCAGCCTTACCTAAGAAAGGAGGCATGGCACTCAAGAGCTCACTCTTACCATATAAGAATCCAATGCCTGTAGGCCCACACATCTGAAGCAAGTTTAGTCTTTAACTTCGAATACTTCCAACAAGACTTGGATGTTAGCATATACATGAAAACAACCTAACCTTGTGAGAAGAAGCAACAAGAAAATCAACATCAAGGTCCTTGACGTCAACAACCATATGTGGAACACTTTGACAAGCATCTACCAGCACTTTTGCCCCAACATCATGTGCCCAAAGCACGATCTCATCAATTGGAAGGACAGAAGCTACAAAGAAATTGAGCAAGTAACCAGCTGTAATTATGGCAGTTCCAATGTGGCTGATCTTCACTTAGCATTGAAATACAATACACACAAACATCATTCCTAAAAACTTACGGCAAAAAGTAAATGGCAGTTCATTTCCAGTACACAAAAAAGGGAGCTCATCATTACAGTCTCTAACAACAATGACAAGTCTATAACGTTATACTGTCTGGAAAGTAGTCTGCAGACAAGACAATAGGTTTCATGACAAGGGATTCTAGTGGTACAATTTCTTTTCTTTCTTTAGTTACATTCTTATTTTAACGACTGCAGGAGAAAGATGCAGATTCCTTTGAAAAGAGGGAAGCATCCAATTTTAAGCAAGGCACCTAAGATTGCATATCCTTCCGAAGTACGACATTATTTGAGGAATCAAAATGAATTTTAATGTCAAAGGGACTCAGACTCATGTCTTGGTATCGCATTGTTGGTCCTAATACAACTCAAAGTGATGGTATAACTCCATGTGTTTGGTGAAACAATTCCCCCAACACAAAAAACAAACACAAAAAATATGAACCCTTACTTGAATAACCAAATTTATACTCGTGTATAAGCTTGTCTCATAAATCACTGAACACAACTTTGATTTATGCATTACTACATCACTTTATAACACTATTTTAAAAGAGTTAGAAATAAAAAATCCCCATACCAGTGAAAAGTACCCACAGGTCCCTATTTTTATTTTAAAGAAAAGAGTGAGATGCCCAAAAACAAGAAAGATAATTGAGACGCCATCGCCATCACCATTTATTCTAAGATTTTATGGCACTTTTTACGATGAACCAACTCACCTGGTGAAGGTTGACTTGATATCATTTATAAGTGAGTGATTTTTAGTTCTCTTAATATCACTAACGAAAGAAACCATTTCCATTTCCAACCCTTTTCAATCCTTAAGCCTACAGCCTTTCTTCAACCTTTCTAAATCCAAAACCTATAAAGTTATAAATAGATATCTATCACATGTGCATTAGTCTTTGTTTCCATGATCAATTGAGATACAGGTTCAGATAAAAAAACTTACCAACATCAATAATTATCAGACTGTATGCCTAGTAATTAACTAACAATTTAACCATGTCCACATATATACATATATAGCACAAAGATGTTAAACATGATGTCGAACACAAGAGTCCATCGACCTACCTTGGATGAAGAGTGAGAAAAATGAAAAAGCATACCTATTGCAACAAAGAAATGAAAACAAAATAAAAAATTCATAACCGGAGTTCCCCTACCAAGCGTGTTTGAGACATGATGAACGACTACAAGTTTTGTTTTCCGTGAAAGCATCTCCCTTAACTTCCCTGTATCTGGAACTTCATCATCAGCTAGAGTCACAAACTTTAAAATGGCACCAGTCTTTTGAGCTACAATTTGCCAAGGAACAACAGCACTGTGATGTTCAGCAATTGTAAGTACAACCTGCATAAATTTAGTGTTAAGCGACTGTTTTGAGTAGGATGTGCATATTCAGGTTATCTATTTCAATAAAATCCTAACCCAGGTTGGTGATTGGCACAGAGATGTCTCACAAAATCTCTCTCTCTCTCTCTCTCTCTCTCTCTCTCCATGTATATATATATATCAATTATGGAAACTCTGGTGAGAACTTTTTACGTGAACCGTTGGTTACTAATCGAAGAAGACCAAAATTTAATGCAAATGCTTACCAAATTTGGCTTGTAACTAAAAAGGAAACTACAATAGCATATTAATTGTGATTCTAGTCATATTAAGTTTATATATATATATATACTTACAGAAACTTCAATGGCCTCCAACAGAATAGTATTTATACACTACAGAAAAACTCAATGCAGCACTGCTTTATATCTACAAAAGCTCCAAAGGTCTATTTGTTACCAGGGATTTTAAGCTAACAATCCTGAGATCCCAGGATTAAATACAACAGGATTTCTAATGCTACATTTTAGTTTCTATTTCATTAAGACACTAGTTTTTTCATAGCACTTGTCATGAACAAAGGATTACAGGGAAAATAGTTGTTTACAAAGTTAATTTGGGAATCGTCCTCTGCTTTACGTTTTTCCTTTGCTTGGGTTCATAGGTTGGCAATGACATCGCAGATTTTTCAGCCAAGATGGGAGCTACATCTCTTGAACTTGATAGGAGCGATTGCTAAACCACTTCATGTTGAACTTTAGAAGAGTTGAGTTTCATGATGAGATTGTTTTCTCATTTCTTTGGTCATCGTGATTGACGTCTTACGACTCTTCCTACCTTCGTACTAGGTTATTGATCTTTAATAATATTTGTTGTTTCCTATTGAAACAGTGAGTAAATTTTGTGAGATCATCTTTTAAAAATGAGGCTGATTAAGTGAATACTGGTTGTTTGTTTGACAATTGAGGATCGAAGGGCAGCATCTAAGAGCCTCGTCTAAGTAGAAATTTCTTAACCTTATAAAGTTGTTGATGTATTTGGTTTGATTTCTGGTCTTAGGGTTAATAGTTAGGATAAAATATCTAGGTTGATAGTGGTTCTTAGGTGTTCAATGGGAGAGTGGCTTTTTTAGTATTTGGTGACTTGGTCTGCCTTTAGATGGTAACCCATTGTCTGTACCTTTTTGGGATCCAGTCATTAAAATATTGGGAAAAGGATGGTTAGAAGAAGACTTTCATTTCTCTCTTTTTTTTTTTTTGCTTTGAGGGAGGGGGGAGAGGGGGATTAACCTTAGTTTAGTCTGCGTTGGCAAGCAACCCCGTTTATTTTTCATCCCATTTAAAGATACATTGTGGGGTGACAAAGAGGATTGAGGAGATGATGAGAGATTTCTTATGGGAAGGAAATGAGCAGAGTAAAATGCATCACTTATTTTGTGGGGGAGGTGGTGTCTAAGCCAAAAGCAAAGGGTGGACTTTCATGGCAAATTTGGTGGTTAGAGATATAGCCTTAGTCGAAAAATGGCTTTGGAAATTTCCTTTCCAGCAAAATTCGATATGACGTACGGTTATTAAAAGTAAGAATGCCCTCTAGGCTAATGAGTCAGATGCTAAAGAGGTTGATAAGGGATGCCACCGAAATCCTTGAAAATTTATTTTCCAATGATTACCTTGACATACAGTTATTAAAAGTAAGTGTGCCCTCTAGGCTAATGAGTCGGATGCTAAAGAGGTTGATAAGGGATGCCACCGAAATCCTTGAAAATTTATTTTCCAATAATTACCTTGTTTTTCAAAAGTTCAAGTTTATTGTGAGTAATGGTTTAAGAGTTTGATGGTGGGAGGATAATTGGGTTCGGGAGTAATCGTTCTCAAGTTTATTTCAACTTTCTTGTTGGCATGATCATAGTGTTACTTCTTTAGCAAGGTCAGATTCATCTCCAATGTCGTGAGATTTGGGTTTTGTAGGGATCTAACTGATAGGGAGTCTTCGGAAATAGATTCACATCTCTCGTGGCTTAATTCAATCCCTTTGAACCAAGATTCTTTGGACAAAACGTGTTAGGTCATTAACCCCATGTAAGTCATTCTTTGAATCTTTTATCGATAATCCTTTAGTTCCTCTCTTTACATGGCATTGAAGATATGGAAAGTTAAGGTGTCTTTGCAATTGCAAGTGCAAGTATGTGCATGGGTCATTTCTCACAGTAACATTAATACATATGAAGTGCTCCAAAGAGGAGGCCTTAAAGGTGTTACTCTTTAGTATTGTGTTTTCTTTGCAATTGTTTGAATCATTTGGTTAGAAAGAAATTCGAGAATTTTTTAACATAAAGAGAAAGTGATGGAAGGGTTGTGGGACCATATTTATTTCTTAACTTCTTTCCGGCTTTAGTGACAAAGGAATTTGAGGGATAGGAATTTGAGAATATCCCTCTTTTTTGAACTACATTGAATTGGATGGCATCGTACGGAAGATAGTCCGAACTTTTGGAGGATGTTCTATTGTTTTTCTGTTTTTGAATGGAATAGTATTAGATTACTTGTCCACCTTTGCTCGAATAATGTAAACTTAAACTATCAATGAAAATTTGTTATTTAAAAAATGAGTCACGTCCCCACTTCTACTAGGATTAGATGACGCAAATAATTTATAAATCAGAATTCCAACAAACATGAGAATACATGTTACAATAAATTCAAAAATCCTCTACCAATAATAGACAACTGAAATGAGGTCAAATAAAAACAATGCAAACATGAAAAGTTCACAGGTTTAACATTGAGCCGAAAACATGAACCAAGTGAGCTAAAACGAAAGCAGACCTCATCTCCTGCCATTAAATTTGAAAGTCCCCAAGAGTAAGCCACTAGGTTGATAGCTTCAGTAGCATTTTTTGTAAAAACAATCTCTCTAGACTCAGATGCATTGATGAAAGTAGCCACCTTCTTTCTTGCTAATTCATACTCATCTGTTGCCTTTGCACTATATAAAAGAAATTGTAAGAAAGAATTGGCAATATGATTAGAATATAATACCTTCGGTTGCACCTTTAATAAACAAAAAGAAAACAGAAAATTCAGTTAAAAAAGATCGGAGAAAACACCACTTCAGAAATATGTTAAAAAATGGTGCTAATGCATTTAGCATTAAAACTATTACCACATCGGGAGGGGTCTCCTCTTTACGCACATTACAAACTTTTTTTTTTTGATAGAAAACAGAACTTTCATCACATAGAACGAAAGATGTAAATAGAATTACAGAAAATGGTGGATAAGAAATCCATCTAGAAAACAAAAAATAAAGAAAAACTAATGACTACAAGCAGCCTTCCAATTGAGTTACAAAACAGCCAAAAGGGATATCACAAAAATCCTTGGTAACCTTTGCCCAAAGAAAAACCAAAAACTTTACTTTTTCCCATAAACATTCTTTTTCCTCCTCCTTACTTTCAAAAATTCTTCAATTACGCTACAACCAAACCACCCAGAAAATGGCCAAAGTAGCACATTTCCATAAAATGGAAGCTCTTTTACCACATCCAAAACCCTCTAACATCATCGTAAAAAGTGAAGCACTTTTGCAAGGTATTACCCGCACCAAATCCGTTTCTCCCAAAAGCTTGAACCATCAAAAAATAGCAATGGGACAATGTAGAAACAAATGATTAACACTTTCATAAGAGAGCTTACACATATTACACCATTGAGGACAAATTAAAGTGTTAGGCCTTAACTTTTGCAATAAATCACAAGAATTCACCTTACTATGAGCAACCAACCAACTAAGCACTTGCACCTTAATTGGCACTCTTACCTTCCAAATCATCGAATGAGAATCAAAAATAGGATCATTTGGGTTATGAACAACCATGGAAAATAGGAACAGGAAAATATTTCGAAAGCATCAAGAGACCAAAGTCTTCTATCACAAGCTGACGAATCCAAAGAAACTGATTCAAGCAAAGAAAGCAAGGAAAAACATTCCAAGATATCCCGATCATTTAGGTAACGAAAAAAATTGAAGTTTCACCCCCACAAAAATCCATAAAAGACTAGAAACCCTTGCCACAGAAGAATTATGAGCACTTGACAATCTATAAATATGAGGAAACAACAAAGTAAAAGATGACTCACCAACCCAAATATCCTCCCAAAAGCGTACTCTTCCCCCATTCCCCACTTTCAAAGAAATATGCTCTCTAAAATCATCCAAACCTTGAGAAATAAACTTCCAAAGAATACGGAATGAGCCTCTAACTACCACATTAGAGTCTCATCCATTAGCATGGATACCATACTTACTTTTGATAATAGAATGCCACAAAGAATCAGACTCCAATGGAAACCTCCAAAGCCACTTTTTCAGCAAAGCTGCATTCTTCTTAACTAAATTACCTATACCCAATCCCACTTTTGTTTTAGACTTTGAAACAACTTCCCACCTAACAAGATGATTATTCTTTCCTTCTCCACTACCCACCCATAAAAAATCTCTCATCATTTTCTCTAAAATCTTAGCCACCTTACTACGGACTAGTAATATTCAAGTTAGGAGGTGTGATTAATCATAAAAAATGTTATTTTATTATATTTAATGATTAGTTGATTACATATTATTTGAGATAAAATGTATTAAATCCTTTATTTTCTAATTTGATACTTGTTCTAGTTGTTTGATTTATTTTACAGATAATTTGGTTAATTTAAATTAATAATGGATAAAACAAGTAAAACAAACACTAGAGAAAGAATCATAGTTGAGAAACGGAAATTTGATAAGGATTGAAGGTTCAAGATTAAAATATGAATATTTGAAGATAAGACAACAATTTAATATGTGGGAGTCCAAATTAGTGGGAAAGTCATTTAGAATTAAATTATGAAAGAATTCTAGAAGATAAAATTTTGACACGTCTTCAGTATTTTGGTCATATCTTTTTGACTCTGATGTCCAATTGACCTAATTTTTACGATATTAGGAAGAAAACTTCAATAGCTACAAAAATGTATTTCATGATAATTTCATGAATTGACCTCGAACTATACGAAAATTGAGTTCAAAATTTGGGCAGCTATTGTACCGTCGTCAGGACGTGCCCCCAAGATTTGATGCACGAGTTTTGACCTAAATGTATTTTTTTATTTTTTTTCAAGGCCCAACCTTAGCCTCCCTAGTATACATATAGGCAATTTTTCTTTTGAGAGAAAAAGAATTTTAGATCTCATATTTTACATCTTTTTGTTCTTTTTTTTTTTTTAGATCTACTCATGGCCAGTGAGTAGTTCTCTTTGTACTCTTTAGCCTAGGGTTATGAATTTGTGATTGTTTATTCAGATATTATGTTTATACAATTATTATTTTATTCTTAATGTTAAATCTTTATTTTATCAGATTGATTGGATATTTTAGCAAAGTTTTATACTCTGTATAATTGTTTGATTGTCTATTAACAAAATTGAGTTCTTGATATATTCAATGCTTATGATACCCTGCAAGTTTTATGAAAGTAGTTCTTCAATTCTTATTTTCATATCAATCAAGCTAACTGTGTTTCAAAGTTATATTTTTTTGGTTGACTACATTGATTTGGAAATCAACTGAGTTATTATGAATTGCATAAATATAATTATCTGATAAACATGAATAGATCCAGATCCCGAAGTTAAAGGGTCGTTTTTCCAATAGATTAATTTTTTTAAATTTTACTTGCAATCATTCTTCAACTAATTCAATCTTTTCAAGAATTCTAGTTCTTCCTTTACCTTTACCTCTAAATTCCCTTTAATCCTTGTAGTTCGACCTTAGACTTACACAGAAATTATTACTTCTTGATCACCTGCACTTAGGTATACTCTTTGACGATCAAGCAAGTTTTTGGCACCTTAATACGCACATTACTACTAAATGTTGAATACCTCAAGAAATGAATTCCACGGTGTACGTTTGAATTGTAGGCTTCATAATAAGTCTGTAAAGCCTTCAATACAGCAGTAGGCTTCTGAGAGGTTGCAGCATTGTCCAAGTACACAAGTTTTGATCCATTTACCTCCTGTAAAATCATGTTGATGCTCATAACAGTATTGTACAATACCATTCATGCAACGAAATATATCACTTTTGACATAATTAAATGACAGATTCATTTTAAAAATGCTCTAAGGAATACAAAATTAGAAGTTTGATGAATACATTCGACTACATTATTTGTATTGTTATTCGGATTTTATTATTAGTCTATTATAATTCTTATTCGACTACATTGTTTGTATCATTATTCAGATTTTATTATAAGTATTATTATTCTTACTTTTTTTTTCCTAAAGTAAAAAAAATGCTATGGGGTATAAAACACTAAATTTCGCAAATTCAAACCAAATTTTATCTTTTTCCTTAAATTCACAAATGACTGCACCGAACCCGATTTCTGTGGATTCGGTACGCCAACTCAATTACCATCAATTTCAATACATACAGAGCACTAAAATCCTCGATCAATAAAAATAAAATTTCTCAATCTTTAGAAATAATTACAATGGTTCAAACCACTCTCAAAATTGGGAAATTTCACCAATAAATCAATAATTCGAAGACTCTTCCTCAATCGATTCAATCATCTTTCGACTTTCAATTAATTTTCAACTTGCAACTGAGAGGGATAAATGGGGGTTGAACTTGGGAGGCCCAATAAGCAATTTACAACATAACATACGAAATCACAAGGTTATAGGGTAATTCAACAATCAACCGCATAATCAACAAATAAAATGAGCATTTAACACAAATCCCTTCATAAAATTTATACGAAACCCAATTCTCCAATTTTCCAAATCATTCATGGTTTCATACGAGGTTCGTCTCAGCTACATACTAGGCACTACTCGGTACATCCCATTCTATCACACGCCCCTCGAGGCCAAAATCACATCTCAATAAAAAAACCATACCACCGAGTATGCCTAACACAAGTGCCAATAGATCCCAAGCACTTCACCAACAAAATATTTTTTTACATAGCAAATACAACGATCCATCAAATGAAAGTCCAAATCAACAGTTAAACAATGGATCGGAATACAATAACGATAGCAATAAAAGGACTATTTGCAAAGAGTCTAAGACACAGATGCATATTATGAGATAAACCACCTACCTTCTCAATCAAAGCCAAAATCAAATTTCGTCCAACCCTAAGATCTTTTGAGTTTAATACTCAATTCTTCTCTCTCTCTCTCTCTTATTTAATCTCTGAATCGCCGCCTCAACCAGTTTGTTTATGTTTTCTCACCAAAGGGTTACTACCTAACGTAAGTCTATATATGAAGGAACATGATAGGGCAACATCCAAAAGCAATCAGTTTAGGTACTATCAATTTTCCTTATTCACACTTGATTCCTTCTAAGTTTCTAAAATTATTTCATCAGCATTAAAAAAAATTGTCTTTTTGGTGACCACCAATTATGAAACTTCTAAAAAGAATTTATCAATTAGTTATTTAAACGTTACCCACCTACACAAAAGCCTAAAAATTTTCTCTACGCCTCTCTCTCTTGATATCCACACTTATTATAGTTCTCTCGCCTACTTTCTCTTACCTTATAAAAATGATAACATTAATCTACTTCAGAAAAGAATAACTAGCAATTTATATCCCATATGTATAGCCCATAGTTAGTATGAGAAACTTTAAAGGCGACTTGTCAAATCCACCACCTCATAGTCGGATTCATTGCACTAATATCCTTTGCTAACATATAACCATAAGTTTGACCCAAAAATAAATTACATTTCTTATTTTCTATAATTTTTGGTATGGGTTATTACAGACCCGAAAATCGAGACTCATCCCTATGGATGCACAAAATCACCAAAAACAATGTACAAGAAGAAAGCCCTAGGAAAGTGGACCTCAAAAAAAATAATACATTTGATTCCTTGCCTCAGCCAACTCACCTCCCATGCGGTTCTAAATAGCCTTAGACATTTCAAGACAGTAGCCGCTTGGGAGTATGCATAACTACGCTTTGGTTTAAGTTGAGTGCTATTATATATTTCCTTTAAATTAGTATGTTGCTGCATTATTTTTGTGCTTTGTTTAGCCTCAACTTCAATTGGGTCAAGATCACTTTGAAATTTCATATCTTTTGGGGCTAGGCATAAAGAATGTCTCTGTTTTTCCAATTCAACGGTTGTGACATAAATCTTCATATCTGACCTGCAGTAGATTCAGATTCTCTACAAGTCAAAAGTTTTAAGTTATTAAGTCTGAAGTCCTGATCCGGAGACTAGCATGCACCTACCAATCTAACTTTGTTCTTTCACAATGGGTACATTTGGTTAGAAAGAAAAAAAAGATAAAAAGTAAAGTAAAAGAAAAGAAAATTAAGAGAAATATATTTGCTTGTATACAATTGGTTAGAATGAAAATTTTATCAGAAATTTGTATAAGAATATTATAATGGTCTAATTTACCCTTAATAGTAGCTTGTGTGATACTTTCACCACCTGAACCAACCCAAATGAAAGTTATTTCCAAGACAACAACCATGTGCAATTGCTGTAATAAGGCTACACGCTGCGTCTTTGGTACTTAAAATTTTTAACTTTGTCAATTTGATCCTCAAACTGCACACATTGAAACAATGTGGTTCTTAACCCGAATGACCGTTAAAATCAACTATAGGAAAACATCATGTGCCAAGCATGTCAATGCTAATAAGGATATTTTTGTCATTGTCCACAAAAAATGGTATAAATGTAATTTTAGTGTGCATGTAATATTATACAAATAATTATCATATAAATATGTTAATATATATCTAAGGTAACTCCAATCCTTCTCACCATCACTCTTCTTCTCTCTCTCTCCCCCTCCCCCCAGCCACAACTCTTTTAAGAATGGAACCTTCTTCTATATATTCCATGGCCTTGGGCATGCTTCTCAACAACCAACAACCATAAGCTCCTAACACCCCCAAGGTATACCACTTGTTACAAGTCTCCCAACAATGGCATCCAATAGCCATTAACTAGTTTCAAAGGCTATTCAATTCTCAAACTTCTATGAACATTCACATAATAATTTTGCATCTAATGACAAATAGAGGAAGAGTTTCCAGCCTCCCAATCTCTGTCATACTCTAGTCCAATGTACCAATCGGAACTTAGACTTCTCACCCTTCCCAGACCAAACGACACTTACATTGACACTTCTTCATCTCAAGCACTACATTGAAAAGGTAAGGAATCATTGAAACAAGGAAGGAGTCATTCTTCATTTTGTTTTATTTTACAAGTATTAACAATCCAAAGGGGCCATTGTCTGGTACAAGAGCACAAGTATCGAGCCAACGACCATGACATTGTGGTTTCAAATATAATGGTAGTCATTTTATGCAAACAATGTCAAAAAGTGTGTATCTCAATTATTCTCACCAATCTAGTAAAGACCCTTTAATATTCATCTAAACAATATCATATGTTTGTAAAATATTATATATGCATAAGCATATTATTTCATCAAAAATTTGAAATCAAATTCATCCTTTACTATTTATTTAGTTCAACATTTGTCCATATAACATACATATTGTTTCAGTCCCAATATCTAATATATACCAGAAACACCGACAACCGCAAAACAAAGAGACAAAGCTCAATTAACATGTCATGAAATTGAATCCAACAAGTTTTTGAAACATGGTGGTAAAGGGGGAAGAAGAAAAAAAAAGAAACAAAATTTATGACAAGTGAAGAAGATAGTACCTGATGGAGAATGGGGAAATCGGGTCTGGTGACGTGCCCGAGAGAAGCGGGTCCGAGTTTCTGGTCGTCTGCTTCGGTGACAACTGAAGAAGAAGCTGCCGATGCTGATACTGAAATAGAACGGAACCGGAGACGAACAGTTGCGAAGGTGAGGCTGGTGAGGTTAGGGTTTAGGATTTTGAGAGATGGAATTTTGAGAAGAGAACTTTCCATCTTCATCGTCGTCACCGTCGTCATCGTCATCGTCATCGGAAAAGGAGGAGGAGAAAGAGGGAAATATAAAGAGCCGACAAGCTCTGTGAGATGGCGAATGTGTTATCAAATTATCGTTCTATTTTCATTTTATTATTTATTTTTTACTTATTTATTGACCAGATATATCCTTGAATATACTCTACAATATTAAAAATTAAATTTTAATTTTAAAATTAAAATAAACGAAGAAAAAATAAGAAAAGTAGGTGTAGATTAA
This sequence comes from Ilex aquifolium, assembly GCA_951799425.1. NCBI lineage: Eukaryota > Viridiplantae > Streptophyta > Magnoliopsida > Aquifoliales > Aquifoliaceae > Ilex > Ilex aquifolium. The sequence continues at coordinate 43,640,932 of OX637391.1, read as the reverse complement.
TAAAATAATTTGTCATTGAAAATTAAACTTTCGATGTTGGGCTGGAATTCCACACTTTAGGCCAAAGACCCTGCGGTTATGGTAATCCACCGGGGTGTCGGGGGACTGGGCAATCCCACATCGAGATTGCTTTGGGTGTGTGTGTTATTTAAATATCTCACTGGTAGGGCTGTTAATCAAGTCAAGCTTGAACATTTTTTTAGGCTCGTTTATGTGTAAATAGTTAAATGAGTCAACTCGTTTATGTGTAAATTAGACTTGAATTCAGCTCGATTATCACATCTACTCACTGGACACTTCCTCTTTAGTGGTTGTGTCTAGTGTGTGTTTAAAAAAAAAATTAAACTTTCTAATTTTAATATTAGATAAAAATGTCAAGCGCGCTTTTAAGAAGAAAATAAAATGATAATTTGATATATTTTAATCTCACTTAATCTCATTTGCCATTTAAACTATTAGATTTATTATATTACTTTTTTCTATCAAAATTTTATTATATTACTTACTTGAATTAGTTTCACACTTCTAGAAATGAAATCAAATCAGATATTTCTTCGGATAAAATGAGATAATCATTGTGTAAAATCTGTAGTTGATGTTAACAATTAGCACAGTATGGAATTAATAGCTATAGTTCAAGATATAATATAAAAATTACAATAATTTAAGAAGTAATGTAGATGAGAACTAAAATTGAAAAGGCCAAAGTATAATTTTTCTAAAAGATTTTAATATATTTTGCGTTAAAAATATAAATTTAAATCATGTTTTCATGGGACAATGATAATAAAAGACATGAAAAACACAATAAAGTCCAAAAACATATACCATATTTTGATAAAGCACGAATCACATATACATTGTAATACATATTAGACCTACCCAATGTGGAGTTAGACATCCATTAAAATACGCTGAAAGAGAATATATTTTTTTTTGATATGTAATTAAATTTCAAGATTAATATGTTGCTTTTTAAAAATTTAAAACTAGAAGAAAAATCTTAAAATGCATTATTATATTATTGATGGTGCTCGAAATCAACTTACCCAATTACAGAATAATCTGGGGTGTAGCCCAAAGGGAATGAATATGTGTTTATGTGATAGAAGACGTGTTTAGTGCTAAAAATGGGACGGAGACACTAATACGAGTGGTTCATTCCAGTCGAATGACTAAGACTACATCTACTGTAAATGCGTATCTTGCTCCTTGGGGACTTGTATTGCTTGGGGAAGAAGATTGTCATTCCAAGGAGTTGGGCTTGAAGCCTTTTATAGAGTATTTTTTCTGGGTTACTGTTTGGTGATCTATTTCCTTTTTTCTTTTCTTTTTTTTATACACAGTAGTATCGTTTGCTATTTATACATACCATCATTAGGGTTTCGCGATGGTTCCTTTCCTAGCTGATTATTTGGTCCCCTCTTTGTTTGTCCTGTAGCTGATCCTGGCATCCCTGACATTTTCCTACGCTCACTATGCCTTGAACGGAATACGTGAGTCATTTCCACTGTCGGTGAATATTTGTTTGTTAAGATCATCAGGTATTATCCCATTGTCTCTTGTCCACGTGTCGCGGTATGACCATTTGTGATTTGCTTGGTGTCGAGCTCCCAACTCCCGAGCAGATATTAGTATCGAACTTGTTAATGTCGAGTAGACGTCTATTCTGAATTGAATTATTCTGGGCTTTCATGGAGCTGGGCTATGGTCCAGCCCAGACCCGGTGAATGCTATCTTGATGAGGCGCTTGGGTCGTCTCGTGCAAGCCCAAAAGGGTTTTGGGTTTTGGAAGGGACCCAAACTTAAATCCATCATCATTAGTTACCCCCCAGCCCTAAGTCCGGAGGATGACCTTCCAACTCCGTCCTGGGGTTAAAATCGTCTTTTTCATCGCAATGATTACTTCTGTAGATGAAGGTTTCTCATGATTACAGGCGTTGTCCTAGTGGCGTATTCAATTTCCTCATATTTGCTCTGATGAGAGAAACGTGCTAGGAAAGGACACACGTCACTTGGAGAGGGCTCCTCTTGTATGGCTCCTCATGTGCGTCTTTTCCCATGTCTCATCATGGTAATAAATGTTATAAAAATGGGTAATCGCCTTGTTTTTTAACTGTTATTTCGAATTTTAGCCTTTTCGCGCTCATTTCCTCTCATTCTGGACTCTAAGGCAACCGATTTGTGTTCCCAGTGGTTCTGAGAGTTATGGGCTTTCGTTCTTCTACAAATCGACCTTAGCTCCTCATTAGGTACGTCCTTACCTTTTTCCTTCGTTATGGATCCCTTTAACCCCCATTGGTGGGACCACGAGTTCGTTTCATTATTTCGAGGTTTAGCTACTATCGGAATCACTCTGGTAGTTTTGCTTTCCTTTCACGATTTGTAGATTATTCTCTCCTATTGAGGTTATCCTTAATCAGATCCTAGTGTTTAGCCCCTTTATTTCTAACGGATTGCACTTTGCATCTGCCTCGTTTGCATTTTGGGTTACAATTTAAGCCTCTAATGGGGAGAGTGGTTCTCGATACCTCTTTTGATTCTACGTCCGAGGATAGGAATGATGAGAGTGTTGAGGAGGTTTCGGCTTCCCATTCTAGCGATCGTGCTGAGGAGGCCTCTTCTCACCTGGTGGTAAGGAGCCCCTTGTCTACAATAGTGTCCGAGTCGAGGGTGACCAATTTTCATTAGCTTTAGCAGAGAAGTTCGAGTTTTGCCCCAAGGTGTTAGATATGGGGGGGCCCGGGATCGATTCCCGAGGCTTCAACTTCAAGTCGTTCCGAGCCTCCCTTGGCATTGTCCCCCTGTTTCCACAAGTTGTACCAAAAAAAAGAGGGTCCAAATGTGTTCTATCTTCTTTTGCCCCCCAAAAAAAAAAGGTTCGACGAGACCTGTCTGATCTTACTTGTTGTGTCGAGTCGACCTTGAGTCGCATCGACGAGGACGACTTGGAGGCCCTAAGGAAAGAGTACTCTTTTCTGGCTTCTATTCTGCTCCACTCTCCTAGGGAATACGAGAGATGTAATTTGCCTATTCCTGGAATGACCTTTTTTTTCACTTCAGCATTCCGTGATGGGTTCCCCGTTCATCCTTTCATTCGAGATGTCATTGTCTTCTATAACGTGTGCCCAACTTGGGTTTCCCCAAATGGTTGGGCTTGTTAGTCGGCTTCCTTGTTCACTGGCGCGAGAGTGGGAACACTTCTCTACCTACTGTGAAACCCCGGAAAATTTGAACTATTCACAAAGGGGCAAAACAATAACTTGCCACTATGAACGGGTTGTGAACCTGAATTTTTCTAGAGCTCGGATGACGAAACGGACTTCGCCGTTAAATTCGTCTCGCGAAATCTAGTTACCCTGTAAAATTTCGTCGAATTCCGAGATAGTCGGATTTTTTGCGTTTTACAAGGTGTACGGATCTCGGGTGACCCCAAAAACGAAATTTTTGTTAAAATATGGAGAATTTGAAAATAATATAATTAAATTTCATAGAAAATATTTTGAACTTGAACGGGGACGAAATTTAATCGTTTCGGAGTAAAAAAACGGAACCCGAACGAAAGGGGGTGTGTGGCCAATTATGGACCACACAACTTAAAATATAAAAAGGGGCTAATAATCTGAAAAATCAGATTATTCAACCCATTCTCTGCTGAACCGTGAGAAGTGAGAGAGAAAGAAAAGAGAAAAAGAAAAAAAACTCACATTCTCTCCACGATCTACGGAGGTCGGGTGCTCAAATCGACTCGGGCCAATAACAAGAGTTGTTCTACGCGACGAGGGCTACGCGTGGGTACCAAAAACAACAAGTTTCACCGAAGGTGAACGGGTGGGGGTGTACGAAAATCAAGATTCGAGTTGTATTTCTTTGCTCGGATTCCGTCGAGCTAGAAGGGAGAAGTGATCACGTCGACGAGGGCTACGCGTGGGTACCAAAAATGAAGATTTTCACCGAAGGTGAAAAATCGGGATTTGGAAAAATCAAGCTTCGAGTTGGGTTTTCGGGTCTTGGGAGCTTCCTACGGGATTCTCACGCTACAAGAGGTAGGGGTTCTCCTACTTGGGTTGATTTCTTACCTAGAAATGCCTATGATAAATGAGCTGGATATATATATATATATATTGCCCTATGTATACATATATTTATATGTATATGGTTATGGAATAATGAGGTAAATGGGTAGTTTGTTAGAAAATTTCACTTGCCCATTGGTGGAATTTAAGTAAAATGATTTTATCCTAAATGAGTATGTAGAAATTGCCTATTGGGATTTCTTGAATTATGTGAAAGCTACGTGAAAATTGGGCATAATATGTGTTACCATGTTGTTTGCCTTGAAGGTGTTTGATTAAATGTCTTGGTTGATGTAAATGTTGTTATTCGATGAAATTGAGATAACATGTTTAAGTGTGTTGAGGTACGTGAACTTATCACTATGATATGCCAATATATGCTCTTTGATGTATTGACATGGTTAAGAAATATGGTAGTTATATGCTATTGATATAATTGCCATGAATTTGAACATGTAAAGTTGTGAATTAAATTGTCCATATGACATTCACTCCATATGGGACATGACATGGATATGCAATGGTGCATCACATTGCATTTGCACGGAATCATTCATTTCATGGGTGAGTGCATGGTTGACGTCGACACCAGGCTTGGTGATTGACGCGAGGAGTAGTCCAAGTTGCATACATTGCATATGGGACATGGTGAGGCATCACATTCATGGGATGTTAGCATGGGTGTGGGTGTGATTGTGCATGGATGATTGTACTACAATCTATGTGGTATTAAATGCATGTGGTTACGGGAATTGCTCATTGGCATTATCGCATATAGAGCATGACAGTGGTAACTCCATTCATGAATATTAGCCGTGAGTGGAAGCATGTGTGGTTGGTGCATGGTTAAATCAACACCTTGTTTGGTGCTTGATATGTGGACTCGGGAGAAAAGTGGATCGACAATCCTTTTTGAGTCGCATGGTTGCATTGCATAAGTAAAAACTTGTGTCTGGGTATAGCAAGAAGGGGCATGGAGACTTCCTCGGGTGAAAGACCCGGAATCACTTGGTTCAGTCACTCCCCTGAGGTGAAATTCCGGAAAAGTGACATGGTGTACGGAACCAACGGTGTGACTCCGAGAATCCGTTGCCCAACAAAGACACAAGAGTTTTGATTTATAAATGGTCGTTGAATGTATAACATCAACGACGGATTTTACAACACACTGACATCTCATTGTGTGTGTGGGAGCCGGGAGGGCTCGGGTTGTGTTATATGATTGAGTCTCATCTCACTCATGGCATGTTATACACATTGACATTACATTGTGTTGTCGAGCCGGGAAGGGCTCGGGGTGAGTGCATAAATGAGTCACATCTCATTTCATGATACATCAAACACGTTGGCATTAGCATTGTGTTGAGGAGCCAGGGAGGGCTCGGGTTGAGTACATGAGTCTCATCTCATTTCATGGGGCTTAGGTAGCCCGGTTTAACATACATGGCATTGACATGTAAAAGGAGTCAGAGTGGACTCGGGTTGAGTGCACATGGGTGGGTCTCACCTCATTCATGGCATGACATTATAGCATTACATCATTTAATTGTATATTATTTGATGGAATGGTTACGGATTTATGGATGTTGCATGTGAACATTTCATATGCATATAGGTTGAGGAGTAGCCTCTGTAGGAAATACTCTACTGGGCGTTGGCTCACCCTATACGGGAACACATTTCAGGTGGGAGAGATACACCGACGGATGACTCCATTTTGGACCCTCATGCTTGAAGAAAGCCACATGTGGCTTTACTTAATGTTTTGTGTAATTACATGTTAGAAACTATATTTTGGGGCATGTAATGCGTAAAATAATTGTAATAGAACTTATAAAGACTATTGTTAGATTAACCTTTCATGTTTTGATTTAAGTATGGTTAATTGGACCCAGTGTGGCCAATGTTTACTTATACATGGACCCGGTGCGGCCATTGTTTTATATTTGACCTCGGATGGGTCTGGTAATTGTGTATTGCACAGGTTGGGTATTGGGTAGAGCTCCCCATACAAAGGAGACTCTGCCCAAATTTCGTTAAGTTATGGACCCCGGTAAATGGGGCATAACAGTGTGATATCGAGATACTAGGTATCTACAAGTATTCCGCGGGTTGATGGGTAATCAAGGGACCCCCGGATTTTGGGGTGTCACACCTACTATTCACGAGTTTGCCCACCTTTTTTAGCTTAAATCTTCTCTGGCATTAGGCTTTTTCTATTTTGCCAAGCGGGTAAAGGCAAAGAGTTTGATATTTGGGTTTCCTTCTTCTAACAAAGGGTGGAAGCCACAATTCTTCTTCATTCGGGGTGATTCTTGGGAGTTGTCGGGAGTTCCTAGTGACATTCCCCATATTCCTTGATTCTAGAGAATCCCGAGGAATACACGTAACAGCGATAATTAAATATTTGTCCACTGATTGTGAATTTATCGTGGTTCTGAGCTTGACTTTGAGTTTGTGCACAGGTTTTCTCCTTTTCCTTGACGCTTCGGAGGCTAGGAAGGTGGCTTTAGCTGAAGCCTACGGACTTAAGTATTTTTCTATTTAGGTGACCAAGGAGAAGCTTGCAGAGTACGAGCTCGGTCACCCTGTGGAGACATTGCCTACCCAGACCGCTGAATCATTGCTTCGTGGAGTCTCCTAACCTCATTATGGCAGCATTTACTGACGAGAGGAAGAGGAAGAGGAGAAAGCTAGCGAAAACTTCCGAGCTCCCTTCTCGAAAAAAATCAATGCCTACGGATATCACCTTGGGGCACAAATACGAGGATTTGATCTCTCCTAAAACCAGTCTTCCTCATTCCTTACCTCTCGAGCTGCCATCCAAAGACGAACAACTGGTGGAAGGAGGCGAGCTCACCGAGCCGCCATCCAAGAGTGAGCCCCCAAGCTAAAGGAGCCGAGCTTATCGAGACGACTCCAGCTTCTCATTCGGTGACATTCTCCAAGGGAAAAGAGGTCGAGCAGGATCTCCCCAAGGCAGGTACGCAAGGCAATGGGGTCATGCACAACCCTACCGCAGTTGTGGACACATTGTCCGAGCTAGTCCCCACCTCGGATTCCGAGGAGGCTATGAAGATCAGCTTTGGAAGAAAGACCAAACACGTCATCCAAGGCCTGGCCGAGGTATTATGCTCTCTTGTTGCCACTTTGAAATATTGTTTCTGGATTCTCCCCATTTCCCTTTTACAGTATGTGCCCCTGTTGCTGGGTTTTGGCATGCATCAAGATGATGGAGTTTCATCATGGGCGTGTTTCGAGTGAACTAGTTGGCCAGTCTTCCGAGCAGGCTCCCTTGCACTCTGAACTTGAGAAGATCAAACTTGTCAAATAGCAGCTAAAGGATGATCTGGCTGCAAATGAGCATGAGATGGGAGGGGCACTAGACGTTGTTGATGCTACCAATGAGGGAAGAGTTCTAACTGAGATGAAGAGTACTGTTCTGATCGCCGAGTTAGCAGACATGAAAAGAGCTTACACCGATCTAGACACTCATTTTCGGGACTCCGTCAAGGAAAATTGTTGAGCTTCTCAAGGTGAACGCTGAGTTGAAGTCCCGAGATGAGAAGATTGTTGAGCTTCTCAAGGTGAACGCTTCTGCTTTTGTGCAAGGGATCAGGTCGAGAGGTCATATCCTGACCTTGACCTAGACTCTTTCATGCCAGAGATTGAGGAGTTGAAGCCTAAGGAAGCTGCCGAGGAAGCTACTGCTGAGCATACTGAAGAGGCCGAGGAGCCCGCTATTTAGTTTATATCTGTGAATTATTGGATATTGTGGTGAACTGTATTTGTTCTTTATATCAAGTTTGTGTGTCCAAAACTTTGTTCTTGGTTTTCAACACTCCCTGTGAACCACCCCTTTGTCCCTGGATGGCTTTTGTATGTTTCTTTGTTTATCTTCGCCTTTTTTTTTTTGGCCTCCTCTTGGGCTCTTAGCCTTGGAGGTTATGTGGGGTGACTTTTCTCCTTTGAGCTGCACTCACTTTCGTTTGTTGTAGTGGCGATATCCCGAGCTGGTATCTATGCTCTTAGTTTTGTTTGTGCCAGGGTTGCCTCGCATGAATTTCGAGCTGAGAAATCTCTCCCGAGCTGTTCTGGATCACCAAGGTTATTTCAGACTTTTTGCCCAGTCTTTTCGTGTATCCCAAGTTTGACGGTTTTTTTTTTTTTTTTTTTCAGTTGAGGCTATGTGCCTACGAAGGCGTGGATGTATCCTTGATGAACCTCTTTTTCATGCAAAGTGTCTCCTCTCCATTTATATACTTCTCGGCTTTGGCAAGGACCTCGGCCATTGTTGTCTGGGGGTTTTTAGCGATTGAGAATAGCAAATCTTTGGATTGGAGGCCAAGCACAGATAAGAAGGTCTTTAGGGCAAACTTGTCATCTACATTCTCAACCTTTAGGGACTTTTGGTTGAATCTTTGTACATAGCTCCTGAGAGATTTGTTGTGTCCCTGCTTGATGCTTAAAAGATGGCAAAATGGTTTTTGATAAGTTTGCGCTCCGATGAAGTGGGACACGAACTATATAGAGAGTTCTCGGAAAGAAAAAATTGATGATGGTTGTAGTCTGTTAAACCATGTTATCGCCGACCCCTTAAAGGTTATGGCGAAAGCTCAGCAACGGATGGGATCAGGATACCCATAGAGTTCCATCTAGTTTTTGTATGAGTTGAGATGTTCTACGGGGTCCTTAGTCCCATCGAACGCCTCTATCTGTGGCATTCAGAACTTCTGGGGTAGAGGAAAATGCAGGATTTCTGTAGCGACTGGAGACGTGGTTTGCTGGACCAGGGCGTCCATGGTGATAGGGATTTTCCCTTTCACCACTTCCTTGACATTTCCCAGCTCCTGCTGAATTTCTCGAAACATTCGTTCCTAGAATTGGTCCATAACGTCATGCTGAGGAGGAGGAAGACGATCCTCTCTTGGTACGACTCTGGCCCGGCTTTGGGCCTCGTCGTCTGTTCATTCTTCTGGCTATCTTCGACGGTTGTTCTCTCCTGAGTGGTTATAGTCATGGAGGTCAGTGACATTTGAACTGGTTGCGACGACGGTGTAGGAGGTGCAAGCAGGGTCTGAGGGAGATGGTGCATCTGAATCCATGCTACGAGATCCTGGTTCTACTTCATCAGTTACAATGTGGTTTGATGGTACGTCTCCAGCTCATTAAGAGGAGTTGGGTCCGCTGCTGGGGGGTCATTCTCAACGTTTACTGTCGGGGTCAGTGGGTTTCCCGGTTGGTTCTGTAGGGTTTGCATATTCGGGTGAGACTTGCTCATATTTCGAGTGGAGATCATCAAACTAAAAAGTGTATGGAGAAAAGTTAGTGAGAAACGATAAAAACCTTTCCCATGGACAGCGCCAAGTTGATGGTGCTCGAAATCAACTTACCCCAATTACAGAACAATCTGGGGTGTGGCCTAGAGAGAATGAATATGTGTTTATGTGACAAAAGATGAGCTTAGTGCTGAAGGTGGGACAGAGACAGTAATACGAGTGGTTCACCACACTCGAAGGACTAAGCCTACATCCACTATAAGGGAGGCTCTTGATCTATGGGGAGTTGTATGCTTAAAGATTGATATTACAGGGAGTTGGGCTTGAAGCATTTTACAAAGTATTTTTTGGATTACTGCTATAAGATCTATTTCCTTTTTTCTTTTTACATAGCAGTATCGTTTGCTATTTATACATCCCATCATTAGAGTTTCATGGTGGTTCCTTTCCTGACTGATTTTGTGGTCCCGTCCTTGTTTGTCCCGTAGTTGACCTTGTCATCCCTGACGTTTTCCTACGCCCACTACGCCTTGAATGTAAGCCATTGCCACTGTCGGTGAATATTTGTTCATTAGGATCGTCAGATATTGTCCCCTTGTCTCTTGTCCACGTGTCGCGATATGACCATTTGTGATTTGCTTGGTGCCAAGCTCCCAGCTCTCGAGCAGATATTAGTACTGAGCTTGTTAATGCCGAATTGACGTCTATTCTGAGTTGAATTGTTTTGGGTTTCATGGAGCTGGGCTATGGTCCAGCCTGGACTAGGTGAACGCTATCTTGATGAGGCGCTTGGGTCGTCTCGTGCCAATCCAAAGAGATTTTGGGCTTCAAAAAGGGTTCAAATTTAAATTCATCGTCATCAATTATAATCATAAAAAAAAAAAGGACGGCCATGCACGATAAGCATGCATCATTTTTAAAAACCAACTTTTCTGCTGCTCTTAGTAATTCTTGCCGTGTGGATTGTTTGTGTGATTCCTATGTGCATGTTCTGTCCAAAAAAAAAAATAGTAATTCTTCCGTCTGATGCACAAGAGGAGAAACATATTTACAAAGGGTACCACTAATTAATTATGGCATATCATACAAAATTAATATATTCACTGTTTTAATGTTAATTTGACCTAATTTATTCTAATTTATTGATCTAATTATTTATTATAATTATTGAATTGACAATGGACATCAGTATTTGTTGGGACTCACACCCAATAGTTGTGACGTATTCAGTCATCAAATTATGTTAACAAATTAAGTTCAATAACATTATTATTTAATGTTATACAATAGCTACCATATTGAATAATTAACACATGAGAATTGGTGTTTGGCTGAGACTGAGTGTTGGATCTCAGTGCCATTACGAGGCAGAAATTTATTGCGAAAATTAACCCCGTAACACAAGGCATATCGTTACAACACCTCACCACAATAAGTGGAGTCTCAAAAAGTCTTTGTGACGGCAACAACCCATCGTAAATAGTATTTGCAGCAGCAAATAAACTTTTTATGACTGCATTACTGCCACAAAAAAATAAAAAAATTTCTTCGGAACACGTTTTTTGTGACGGTGAACAAAAGTATTTGTTCATGTTACAATTGAAACCAAATAAAGACATCATACCCTTTGCACAACTGTACAAGGACATCATACCCTCGTCTAAAATGAATTACAGCAAGCTTTAAAAGTACTATTGATGCACAACAATTACAGCAAGCTTTTGCACATAATTAATTTTCAGAATTATTTTTGAACAACTGTACAAGGACATCATACCCTTGCCTAAAATGAATCTTACCCAACCACCTGGCTTGAAAATTTAATCTCTTCCCCTATTAGCTTTTGACAGCAACCTCCAATGGGGTGGGTAAGCAAAATCAGGCAAGTTTAGGTAGCAGTAAGAGAATCCAGGACCCTCCTGAAGTTTCTCCTGCTTTCTTCTTTATATCATTCACCCCATCAACTGGACTCCAAAATTTATTGGAAGCAAGCCAGACATGTTAGATATCCCCACTGTGCAGAGTTATCTGAAACAACACATTGAACAATCTCTATTTGGCTCCGTTTTTTCTCATGAAACCAGGGACCTTCACTGTCAATGATGGTGAAAGTAAAGAAGCAGAAGCACTGGCTTGGAAGTGATCTCCCATGCAAAGATGGAAGATTAACCTTAACCTAAACAAAGAGCCAAAAAAATTTAGGTTACTTTGCTGTTTAGGCTGTCAAATGACTGATAACTTCAAATGTTGGGGATACGCAGCAATAGATACTATAGTTGAAAACATTTGAGCACTCAGTGGCCTAAAGCACCTGCTTGACGAACATAATCAATGATCCAAATCTGTTCTAGATGTCTCCCATTACCTGAAAGACCATATTCGCATAGGACGGAGAGGAAGCAGAACAGGAACAGAGAGATTTGGACCCAAGTAGGACAAGCAATTTTCGTAACAGGCCATTTCGGAAATTCATCTAAAAGGGTGCAACAAGAAACTTCCTAGGGGTCATCCATCATAGTATTACTCTCCCATAGTATTACTCTCACTCAAGTACGCTTAACCGTAGAGTTTGATAGGATATGATGCAGTAGTGCTGGTCTGGTTGCAACAGAAACAGGCCATTTCAAAGATTAGAAGAATAACATCCACAAAAGATAGCTAGTTACTTCTTGTTTTCTGAATGAGTCAAGTCTTTATAAACATCAAGCAAGGGAAATGTTTTGTTAAGACGTCTGAACGACACTTCTGAAATTACATGCATTGCAAGGAGGGAATTTGCCAAGTCCATAGCCTCAGCTCTCCATCCTGCAAACCCAATCCCCTCGACTAATAGTATGTAAGTGGTTTCATTTGGCCGGCAGCCTTTTTCCACCATTTCTGCTAGCACTCCGATTGCATCATCAATTCTGTGAGCTTTGCATAATCCGAGAAGCACTATATTGTAAGTTATAACTGTTGGAGTGAAGCCACTACTGTCCATGTCCCCCAACAATCCAATTGCCTCATCAACCATACCGTCTCTGCACAAACATGATATAAGTGAATTATAGGTGATATCATCGGGATCAATTCCTTTGTTTATCATCTCAGAAACCACTCTCAAGGCCCTAGTTCTTTCCCCATTATTCCACAAAGCACTGATCGTTGTGTTGTAAGTACTCACATCCGGAGGAACCCCCATTTCACCAAGTTTCTCAAAAACTTCCAAAGCCTGATCAGTATTTCCGGTCTTGAACATAGCAGACAAGATTGTGTTGTAGTTCACAATATCCGGTAAGCAACCACTGGAGATCATGTAATCGAGAAAGGCAATCGCCAAATCTATTCTTCCCTCTTTGCAAAGGGCAGAAATCAATGGATCATAGGTATAAGTGTCAGGAGTTAAACCCTTTTCCATCATAAGCTTCAATACATCAATAGCCTCATCTAAGTTTCCATCCCGGCACAAAGCACATATTAAGATGCTGTAAGTAACAACATTACGCTCACAGCCTCTGGATAACATCTCTGTCAATAGCCTCTCCCCATCACTCCACTTGCCCTGATTCAGCAGTGCCCTTAACAAGATATTGTAAGAGATCACATCAGGTTTGCAGCCCTTATTAGGCAAACTCGAAACAAACTCAAAAGCCTGATTCATCATTCCTTCTCTGCACATTCCCCTAATGATTGCATTGTAAGTATACATATCAGGTTGAAGCCCTCTTGACAACATCTCATCTAAAAGCTTCATTGCTTCATTAATCCCGCCTTCGAGAATCGTTGCTTCTATCAGAATTGTGTAAGTAATCACAGTTGGCTCACAATTATCTTCCAATAACTGATCAAGCATTTTCAAGGCCAATCCCAACTTCCTCCTACTACAAAGACTCCCTATCATTATGTTATATGTAACCACATCAGGCGAAAAGCCTCGGGCTCTCATCCGATCCAACACTTGGTTTGCTGATTCAATTAGATTCAATTTGCAGAACCCACTAATGAGGGCATTGTAAGCAAACACATCTGGTTCACCATATGACTCCAAAATTTGCATGACTTTAACAGGTTTTTCAGTATTTTTTGAACTGAAAAAGCCTTTAATGAGCTTTGTGCAAAGAATGACATCTGGTTTGTAACCCTTATTCACCATACATTCAAGAAAATAAAATGACTCATTGTAATTGCCTGCTTTGCAGGATCTGTTGAGCAGTTTCACTAAATGGGGGTCCTTAAAGTCATAAGAATGCAAATGGGCTGGCCTTGTTTCATGGAAAACCTTAGGCTTTTGTGGATTTTTAGACTTAATTTTGTTCTGGTTAGGATTTCTACATCTCACAAGTGGACTGTGATGAGAATATGATGTGGGTTTCAACTGGGTACCAAAGGGAAGGCACTGGGGAGAGAACTCAGCAGAAAATATAGTCATTGGTTACTGGATTTCTGTTTTTCAGTGCTCATGGAAAATCATTTTCGAGAGAGAGAGAGAGAGAGGACCTGTTATTCTGCAGTACAACACGGGTAGAAGAAAGTTGGCAATTGAACTGCTGGAGTTCTTCAGTCCATAACCCGAAAGTCCAATATACATTCCCGGGAGATATCAGCAAATCTAAAATGTTTTAGATAAGGTCACACATGGTTCACTAGTTGGCTATCGGCACCATGTTGGATAAGGAAGGGAGTGAGGTCTCTTTTTTTCAGAAAATGCTATTTGGCTCTTATAGTTTGAATTAGTAGCGGTCCTAAACAATAGTGGAGTTCACTATTTTTTTTTGGATCACTATTCTTATAGGGGAGGGGGATATGGAAAGATTTGAACCTTGCTCCAGGAGGTAAGACAGGAAAGACACTAACCACTAAATCATTCCTCTTTTACTCAAAGTTCACTATCAATCCAATGATATAGAGTGATTATGTCAATAAATAAGATCAATAAATTATATTTAACTAACATTGCTCCATTTTATTTCTCACTTTTTCTAATTGTGTACAGAGGAGTAGTTCAAAAAAAAAATATTTAACTAATAGATTGTGTGTTTCAAAGTTTGTATTCATGTACAATTTTGAACATATTTATCAAACTAAGATAATTTTTAAAGTATATTTACCACACTTTTATTAAATAAGTATTTTATAAACACACTTTTGTATGATAGAACCAACTTTAGTGTTTTCAGATTTTAACTAAAAAAGGTGTTTATAAAATGATTAATCATAAAAAATGTATATTTCTCATGTTAGGTATTAGTTATTTATGCTATATTTTGAAATAAATATACTTAATTATCAAATTTTTTAACTTGATGCTTGTTTATGTTATTTGCTATTAGGTGCTTGGAAGTAATGACTATTTTGGAGTAATGTGAAGTAATCAAACAACTGAGAACTAGAGTTGGGAATTGGAAGATTGCTGAAAAGAAAGATAACCTGGATAGAATGTATGGTGCGTCCAGACGCACTGTTCATCCGTCTAGATGCACCTCAACTGTGGAACATGAAAAGAGAAGAAGTAAATCTAGATAGAAAAAAATCTACGCTCGGACGCATGTCAGAAGTTCGAATTGTTCAGATCAGTTTAATAAGACTTCTAATATAATTCAATTAATCCCGAATATAAATATACAACTTAGGAATGTGTTAGAGAGAGAGAAAAAAACTTTTATTCTCTCATTGATTATGAGTTCTTTAGCCTTAGAATCCTTCATCTGATTCTTCTTTTTCTTCTTCTTTTAAGTTATTTATTGTTATGGATTGCTAAACTCCTAGTTAAAGCTAGGGTGATACGTTTAATAGAATACGATATTTATTATTGATCCTTGAATGTTTTTCGATGCATAATTCTTTTTTTATTGTTTCTTATGGTCTAAAAAAGTTTTTGTTTAGCATAATTTTTTGATTCGTTGTTCCCAAAGGTACATCGAATGCTTAGAATTCTGTTCGAATCAAATAACTAGTTTTGTATAATTTTGATCAATCAATTAGAATATTTAGTATAAATAGTTGATCTTGTTTCTTATCTATACTACTTATAAAAGTCACTAACCTTGAAAAACATTTGTTTTCCCTTTATACCCTTATATAACTCTATTAAGTCATTTGTATCCCTAGCAGAGATATTGGCTGACCTTCTGGATACCCAAAATGACATTGTTTGGTTGAATCAAAAGACTCAAAACTTGTAACTGTCTATGAGTGATGATAGAAATATTGTTTTAAATGCATGAGAGCTCTCACTTAAAGACCTCCACATTTTTCTTGTTCGGTTGTTGGTTCTTCTTGTTAAGTGCTTTATGATTCTCAAAAATTTAATTTTTGTTGCTTTGAGATCATTTCATCTGACGAACAACAAAACCATTCAGTTGCACCTTATTCATCGGTAGCTTCTCACGGTCGATTCCTCCAATCACGTAGTGGTCTCGAATTGGTTTTTTGTTTTGATCAGATTCTCTCCTATCCTTAATTTTATTGATTATTCAACGTCATCATAAAATAATTTTGATAATTGTATCGCAGATTATTTATGAATTGAAAGCTGGTGGTGTGGTTGAGAGACACTAGCATAAATTAATTAATCACAGATTAAAAATTAATTTTCTTTTTTACCCTCTAATATTTCTTAATTATCCAAACTACCATAAATATGTTATAAATATTATTCATCATACAAGTACCAAGAACAAGTAGGAGCAATGACCTTTTATCTCCTTCCTTTTTCAGCTCAAAACAGTCACCACACTTTATATTTTTAATAAATTGAAGTTAATATACTAATCAAAGAAAATAAATAGAGTTAATTACTAATCACAATTTCTTGTTCTTTTGTATTCCAGTAATCAAAACCTTATCTTTTCAGTCATCCATTCAAGTTCTCCTTCAAAACTTTTATTTTTTTCCTTTACCCTTCAATACAACAGTTAGGTCATTTTTATCCTTGAACACAAATTAATTAAATTAAATTATCAAACTTGAATAATGATGTCAGTTTTCATTGTATTTCCACCGGAGTTGCTTCACTTTATACACTGCAGGTTACTTCCTTCACCTCTTTGATTATCTCTCTCTCTCTCTCTACTGCCCGCTACTTCAAGTCTCTCTCACTCTCTCAACAATATGCTTGGATGATTAACATCAAATTGAGGTTCTTATTGAATCGGCACAAATTCTAATCCTAAGATTGAAAGAGATCGATGAATCAAATCCAATGAGGAAGAATTAGGTATGTTTGGTTTGGTCATTCTGATTTTTCTTCTTGTTGCTTGCATTTGTGTTCGATTATTTGATGTTAATCTGAATAGGCTTCATCATGTTCGTCTCTATTACATAATTAGTTTTGCTATTGATTTTGTGTTCTCCTTTCTCTTCCCATCTTTCCTCCACAAAAACCGAAAGAAGTCAAAGCGGGTTCTGTGTTTATCTCATTAAATCTTTTCTTTGTCTCCATGGTAGGTGAGGAGCTATGATCCACATACCAATAATGTTAATTTGATGGAAATTGGATGTAATCAGGTTCTAAAGATGGCATGGTAAATATTTGGGATTTCAGGTATATTAATTATCATGTGGTAAATTTATAGTATTTTTTTATAGTGTGCTATCATAAGATAAAGCTCTGTTAAATATTTTCATTTTCCTTTGTGTGATGTTTCTCATCTCAAACTTCGAAGAAAAGGGTTTGTCAAGGTGTTCTCAGAGGTGAATATTTTGAGTCTTGTGCAATTGCTATCTTGGTTTTTGTTTCTTGCAATTGTTAGCTTCATTCTTCCTTTGTCATCAATAGCTATCTATGTCAAATTGTGGAGGTAAATTTTTCTAAAATTGGTGCTCAAAAATTTTATTGTTTTTAGAATTCTCTTTGGTCTATTGGCAACCAATAGCAGGTCTAGGATTTTTTGATGAGGTTTCAGATTTCAAAATTTTATTTTGTACTTTTCTCATGTTGCTTAGGGTACTCAGCAGATCAAGGGAAGAATTATGTAACAATTGCTGGAGAATGAATGAGACCATTACCAAGGCAGCGATGATTTGGACAATCTCATTATTTATTTCTTGTAGCATATATTAGCGGGGCTTGGAAGCTATCCATTTTTCTTCTAGGAGTCATCTTGAGTTGGAAGCTATTCACTCTTAGAGTTCATTTTTCTATCAAGTGTGGAGAAATTTTTAGAATTAAGGTTAGTTTGTGATATTGAAAATTTTGAAAATTTTCACCGCATTCATAGACAAGATACATTAATGGGCCGAGGCTATGCAGAAGAATGCGACACTGAGTGTTATGTGTTGCATTCGACAGCCCAACCAGTTGAATTACAAGAATGATGAAATTGTAACATTTAATAAAGACATACAACAATTGCAGGTTTGACTGGTTTTGAAGAATTAAAATGATGATTTTAAAACATATTTGTCAATGTAACATAAATATTGTTTTCAATAGTTCTCATACGCCTCTTCAAAAAAAAAAAAAAAAAGAATAGTTATCACATTCCTGAATTGTATGTTTTCTTCTTCTTCTTCTTTTTTCTGGCAAAACACCGTTTATGATCTTGTGTATTCTTATTTCATGAGGATATGAATAATAAATTTCTCCATAATATTTATCACCCAAAAAAAAAAAAAAATTTGATACTTAAAATAGTCCACGTGCAACGCACGTGTGCATTAACCAGTATTTAGAAAAGAGGTTTTGATTGTTGAAAACCTTGATTTATTGTCAAATCCGAGCACATTGAATGCTTGAGATTCACATTCAAATAACGATTCTTACATGGGTTAATGCATCAATTATACTTTTGAATTTGTTTTCTATATCATCAGCACTATATCTTTCAATTGAGATCAATCTTTAGTTCATTTTCAATTGATTTATAAATTTGATCAATAATAGATTGTGTATTTTCGTTAAAAATGGATCCCTGATGCTTTAGTGTATCTCAATATTATTTTAAACCCCTTGAATTTTCTGTTTTCTCAACAATCAAATCAATCTACTCTCTAATCAATTTTTAGTTTCATATAGTTCTAGGTTCTACCATTTCCTGTTGATCAACTTTGGACTCCCGCATATACATTACTTTGCGACAACCTGCACTTGGGTTTTTTACTCTTGAAGTTGTAGCAAATTTTTTGGCACCGTTGTTGGGGAGTTGTGTTCGAAATAAGGAGCACCGCATTGCCATCTTCATTAAGGTTTGATTGGTTTTGCGATTCGTTTCAAATCGGATAAACTCATTTCTTTTCTTTAGTGATTTTTTTTCTTTTTTTCTCTACTTCTACCCCTTTTTTTTTTATTTTTTTATGCACTCATGGTTCTGTGACCAGGGAGGGCATTTAGTTAAGGTAGATTCAAATACCCTTTTTGGTAGTTTATTTGATTCTCATGTTCACTCTCACACACTTAACACAATGGTTGGTGATGATAGTGATCGCAGGGAGAATGAATTTCATAACAATCCACCCATGCAGACTTTGCGTGAATATTGGAAAACCCCTCGTCATAGTTTTCTCTAATGCATTATTTTTTCTCTACAAGCCATTAGTTTCATTTTCAAACCGGATATGATTCCATTGCTTCCAAATTTCACGGCTTAGAGTTCGATAACCCTTATTTGCACATAAAAGATTTTGATGAAGTTTGTGCCTCTTTTCATGACCAAACTTGCATTGAAGATGTGATTAGGTTAAAAAATTTTCCTTTTTTCCTCAGGGATAACGCCAAGACTTGACTTAATTTTTTGAGACCTCAGTCGATAGATACATGACAAGAGATGCAAATGGAATTTTTGAACAAGTTTTTCACAATATATACAACTAATGATTTGAAAAGGTAAATCATGAATTTTTCTAAAAAAGAAAGTGAAACAATTTATCAATTTTGGGAACATTTATGGCTATAAAAGTTGGCGCACCATAAAATTTTTCTATGAAGGTTTAACTCCCCAAATGTGCTAATTCGTAGAGATGATATGCAATGGTGAATTTTTGAATAAGAACTCCGATGAAGCATTTGATTATTTTGACCAACTAGATGAGATTGCCCAAACTTGGGACACCACTACCCCTCCCAAGAGCACATCTAAGATTAAGCTTTCTTTTGCCTCATCTAGTGGAGACAAGTATAACTTTAGAGGGGAGGATGAACTAGTGCTAGGATAGCTAACTTGACTAGGAAGGTTGAAGTCGTGGAATTGAGCACAGTCAACGAAGTCAAATCCATACAACAAGAGTAACTTTATGGAATTTGTGGGATCATGGGACACCCGACACATGAGTGTCCAACTATTCCCACTTTCAAAAAAAAGTTGCATGATCAAGCAAATGTCATGAACGATTTTTGAAAAACCTTTCCTATCCCCATATTCTAAGACATATAATATAGGATGGAGAAATCATCCTAATTTCGGTTGGAGGAATGATAACTATGTACCACCACCCCCCGTCCTCAAGGACCTTCAAATTTTACTCCTTATAATCCATCACCTAAGAAGTCTCTTCAGGACACCTTACAAAACTTCATGAAAGTCAAGCAACCATTAATAACCAAACATCGCAAGCTATCAATGATATTATGAACACTTTCACAATATTGATCACTTCACTAAGCCACCAAGAGAAAGGTAAGTTTCCCTCTTCACCACAACCAAATCTACAAAGTTAATTTAGTGTGAATGAACCTAGTTCATCAGATACTCAACTTAAGCATGGAAGTCTATTACTACTCTTCGAAGCGAAAATTGTTGATAAATCTATTCCAATGAAGGACCAAAAGCTTGAGGAATATTCAAAATCTTAGAGTAATGATGAACTTGACAAGCTTGAGTTGAGTAAACCTTTGAGATGTCCTATTTCCGCTCCATTCCCCCAAAGATTGAGATCACCTCAAAAGTCATATTTAAATTCTTAAATTCTTGATGTTTTCAAGCAAGTGAAAATCAATATCCTTTAGTTGGATGCAATCAATCAATTTCTTCTTATGCTAATTTTTTAAAAGATTTGTGTACAATTCAGCATAAGCTTAATGTATAAAAAAAGGCGTTTGTACATGAACAAGTGAGTGCTATCATTCATCACAATAATGCACCACCTAAGTATAAGGATCCCAATTTTCCTACAATTTCTTGTGTCATTCTGAACTTTAGGAGAGAGCAAGCTTTGCTTGACCTTGGGGCTAGTTTGAAACTTTTACCCTACTTAGTTTATGAACATTTTGGTTTAGGTAAGCTTAAACCAAACTCTATAACACTTCAACTCGCTGACCATTTTGTGAAAATACCGAGGGGGATATTAGAGGATGTGTTAGGTCAAGTTGATCAGTTTTACTTTCTGAATGATTTCATTGTCTTGCATACACACCTTGATTTGAATGCATGCACTCAAATTCCTATTATCTTAGGCCATCCATTCCTTGCAACTTTAAATGCTCTAATTTTGTAGGAATAGTGTAATGAAACTTTCTTTTGGCAATATGACATTGGAGTTGAATATTTTGAATGGTTGCAAACAACCAAGTGATAATGATGATTTTGAGGTTCATGAAGTGGATGTGGTCGATACTATAGTGCAAGATAAATTTGATTTGTCATCTTTTTTTGGATCATTTACAAGCTTGCTTGATTGATTCTTGTGATGTTAAGTCTGATGAAGATTCTGAAATTTGATACTATAACTATTCGTTAAATTCTTCACATGAGCTAGAGGTTAATGAATGGAGACCGAAATTTGAGGAGTTGCTACCACATGAAAAGGTCATGCCATTACTATTGGGTGGTAATTGATCCAACTCTGAATTAAAGCCTGATTGTCTTGACTTGGCTTTGTTATAAATTATTAGTTAGGTCATAGTTTAGTTTTTCTTTTATTTTATTTTTCGTTATTCTATTTCCTTTCATTTTTTCAGTTGCTCTCACTCTACAGTTTTTTGCTTTGAAGACTTTCTTTTGCGTCACTTAAGGTGATATCTATCCTTCTCTTTATTTTTGTCTCTCATGATTTCTCTTGCATCTTAAACATTGAGGATAATGTACAATTTAGGTTTTTTTTTTTTTTGGGGGGGGGGGGGGGGGTATAAAGATTCTTCGAGTTAGAGTTTGCATAGTTAGTAGTGTTCATTCAAATAAAAAAAAAATCATAATTCCTTTGCAACGGTGGAAGTTTTCTTCCTACAATTCAATGCTTTGAATGATGGAACATCTGCCATGTAGCTTTGATGTTTTAGCAAATTATTTAGTTTGGATTTTGTTATACTATCTCTTTTGTAAAGTGTTTCACAAACTTCAAAATTCGATTTTTTTTTTTTTTTTTGCACTTCACAATGGCCACATGGATGTAATCTAAGTTGACAAGTGACAAGTAGTACAACCTGTAAATCTTGAGAAAAAATAAGTGGAGACTTTTGACCTTTGTTAGATTAAAGCCATTCATCTTTGGAGTGTTATTGCACACAAATTCTATTTTTCTTTTATATGTGCATTATTTGTCTCATTATTCTTTCATTTTTGCCAAGAGCTAAGAAGCCCATCATTTTGAATGTTATACTTGATTCCTTTTAGTTTATGGATATAAAATGATCATATGAACCTTAAGGGATGATTTTAGGCTTTAATTGTATCATTTGAGCCTTTAAAGCCTACCCAAAGTGTTATTAGTCGCTAGTTAGCCCTTTTAATCTTATATGAGCCTTTCTTTGCCTATTATCCTTATCCTACTCCAATTGAGAGCATAACCCTTCCTATGTTTTTAGCCCTTTACCCTTGTTGTCTTGAGAATTAGTAGGGAGTATTATGATTAAAGAAAGGGCAAATGTAGTCTTCAAGTGGATGGCTATTAAAAAAGAAGAGAGTCAATGATATGTGTACCAAGAAGAGAGGTATTGAAAAAAAATCAAAAAAAAAAAAAAAGACAACCATGAGAAGAAAATATTGATGGTGAGAAAAAAACATATGAAAAGATGATATGCAAAAGGAAGTTTGATATGTGAGATTATTATGATCCAACTTGGTATCTTGACATTGATGCATCTTCTCACATGACTCTTTCATCAGGTATTCTCAATTCTACACCATCTTGTCATGGTCATGATCAAATACAAGTTGGTAATGGTTACTTCTGGCTTATTTCACATATCAGTCATGCTCATCTACTTTCATCGTCTAATTCCTTTGATTTGAAAAACATTCTTGTCGTTTGCCAACTTCAAAGCAAAATACTCCCTATGTGCCAATTCACTCATGACAACAATTATATCATTGAATTTAACCATTTTGGTTTTTTTTTTTGTCAAGCACCTTAGGACAAAGAGGGACCTTCTAAGGTGCAATAGTTCTGGTGCACTATATTCCATTTCTGCTCTTGCTGGATCACTGGAGTCTATTTTCACAATTTCCACCATCTCTCCTCAGTTACGGCATCAACGTCTTAGTCACCCAAGAAATCATATATTATCATGCTTACTGCAAAATAAAGTTGTGCCTTCCTCTAATTGCCATCTCAAAAAATCTCCTTGCCATGCATGTCAAGTTTGCAAGAGCACTAGGCTTCCCTTTCCCAATTCCAATCAAAATTATGCTCATGTTTTCAATTTTATTTATTCAGATATTTGGATTTCACCATTAAATTCTTTTACTAATTTTCGCTATTATGTAATTTTCTTGGATGATTTTTTTTTTGATCGGATTTCTTGGATGATCATTCACAATTTTATTGGGTGTATGTTCTTTGCAAATCTCCTTGCATTGAATGTTGCTATTCATCTTCTTATTATTCTACCCAATCAGGTCCTTCTTCAGAAAGACCTTTTTGAAATCTTACACTAGAAACAACCATCCTACACACACATTTTATCCAAACTTAAGTTACTACCAAATGCACACAAACTAGTCCCTATGTCCACCCTTTGCATATTCTTAGATCGATATAATGGCTACAGGTGTCTAAATCCCCTCACCAACAAAATCCACATATCTCGTCATGTTACATTTGATGAGAGTTCTTTCCCATATTAGACTCTCACAAGCTCCACCTCTAACATTAGTCTCATTCCCTATCTCTTCCCATGACCACCCTTACTCTTAATTCATATTCTTTTTTTTCACATCTATCCAAACTAACCCACAATTCGGATTTTCATCCATCTCCTTCTAATTGTCCAGCCGACTACTCTATCACAAACTCTTCCTCATCCATATCTAGCTCTCCCATATTTACCCAATAATTCAAATACCCACTTTACATCTTCGGATTGAGAACTTCTACATTACTTTTTCACACAATTTTACTCTATGGTAGATCATTCACCATGTACTCAAGTAGGACCTACTATTCATATGTAAACCACTCACCCATACACGGTTGATGATTTACCATTGAGTGAAATTGAGTAAAAGTGTAATGGAGAGGATCTAAAATCTCAAATACCACATCTCAAATATCACCGCCATTTGTGTTCCTAGATCCCACAACTTGTACCCCTTAACCCTTTTCTATTACCTGAGAAAGATACATCTCTTAGATTTTGGGTCAAGATTTGACCTTTGGATGCCCTCGATCTTGTGCTTGGCAGATTTAAATTGAACCTTACACTATTTTCCCATAGCACAATTTACCATTGAGTGAAATTGAGTAAAAGTGTAATGGAGAGGATGTAAAACCTCAAATACCACATCTCTATTGATCACCACCATTTGTGTTCCTAGATCCCACAGCTTGTACCCCTTGACCCCTTTCTATTACCCGAGAAAGATACATCTCTTGGATTTTTGGTCAAGATTTGACCTTTCATCACTAGAAATATGAACATAAGTAGGACACTAGAATACTACAATCATGGAGTAGTCTACTTCTTCCCCTATCTATCCCTCATCTAAAACATTCTCATCCAATGCAGCCCTTGGTGATCTATTAATGATGTAATAGACCATGTGCATAGTCTTGGCCCAAGAATTCTTTGGAAGCCCAACATTCATTCTCAAGCATCTATCCCTTTCTACAATTGTTCTATTGAACCTTTCTGGTACTCTATTCTACTAAGGTGTCTCACAAACTGTAAGATGTATCTTGATGTCATGCTCCTCATAGAACTTCATGAACTCTGCATCCTAATATTCTATCCCATTATCTGTTCTGAGGTACTTAATCTTCTTCCCAATTTGGTTTTTCCACTTTAGTTTTTCATATTTTGAACTTTGTGAAAGTTTTTTTAGATAAAAAAAAAAAAAAAATTTGTGAAAGTTTCTGACTTATTCTTATTGAAGTAAACCTGAAACTTCCTAGAATAATAATCAAGGAAATTACTAAAATCCAGATATCCTCCCTTTAAAGCTACTTTCACCACCACCACCCCCCCCCCCCCCCAAACATCAGAGTGTATGTAATCCAGGATGCCCTCAATCTTGTGCTTGGCAGATTTGAATTGAACCTTACACTATTTTCCTAGAGCATAATACTTGTGAAAATCTAGCTTACATGATTTAAGCCCCTATAACAAATGATTTAACCCCTAAACAACTTTTTATGCAGCTCCATAACTGCATATGCCATAATAGAGTGTCATTAAGTTTTAAGCTCAAAAGATGTACCTGTAGAAACTCCACCTACAACAGAACTCCCTACCAACTTGTAGATATTTCTTGCAATCATCTGACATTTCATAACAACCATGGAACCTTTGGTTACCTTCAAGACCCCACCTTTTGGCTTATAATTATACCTATTGGAGTCTAAGGTTTCGAAAGAAATTAGATTTTTTCCTCAAATATGAAATATGCCAAACCTCACACAAAGGTCTTATGACATTATCAGACATTTTGATCCTAATTGTGTCTATTCTAATAACTTTATATTATTCATCATTACCATTGGAATAGCACCATAATTTACCGGCATGTAGGTGTCGAACCAGTCTCCATTGAGACATATGATAAGAGCACGTAGAATCCAACATCTATGAGTCCACCATTTGATCTTAATTTGTTGAGATCCACATCACATCACCATAGCCATAGTTAGAACCTCGTTATGCTAGATTTTCTGAATTTGGCGGTCCCTCTTTCTTTTCTCCCGCTCCTTTACCATTCTTCCACTTAGGACATTCTCACTTTATATGCCCTCTCTTATTAACTTGAAGCACTTTATGCCCTACTTGGATTGGGATTTTGACCTATTTTTCTTGTGACCGAATTGATTCCTTTTCCTGCTTCACCCACGATCTTAATTACCCTTTTCTATAAGCACTTCACCTTGGGATCTCGTAGTGGTACTTTGCCTCCACTGATTATACGTCAAAAGACACATCTCGTAGTGGTACTCCGTCCTTGGCTTTATTGATGGGACTACTCCTTGTCCTCCTCAACACCTCTCATACGGCTCCGATGTCGCGCCTATTGTAAACCGCGAATATGATCCTTGGCAACGCCAAGACCAGCTTATTCTTGGCTAGTTATTGTTTTCTCTATTTGAAGACGTTCATGCTCAAGTACTTGGTCTCCCAACTTCTCGAGTTGTATGGACCGCTCTTGAGACCTCCATCGTCTCTCATTCGAAGGCTCGCATTTTACAATTCCGAATGGAGTTACAATGCCTTAAAAAAGGCCCTGACTCGATTACGAAATACTTCCATTGAACAAAAACTTTCGCCCATCAACTTGTAGTGGCCTCACGACCAGTCGCTAATGAAGATCTCATTCTATACGTCTTAGGCAGCCTACCATTTGAGTATGGCCCTTTTTGCACATCCATCTCTACTCAATCAGATGGTGTGTCCCTTTCTGCCTTTCTTGGATTTCTTCTTACAGAGGAATTTTGCCTCAACCAAGATGCTATTGCCACTGATTTTTCACTAGCTCCACCTACTACCAATGTTGCACATCATTCCACTTCCTCTTCCCTAAGGGGCGGCCGTGGATAGCCCTTTGATCATGGCCAGCCAGTTAACCATGGCTTTTGAGGTTTGTGAGGATGTGCTCGCAATCGTGGGCGCCATCCATTCTCTGGCCAGTCACGCACCCACAACTCTTCATCCTCTATGTCTAGTTCTCGACCAGTGTGTCAAGTTTGCAACCGCATAGGCCATATTGCTCTCCAATGCCACAACCGTACCAATGAGGACTTCCAATATGTGCCTCCCCCTCTTTAGCCCATGCTTACAATGCTGTTGCTGCTGCTGCTGCTGCTGCTGCACCTCCGACAGATAATTGGTATCCTGACTGGGGTGCTACTCATCACATCACTTTGGACTTGGCTAATCTTAATTTTGTTTCTGACTACCATGGCTCTAACACCGTTAAGATAGGTAATATGACAAGTTTGAGAATTCATCACACTAGTTCGTCCACCATTAGTACTCCATCTACTGCTCTTGCACTCAATGATATCCTTCATGTGCCACTAGTGCAACAAAATCTATTTTTGTGTGAATAAATTTGCCAATGATAATAATTGTGCCTTCGAATTCTATCCTTCTTATTTTTGTGTCAAGGACATCTGCACGGGGAGAGTTCTTCTACGAGGACTGAGCAATAATGGCCTTTACAAACTTCATTTGACTCAAGATTCCAATAAAGTTGCATTTCTTCATGATGCAGTAGACCAATGGCATGAACATCTTGGTCACCCCACCTTTCGAGTTATTCGTAATGTCCTCACGCAGCTTGGCACTCTGTTTCGACACATTAATTTTAGCCACATCTGTGATGCATGTCAGCCGGCAAAGAGTCACTCTCTACCGTTTCCCTCCATTTCCACCCCAGTTTCTGCACCTCTAAAGATTGTGTACTCTGATGTTTGGGGAACGGTGCCGTTGGCTTTGTTTAGTGGCAAGAAATTTTATATAATTGTTATTGATGCCTTTAGCAAATTCACTTAGATTTTCTCCATTGCAAATAAAAGTGATACATTTGTGTGTTTCATTAAATTCAAGTCTTTGGTTGAAAATTTACTTCAAGCACGAATCAAATATTTGCATAACGATTGGGGTGGTGAGTATCGCCACATCTCTCGTTATCTTACCTCATGCGGTATTGGCCATCACCTTTCTTGTCCTCATACCCATCAAAAGAACGAAGCTGCCGAAAGGAGACATCGTCACATTGTTGAAACTGGATTGGCTTTATTGGCATATTCCACTGTGTCGCAACATTTTTGGGACTTTGCTTTTGAATCCGCAGTGTATCTCATTAACCGGCTTCCATCTAAGGTCATTGCCAATATTTCACCATTGGAGAAGCTCTTCACAAATCGTTGGATTATAAATTTTTCAAAGTATTTGGTTGCCTCTGTTATCCTTGTCTTCGGCCGTACCGGCGTCACAAGTTGGACTACAGATCTACGCCATGTGTTTTTCTCGGCTACAGTCCCTTCCATCATGGTTATTAGTGTTTGAATCTGGCAACTAATTACATTTACATCTCTCGCAGTGTTGTTTTTAACGAAACAATGTTTCCTTTTGCAAGTCCATCTCCCTGTTCTACCTCATCTACCCCACAACCTATTCCAAGCTTACCCACTATACCTTTGTTCAACTCCCCTCCTACGCATACAATGCTTTCACCTTCTGCGAACCCAACTATGTCGCCACCATCACTATAGTATTCTGTCCAGCCACATACTCTCGCTTTTGTTGGAATCTTAGACCCATCATCACTGCCCACGACTGCTACAACCCCCCCTCCTTCCAAAACTGAGTGTGTCGACTCTTTACCTACCTCTGCAGATGGCTCCTTACCCAACTCCACCTCACTGCCAAATCCTTTACCATCTTCCCTCTCCAATCCTCTTGATACTCACCATTAAGTAGCCAACCTAACTCGTACTTGTCCAATGATCACTCGGACTCAAGATGGTACTCGTCGCCCGAAAGTTCTAAATGCTCAAACTAAATACCTGCTACCTCAGTGCTACGTTGCCCACCCAACCATTGATCTTGTCCTAGAATCGGCCACTATAGCCTCTAAATTCTCCCACTGGCGTGCTGCTATGGCTGATGAGATCCATGCCTTACTCAAGAATGGCACATGGACGCTTGAGCCACCTAAACCCAACCAAAATCTAGTTAGTTACAAATGGATTTTTTGCATCAAAAAGAGAGCCAATGGAACCATTGAACGCTACAAAGCTCGTCTTGCCACCAAATGATTTAATCAATGAGAAGGTGTTGATTATACCTAACCATTTAGTCCGGTAGTGAAACTAGTCACTATCCGGACTATTTTATGTCTGGCCACTTCTCATCATTGGCCTATTCGGCAACTTGATATAAATAATGCCTTCCTCCATGGTACTCTCAATGAGGATGTTTACATGAAGCAACCACTGGGTTTTGTCTACTCCAATCATCCGCATTATGTTTTTTTCCTTTGGAAGTCTCTTTATGGGCTTAAACAAGCTCTTCGAGATTGGTTTGAATGTTTAAGTTCGTTTTTACTCTCAAGTTTTCACAGCCTCTCAAAGGGACACCTCTTTGTTCATTCGCCTCACACCCACATCCGTCACATATATTCTTGTTTATGTTGACGATTGTATCATCATGGGCAGCTCCCCATCATCCGCTCATGATCTTATCCCTTAGCTTGGCTTGGAATTTGCCACTAAAGATTTGGGTACCCTCAACTTCTTCTTGGGTATCGAAGTTGTCCATACCCCTCATGGATTATTGTTGTCCCAACGCCAATATATTGTTGAACTCCTCAAGAAATATCATATGGATGTTGCTAAACCACTCTCAAACTCCTTTGCCCCAGCAGTCAAACTTCGGCGTAATGAAGGTGATCCATTTCATGATGCTCAATTGTATAGAAATGTTATCAGTGCTTCGCAACATGTAACCATAACCCGGCCCGATCTCTCCTTTACGATTAACAAAGTCTGTCAATATATGCAACACCCCACCGATATCCATTGAAACACCATAAAAAGAATTCTACGGTATCTCAAGGACACCATTGATATTTGTCTTCCCATTCCTCGCTCCACAAATTTCATCCTCTCTGCATACTCTGACACAGATTGGGCCGGTATTTTGGATGAATGAAACTCCATATGCCATCTTTTTTGGACTAAATTTTATCTCTTGGGCATCTCGCAAACAAAAATCAGTTACTCATTCAAGCAAAGAATCTAAATATCGTGCCCTTGTTGATGTTGCCGTAGAGATCACTTGGATTCAATCCTTATTATAGGAGCTCCATATTCATACAACTAATTGTCCCATACTCGTGTGTGATAATGTGGGTGCTACGTACCTCACTTCAAATCTGATCTTCCACAATTGAATGAAGCATGTTGAAATAGTTTTTCACTTTGTCCATAATAAAGTAGCCAAGCGAACCCTTGAAATTTGTTACCACTCGACCAAAGATCAAACTGCAGATATCTTCACCAAACCATTGTTGACTCCTAGGTTTCATCTTATTCGTGACAAGCTTAGCCTCTTTAATGGGATGCTTGCGGGGGCGTGTTAGAGATAAGGATTGAATTCGTAAATTTCAAATTCAATTGTATTCATTGTGATGAGGATAAGACTCATCGTGATAAGGATAAGACCAATCACCTCTCTATTGTAATTTTATATATAGTGTACACATATCAAGCAATAAAAGTGTGAAAATATTTTCATTTGAGTGTTAACTCTTATAGAGATTGATAATACTTTTAATTAACTAAAATAACCCTACTAAAATAACTGATGCCAACATTGTTTTCTAAGTTAATAGTAACATTAATATTGTTTCTAATTATGACGGCTATATGGATTCTTGGACTACAGACTAATGAGATGTTTTTACATATTTTTAATAAATGTTGTACATCTTAAAATGCCACATAGAAACCTGAGAGTTGAAAACCAATTCGAGAGCCAAATCCGAGAGACGATGTGTGATGAGTAATCGGGCTTGTGTTAACATCAAGTGTACCTTTAAAGTTTTTTTAGTGAAATCTAAGTTTTTTAATTAACTCTAACTATTTTATTAGAAGGTTGAAACCACATTTCTTCTTCGAATGTACTATTACCCAAATCCCAACCCACGGACTGGTGTTTTGCTTCAATCATAGGTGGCTTGATGTAATTTGTGGTCTAAGTTAAAAATTTTAGATGAGGCCCCATCAATGTTTAGCATAATAATGTAAACAACATTATATAATTAATTAAATCTTAAATTATATTTATTTAAAAGTAATTTTTCACATTTTTTGGGATATGAAAATATTAATTAAATTTTTATATTGAATTTTTGTTAATATATATTTTCAATAGATAATATTGATGAGGATATGAGATGATTCATGGTGGATATAGTTTTGGAGATAAGAATGATGGTGGAGAGTCTATTTTTGTAAGACCCCACACTGTAATTAAATAGGGTGAGTATTATCTTAAGAGTTCTTCTAAAATAACTAAAATGATGATAAAAACTTTGAATCATTGTTGAAAGATTGGTCATGGAGATTGAGTTTCGCGCGTATTGGGGTCAAATTTAGTTTCGGAGACATTTAAGCTTGAGAAGGGTAGATTGATAAGTTTCTAAATGTTTAAAGGTCAACATAACATTATTATTGAATCTGGAAGATTGAGAAACCTTGGAGTAGATGATATGGGGTGTATTAAAAGTTTGGAGATGTTCTGGGGTTAAAACGTATTTTGGTGAGAATTCGGGTAGGAAGAAATTTGGCACTACCTCAGTATTTTGGTCATAACTTTTTACCCTTATGTCCAATGGACTTGATTCTTAAGAAATTAGAAATTATACTTTAAGATCTACAAAAGTGTATTTCATGAAAATTTTATGATTCGACTTCTAAATAGGTCCAAATTGGGTTGGAGGTTGAGAGAGATTTCAGAAACTATAAGTTGGTAGCGTCTGGAAGCCAAGCCCACTGTCCGGACACCAATTAGAAATAAGATACTAGAAGTTGGCACCGTTCGGACACCAATCCACCGTCCGAACGCATCGTTGAAGCCCTGGGTAACTTTTAGGATTTTCTCATTTTTTACACTATAAATACCCTAGGGCCGCGTTTTAGAGTTTCTATACATGCTTTTCTACCCCAATGACCCTAGGAGAGACTTGGAGAGAAGAAAAGGCAGAAGAGGAGTAGGCCGGGCTAGATCTTGAAGGGATCAACACATAATCAATCGCACCAAACACCTTAGGAGTAATTATCTGTGAAATTAAGTAGGGTTTCTTTCCCTTTCCTATTCATTGAGGCTAGGGCTAATATTTTGTACTTTTTGATTCTAATTCTAATATATATGATAGATCTACAACTGTTTTGAATTCTTTTCAAATACATGCTGCATTTTCTTGAAAATATACCCGATTGACATCCAAATTATACGTTTTTAATTCAAAATCCTAGATCTTGAATATGGTCAAATTGATAATGTATCTTGACAATCTCTTGCATGTTTTCTTGAAGTTTTTTATATTTTGAGAATTTTGGAACTATGTTTTGTGGTACACGTGGATGTTTTTGAAAAGTATGAACATTGTCTCTTGTATGGGTGGGTGTGATGAACTTGAATGCACTTAAACTTATATCGCAGAGTGCTTAGATGAGTTTCTTACCTTAAGGGGTTTGAAGGTTTCCTATCACTTTTGGTGGAGTTGGTTGGTTTCTAGAGATGTTCCAAGAATTCTCACTACACCTTGGTATACGCGCTTCCTAAAATGGTGTATCCCCTGCGGGGATTGATTGGATGATTTGTATATATTCGGTGTGTGAACACTTGTTAATCAACCTACACACATGAGATATTCTTGTTATGAGATTTTGTTTATTGAATGATCCATTCTATGATGAATTTTTCTTACGTATATCAAAAACTAACTTGAAAAGCTATATATGTTATTTTGTAAATTGAGACCTACATGTTTCATTTATTTTGTAACCCTTGTTTCGGTTAGGGAAAGTTTCTCTATTGGGCTAGTTTTGCTCACCATTTCCTTTAACATTTTTCAGATTTGGGTATTGAGTGGATATTGGCTTGGGTGAGCACTAAGATTGGGAGGTTGAAGTAGATCGGGATGTGGATCTGGCTTTTGAGGCTTAAAGATTTATTGATCGGTTTTAGTTTCATGGTTTTGATGATGGAACAATATTTATATCTTTGAATATTAGTTAGATAGGTCGGAGATATTTGCTTTAATTTAAGATTTTGGGATATAACCCTTTAATGGTTGATGTATGTTTTGGAAGTTTTCGTTAGATGAAGTTGAAGATTTGTGGTAGTGATTTATTTTAAGGTATTTTAGTTATGTTTTCACGATTTTAAAGGTTATTAGTTAGATCACGTCTATTTATGGATTTGGGGCATAACAATTTTAGATTTTGCAATGACATATGACCTTATGCTCGCTAACACCTATTTCAACAAAAGAGATGAACATTTAATAACCTTTTAAGAGTGGGTTAAATAGAAGTCAAATAGATTTTTTCTTAAGTATAAAAATAGATTGCTTATCATACAAGGACTGTCAAGTCATTGCAAGAGAGAGTTTGACCACACAACATATGATAATGGTACTAGATATAAGTCTCAAAGCTCATTCAAGAATAAGAAAAACCCAAGAATTAGGTGGTGGAATTTAAAAGGAGAAAAACTATTTTTATTTAAAGCTAAAATTCTAAAAGAAGCAATATAGAATTTAGAAGATGAAATTAATGTAATGAGGAATAAGATGGCGGGAAGTATCAAAAGAATATCAATAGAGGTTCTTGGAGAATAAAAAAATAAGGGACTAATAGCTAAAGAAACTTGGTGGTGGAATAATGATGTCTAAAGTAAGATTAAAAAAATATGTTATAAAATATGGAAAAAATCTAAAAATGAAGAACATTTGTAACAATATAAGCTTGCAATTGAAGAAGTTAAAATGGCTGTAAGAGACACTAAATATAAAGCATATCATGATTTTTATTCTAAGCTAGATACAAAGGATGGAGCGAGAAATGTATATATAAAGTACAGTATTACAGACATATCTTCCAGGCTTCCAGCACAAAATCTGTTTCTTCCGTGGCTGATTACGTCCCTTAAATCTTGGGATTGTTTGCATAATTCTAGGTTCATCACATCCCTTAAATATTGGGATTACACTAGATCACTATTGTATACTTTCGTATAAATCTGAATGTCAATAATACATAATTAGTGTGATTTTCTGAAATATGTTCATGGTATCAGAGCATACAATCTGCCTCTCTATTCATTACTTCTTCTTCAACCACTTATTCATGGCTTCCGTCCCCACATCATCCTCTTCTTCCTCATCCGCTACAGGTACACTTACAGTGCCCAACATAGCAACACTTGTCTCTATTAAATTAATAAAGATCAACTATCTTCTTTGGAAAAGGCAGATCAAACCTTTTCTTATTGGTCAAAATTATTGACATTTCATTGACGGATCTTACCCATATCCACCTCAGTTTCTCTCAAATGATACTTCCATTACCATGACTCCAAATCCTTCCTATACTACTTGGATTCAGATGAATCAAACTCTTATAAGCATGATCAATGCTACCCTCATTGAACCAGTTCTCTTTGAAGTTGTTGGACTCTCTACTTCTCGCCAGATTTGGTAATGCCTCCAACAAAATTTCTCTCAACTATTGATGGTAAACCCAAGTACTTCTCATGTTTATCTACAATTGGAATTTGTTAGGATTCAACCAGATCTTCCCTCTCAGTTATACTCACGTTTGGGCTAAAGACTAAAGTTGATTTTGAGATATTGATGCATTGACCCGAAGCCTTTTTATAAACTGTTAACACATCATTGATGGTCTGGCAGCTACTCACAATAGACCTTGCAAATAAAAGACTATCATCCACAAATAACAAATACAAAAATAATGGACCTCTATAACCAACCTTGACGCCTTCCAAAAATCCTCTTTCTTGCTTGTTCCTTAGTTTTTCAAAACTCCCTAAGATTTTAAGAGTCATATCCTTCGTGTAACATTCCCATAGGAGACCATTTACCTGGACCTAGAAAAAGAAGATTCAAACTTCATTTGTTCTATAGCTTGACTTTGAGACCATTTCCTAAAAATCAATAGTTGATTGT
The DNA here is from genome assembly GCA_951799425.1 of Ilex aquifolium. Classification (NCBI taxonomy): domain Eukaryota; kingdom Viridiplantae; phylum Streptophyta; class Magnoliopsida; order Aquifoliales; family Aquifoliaceae; genus Ilex; species Ilex aquifolium. The sequence continues at coordinate 43,606,537 of OX637391.1, read as the reverse complement.
TGAAACACCATGGTCCTTGATTGAGCACCATCCACATATCCTTATCCTTCTAGAAAAAGAACTAAAGGATATTAGTTGAAATTTTACTAATCTTTAAACCAGAACATTTCCACACAGTAGATAAAGTACTCCTCAGCACTCCTGTGTTGACATGTTTATCAGTAAGAACTTTCCCATAAAAACTTTTACTACATTCCAGAACACCATCAATGATGTCCTCAACCTTAAACTCTAAAACTTTTTCTTCCGCAGAGGTTAAAGAGAAGGAGTGAAGTTTGCCTATTAAATTATCGTCCATGAGATAATAATGAAAATAGAACCAAAGAAACGAGGAAGAGCCAAAACAGAGAAGCAAACTAGGGAAAATGACCAGAAAGAAGACAAAAAGACCAACAAAGACAAAGAGACCATAGAGAAGAGAAAAGAAACAGAAAAACAAACCACAATTGACAGTACAGACGAAAAGAGATATTCAATAGAAACAACCGAGTAATCCAAATGACAAATTAGCAGATCTAGTGAATATAAAAGACAAAAGACAAAAGACAAAATTTAAACACTTTGACTTACACAAAGATCAAGAAAGCCTCCATTAAAAACCTAAGAGCAACTCCAAAGGGGTTGCCATTTTTGGGGTGCCAAATCATCCATTTGCAACTTTGAACAGTATTTTGGTATCCCTAAATTATAAATCTGCTTCAATGGCAAGTGCCAAAATAGGGTGCCATTTTCATATTTTCATTCATCAATCTATATGAATCGTTGGATCTATATTCATCATTGGATCATTCAGTAATTTAACGGATCTATATTCATCAACTCATTTACAACCTCTCCCTTTCTCTCTCCAGAGTTGCCAAAAGTGTCACCTCAAGAGCATTGTTGTCATTTTCCAACCCTTGATGCCACCCTATTTAGAGTGAAAATTTTTGAATTTAGGGTGACATTTTGACAGTTATGAGGTTGTCACCCCTGATTCCACTCCCCTTATAGTTGCTCTAAGGAGAGAGACTGACAACCTCCACTAGAACACCTAAGGAGGAGAACTCACATATGTTTTTAAAAGGTAAATATCATAATTAGACCTTTAAACTTTGCCTCATATTTTAAAATGGTCTCTGAATTTTCAATTGTCTCAATTTAGTCCCTCAACTATTAATTTCGTATCAATTAAGTTCTTCTTTCAATTTCAGTCGTTAGAACAAACAACACCATATAATGTGGACGAGCACAAACACGTGGCTTGCCTCAGTTTCTTTTACGACTGAAATTGATAGAAAGACTTAATTAACACAAAATTGATAGTTGAGAAAATAAATTAAGACAATTGAAAATTCAGAGACCATTTTAATACAAAAGACAAAAATTGAAGACTAATTGCACTGTATGCCCTTTTTTTATTGTAAGTTAATCTACAAAAGTATTAATCTTCGATATGGCACCTTCTTTGCTACCATAATCTTACCCTTCAACCATAAGAAGATTTGCCATCAAATTGTTGTTTGTTCTATTAATATCCTTATCATGGTATCATTTTGTCTCATGGATGCTTGACTGACTTTGTTCTTGGTGGAGTCGCATGTTAAAAAATGTAAGAAACAAAAAGCATGAAGAGGCTTCTTTGTGAGTTTTTTTTTTGTATGTGTGCTTCAACATCTTTGATCTACTTAATATTTTTCAAGCATGCATTCACCATTCTCAAATACCAGGACAAATTATATTGGTCATTCATTTCTGTTGGTTTTGCAAGCTCATATCTACCCAGCCTTTTGTTATCCGTACTTAACAAACAGAAGAATATATGACCAATCCATTGTCTACCTGATCATATCGAGAAAAATAAAAACTAAAAAACTAAAATTATAGTTCAAAATAGTTCACGTATAATACAAATGTGCAATAACTAGTTACTACCAAAAAGACAAAACATGCCAATGGATGCAAATGTTCATACTGCCAGAATCTTGTCTTAACTCCTGTTCATTACTTTACGTCCATTCCCGTAAGCATGCTCATACACACAACCAGTGCCTACCACAAACCGACTCTTTTTTTCCCCTCCTCCTTCTATCTTCAATTTTAACCAATTTAATTGCCTCAGCAAACTGAAGATCGGTTGTCAATAGTGCACACACATCGATGGATCATGCAAGTATGAAAAACAACATCCACCATTTTTGTGATTTGAACGTATGCCATTACCAAATGAAGGCAAAATTTGTGTCAATAATTCATTAATTTAAATGGATTAAAATATGTAAGAAGAAATTTCAAATTAAAGTACACTTATCATGCCATTATGATAACCAAGAAAATCTCCTTCCATGGTTTAGATCTAACACATTCCCAATCATCACAGAAAATTTATTTGTCTCCTTTTTAGTCATCCCATCTCTCTCTCTCTCTCTCACTCTCTCTCTCTCTCTCAAGGCATTTTGCTAAGTTCTAGAAGAGTACAACATAAGCCTTTGAACTACAAAATAATGTTTAGTTCAAATTAGGTGCAAATAGCACACCACTTTTTGAGGGAATTATTTGCCACCAAAAGTCACCAATTTTTGTTCAACATATGCCTTCCTTTGGTCACACGATATGCACGTTTTTTCAAGTTTTTTCGTTACTTGTGGTGGAAGGACGCTGACAGAACGGTTTTACTAGAACTTTTTTATAATAATCGATAAATTCAGGACACGTGTTCACATTATGAGGGGACAAATGACAAGAGTTGACAGCTTACGTGGTAGTGGGGTCCAATAGGATCCAACAGGATTGGTTTAGACAATAGTGTCACGACAATATTCTAGCACCGCTGTATGCATTAGCGTCGCGACATAACTCCAACACTACGGTAGGCCCCCGTGATGCGATAGACGCCCGGCACCACAGTAGGTACCAACATCGCAAAGAGTGGAAAAACGGACCCTTGACCGAGGACAAACAAGAGCGGTACCGCAGAAATTCGGGGGTAACCTTGGTGTGACTCGCCTCCCCCATCGCAGAGAAAAGGCACAAAGCTGGGACTTCACAGTTGATAGAATTTTTATTGTTAACCTATTGGACACCGCTGCTCGGCTCACCCACTGGACTAGGAGGAGGGGTCCCCACTTAGGTACAGGGCAGTATGACCATCCTCAAAGGAAAACTGAGCAATGGGAGTGGACGAGCATTATCGTCAATCTCGGCCTGTGGCAGGATCTTAAAGGTTTAGTTTGCTCAAACAGGCCTCCTAGTGTATGACTCATTGGCCACTGGGATGTGCTTAATTGCGATCTAGAGGGACACCTAAGGTAACTGAAATTGGTGGTTGAATGCTCGAAACTATGTGGGTTTTCTCTATCGGACACCTTGACAGAGGTCTCGAGGAAGGATTCAGAGAGGGAAGGGAGGACCCTGGGTAAGAGTGTTGGGGGCATCATGTATGTGACCCTCTCGTAGTCATGGTCCCGCGATGACCAGCTGCGATCATCAACCTCGGGAGCCCCCTTCGTCTCAGTTGTCACACCCCTCTTTGGAGGCTACATCTAGTTTGCATTTGGGAAAACGTCACATTCGCTTAATTAATGTTTGGACACGTGACTCATGGTTAGTAGTAACTGGTATTGCCGCGATCGTGACAGTTGTGAGTTGGCGCAAGTGTTAGAGGGTCGCGACGAGTAGTCCTTGGGACAACCCGACATGCTCGGACACTGTGCTATAAATACCCGCATTAATATCCCATTGTGGAGGAAGGATTACTACCTGGCTAGTGAGAGAATTTATTCTCTCCGCCTACCCTCTACCCAACTAGTTGGTCCTTTCATTGATAGGCTGCTCGAGTTCCTTCTATGCCATTCACCTTCCTACTTATCCTCTTCGATTATCCTTTGTATAGACACTTGTGTCAGCCTTTTTTAACTCTACACTTATACTTTCATAATTGAAGGGTTTAATTGAGATAAAATAAAATTTAGGGGTTTAATTAAAACTTGAGGCAAATGTTGATTGTCCAAATATGATTTTTACCCTAGGGTATTAAAAAGCACAAATTCCTTGTCAATTTATTTTTTGGAGGAATGTTTGCGCGGCCACAAACGAGCACCGTGGACATTGTCTCTATGCGACAACTCTTGTGGCTTCGAACATCTTTTCAGGTCCTCTTTAATCATGACTTAATTTTTTATTAAAATTTGAATAAGAAGTTTAATGCAAAACATTCCAACGGACAAACTCTTTTTACTTGAATTATTTTAAAATTTTCTATATTCTCCCAAGAGTTCATTTTCTTATCCAAGTTTTCTCAACTTCTTCCATAAAAATCTCTTTTTCGTTTTAAATATCCATTTACTCTCAAATCTCTTTCCCTCGCTACTATTGCCATCACATTTTAACCCTTCTTCAAACTTAATTTCAACCAATATTTTCTATAATTAAACTCGTATCATTTAAATTTTTTGCTTGTTGTTTCTTGTATTTTTTTGGTCAAAGTTTAAAAATTTGCATAATATGTAATTGCAAAATTTGAAAAAAAAATGAAATTTCAATCTAAGCTTGGCCAATGATGCTCGTGGTAATGATTGGATTTCAAAGATGTCATATTTTTTGTACTTATCAATATGGTTAAATAGAGATTTGAAAATAAGGAATAGAAAAAAAATAGAGAAATAGAATAAGAGATTAGAAAAAAAAATATAAAAATTAGAGGGATCGATTAAAGAGGGTGAAATATGACTTAGATAAATAGAGAAGAATGAAATATGATAATTTGAGAATAAATTTAAATATTTATTAAACTGCGTAAAAAATTAAAGTTTTTTAATTTAATTGAGGTAATATATCATATAATTAGTTCTTAGACTCTTATTTTAAGACGATTCCTGAACTTTCAACTGTTTCAATTTAGTCCTCCCATTATCAATTTAATGTCAATAAAATCCTTTCATTCATTTTAACCGTTAAAACAATAAGTGACACACGACATGAACAACCACATGACGGATAAATGAATATGTTTCTGCATATTCTAATGAGTCAAATAGATGGAATGGTTTTATTGACACAAAATTAATAATTGAAGGGTAAATTGAGACAATTAAAATTTTGTTGGCACGAAATTAATAATTAAAAAATTAAATTAAAATAATTAAAAATTCATGAGACTAAATTTTAAAAACAATTATGATATTTATCCTTTAATTTAATATGAGTTTGAGAATATCGTTCAAGCCTTTTTTCGGCGTGAGGATCGGAGACGCCTAACTAACTGAAAACAAACAGAGAAGAAGTTGGTCGATCTTCGTCCATCCTAAATATTACGGTCGATCTGACAAGGGTGTCGTAGTTAAGACAGTGGATCTTTTGTGCTCTTAACTTACCGCCACTTGCCCTCGCTATGACGGAGCGTCTTCGCTCTCCTTCTCTCTCTCCAGAGTTGGAATCAATCGAGATGATTGAAGAAAACTCATTGAGTGAAGCAAACCCATTAGATCTTCTGAACCAATTGGAGCAAATTTTGGAGACTGATGCCAAAATGTAAGTCTGTATATATATGTATATGATATGTGGGTACTGTTGATATCATGCTTGTTAAAATGCCCGAGTGAGTTTATGTTAAAGTACATCCAAGGTGAACCTAGGTGACTTTCTTATTTGCAATTTCATGTGCTATTCTATTGTGAGGCATGGGCGGATCCAATTTTTAGACTTGGGCCGAAGTCATTGGACGAGGGTTTTTCAGAAAAAAGAGAAAAGTTTAGACGGGAGAACTCTTTGTGAGTTCAATTCATAAATGTATATTAAACTAAGAAATCGTCAAATGTTAGTATCATGTTTTAAGCTCCTGTATGGAACATTGTGTTATACTTTGCATGTAATTGAACTTTAGGGCAATGGTTACGAATATTTTTACTTTTGGTTTTCCTTCTTCTGCCTTATTTTCTATTTTTCTTCTCAATTCTGTTGCTTCTCAGTGGTTAAAAACTCTTACGTTGATATTATAAGACATGGCCTCCTTCTAAGTGCAAATTATATAGTCCGGCTACCTTTTCTTTTCATTTTTAAATCAATCTGCTGATTGTTTCATCTTCAGATTTCAAATTTGACAAAATGCATGTTTTTCGATAAATTAAAAAATGTTAATGGCAATGAGAATGCATGCTAAACCCATTAGATATTCTGGACCAGTTGGAGCGTATCTTGGAGTCTGATCCTAAAATGTGAGTCCCTGTACATTTATATATCTATATTTAGGAGGCATGGACATGTTTGCCGTATCCGATATGATACGGGCACGGAGATGACAAAGTTAAAAAATATAGGACACGGGTATGATAAGGATACTGCTAATTAAAATAATATAATATATTTTTAGATAATAATAGAATTATAACATTTAAAAACAAAGCTTATTTTATAACAATATTAATAAGAAGGCCTAACAAATATTAATTTTTTGATTAAAACTGAAGTAAATTACAACAAACATCCACCATTTTCATCAAACATTTGTTGACATTCATAGTATATAAGTTATATAACACAGAAAAAAATAAAGAAATTATATCCCTCTTAATAGTTAATAGTTAATAGTTAATAGTTAATAGTTATTTTTTTAAGAAAAAATATTAGCCGTGTCAGACTGAGTTCAGTGTTCAGGACACTTCTAATTGTATCTGACACTGCCACAACACCCCTCGGGAAGTATCCGTGCTTCCTGTCATGCTTGTTAAAATGCCGGGTTCAAGTATAGCCAAGGTGAGCCCAGGTGACTTTTTTATATGCGAATCCATGTGCTATGATGTTGTCAGGCATGGATGGATCCAATATTTAGATTTTGGGGGGATTAGTTGGACATTTCTTTAGGAGGGTTTTTAGGAAAATAGAGAAAAGTTTAGAGGGGAGAACTCCTGTTAGAGGATCATTTCCTAAATTCTATATCAAACTAAGAAAATTGTCAAAGTTAGTGGGGTGGATGTGGACTCACCCTCACCCTCCCCTGCAACATTTAGTTGACAATGAGGTTTTAAACTCCTGTTATTAAAAATTTTACCATACTTTGCATGTTACTGAACTTTGGGTCAGTGGTAGTGAATATTTTCACTTTCATTTTTTCCTCCTTCTGCATTCTTTTCTGTATTTTTTTTTCTCAATTTTGTTGCTTCTCACTGGTGAAAAACTTATGCATATATGAAATAGAGAGCCTTGTGTGGACAAAAGGGCTTCTCAAACTTCATTTTACATGGCCATATGTCTTTGTGTCGTTGATATTATAAGATATGGCCTTCTAAGTGCAAATTATATGGCCTAGCTATCTCTTTTTTTCATTGCAAGTCAATCTGATAATTGTTTCATCTTTAGATTTCAAATTTGCCAAAAATGTATGTTTTTTGATAAATTAAAAAATGTTAATGGTAATAAGAATGCATGTTAATTGTGTCATGGTAAAAAACTATTTAGCGTAGTAGTACATGTTGTCTAAGCCCCGTATTATTCATCTTCTCTTAATGCTTTACCATTTGAGATTATCTTTTGCTTCTTTTACTCCTTGCTGTGGCTATTTTGTTCATTCTAGATATATTTTGATGTTTCCTCTGAAATTGCTATAAAAATTTCTGTCATTTTAATATGTAATTTTCTTAGTCATAATAATTTTGTTCACCATCACTTGCACCCAGTGATGAAGTGGGGTTCATTCATCCATCCCAGTTTGTTGCACTGAGTGAAGAGGCTGGTGGTCCATCCCTTTCATCTGTCGGATCTGTGCTTCATTCTACAGATGGAACCATTAAATCAAAAATATCAGAAGTTAATTTTTCAAAACTGGTTTTCTGGAGTAGAGACCATAAGTTGGGCATCTCAACCCTGTTTCTTCTTCCATTATATAATGCAGCCAAAGATGCATTTATGGCCGCACTAGAACAGTATAAAATGCTTAGCAACTTGTATGGAAAGAAAAATGAATCAGAAGATGGAAATGCAGTGAACTTCTCTTCGTCTTCTCTAAATGTTTTCGAAAGTGAAGTCATGAAGCATAGCAGGGCAGTTTTGCTGCTAAGCTGTGATTTTGGCACCGCATGGAATGCCAGGTTGGGTTTTCTCTGTATCCTGTTCATACTGATAGGTTTATCTTTTTTTTTTCAGTTGGCCTTCAATTATGTTGCTAACACCATTTCTTGAATTTTGGTGGAAACTTGTCTTCTACTTGTGAGGAACCTCTTTTCCTACATATTGATTTGTTTTCTCTGCCAATTGACCTTTCCAAAACTCTACTATTGTTAACTGGTACAGCTGTGACTTATGATCTACTAACCAATTTGCCAGATTCTTCAACTTATATGATGTACTATTCTTCACCACTGTAAAACCTGGGTGAGAAGATATTTATAAAATCTCTTGTTCAAAGTAAAATCTCCAACTCTCTATTTTTCACTTGTCTTCCTCCAGTTAGGAAATGTTATGGCTGCTTATGATAATTGGCCGCAAAGAAAGTAAAAGTGTAATTCAGAGCTCCATTTGCCCCACAAAAAAAAAAAAAAAAAAGGAAACATTTTTTTTTTGGGTGCTCCTGACAAAATTTATTTTGGTTTTTTATTAGTGATTTGACTTTGCCTAATTTATCTCCTCTACCATCCTTAAGAATATATAGCTGTGAATTTTAGCATACTTTGTCAACTTGGTCTATGTTAATTTAGATGCTATTTACCTGGTTAACTACTCTAAAGTTCGACACTAACACAAGGTGTCTGCACATGCTGAACTGACAGCATGAGTTTGGAATTCAGCTTTGGGGCCATCGGTAGTTAGCATGAAGTCCAATAACAATGTGGGTTTAGTATGCTTAGTGGAAATGTAGTTTAAATTCAAGTGCCCTTGTCCCTTACCATCAGATGGAATTGTTTACATGGCATCTGATGGCCCAGTCCATGGAGATTTGCTGGCCTCAAATTTTACTGCATTTGTCGTTACGCAACCTCTGTGACAATATCTCAATCTGCCCACTTTTCACATGGTATTCTGAATTATGTCTTTGTTATTCAGTGGCCAGTTTAGATTATGATACCAGGTATGTTGTTTGTGCCATGCAGGAAGCTAGTTGTGTCAAAGAAACAAAACTTTCCAGTATTTCTGGATGAACTGCTGTTGTCAGCACTTGTTCTTTCATATTCGCCGAAAAGTGAACGTGCTTGGAACCATAGGTAACATGCGTGGATAGATTTCTTCATATTTCTGTAGGCAATTTAATGCTGTATTATTATTAGGGCCAGTAGTCTCCCATAAAAGCTTTGGCTTCATTTGTACAACAGGGAGTTTTTCTTTGTTCTTGATATGCTGCTTTCAAGATATGTATGATTTTTATGTACAATTACACTTCTAGGTACATTTGACTTATCAGAAAGAATTTCACGCTTTTTGATACATGTGTATATACACACTGAAATCCTTTGGTATGGACATCTTTTACTTTTGGTGTTTCTTTGAGCCCAGTTTTATTAATTTCCATTACTGATAGGCGGTGGGTGATCAAGATAATTGCTGGAAAGTGTTCAAATCTTCAAGAGATTGTGGAAAGGGAATCTGAGTTAGTGAAAAAAATAGCTGAGGTTTAGTTTTCAATTCAGGAACTGGTGCATTTAAATATCCAAGTCTCATTAATATCTCTTTTTTGAGTTCTTAATTATTTCAGCTGTTGTATTTACACTTTCCTAGAAGTGTCCTACTCATTTTTTCGTTTCCTTCAAAAATTGTTCGCTTCCTTTTCTCCTGTTTTTCTGGCGTCAATCTAGTGTTTGAGTTTTGTACTTTCCTGCCACATCTGAATTTTGAAGATGGAGATTCTTTTGTGGAAAAAATATGTGGACTGGAGCAAAGGAGGATCATATCATGTCTGCCAAACATTCATATGGAAAAAAAGATCTTACATGTCAAAATCCATGTTCTGTCCTATGCATATTCTTAGATGTCCTGCAAGTAATATTGGTTTACCATCATTCCACGCTATGAACCAATTGTCAGGTTGTGCTTTTGTTGGGTGCTTGTGTGGGAGGTGCTAACCAGCAATATTTTAAGCTAATTCTTTTCTGGGTGAACATATCCCTTTTAACTTTGACTTTGATTACATAAAGAGAGAGAAGAAAGAAGCAGAGAATACGATTACGATATAATTTGGTCTGTTACACCGTACATAAAATATGCAGAATAGAGACTCGTTATAATGGAGCAAAACAAGAATGAAAAATAGATTAAACTATCCTTAATATTAATTTACTCGAGCAACCCTCCTCAAACTCATGATGTGCTATGATATTGTCTGACCTCATAAAGAAATTTGCCAACTCCGTGGTAAAAGGAAGGAATAGAAGAGAAATGGTGCCTTGCTGAAGATTATGGTGCACAAAGTGATAGTCAATTTTTGTGTGTTTAATGTACTCATGAAACACCGAATTGTGGGCGATTTGAACAGCAGTCGTGGGGTGTGTTCGGCTTGATGGATAAAGGGGGATAAGGTAAGTTGGATTGGGTAAAATAATCCGGGGCCCACTTATCCTTGATTTGGCAAGGCAATTGAAGAGGAGATTTTCGTTGCCTTACAAAATCTCGGCCCGTTGGTTTTGGGGGCCAAATATTCCCTCTGAACCGGATTTGTTTAACCCACCTGAAGTTTGGGATTTTTAAGTCTATGGACAGGATAACTGAAGTAATTACCTAAACACCCCTATACAGTTATTGGCTTTGGTTTTTTATCCCCTTCTCTCCATTTCACCCCCATTGGCCCCCCTCACATGCAAAGGTGTGCCCCTTTCTCTCTCTATCCTCTCTCTCTCGGTAAAACGCTCTCTCTCTCTGTTGAGATCTCCTACCTAGCAACAAAAGATATTGTTATTTTGTTGTTGATATGTTGTGGTTGGTCCTCTGCAAATGACACTCTACTCTTTCTTTCTCTCTCTCCCTTTCCCTCTCATCCTCATTTTCAGCGTCTGTGTGTTTGATTCTCCCTCAATTTTAGGCTCCCTATTTTTTCGCCATTATCCAAATGTTGGATTGTATCAAAGTTAATTGGATCCACCTTATGATGGATTACTTTGGATTGGGTTGGATGTGTTGCGGAAAATACCTTAGTAATCGAATGTGGACCGATATTGATAGTCACACTTAAGTGGAAAAATAAAAGAACAATCACACAAGACAAAACAATTTATGTGGTTCGGCTATTGCCTATGTCCACGACAACAACGATCGGATGTTTTCACTATTTGGAGTAAAACAGGAGTACAAAATAGTTATTTTAAACCCCACAAAATACTCACTCCAAAAAGAGGATCACTCTGATATCTCACCAGTATCACTCACAGATCTGATATCATTTAGACTGATACTTGATATCACTCATGAGAACTCACAACTCTCCGAATACTTGAGCTCTTAAGTTTCTGATGCTTAACTTCTGGTAGGACCTCCCTTTATGTAGGAAATTGGGAGAGGAAATGGATAAAGCTTTTGCGCCTGAACTGCGCTTCCATGCCTCATCCAGTTTTTCCTTGTGTAGCCCACATGTGGCCGAGCTATGCCCATCACCTCTGCTACTCATTTTGTCAAAATGATGGGGCCCCCTATGCCCATGCAGCAACGTTGTCATGACTTCCTTGCCAAAAAGTTTTGGCCACATTAAAGGCTTTGTGCTAGAAAGGGCACAAAGACAATTTATCACCTTGGACAGAAACTGTTCAAGCCACCTAGAAAACATTTTTTCGATTGTCATCCATGCCTAGCAAGGCGCTCAAACTTGTTGAATGTTGATCAAGTCCAAGCCATGCTGGAATCACCTTGGTCAACATATCAGCTGGGTTATCTTTGTGCCAACCTTCTGTAGAGAAATATCTCCATCGATAATCCTGCGGATAAAGTGAAATTGAACATCAATATGCTTGGTCCTTGCATGATGAACTTGGTGTTTCGCCAAGTGAATGGCGCTCTGACTGTCACAAAAAGATACTAACATGCTTTTGTGATATTCCTAAATCACCAATCAAACCCTGGATCCATAAAGCCTTCTTGACGACCTTAGTCACTGCCATGTACTCTGCTCCAGCCATTGACATAGCAACTGTTGGTTGTAGCATAGACTTCCAACTGACTGGACCATGGACTATTGTGAAAACATAGCCAGTTGTAGACTTTCTCTTGTCTAGGTCACTAGCATAATCAGAATTCACCCACTGATGAGACTCTAAATCGTGGTAGATTTGTGGTTGGTTTGTGTGGAGAAGAACACCTAGTTTTATACCAGTTTTGTCTATGTTGTTTGAATAGATGCAGATTCTCTTGTGTCTTTGACAAGGTTTCTTTGATAGCTGTTGCAGACCATGTATTCGTGATCTTTCTTTTTTGTCAACTTGATGGTTATTTCTTTTTTTTTTCCTTTTTATCAACTAGAATATTGTTATTTCATTGTTTTCCTTGAATGGTCTTTTTTGTCTGTATTGCACCACATGCTTTCTACGTGCATTCTTGTCTGAAATGAAAAATTAGCTATGTATTAAGCAAGTATTAAAACTGTAGGGATTGCAAAGCATAATAAATAGTTCTATTCGTTTTGAAATCCTGTGAGCAACTGATGGCTAGAAGTAGAAAACTCTGACCTCCTCTTGAACTCAGATCAAACTTTAAAGTTTTATCCCTAAATAGATTTGTTCACTCATTTTTCCCCGCTTAAGCTAAATACTTTTGAAGAGGCACTTCGAAGGTTCTTTTGGCTGTTAAGCCGCCAACACTCTTTTCTTCAATTTCTTTGACGAGTTTCTATGAGTTACCAATCAATCAACTTTAGTACCATTTGACAAATATGTGAAAAACCCTCATAATGAAGGGCACCCAATATGATGTTAGAAGATTTATGATGCAGGAAAACATTACTAAATATAAAAGCCTACAATTAGTTCTACTTTGGACAAGGTTATAGAAAGCCCCTAGGTTTGGGGTTTTGATAGCAAAGAAGGATGTGCGGTTTGGGGATTGACAAGGATTATAATTCAATTGAATTTGAAGGTAAGTAGTTGCTGTACGGACGTGGTTGTCAAAAATTCTGCCCAACAACTATTTATGGGTCTTGATGTTTAGGCTTGTCAACGGATCGGATTTGGATCGGATCTAAGTCAATCCGAATTTGAATCCGTTTAAAAAAATTGAATCTAATCCAATAATCCGACGGATATCAAAATCATAATCCAAATTCGAATATGTTAATAATGGGACATCCGATCTGACTAAATTGAATTTCTATAAAATTAACTCAAATAATAATAAAGTTCACCAAATTATTGTTAAATTTCAGTTTAGTTTCATCAATTTATCACCAATTCTAATTTAATTTTATCATCTATCCACCTAATTCAACGACAAAAAGTGAAAAAAATGGGGGAAATGAACGATGACAGAGAGGGGAAAAGGGTGGGTCACTAGGTCTGGGTCATATGTGTCATAACCGTTACTACGGTATACCTTTGACATGTGCATGCTATGATATTTTGATAGTTCTTTGGGTTTGATATTATATATGTTGGTTTTCATTAACTTTGATAGGGTGTATATACCAAATGTTGAGTAAATGAAGCATGATTAGTGTAGGATTAAGACTTTATTAAGGACACTAGAGTATACTTGGTTCGTAATTGCTTAATTTGATTAAGTACCCTAACTATATGGATTAAGTTAATTTAATTGAGTCTAGAAATGCCTAACTAAAAGATTAGCTTTGCTAATCAATCCACCATTGTGGACTTTTCAAAGAGGTGCTTCTGTGAATAAGAGAGAGAAAGTGTTAGATGAAGACACCTCAAGAGAGAGAAAAGTCTAAGAATACAAGTGTCTTACTTATACGTGTCTTGCAATTATATATCTTGTAACTAAAGAAAGAAAAACGAGGAGCTTCCGTAGGAAAAGAGGTGCTTGAGTATAGAATGAGAGAAAAGTAAGAGAAAAAGAGGAGAAGAAGACCCCCCGGGGGGGGGGGGGATTCAAGGAAGTAATCTAGGGCTTGGAATTGCTCTCAAGCAAGGTATGATTATTGGTTTTAAGTATGTATTCTTTACTTTAATGGGAAAGAATTAGGTAATAACAATCTAGAAAGGGGAAGTAAACAAGAAATCATGTTCTAGTTAGTTTAATTGTAAGGCTATGAATATTTCATATGATATGAATTTTACAAGTTGTTTTGACATGTATTTGATTTCCAAAAATAGTAATTTTTGGTGGAAATGAAGTTCTTTGAGTCTAGTTTTATTTGTCATTGGCTGTGTGAAGTTTCAGCTTGTATAAGTTAGGTTATGAAGCTTTTAAAGTGCAAAGGTCTAATCTGACAGATTATAAAATGTATGCACAAATGAGAAATTTAAATGGGATTAAAACTAAAACATTGGGGGTGCTAACCAAGAGATTTGAAGGACTGAAATTAATGTCTTTTCTCTTACTTAGAGCGAGAAGAAAGAAGAATAACAATAAGTACAGGAAGAAAATTATTAGGGATCAATAGTAGACCTATTAAGTACTTACAAATAAGTGTTGTTTCTGATGCGTTGTGTGATGAATATAAAACTTGGTTAAGAACTAAGCTGAGTAATCTTATACCTTAGACTGAAATTTTGATGCCCAAGTCTTTTCTAAATGCTTTCATAGGCTTATCTGATAAATCCTGTATTGATTACACTATTGTGATGCCATGGATTATCAATTGACTTGGAAATGTCTATGTATTATGTGTCAATATCATAAAAGGTCCTAGTCGGGGAACTCAAATCTGGTAAACTTATCATGAAAATGTTATGATGCTATTTGATATGAGTATTGATATCTATGAAAATGTTGGGTTTTACTTGAAAACCATCACAAGGCATATGAATTATTCACTGGGCATTGCTCACTCTTTATTTTCAAAACCTTTTCAGGTGAAGGGAACTAAGTTCAAGGGAGCAAGTATTGTGTGTATAAGACAACGTTTTGGTGGTTATGTATAGGAGTTGTGAATGAACATTTTAAAAAGTTACTTTTGGTATGTAAAGGTCATGCTTTGTATAAATGACCGATATATGTTATGAGTTGTAATAACAATGTTGGTTGTTAATGAGTTATGGGTAGGATTGCTAAGACCAAGTGTGATTGTATAGGGCATTTATATATATTATTATGGTATTATTATAAGTAGTTCAGATATAATCACAGATGCTTCCGCTAAGAAAATCATTAAACATAGACAGGTGATAACATATTTGGTTTCATGTTAGGCGTCCATGGTTGGTCATGCTTAGTATCTTAAGGAGGAGGGATTTTGGGACGTGACAATATGGCTTGTGCTTTAATGCATAGATTGATAGACACACACACACACACATATATAAAATCTTAATCAGATTGGATTCTTACCGGATCGGATTAATATATATCCAAATCCAAACCCGTTTAACAAAAATTAAACGGATTCAGATCAGAACGGATTAATGGATTAAAATTTCAATCCATATCTAGATAAACAGATTTGGATTTGGATTGGATTGGGACTAAAATCCGGTCTATTGACAGGCTTACTGATGTTAAATGAAAGGTGAAACATGCAAGGGAAAGGTTAGAGTAGGGGTTTAAGGTTGTGGAATGGAAAACTGAAGAAGCTGAGAAGTGCTTACAATTTAATAGCAAATTGCAGGGGAGAAAATGAGAAGGAAACAGAGAAGAGAGAACATCCTCTGGTTTAACCATTAAGTCAAATATTTAAAAAGTTCCTCTCAAGTGTTCAAAACTCAATTAGTGTTTGTAGGCTGCTGGAAATTTCCTAGTTCTACAAAAATTAAGATTCCAAAGTTTGAACTGTGAAAGCTAGTGCTAGAAACCTTTTAACCCTGCTAAAAGCCACTTTCAAGTTCCAGTAACAAGGTTTCACTCAATGTAAGGCCCAAAGAAGACTACTACAGCTTGTGGCGAATCTAGAAATTTAGAAGTTACCTTAATAGAATAAGGAATGTATAGATAAATATAAATCAACACCATATCAACGTACTTTATGAATATAAATTCTAGTTAAATCCAAAATTAATTAGACGAAGTCCACTTGTGCTTTATATGAAAGTGAAATTTCACATTTGCACCTATTCTTGTTGGTGATTTTTACACCATTCTCCTAGAAAACTGAGAAAACTTGACTGAGATTTTCAAACCGTAAGTATTAGTTGCATGGTTTATGGTGAGAAATTTAGTAAGTTGATTTGGCATGAATACCTTTGTAAAAGCTATAGCAACAATTCCAAGAAACTCTCTTTTTTAGGACTTTTTGGAATATGTTATGGGGTGAGAAGATACGGAGGGAGGTGGAGAAAATGGATTATGGGATGTTTGAACTCTATGAATTTTTTAGTTATGATGAATGGAAAGCCTAGAGGTAGATTTAATACTTTTAGAGGATTGAGAAAGGGAAATCTTTTATCTCCTTTTCTTTTTACTTTAGTAGCCAATGGGTTAGGTAGATTAGTGAGGGACGCTGAAACTTGTGATTTGGTGGAGGGCTTCACAGTGGGAGGGGATAGAATTTCGGTTTCTTATTTACAGTTTACTGATAATACAATAGTTTTTTTAGAGGGAGAAGAGCGAAAGTTGTTAAATTTTAAGAATATTGTAGAGGTGTTTGGTTTAGTTTCAGGTTTGAAGGTGAATATGTGTAAAAGTGTACTTGTGGCCTTAATTCAAGTCAGGAAAAGATTAGTAGCTTAGGGGGATTGGGGTGTAAGGTAGGAGAGTGATCTCTAAAGTATTTGGGATTACCATTGGATGAGAATCCACTATTGTTATCTTTTTGGGATCCGTTGGTGAAAAAAGTTGGGAAAAGGTTAGATGGGTGGAATAAAGCTTATATATCCAAAGTGGAAAGTCTGACTCTTGTTTAGTCAATTCTATCTAGTATTGCCACACTTTTTATCTCTATTCAAGTTACTAAGTAGTTTTGAGAATTGAAAAAATGAGGGATTTTTTGTGGGAAGGTAGTGTAGAAGGGAGAAATGATCATTTGATTAGTTGGGGGGTGGTGTCTAGATCTAAAGGAGGTCTTTCAAATGGTAATATGAAGTTAAGCAATATTGTTTTGGTAGGTAAGTGGCTTTGGAGGCTTCTATTGGAAATAATTTATTTATGGTATTTAGTTATCAAGGGCAAATATAGATTACATGTTAACGGCTGAGACACTAATAGGGTTGAGAAGGGCAATTCCAATGCCTATGGAAATTCATTTCTTAGGGTTTCATGAGGTTTTCCTAAGAAGTTAGGTTAGTGGTGAGTGATGGGGAGAGAATTCGTCTTTGAGAGGATGTTGGGATAGGTGAACATTGTCTTTCATTTTTGTTTCCTTGTCTTTGTCATTTATCCCGTTTTCGTAATACATTCATTGTGTCTATGATCGTTTCATATATATCTCCATATTCTTGGAATTTTGATTTTCGTCGGAATTTTGATGATAGAAAGACACCATTGATTTGATGTCATTTCTTGATATTCTTAACAACATTGTTTATGAATAATGAGTCGGGTGATAAAATAAGGTGGATGTTATCCTACGTCGGGAGTCTTTTTGTTTAGATCTTTATTTGATTCTTTGGTGGAAGAAAATTCTTATCCTAGTTTTGTTCCTGTTTTGATGATATGGATGGCTAAAGTACCTTTAAAGGTGCAAGTTATTGTATGGACAGTTCTACATGGTAAGATTAACACTGATGACATGCTTCATAAAAGAAGCCCTCATACTTGTCTTTCCTTTTAGTGGTGTGTGATATGTAAAGGTGACGGTGAGGGTGAGAGTGTTGATAATTTTTTTTACATCGTCCTGTTGCTTTGAATTTGTTATTCAGGAGAAAAAGACCATGTAAAGGTGCAACATTTTATACAATGACATTGAGGTAGTACACCACTTGAAAACTTGGGTACTGTTTCCTACAAATAGGCTTTTGTGGGCTAGGATTTTTGAAGTGCAAGAAAGAGTTTTAGGCTTTGTCATTTAACAAGAGTATGAAGTCCATTTTTTCAAAGGTGGTTAGTTGGTAGAGGTTTAAAAGTTGGTTGCTGAAAATTCTGGCCATAGCTTATTCAAGAAAATAAAAAAGGAAAAAATTGGTGAACAACTGTTTGTGGGCTTTGGTGTTAAATCACGGGCCAAACAGGTACCGGAAAGGTCCATGGTTGTGGATTTGAGGGAAGTGCAATCTAAAATTTGAATAGCAAATTTGATTGGAGGAAAGAATGATGAGAAAATGACACGACAGGAAATTAAAATTTTAGGAATCTTAGCATGAATCCATTGGCTTCATTTCAAGGGTTAGAATCGCACTATAGCAAACCTGAGATTCCATGTTTACTCTTTTTCTTTTTCGTGTGCTTTGCATCATTGTTAAACCATATACTAGTTTGTCCATTAATTTATAACCTGGTGACTATGATTAATGGATGTGTATAACCACTCAGAGAAATGGGCCTATGACTAGGCTGGAATTGTTTGAATAGATATGAAGTTATGTCTGTGCTGAGACCTAATTGCCTTAATCATCTCAATCTAGAGCAAGGATCAAAAGTTTATTTCAGTGCATAGTTTTGGTCAGCTCGAAAACGAGGGCATTTCAGAAATTCATTGGAAACATTCTGGAAACATAATAAAAAAAATTTAAAATTTAAAATCTTATTTGCCAAAACATTGGTTGAAACATCTTGAAACACATTTAAAATTGAAAATTTGATATTCAATCGCTAATTCATTTCGGTTCTAGAGAAATAAAAACATTTCGTTCATTTTGGTGGAAAAAAAACAAAATTTTGATCCTTGATCTAGAGGGTAGACGTGCTCCTGCTGCAGCCCCTCATCCATGGGTGAAATGTGTGTTTTTTGCCCTTTAGTTAAGGATCAAAATTTTGTTTCGAAACGGTCGAAACATCCAAAATATTTCTGTTTCTAAGGCGATCGAAACGAATCAGTGATGTGATCGATATTCTAATACTTCTGGTGTTTTATAATGTTTCGAAGTTTTTGTAATATTTCAATGCATTTGTACAATTATTTCGAAATGTTTCTAGGTATTCAAGATACTTTGGTATATTACGACCAATATTTTGGAAAAATAATTCTTAAAATTTTTATTTTTTCATTCTATTCCCGAAACGGGGGTCGAAACGTTTTCGAAACATATCGAAACGTTTCCATGTAATCGAAACAATACACCGAAACAAAAATTTTGATCATTGCCTTCGGTAATGTGTTTTAGGTCATTGATATTATTGAAGTATAAATAGTTAAGTTTACACCATCTTCAACAACTTAAGCTTTTGGAGTAGATGGTTGTTTAACATGGTATCAGAGTAAGAGATCTTTGTGTTCGAATCTCTTCGTCACCCTAATTATTAAAAAGATTTACACATGCTAGACCCTAAATTTAGCCAGCACGTGAGGGGGCGTATTGAAGGATACATACTTAAGTTACATCCTCTCCAACAACTTAAACTTTTGGAGTAGATGGTCGTAAAATATATTGACTTTAGATTTACATAGTACCAGATTATGACTCAGTATAAATATCGAATTCTAATCCTAAAGTTTACTAAACTTTGCAGTTTCAGACTTATTTAACTTTAAGTATAGATATCTATTTTGAAACATCCATATGCTTTTTTCTTTTTTATGTTGTTTGTCCTCTCTCTCTCTCTCTCTTGTTGAAACTAGCCCTAATTTCATGGAATCAACCTCTTTTTTTCCCCAAAAATGAAACCTTCTTTGTTGTTCAAAGAGTCCCCAACTGTGAAATTAGCCTTTGGTTCTAAGAAATATGCTTATGTAGCTTTGTTCCAGTCTCCATCTCTATTATTCGTATTCTTTTTGACTCTATTTAGGAATCTTTTCACAGGATGTTGAAATTGGTTAAGGATATGAATAACTCTTAAAGTAGGTTTAGAAAATATTATGGATATGTACTATAATATAATGTTCAAAATTTACTATTTTTTCCAATAATCTTGCTGTAATTGATGCGGTCGAAACTAGTTAAAATGAGTTGAATCTGTGGGGCCCTGACATAGTGGTAATGCTGCTCCATTGTGAACTAGGCGCCAAGGGTTCAAGTCACAAAAACAGCCTCTCAATCACTTGAGTCTCCCCAAACTCCGTAGCGACATGAGTGTCTTGTAGTGGGCCACTTTTCTTTTTTGTGTGTGTGTGTGTGTGTGTGTGTATGTTTTGATAGGTAATTAGCTGTTTTTGTAGAATATAAGTGAGATGCTACTAAGATGATCTATATATGTGGTATTTTCCTGAAATTTTCTAAATTTGTTGTATGCAATGGGATTGTCTAAAATGATAGGCAAATGAAAGACTTTCTCAAGATTCTTATTCATCCACATGCATCTTGTTTGGATGAATCCTGCGCTTTGCTTTGCGCTGGGGACACCTGAGACCTTGTATTTTGGTGCAATTTTCATCTTAAATAATGTTGGGTATGGGCTTATAAATATGTATCTTTCAGGTTGTCACCCTTTATTGCCCTCCATTTGTTTGCTGGATCTGAAACAATAGTCCCATTCATGTTATTTCCTTTTAAATATTTGTGGCTTGTTGATCTGTTATGAATATGAATTTGATTATTATTTTTTTCTTCCACAATGTGATGTGTGGGGTCTTTTTAGGGTTTGAAGATAATATTTGATGATGTTGTTGTGTTTCATGAATGTTCCAATTATATTTACAAGATAATTTAAAGTACTTCGTTTGGTTGTACTTTAGTTATCCTCGTAGTGTTATTTGTCATTAGATTTTATTGATATCCATATGCCATTAAGTAATATATGCAGTTAGGCACAAAAGTTGGGAGGATAATGTGTTGCTAAAGAATGAAATAACCTTAACTTGCAATAATATTAAAATTACACTTTATATTCCAACTTGTCCACTACGAATAAAGGGTTCGTTATCTTTGTAACTAGAAAATGTTACCAATATAAGAACAGTAGTAAGGATCAATTATGGAGATTCAACGTCGGTCCTCTGAATGGAAGAAAAGTAGTAATTTGATTTTCACTTTCTTTGCAGAAATCGAAGATGAATTATCGTGCATGGAATCAGCGTTGCTGGTTAGTTTCTTACATGTCACGGGATCAGGTATGATTATAATGCTATCAGGCATTTTAAGTGGTATCATTCTTTTTTGTGTTCTAGGACTAAAAAAAATTATGTTTTACTTTCAGTTGCATTCTGCCAATTGTGAAATATACAAGGAAAGCTAGATTTTTGGAAGTTCTTATATGTTATTTTTGTATGCTCAGAAAATTGTCATACTCCATTTCTTTCTGTTGTAAACTTGTTTCCTTTTTAGTCTGTTTGCCAGTTTTGACTAGAGTTATGCTGTTTGCTATTGTCTTTGTTCATGTCATGTGTGTGTATGTGCCTAGGTGCATTTGTTGGTTGCTCTCTTGTATTGAAATGATAGTTTTTGAGTTGCTTTATGTGGTTTTTTTGTGCTAAATGGATCTAATTGCATGCATTCAGGTACTGCATGAGTTCAAAAAATCTCAAGATTGGGCTGGATTACATGTTGCCGATAACTCTTGTTTTCACTACCGCACAGTGAGTTCCCACTTTTTTCCTCCTACACTGACGCAAACGAACAAAATCACAAATTATTTAAGGACATTGTTCTCTGAGTATATGGATATGTATACGACTCTATGCGGGTTTAGATTCCTGGTTTATAGATGTATGTGCCAAAAAGTCTCATTTTGGGATCTCCTTAGGATCTGGTCGATATGATTTAACCCATTTTGTACGGCTCCCGGTCAAAGGAGTATTTGGAATTATGATGAAAGAGCATCTGCAATAGTGCTCTCTAAAATAGAGAGCATCTTCCACAAAAAGTTAAAATAGATAGTAAAATTTTGTATACCACTCTAATAGGACTCTTTATTCTTATCAATTTATTATTTTATGCTTTGTCCTTTTTAAAAATAAATTTGACTTTCCTCCTTTTAGCATTGAGATATATTTTATCGTGATTTTCTTCGATAAAGAGACAAATATATCCATTTTATGTTCCAAAAAAATAGAGTAGAGAGTCCATTTGACTCTCCAAATGTGGAGAGCCAAATTGTACTCTTTATTTTATAGAGGCTAAATAAATAGTCTATTGGAGATGAAATTTTAACAGTTGACTGTCTAAAATAAAGAATTGAGTGTCAATAAAGAGTCTATTGGAGATGCTCTAATATCATGCAATACCCAAGGCTGTAGCAATTGGTCACAATCATTTTTTTTTTGTCTCTGTAGTCGTATATCTTTCACCATTAAAAATCCTCAGTATTATTGAGTTCATGCGCAGTCGCCAGGCAGTTATTGTCTTCCTCTTTTTCCCCTTCAACCTCGTCTCCATTTTCCTTTGGTTTGGATATTCAATAGTAGGTTGTGTCAATTGTCATTTAGTACAAAAGGCACACATGAGAGGTCTACGATCTAGCAAACCTGACTGATGATGATACTCAGTAAATGCTTGTACGTCTTCGTAATATTGTATTTGTGGACTCTACTTATTTGGGTAGAAAATTTATAGGAAGAAAAGAGAAAGACCCAAAATATCTATCACTCCCCCCTCCTCCAAAAAAGTTATAGAAGTGATATTATATTCACAAGCATAATGTGATATATGCCCTCTCCACCTCAATCTAAACTATTCTTGATTTGCCCGAACATGATCTGCCATAGTTGGGAAAATGTACAAACAATAGCTTTGATTTTCTGATGATGTTGCTCAACCATTTATCTTACAGTTGTTGTTTTCACTAATTGGCAGCGGTTAATGCTCAGAATGTTGGAGGATACATGTCATAGACAGGATTCTATAGCATGCTTCAGTTACTGTGCAGAACTTTTTGAAGTGTGGAAGGTATGCTTTTGTTTTTTGTTTCAAATTCTTTTTGTAATTTTGAGATTATAGACAAGTAGTTTGTTATTTTCAGCAGGCATGTCTGCTTCATGCTTTATGCTGTGGTGCATGTGGGTTGGTGGGTGTGTTTTCAAATTCAAAATGCCCTTCTGAAGTAAAATAACCGTTATTGTCACTGGTAGAGTAATTGTGGTTGAAGAAGTCATTATTCAACCATTTTTTGAGTGCAAGTGAATTCGTGTCAAGAACGTAGATACTAGGGTCGTAAATATCTCATGCGTCCCATGAACCCGGACTGCACAACCCAAATTAGGGTGGGTTTGTGATCCATATCATAGATGCCAAGATTGTACATACCCCTAGCATCCCACAAACTGAGGTCGCATGATCCGAAATTAGGTGAGTTCGTGATCTAGATTACTCAAATTGTCGATTTGAATTATAACTCAAACCGCAAATGGATTTGAGTAATCCCCCATCATAACCCCAATCCCAAATCGTAATCCTAACTTGTTATTCATTTATTTTAGCGTTCTTTAAACTCGTATTTTGATTTGTTGCGATTTGAATTTTTTTCATAATACAAATGTGCGACAATTAGTTTTTGTTATTTGTAGCCACTTACCAATATATTATCTTGAATTATGATTCCTTTTGGAGCTTTTATCCAGAAGTATAAAATAAATATTAGTTAACTATGTGTCTCAATAGATTATTTTATAGAAAAGTTACAAAACGAACAACGACAAAAAAAAGTGTAGCCACTAAGTCTACTCCTATTGTATTGCGTATGGGAAGCAAGTATTGTACTGCATGCCCATACCACAATCCAAATCGACCCACGGCCCAAGTAATATTTATCTAGATCGTCCAAATTCTTTATCCCAAATTGTAACTAAAATTCTCAAATCAACCCACAGTCTAGGTTATCACAAATTATAACCCTAACAGCAAATTTTAACCATAACTGGTTGTTTTTATTTTGATGATCTTTAAACGCCTGTTTTGATTTGGTATGAATTGAATTTTCAGCTTTTATTATGTAGAAGGGTAAATTGCACTAGTAGTCTCTGATGTTTATCGTTAATTCCACTTTAATCCTTGAATTTTATTTTTTTGTCAATATTAACCCCCCTGGGGGGTTGTTTTGTTCGTAGGTCCAAGCCCTTCTTGGTTAGAAAGGCCTTCTCCCTCTCCTTAAAAAGAATGTTGCTTGACTGAATGAACATTGTGAAACTCTTCCTAATTGACACCCTAGTCATAATGCCACCCACATCCTTCAATGTATTAAAATAACTGAGATTTTTGTTATGTTGCTGGGGACAAAAAAAATATTGACATATGATTCTTTTAAGCCCTGCTGAATGGTCGTATACATCGTGGCTTGTCAGTATATTGTGTTTCCCCCCGTGCTGATTTTGTCGTTTTCTTTTTTATTTTTCTTTAACAGCAAGTAATCGAACATTGGGATTTTACAGTTATGCATGTGACCCCTTAGCTTGATTGTCATATTAATGTCAAACAGGCTTGCACAACTCATAGGTAATGGTACATGATTAGAATGGGTGCTGATTCTGTTGTATAAAGGATGAATATGCAAGAATGGGTTTTGGTGTTCATTATTGCTTGCCAATAGTTAACTCACATTAAATGCTAAAAATTTTATATACTTGTGTAAATTTTCAAACTTATTTTCATAAAATTATAGTGTTGCTCTTCTCCAGACCATCCTAACATGCCCCAAGACAACACAAATTATTGGTTAATTGCCTGGCCTTTGGGGTTTTGGTTTCTGTCCCTTTATGCTTCTATAAAAGCTTAAAGCTTGTTGTCTCACTTTTTTCACAATGTGGGTGTGACAGGAAGAGCTCAATTGGAATGAGATGCTAATAAAACGCTATATAGGAAGAGAGGTAAGTGATTGGCTTTAGCTTTTTCAATTTTCAAGGATTTGGTGAAACCGGGGACATTGTGGTTTTTAATTTGTATGACAAATCTCGAAATGGTTTTAGAACCTTCATAATGCTTTTCTTTGTCGATGAACCGTAAACATCCCCTACGATTGCGGACCTGGGTCCATGATTTGGGGCATAAAACATGTAGAGAGCTGGCCTCCATTGGCCAAAGAACCATAATAGGCTTCTGATTTCTCACTCGCTCTTCAGAGGAAAAGGAAGCAATGCTTGTATTATGCTTCTTTGTTGTGTGTTTGGGTGTTTTTCTGCACGTGTCTGTGCTTGGGTGCATGTTTGATTTGGGTGCGGAGGACGACAATCTATGCAGACCTTCATGCAAGACCTTCCAATTAATCTCACCATACTTGTTTTTGCTGATTCCCTGATATAGGCTTTATATAGTGGCTATGGAATTCTATAATTGTCAAGTCCTATGGACTCGGAGCATGTCAAAACTGCATCCACAATATTGCGGTCCTCATCTGACTCATGATTTACTTATTGTCCATATTTTCATTTGCACAACAAAACATAAGATGCCCAAAGGCTTCACTGGGAAAGGTACCTTGTTGCACATCAACGTTCATTAAAGAAGTTTACCTGACTAATTTATGTAGTATCTAATGGTCATCAGCAGAGAACAAACAAGGCCTAACCTAGTTGGTCACCACAGACTTTCTCAAATAGGAGATCAGTGGATCAATCATTGGCGAAGATAATGATTGTTCTATTTTTGCTCCTGTCAAGGTGCTCTATTTTGCTGTCGATTTGGGTCTCTCTTATACTCCTGGTTGGATGTTTCCTCCTCTGCTCATAGTAATGTCATCCCTCTTTGTGTGCTTGCTCCTCTATTTGTTATGTAGATTGATTGGATTGTGATAAAATTGATTGGATTGGAATACTTGGCAGGCTTTGTGGCTTCATCGCCGCTTCCTCTCCATATGTTGGATAAATCATTTTGCAAGAACCAGTACCGACGATGTGTCCTGCCGTATTGATCACAAAATTGGCATACATTGCGACTTCGATATGTTTATGAATAGTGAATTACAACTCTTCCGCTCCTGCACAACTATTCTTGATGATGACTTTGAGGATTATCAAGCACAGGCAACGTATTCCGCCACTTACATATTGTGGCTCACAAAGGTAATTAAATTTTCTCAATAACACAATAAAACATTAACACATATTTCAACTGAATTTTCAAGGAATTTACTGTTTCCTTTCGTATTTCCTCGTATCCATCAGCAAATATCAGCCCGTTTTGGATTTGAGCTTCAAAAAAAACTACGAGCAGGTGAGCTGGAGATACTGCTTAGTAAGGTCCCAGAAAAGACCTCCGTTTGGGATTTTTTAGGCGTGGAACGTGGAAGCAAATAACCTTTGTAGCATGATTTGGGTTGTCCTAATCTTGTGGTATTCATATGTAAATGTAATGTCTTGGCGCTCTGAGCTTATTTTAACGAGTCTCAATCATGCATACTCTGAACTACATGAAGCTGTTACCATCTTGCATTCAAAACAATTCTAACTGAATTGACAATTTGTATCAAGATGACAGGAACGCCAGATAAGTTTTATCCAAAATGAAAATCGAAATTCCATCTTGGAAACAAAAGTATTCTGTCGAAGCTGTCGTAGAAGAATTGATTTACTAGTGCTATGGCATTGCATTTCTGGGCAATTGAGAGGATGTGCCAAGGGTTCAAAGCTCATTATAATCCCAAGAAAATGTATTTCGACTCTTTCCAGGCAATCAACTTGAAATTTGAAGCTTCAGCCTAGAATAAGCTAATTTAAGGAAATCCAAGTTAACTATTGCTAGTGAAAAAATTGGCAATATGCAATCAATCTGCTTATCGCTTTCAAGTAAGTCAATATTGCTTTTTTGAAATAAAAAAGCTCTTTCTGCACAAGGTTAGAATGAAAGAGATGTGAATTAAGTCAAAATAGACGAGTTACTTGTGGTTTGCTTTTGCTTAATTGATCATAATGGCAGAAATTCTCGTTTGAGTTTCCCCATAAATGTTGTGACCTAATTCTGGATCATCTTTTGGAATTGTGGGGCGAACGAGCTTCTTATGTCATTACTCACATACATCATGATCAGGTTGTTCGAAAGGCTGAGGAGCATCCTAACATTTTTATATGTTGAGTATTTTATTTAATTGGTTGTGTTATGCTCTAGGAATGACAAGTAATTGTTAAAAAAAAAAGGAGATACTATTCTCCCTCTGTTCATTTGTTTTGTTGTTGTCGCAACTTGATAAGAAAGATTGGTTAGTGAAGGGGTCAATAAATTCTGATTATCATTTGACAATTAGACTTGGACACGTGGCACGTTGCACGTACTAAAAAGAGTTATTTGCAATGACTCTACTATGACCAAGCAAGTAGCTAGACTATCCGGACCGAGCAGAGCAATTAGCTAGGCTATTCGGGCCGAGCTAAAATTGGGCCGACCTAGTAGGGGATAAAACTCAACCGAACAGACAGCTAGGTTGTCCCGGCCGAGCAGAGGATAAGATCCGATCGAGCTATCATCAAATAACGACCGAGCTGATCAGAAAGCTCAGAAGGGAAGGAATGAGATTGGCACTCGTCACGACCGAACTGTTACGACCGAGCTATTTAAACAGTGAACGTGGTGCTAAAAAGATGCCTATAATTCAGGCATTCTGGTTAAACGAATGAGCATGATCACAAGATCGAGATAAAGAATTGCTGGAGAGATCTCAGTAACTTCCCGAACAGAATCGCTTAATTGAAGGAAGGTGTGCCACCTTGAATCGAAATTCATGGAAACCCTAGTGCCTAGGGGTCTATAAAATAAAATAAAGAGCCTGGGTGAAAGGTACGCTGAACTCTCCTAGTCTTCTTGCAACTATTCAATTCCATTACTGACTTAAGCATCGGAGTGCCTTCGATCGAAGCACTTCGATTTTGGGCAGTTTGTTCGTTTTGCAGGAAGAAGATTGGGAAGCCAAGTTCAGAAAATACTATCAGAATTCTCGATTTATCATCCGTAGGAGGTATTCTCAATTTTTACCTCTTACATTTTGGCGCCGTCTGTGGGAAACACATTCTAAATAGAACAAAAAGCTATGTCAAGATTGAAAAGTGCTATTGGATCACCCGTAGGCAGTCTTGCCTTGGGTCATTCCGATCCGGTGTCGCTTCCTTCTGATGGCAATATCAGGATTCCTGTCAACAGAAGCCCCATTAAGCCCCTCGAGGACGACGAGATATCCTCGGCAGGCTTCAGACCTTCTAAGGATCCAAACCATCAAGTTGGAAATCGCGGTGAATCCCTCCGTACCGAGGGGGAAAATCGCTCTATGATGAAGCTGGTCCAGTCCATGCAGGACCGGCTAGATGCTCATGATAAGTTATTCAAGAAATCTTATTCCAGAGAGACAGATCTGCTGAAGGAAAACGAAGAATTGAAAGCTAGATTGAAGGAGCTGACTGGAAAAGAAAAGCGTGAGAGGGAAAGCCGACGAGAAAATCCCGAAAAGAAGTTTGGCATCTCCAAAAAACCCGAAACTGACAAGTACCGACAGAAGAAACCTCGGGTTTCAGAGGAGGACTCCTGGAAGCAATACATCGCCGAAGAGTTAGACAATCGTTTGAAGAAGCCGGAGCAGATGTCGGCTAGGGATATGGCCAGGAGGGCCACTGGGGAGTATGAAGACGGTTCGGATTCATCCCCTTTTTCCTTATGGATTGAAAAGGGCCGTATCCCGAGCAAATTCACCGTTCCAAACTTCAGACTTTACGATGGAAAAACCGACCCGTCCTCCCATATCAGGCATTTCAGACAACTGATGACAATACATCGGAGGAATGAACCCCTGCTCTGCACGATTTTTCCTAGCAGTCTGGGAGAGTCGGCCATGAAGTGGTTCGACACCTTGCCGAGGCAGTCAATTGACGGTTGGTCGTAGTTAGCCGAACAATTCACTGCTCGGTTCATAACAAGTAGCAAACAGCCTAAGGACGTCGGAGCTTTGCTGACACTGAAGAAACGAAATAACGAGACTTTGCGCGAGTATGCTCATCGCTATTGGGAGACCATGAACGAGGTAGAAAGTTGCAACCCGGAAATTGCGGTGGCCTCATTCAAGATTGGGTTGCCGAAGGAAAACCCTCTGTATCAGTCCTTAAAAAGGAGGCCGGCCGTAAACTTGGAAGAGTTAATGGCCAGAATCGAGAAGTATGCTAAAGTCGATGATGACTTGTCCAGAGATGCGGGCAAGGAGCAGTATAACAAAAGGCCATTCGGCAGGGACAAGCAAGCCGAGCCGAACCGAGAAATGGTGAGGAAGAGCGAAAAGGAAGGGTTCTTCACTAAATCTCCTTTCCTGGGAGTAAACACGCTGTTCAAGGAGCCCATACATAAGATTTTGGGCCAAATCAAAGGAAAGCCATTTTTCAAATGGCCCAACAAGTTGATGGGAGACCCTTCGAGACGGAATCCTAATTTCAGATGTTCATACCATCGAGATGTCGGTCACATAACCGAAAATTGCCGAACACTAAAGCAGCACTTGGAGGAGTTGGTCCGAGAAGGGCACCTCGCCGAGTTCGTCGACAGCGAGGCTAGCCCAAACGGAGGAAGAGCCGAACCCAGAGGGGATAAGAATACACCTGCAGGGGTGATAGATGTGATCCACGCTGCGACAAATCCACAGATGTCCACAAACAACGCGGCTAGGGCGTACATTCAGAAAGCCGCGAAAGAAAGGGAAGTTTATCAGCTGCGGCTAACCCCCGAGATAAGAAGCAAAAGACTGAAGGTGGAAGAATCAATTGATTCCATCTGCTTCACTGAGCAGGATTTGGATGGGATTCATCAACCGCATAACGATGCGTTGGTGGTAACACTTCGGATAGCTAACTTTGATGTGAGAAGGGTACTGATTGATCCATGAAGCTCGTCTGAGATAATGTATATTGACCTTTTTGACAAGCTCGGACTCAAGAGAGAGGATCTCAAGCCATCTAACACCCCATTAGTCGGCTTTAGTGGAAAAACAGTCCTTCCCCGAGGAAAAATCACGCTGCCAGTAAAAACGGGACCTGTGGGTGTCATGACGGAATTTCTTGTAGTAGATACGGTCTCAGCCTACAACGCAATAATGGGGAGGTCATGGTTACACGAGATGAAGACTGTACCATCAACCTACCACCAGATGCTTAGATTCCCTTCCTCCGAGGGAATAGTGAACATCAGAGGAGACCAGGTCAGCTCCAGGACTTGCTTGTTGGCGGCGGTCAAGACGAAAAATGAGACAGAATTTGGAGAAAAAAGTTCTGTTGAAGGTGACGAAAAATAGCAATCAAAGAACTACAGCTCGGCTGTTTCACAAAACCGAGCTGAGAAGGAAAGTCCTAAAGTACCTTTAGGCACTGAAAAGGAAGCTACTGACCGTACAGTTGAAGCACTATCTAAAGTACCTTTAGATAAAGATGGAGAGCCGGACAAATACTTTCTACTCGGAGCAGCTCTTTGCCCCGAACAGCGACAGGAACTCATCTATCTTTTAAAAGAATTTGCCGACGTCTTCGCATGGAGTACCAATGAAATGCCCGGCGTACCGTCCGAGGTTTCCTGTCACCGACTGAATGTTGACCCGACCTTCAAACCAATTAAGCAGAAGCTGAGAAGGTCGGCACCACCACATCAGGAAGCAGTAAAAGAAGAGGTGACCCGACTACTTGAGTCTCGAACTATCAGGGAAGTACAATATTCGACCTGGCTATCTAACACAGTGGTTGTTAGCAAGAAGAATGGGAAGTGGAGAGTTTGTGTAGACTTCACCGACCTCAACAAAGCATGCCCGAAGGATAGCTTCCCCTTGCCCAAAATAGATCAGTTGGTAGATGCGACGGCTGGGCACGAACAAATGAGCTTCCTAGATGCCTACAGAGGATATCATCAAATCCCCCTAGCCGAAGAAGATCAAGAGAAGACTGCTTTCATAACTCCTGCAGGGACGTACTGTTACAAGGTGATGCCGTTCGGATTAAAAAATGCTGGAGCAACCTATCAAAGGTTGGTAACTAAGATGTTCTCGCACATGATAGGCAACACAATGGAAGTCTACATTGACGACATGGTTGTAAAGAGCCGATTGGCCACCGATCATTGTGCCGACCTAAAAGAGACTTTTGATGTTCTTCGAAGATTCAAAATGAAGTTAAATGCCGCTAAATGCGCCTTTGGGGTGGGCTCGGGAAAATTCCTCGGCTTTCTGGTTACACACAGAGGCATTGTGGTAAACCCTGATCAGGTCAAAGCTATCGAAGAATTGCAGTCACCTCGGACCGTTAAAGAAGTACAAAGACTAACAGGAATGGCTGCTGCGCTGGGCAGGTTTATATCTCGAGCCTCTGATAAGTGTAGACCGTTTTTTCAATCTATCAAAGGAAGGAAGGGAACACTTTGGAGTCAGGAGTGTGAAGAAGCGTTTCTAAATCTCAAGGCATACTTGGCCTCACCGCCGATCTTATCAACACCATTGCCCGAAGAAGTTTTGTTTCTCTACCTAGCAGTATCTGACAACGCTGTGAGTGGGGCATTGATGAGAAACGACCAGGAAAGATTAAGGTCTATCTATTATGTAAGCAAAATGCTCCTAGATGCAGAATTAAGGTACTCGCCGTTGGAGAAACTCGCCCTTGCACTGCTTAGTTCGGCTAGGAAGTTCAGACACTATTTTCAGGGACATCAAATTATTGTGCTCACCGACCAGCCGTTGAAATCTATTTTTCAAAAGGCCGACCTATCAGGACGCGTTGCCAAGTGGGCTGTTGAGCTCGGGGAGTTCGATATTTTATTTGAACCAAGGAAGGCAATCAAAGGACAAGTAGTTGCTGACTTTATTGCCGAATTTCAACCCAAAAATAATTCAGAACCAACTAACGAAGCAGACGACAATCAGATGATGGAGCTCGGAGGCAAATGGACCCTGTCTGTTGATGGGTCTTCTAACCAAAAGGGCGCAGGAGTCGGCCTCATTCTAGTGAGTCCGGATGGTTATATCCTAGAAAAGTCCATCAGACTCGGCTTTCACGCGTCAAATAACGAAGCCGAATATGAGGCTTTAATTGCTGGAGTGAAGCTAGTAGTCGAGTTGGGGGCACCAAATCTTCAAATATTCTCCGATTCACAGCTGGTTGTAAATCAGATAATAGGGGAGTACGCGGCTAAGGATGAGAGAATGATAGCATATCAAGCTGTTGCGGAAAGAGAATTGAGCAAAATACCCGAATACACTATTCAGCAGGTCGGAAGAACAAGAAATTCGCATGCCGATGCCCTTGCCTCCTTGGCTTCTGCCATTGATCAGGATACCGAAAGAGCACTTACAATTGAGTTCCAATCCGAGCCGAGTATCAATCATAATATTGACGAAGTTTTGTGTAGTGAAGCCGAGCCGAGCTGGATGGATCCAGTCATTGCTTATTTGAAGAATGACATTCTCCCAGAAGACAAGAAGAGGGGTCATAAGCTACGATTGACAGCAGCTAGGTACTGGTTATCTCCAAAGGGCGAGCTTTATCGACGCTCATTCGGTGGCCCGTACTTAAAATGTGTGCACCCAAAAGAAGTCCCGGACTTCCTGTCTGAAATTCATGAAGGAAGTTGTGGAGCTCACACAGGTGGTAGATCACTAGCTCACCGAGCAATCTCACAAGGCTTTTGGTAGCCATACATGCAGAAAGACTCCCAGCAGTTTGTTAGGCGATGTGAGAAATGCCAGAAGTTCTCGGCAATTCCAAGGAAACCCTCACAAGAGCTACTTCCATTGGCAAGTCCGTGGCCCTTTGCACAGTGGGGTCTGGACATAGTTGGACCTCTGCCTCGAGCTCCTGGCAATAAAAAGTACCTTCTAGTTGCCACTGACTATTTTACCAAGTGGGTGGAAGCCGAGCCACTAGCCAATATCAGAGACACCGATACAAGGAGGTTCGTTTGGAGGAACATTATCACAAGGTACGGAATCCCTTATACACTTATCTCTGACAATGGCACACAGTTCGATAGTAGTCCTTTCAAGGCTTTCTGTCAGCATTATGGTATTCGGAATCACTATTCCACCCCGGCCTATCCTCAAAGTAATGGGCAAGCAGAGATCTCCAACAAGACCATCTTGGATGGAGTCAAGAAAAGATTAGAGAATGCTAAGGGGAGATGGGTAGAAGAGTTGCCTAGTGTTTTGTGGACGTACCGTACCACACCTCGGCGATCTACTGGTGAAACACCCTTTTCCCTAGCGTACGGAATGGAGACAGTAATTCCATTAGAGATCGGCTTGCCGACCCTGAGAACCGAACTGGTGCAGAGCAAAAATAATGACGAAACTATCAGCCGGGATCTCGACCTAGCAGAAGAAAAAAGAGAACGAGCAGCTATTACAATGGCCTCTTATCGGCATCAAATGGCTCGAGCCTACAACAAAAAGGTTATACCTCGGTCTTTCACGCATGGGGACCTAGTGCTCAGACGAGTGATGGGGTCGGCAAAGAATCCAACAGATGGAAAACTTGGACCGAACTGGGAAGGACCGTACAAGGTAACCCGAGTAGGGGGCAGTGGTTACTACGACCTCGAGACTATGGATGGCAGAGCTGTGCCGCGCCCCTGGAATACCGCTAATTTGAGAAAGTTCTATTTCTAAAAAGTACCTTTTTAAATAGAACTCCGAAGTACCTTCGGGAAACTAAAGGGTACCCCTTGAGTCAGTAAAATGTTTGTCGAAAATTAAAGTGATTGAATAAAGAGATTTTCTTTTCGGAGATATCTATTCGCATATTCTGTTTTTCATTTACGACCTACTGCCAAGGCAGGGAGGCAAAAATCCTGATAGAAGTAGCTACTTAAATCAGGCGCAGCCACCCGATCTTGTCCAGTCCCACAGCTAGGCATGACGATGTAAGCTGAAAAAAAGGATGGATTAGAGTCCAACAAGGTTGGCGGATCGGTGCGTTGTAGAGACACTTACATTCCCAAGGGATTATGAGTAACTCTACGAGAGGACCGAACTCTTGGAAGAAAGGCAAAGCCAATGCCATAACTTTTGAAGAGGTAAAATACTTCTTTAAGTGTTAATCCTCACTGAGGGACCGATCCCTCTGAAGCAAGGCCGAACAAAGGCCATAACTTAAAAAGAGATAAATCTTGTGAGTGATGAAGTGCAAAATCCCCACTAAGAGTCCGAGCTCCTTGAAACATGGCCGAGCAAAGTGCCGGACTTCGGCAGAGGAAAAGTTCTTTGCAAATGCTTGACTTCGGCCGAGGTAAAGTTCTTTGCAAATGCCTGACTTCGGCAGAGGTAAAGTTCTTTTTAAAATATTAGACTTCACTGAAAGACCAAACTCGTTGAAGAAAGGCCGAACAAAGGCCATAACTTTAGGATGAGGAAAGAAAATTTTCTAAGTGTTGAAGCCTCCCCTGAGGGATTGAGCTCTTTAGATACAAACTTTAGTTATATTATGATTAAATTCTATAAATCCGAAAACAAAGATACCCAAAACCAGAGTTTCTTGCATTGAAAACTTCAAAAAGTATTACATTAAAGCATTGAAAACTTCCAAAAAGTATTACATCAAAGGATCATTAAACCCAAAGAAATTGCAGAAAACTCTTTTCAAGAACTTTCAGGAGGCTGAGAGGAGCTATGAAGGCTGTGTCTGGAATAGAGCTCGGAAGAAGGTGGAACTCCAGCAACGATCAAAGCAGCGTGCCAGCCCTTGCTGAAATTCGCTTCTTGTAGATAAGGAAGTTGGAGGGCCAGGTCGCTTTCTGCTTTCTCAACACCTTCATTGTAAGCAGCATCTTCTCGTTCTTTCTCCCCGGCCTCATATCCATCAAATTCCTCTATCAAGCTGGCATAGTCAACTTGGGCCTGGGAAAGTTCAACGTTGGCTTCGTGCTCCGACTCCTTCAACTGACCAAGCTCGGCACGAAGTTTTTGGGTCTCCTCAGCCAGGCTGTGGTTTTGAGCCTGCAGAGCCTTGACTTCCTCGCAAAGCTTGGCATACTCTTCATCTACACTCTCCTTCTTTGCCAACGCTGAAGCTCGGGCATGGATGACGTCCCTCATGGCTTTGTCCTTCCTGGCTATCCTAGCCCCGACCTCATGAACTTTTTGCAGACCCTTGTTGAAGGAAAAAAAAAAAAAAAAAAACTTAGACAAAATAAATGTTTCAAAAAGGCAAACCGAGAAATAACGAACACCTACCAGCACCATATGTTGGATAGCTTGCCGAGATACTTCATCATCAGTAGGGGCCTCATTCATGGCCAAATCTCGAGGCAGAATCACTCCTCTAGCGAGCCCTACTGCAACATTGAAGTCCTCAATGGCTGAGTCCTTTGAAGTAATCTCTCTCTTTTTCGACCTAAGGACAGGACGGAAAGAGGAGTCGGTTGGTTTGGGAGAAGTAATCGCCTCGGGCTCTCCAGTCCTTCGCCTTTTAGGAGCTGGGTCCTCGGCAAGCTCGAAAATCGAATCATCTTCAGGTAATGGGGACTGAACAGAATTTGGAGGCTCCAATTCCTCTGGTATCAAAGAATCTGTAGTTTTGGCTAGGTCTGCTGCTTCGCTGCTTGGACCAATCTCTTTAGTTGAAGGAACAGCTTCGGCAAGGACCTCGGTATCGGTTTCGTCCAGAACAGTTATTGGAGGTATATCGGAGTGGTGGGTAGTCTCAGTGGTTTGGATCGGCTCGACAGTAGATAGATAGTCTAAAATTTTTTTTACCGTCCTTCGACCCGATGCAGCAAGTGATGTTTTCTTTTTTGCTCGGGGAGTCTGTTCCCGAGCCACTTGAATCGCTTCCCGATCTGCCGCCAAACTGATGTTGGGTCGATTTGGAACAGCGATGAAGGAGGTATAGGATGGAATGTATCCTAGCAGTGTGTGAGCAGCTCGGCAGAATGGGGATTCATTAAAATCCCAAACCTTTTTGAGCTCGTCCATTTTTACGGCCGATTCAGGGATTCTACCTTTTACCGTTTCACCTTCAAACAAAAAAGAGCCAGTCAGAAAGTGTCAAAATACTCAGAAAAGGGGAACAAATCAAAGTTTCAAATACCTGGAGAGCCCTCTTCATAGGGGCAGCGGTAAGATGGAGTAGCATCAGCAGCATACTCCC
This sequence comes from Ilex aquifolium, assembly GCA_951799425.1. Lineage (NCBI taxonomy): Eukaryota > Viridiplantae > Streptophyta > Magnoliopsida > Aquifoliales > Aquifoliaceae > Ilex > Ilex aquifolium. The sequence continues at coordinate 43,570,506 of OX637391.1, read as the reverse complement.
AGTTGCCAGAAACGAACACTATATCGTTCTCGTGACCTTTGTTGGAGTCAGGAAGATGAGTCACGAGGTAACGATCCTTCTTCCTCACAGCAAGGTAGAAGTTGTCCCCTGCTGGCTTCAGGATGTAGCAGTAAAGAATTTCCCACAAACCTAGGTTAAGCTTCAGAAGCTTATTCAGCGCTGCCACCCCCATAACTATTCTGAAGAAGTTGGGGCAGCATTGGATGGGGCACAGCTTTGTTGCTGATAAAACCCAGAGAAGAAGGGGGTCAAGTGGGAAACGAACTCCCCCTTCCGTGATGGTCCTCGTATAAATGGGAATCCTCTCCCTAGTCCCAATCAACGGTTCATCCTTCTTAGCCACAGTCACTTCAACGTCGGCAGGGATGTTGTATTTTGTCTTGAAAGCTGGGATTTCAGAGGATATGAGGGGAGCCATTACAGAAAGCAAATGCAGAGAGAATGAAAGAGACGAAGTCTAAAGTTGAGAAAGCAAAGTGAAGAAGGGGAGAATGGAAATCGCATATATAGAAGGAGGGAAGCCCAAGAGACTATCATTTAAATCAACCGCCAAAGGCAAAGGGGGATGTCCCAAAAAAGGCGTGGGCAATGATGAGACTTGAAACAAAAAACGGCTGACAAACGAAAGGTGCTTGTCAGACGTGTTTTGGGGGCAAATGAAGGGGATGGCTCCCATTATTACACGTGTAAAGGCATTAAATGGCATTTAATGAACTCACGTGATGATGACAAGACAGAGCACGTGACAAAGACGGAAGCTGCTCAAACAAATGGTCCTAGCCGAGGTGAACAATCAGTTCGGCAAAGACTCTGTTAGCTCGGCTGTACCAAGCCGAGATGATCAATTAGTTCGGCGAATACTGGAGCTATTCGTTTATGATTATAGCCGAGTTGTTTAAAAAGATACACAGAAGAATAAATATTCACCTATAGTTTCGGCATTCAGAGAATCGAATAAGCGAAATTATTGAGATTAGAAGGAATTGCTGGAGAAAGATCAGCAACTTCCCAAACTGAATGACTAAATTAAAGGAAGGTGTGCCACCTTAAAGAGAAAACTTCGGAAACCCTAATGGGGAGAGCGATCTATAAGAGGCAGAAGAAAAGGAAGAAAAAGGTACGCTGAACTCTCCTAGTCTTCTTGCAACTATTCAATTCCATTACTGACTTAAGCATCGGAATGCCTTCGATCGAAGCACTTCGATCTTGGGCAGTTTGTTCGTTTTGCAGGAAGAAGATTGGGAAGCCAAGTTCATAAAATAATATCAGAATTCTCGATTTATCATCCGTAGGAGGTATTCTCAATTTTTACCTCTTACAGTTAGTTTCTAGTCTATCACAGTGACATATCATAACTGGGCATGCCAGATAATTCTTTCTATATTCGTAGATAATTGGTAATATAGTTATAGTGAATGAATTATTTGGGAATTGGGATAGATCGGGGGTATTTTTACTAGGGTTAATCGCAAACTGCACCTTGAAAGATCGTTCGAATTTTAATTTGTACTCTCAAAGATAAAAAATCTTAATTTGTACCCTCAAAGATATAAATCTGTATTATTGTGCACCTGAAGGTTAGCGGTCAGTTTGCCGTCTAAAATTAAATGGATAAATTACACCTAAATCCCCTCATGCTTGTCACTTAATCACCTAGACTCCTCACATTTGAAATACTATATCTACATCCCCTGAAAATTCAAATATGACTAAAAATGTTCTTTCAATTGGGCATCCAAATAATTATGTTCAAGTGATGTATTACATTGGATATAAAGAACATTATATAAATACCTGCATTATAGTAGTCATTTAAATGGTAAGCTTGATTTTGAACTTTAGAGTATAACGATCCCACAAACTAAAGAGTAATACAAAAATTATAATTTTTTATTAGGATGAAATCATGTTTTTTAGCAGTTATATTAACAGATATTAACAACAAGGGATTATGCGTTACATGTGCACAAACACCAGAAGGTGTAGGAGTAATATTCTAAATGTGAGGGATCCAAATGATTAAGTGACAAACTTGAGGTGGTCTAGGTGTAATTTATCTAACTAGTTTTAGAAGACAAACTAACGTCAGTTAGCTTTAGGTGCCTATTAATACAAATTTATATCTTTGAGGGTACAAATCTTTAAGGATGCAAATTGAGACTTGAAAGATCTTTTGGGGTACAATTTATAATTAACTCTTTTTAGTATCAATTTCAATAGTTTAGGGTCGCTTCAAACTTATTTTCGTAACTTTTCCTTATTTTTCGTACCTTGATTCAAACAAATGGGAAACTTTGATGTTTCGTTTGGTACCAAATCTTACCCAATAAACAAAAGGGAAAAGGAAGGAACACACAAACACATACAAGCATTGTCATAGACGAGCCATGGTAGCTCCACCATGAGAGGGTATGAGGTGCATTTTACTGTTGTACCCCCTGCTAAAATCATGTGCATGGCGCCTACTGTGGGATGATATGGAAAAGGCAATGGAAGTTAGATTTTGGATCATATTGCTATCTTTTGATCAAGTTAAGGTTGTAATATAAGAATGTTTATCTTAAAGGATATAAATTGAGTAATATAATCTTTCTAGGTGCGAAATGTTATTTACCCTTATTAATATCGTAGAGTTTGAACTGAATTCCTCAATCCATATAAAACTCTTCCCATGGTCTCTACTTATTTACTTTCATCTAACTTGGTAGATCCTGGTGAGTGTCACATGGATTTTTCCTCTTAACACACTCAAGGAGCAATTTAATCTTTCAATCCTTAGAAGTTCTACTTGGATGGTTTCACGGGAGGACATCTTCATTTGTCCCGACCAAATATGATGTTGATTCATGGGGTAGTGTTGCATTTGTTGAATCATATAAAGTTTGTACTTAGAATTCCTAATCAATGAAAATTCTTGATAGAAATCTCGAATTAGTATATTTTATCAAGACAAAAAACTACAATCGCTATCACGGAATACCAAACAGGTATTAATTTTCAATCTTAAATTCCTGCAAAATTTTCTTGTGAATAGAGCTTGAATCCCACATAAAAAGATTAAGATTGTTTAAGGTTGGTTTATACAATTGAAGGGTCTTTCCACCTACTTAATGACAAATTACCAGATTGTAGACGATTAGGGCTCAGATTTTAGATGATTAGGGCTCACACATGACTCGAGTGTGCCATTCCTCGAGCCAATCGATTATTTACGAGCAACTGATTATTCATGCTGAGGTCTAACTCCTTAATCTGATGGGTTGCCATCCCTATCTCCGCTAGGATAATTGCTTCCGTTCTGAAGGCTAAAGAGAACGGTGTTTTTCCTGTTGGTACCCTTACTATGGTCCTATATGCCCAAAGGATACTTGGGAGCTGCTCCACCCAGAGACTGTTGTAATCTAGTCTTTATATTTTGTAGTAAAGTTCGATTAGTTACCTCCGCCTACCCATTTTCTTGTGGATGACTAGGGGAGGAGTAATGATTGCGAATCCCGAGCTCAGAGCTGAACTCCCTAAACTTGTCATTGTCGAATTTCTTGCCATTGTCACTTATTATGATTGTTGGTATGCCGAACCTGCAAACAATTGACTTCCACACCAAATTTTGGATCTTCTGCTCCATTATTGTTGCTAGTGACTCAGCTTCCACCCACTTGGTAAAGTAGTCAACTGTGACCACTGCAAATTTGTTTTGGCCCTTCACCATTATAAGTGGTCCCATAATATCGATTCCCCATTGAACAAATGACTATGGACTCACGATTGAGATAAGTCTCTTCATTGGGAGCCTTAGAACTGCGGCAAATTTCTGGCATTTTTTTTTACATTTTTGTACATAGCTCATGAAATTATTGGTTGATATTATTGGTTTTAATGATTCCTTGTATTACAGGCGTAGGTATTACTACATGTCGAGTTATACTTTCATCTTTGGCATACCAAATAGGTCTCTCGGATTGGAGTGTGATAGAACATATAATATTATTTATAGTATTGCAATAAATCTTAATAGGCCCGTTTACAGTTTTCGGCTAAGGCCCCGATTTTGATTGGGCCGCCCTTGACTGGAAATGGACTCTGGCTCCGCCCTTGAGTAGTATGATCATCACATATAAAATCACATGAATGGTTTCCCATTAATGACCTGGAAATAACCAATCTAATGTTCAATCCCATGGATTGAAGGGAAGCATCTATGTAAGACTGGTCAGAACTACCAACCTTCATGAAATTTAATAAATCTACGGGAATATAAATCTGGATTTACAGAGTGGCAGTTTCGAAAGTAAGACCCTCCCACCAAAAAAAAAAAAAAAAAAGTCCTCATTTGTAACATTATCTTAATTTTTTTTACTCCTCAAAAAAAAAAAAAAAAAAAAAAACCAAAAACAGCCTTATCTTAAATTTGCTTATGAAGGACAAGTGCCGGGTCAAAGATGAGTGAGTATGGTCTAATCTGAAAATATCTGAGAGTAAGGAATAGGATAACACTTTTCCCTCAACTAATCTTATGTTCTCTGTCTTATTCTCAAAAAAGAAAGAAAGAAGAGTTTGTTTTATCAGTTTGCTCATTTTTGTAAGCATTTATAATACTATCTCTAATGCAAAATTAAACCTTTTACCAAATTTGAGTTAAAAAAAGTGAAAAAAGTTTGATATAATATGAACCTCTCCAATGAAAAACTCAAATTTAAAAAAAAACAAACTCAAATTTAAAAGAAAATAAACTCAAATTTAATGAGGATAAACCCAAATTTAAAATAGAATATAACCATTAGATCTTGAAAGGAGAATGAAATCTAACCATTGGTGATTTGAATAAACGTTTGACTCTCCCGGTAAAAATTTGAGTCTCATTTGATTTGGTTGGGTATAACATTGGAGAAGACTTTTTTTTACCAAAATTTAAATTTGAGTATTAAAAAAAATAATAATTAGAGATGCTGTAGTAACAATCAAGAAATAATGATCAACCTAAAATTTAGAAAAACAGATGGGCATGATAATGAAAGGAGTTGGACTAGGCCATTTTGAAAGGAACATATTCCACCTGCACCAGCTGATCATAATGTACATTTTTCAATGTGCGCTCTCTCTATCCAAGACATTGTCATTCTAGTCAAAATAATGACAAATATCCAGAGAGAGAGAGAGAGAGAGAGAGAGAGAGAGAGAGAGAGAGGGAGAGAGAGAGAGAAAGAGAGAGCTGTGAATTTTAAGGGGATAATTTGATGGCATGTAGGTTTGTGTTTCTTGAGAGGCTTCAATTATAGTTTTATGGGTTATGGGTCAGCTTCTCAATGCCTCTGGCTCACAAATTTTTTTTTTTCATTCCTTGTTTTTGTTTGAAAAAATGCCATTTCTTTTTTGGTATCAGCTCAGCTCTATCTTTTTCTATGATATTGATCAGTATGTTGATTGCTTTTTTAGGTACCTTTCTTCCATTTATTTCATTGTAGGACAACTATCACATGCATGTGCCTATCTGCATGCTTTCTCCTTCTCTTGAAAGTCCATTTGTTACTTTGTTTCATCAACCTTTTAAGTTTGTTTACTTTATATTGTTAAGAAGAAATTTCATGCCAAAATTTGAATTTTTCTCCTTGAAATTCATGAATCCCGGAGTCGTTGCTATGACTGGTTGTTGCTTGTACTCTTTTTTTTATTTTTTATTTTCTTTAGTATCTTGTTTAGACTAGAGTCGTTTATGCAATCCCTGAGTTTTCTATGCCAAAGTTTGAATTTTTCTTTTTGAAATTCATGTAATCCTGTAGTAGTCCAATGGATGTTTTAAACTTTTATCATCTTCATTATTTCTCAAACCCCATGGTTCTTTCCATTTACAGATTGGTATTGCTCTGTTCTTTTTCCTGTCCATGGTTGTTACTTTCGTTGATAGTTACCCCTTGTTCATTAAAAAGAAAACGTTTCATGTAGTTTCATATTTCATGTGATTCTGTTTAGCCGTTAGTTGGAAGCTTGTAAAGTAGTACTAATTGAGAGCATTCAAAGGGCAGTTTTGTTAAGTCTCTTGAGAGAGTTGTTTCTCAGAAAGCTATTCAAATGGGTAACTCATTCCACTTGCAAATTTGTGTGGTGGGTTTTCTCTGTGGGGTTTGTCTCACCACATTGTTTCTGGCTGCTCTTACTTCATTTGAGACTTTTGAGTATGGTGGGATTTCATTTTCAACCTTTTCAACTGGAATTTCCAAGTCGAATAGGAGTTCAGAACTTACAAGTAAGTGGTATTTCCAGTCATGTTCTGTCAATTTTTCTTCTTGTGAGTGTATTTATTTTGTTACATTTATTAAAAAATAGATATTTTTTTTTTCTGATATTTTAATGTGCAACTCATTGTAAATTTAATTGTTTCTTCTCACTTTTTTTGGGGCATTTATGGTTAACATTTACCTTCTTTTGAGTAGTCACAGTTTTATCATAAAAAATAATAACCGACAATGTTGGTACCGAAAAGATATCCTGTGTCAAATGGGTTTCGTCATTCAATTTCACATCTCGGGATAAAATCGATTCTACTGAGGTTCATGTGTCATATCAAAAATCAGTGACACACATGGATGGCAGACCAAGGGGAGATCGCAACAACCATAAAGTTGCTGCTCATGTGATCCTAGAGGAGATTCAAGTTCTTGACACGATATTTGAAAAAGTATTTTTGGATAACGATTTATCTTCTCAACAGTTAGAAGTTGATTGAGATTTACACCCTGATATTTGATGAATATCCAGGAGGTGATTCTCAAACTCCCATTAAAGATGATTATCACATTCCAATATATGATAAATTTTACGAAAATTCTAACCTTAGTCCTGCAAAAATTGTTAATTACATCAAGTTCCATGTTCAAGGACGGAACTAAGATTTTACCATGAGGGGGCCAAACAACAAAATAAGGATTTTATTTAACGTAGTTCTTCAATAAGCAATTTTAGCAATAGAATTTCTAGTTATACAAAATTTACTTTCATACAACACCCTGGTTGAAATTATTATGGATCATAAAATACACAATTTGGTTTGTACAATTAGTTTGTGACAATGTCACCGTCCTCTTATTTCCTTACTTATGACATATTATAATAGCTATGAATAATTTATCTTTCCAACTAATAATTTCACACGATACCATAATAAAAATGAATTATGAGTTACTGTCGTGCTTTCTGATGTAAACCACATTTGTAATTCGATTTTATAAAACTTTTACTTGTTTTTTGACCTTTGGTCATCAAAATTATTTAAATAAGTGGCTTCCCCTGAAAGAGCAACAATAATCTATGTGATTACATTACCAATTTTGTTAATAAATATCAAGTCTTCAATCTTTTTAAACACATCTAGTGAAATAATGTACTCTAGACATTTGAAAACCTAGGGGGAAGCAATAGAACTTTCTCAAAATCAATGGGGGCTATAGAAATTTTTAAAAATGTGAGGGGGCCATGGGCCCCCCCTAGGCCTATACACAGTTCCGCCTCTGCCCATGTTAACGATGTTGTTCTCGTCGTTGGTAATATGAAAACCCATGAAGATATTGTTGTTTCAAATAGTAGGTCAAAGTGCAAAACAAGAAAAATACTTGCAGTTGAAGTGAAAGGGAAAGGGGTAGGCCACAACAGGCTGCTCTCAGACATTGCAGTTTATTGCAATCCTCTAGAGGAATATTGGTTTAGCTCTTTGGATCTCCATTTATGTACAAATTTGAACTTCTCTATGATGCCAATGAAAACGTCTGCTGAAAGTAGAATGCTAGGATGGGATGACTTGATTAGAAGGGAGTATGGGGTTTATGCCTGGAAAGCATGCCAAGAGTTTTATGAAAAAGTTTTCTACGTTGCTTTGGCTGGCAAAGGAAAGGAATTTGCATATGAGTTTATGGTTGGACCCCACTAACCTGTAATGAAATGCCATTTTTTTTCTAAGAGGATCAAGAGCCTGATGAAAAGCAAAGAAAGGAGTTGAATGGTGAGTCAGGTTTTCAAGTATTGGAAAACGAATTTTGGATCCTAAATATGTGCACCGTCGATTGAAATACTGTTGCAATTTTAAACGAAGATGTGGACAAAGGTTTGATTTTCAGGATATATAAGGGAGTAGAATTTTGAGATGGTCGAAAGTCTAAATTCAAACGAAGATTTAACTACGAAGAGAATTCATGGGCGAATTCTTTTCAACTTAGGGGTGGGTGACCCAAATTTTGGAATTTTATTTGAACGTGATCAATGACGTATAATTAGGAAATTCTAGTAGATTTTATTTTATTTTCTAATTTAATTAGAAATTATTTTATTTTATTTTTCGATTCAATTAATATTTTATTTTATTTAGTTTCTTAATTTATTTAGGATTCTAGTTTAGGGTTTTTATTACTATTTAAGATTTTGTAAGCTTGGGCAAAAGGAGTTTTGGATGAATAAATAATATTGAGAGAGGTTGACCTTTCTTCCCAATTATTCTGATATTCGTAGAAATCAACAAATGGATTAGAGCCTTTAAGATTGGTATTTTGCGGAATCGGTAGACTTAGAGTAGGAGTCTAAACCGATATTTATGCGCAAATCAAAGATTTATTTTTATTATCCCTTTTTGTTCATTATACCCATATTTTTACCCGCTTCCCCGCATCACATTCTAATCCGTGCATGGATTTGGAGAAAATACAAAAGAAAAGTTTTGAAGAGAAACTGGAAGAAAGGATTAGTTCAGGAAGTAGTATTTACCTCAACCTTGTTATTGGAACATAGCCAGAATTTATTATCCTTAGAAATACTATTCAAAATGAAAGATAAGGGTGAGAAAAGGGTGGTTTTGTAACTCCATAAGTATGAATTTCTTATTTTTAAATTTTGGTTTCTTTCGTAGTATTTTGAATTTCACCAGAACTTGTTGGATCGGTCGGAATAAGTGCCTTCATTTAATGTCTCACTCTGTCTTCAAAAAAATTCCTAATTCATTTAATGTATGCAGACTACAGCCAATGTTAAAATATATTGACTTCTTGTAGCAGCAATTATGAGATAAAACTTGTTTTCAATCTGTAAGTTTATTCAGAGTGATGTACAGTGGGATGATAAATGCATTCAGGATGGTTTTGGTTTCTCAACTGTAAGATGCAGTTATTTTTACTAGAATATTCTTGTTATCATTGATTTGAGCTGATGAAGTTTAAATTATCTGTTGGATCAAGTGCATGTGTAAGGCTTAAAAGTTGCTGCGTTATGTTTGCAGACGTGGTTACCGGTGGAGACTGCAACACAAAGCCAAATGAAATAGAAAGAAGCATCTACTCACAAACCAGTACAAACTTTAGAGTTGATGAGAAAGTTCCCTTACTTTACTCTGCTTGGAGTGATTTACTAACTGAATCTATAAATGGGGAAGGTAAGTTCTCACAGAGTGCTGGCTTGGACAGATCAAATGTACCAAAAGCTCCTCACTTGGAGAACTGCAAGTTGAGTACTGAAGTAAGCCACCGTCTTGATAACCGTCTTGAGAATGAGAGCTTCCCTCCATGGACAATCTGGAAGGGAATGTTAAATAACTTCCCTGTATTATCGACTGATGAACAGCTGATATCCTATAGGCATCAAACCATGTCCAAAGGTGCTTATCCACCCTGGGTATGTTTCAGTTATGTACCCTAATTGTCATTGCTTGACTCCTAGATATAATTAGCTAAGAAAGCATCTGCATGCTCATATTTAGTTAATGCTTGGTATATCTGTAGCATACATTGCCCAAGACATGCAAAGGATGCAATTGTAAATTCATGTGCTCTACTAATTTCTAATGAGTGTTAATATATATATACATGTAGAAAGGCGAAACAGGCTTACGACCTGAACTTGGATTTTAACTTGATTACTTGGATTTGCTAAATTATTTCTCAAATTTCTGCTCTGTATCTATCGCACTCTCAAGCTGCATACACATTTAGTTCACATTTGTAGTATCTGCCTCCTCTTGTAGAATATAAAGTATTTAGATCTGCAACGATTCATGCAACTTCTTTGTACATATGCATGCTGTTTCCTAGGGAAATTGGCACCATGTAAATTTGTAGTTGCTGAACTACCAGTTTTCTTTGGCTTAAGAATGCTGTACATACTCAAGTTCATTTGGATCTATGACGATATGGAGCACCACTCCCTATAACCCACTAACCATTGCATGATTTAATGGCTAAACATCAAATACCCATATTTTCTTTATCGCTAATCAGGTAATCTATTATATTGATATAACGATAAATTTGTAGGTGTCCTCCCAAGAGCACTGTTCTTCCATCTTTTCAGACAACTAGTTAAATTGTCTCTTGACTTTGCTTAAAGTAAGTTCAATTCAAGATAAATTTAATTCAGTGCCCTGCTATTGCATTTCGAACAGGTACCTTTAAATTCCACATTAACATATCAGATGATGCATTCCTTGTTTTTAAACATACTAAACTGGTTAGTTGAACATACATAAATAGAGGCAGAATAATTGTCCAAATTGTAATGCATATGATTGTCGTGAACTGATCCAATTGACTATGTGCCAGTCTTGTATTATAAGGTGAAGTCTTGTCTTATCAGTGTGAATGTCTTCTGAATTTTTTTTGTTGCATTTTCTGTGAACCATTTTAAAGTGTTAGGGGTGTGTGTGTGTGATGATTATAGCCCTCAAGATTTTACAAATTTAAGAGCTGTCACAGATCACGGGATCAGATGAAGAAAATTATCCCTCTACCAGAAAAGTGCAACGCGACATTTGGCTTCATCAGCATCCCTTGAACTGCAGCAATCCTAGTGTTAGATTTCTAGTAGCTGATTGGGAGAGATTGCCCAGATTTGGTATGGGCGCCCAGTTTGCTGGAATGTGTGGTCTTCTTGCTATTGCAATGAATGAGAACAGAGTACTTGTTACAAACTACTACAATAGGGCTGATCATGATGGTTGTGAAGGTACAACAACATACCGGTAGTACATGTACATAAATTTACCTGTGATATACATTCTGGCATTAGACACTACTATGTTCCTTGTACTTGGAGGAGGGCGGAAGTGCAATATCAATGCTCAAAAGTAAAAGGGCTCTATAATATTAGAGCATTAAAACCAATTAGCAATGAATGGAGGAGGCGCTTCAACCATATAAACTAACTTTGGGTGATCCTAATATTTCGTTTTCTAATACAAACTATCTTACGCCCTCCCTTACATATGACCTAAGCTCGCACGTCCCTTAAAAACATATTAGTAAATTCAAATGGGCGAGAGGCTTCTCCACTGACCCTCAAGGCCAAACTTTGATACCACGGTGCTACAAAATCCATTATTTGTTTTAATGACTGGATTCAATTCAGAGACCATGCATGTTCCTAATTATATTATGTGACTTGTAGATATCCACCTTGAAAAATTTTCTATTGGGCTTGGGCCCGTGCGCAGGACATATAAATACGCTCCTTGGTGATTAGGGTTCAGTGAGTGTATTGTACAGCCGTCATTGTAATCCTCTCTCTCAATAGTAAAATCCCTGCAGCTTCGTGGATGTAGGCAAAATTGCCGAACCACGTAAAATCGTTGTGTCTTGTTCTTTCTTGTTTCTTATTGCTTTATGTTCTTGGTTTGTTCTTCGATTGTGTGTGTTTGTCTGTGGGTTTAAAGCGATTCAAATCTTAACAAAATGTTTATTTCTTTACTTGTGTTGTGTCTTAATAGGTCCATCACGCTCTAGTTGGTCTTGCTACTTCTTTCCAGAAACATCTGATGAATGCCATCAGCAGGCATTTGAGCTTTTGCAGAAAAAGGAAGCATGGGAAAAGGGAATTATAACAGGAAATGACAACTACACTTCAAAAGAGATATGGGATGGGCCAACTCCTAGGCAAGCTGTTGTTACACTTTAGTTCTTTATGCATACAGAGGCTGATTACTTCATCTCTTTATGTAACTGGAATATTACATTACAGGAAATGGGGTAATCCTTGGAGTTATATGCAACCAACAACAGAAGTAAATGGGAGTTTGATTTCCTATCATCGCAAAATGGATTGGAGGTGGTGGAGAGCTCAGGTACAGTTTAAGTTTTCTCTGGAAATGAAAGATTTCATTGGTTTTAAAAGAATAGATCACTTCTAAACAATTCACCTTGTCCTGTGGAGAGGATTCTTATTTATTATATGTCCCTCTTTAAAATGCCTTGACACTGGGGAAAATGATAGGGAAAATGTTAAGAGACTTCTATGGGAAGATAATGGTGAAGGTAAGAAGGATTACTTGGTTAATTGGAGGGTGGTATTTCGATCTAACATTAAGGTGGTCTTGCTTTGGGTAACCTTAATGCTAGAAATATATCTCTACGTGGCAAATGGTTGTGGAGATTCCTAGTGAGATTAATAGTTTATGGCATTTCGGTGATTAAGAGAAAATATGGGATTCAAGGTAATGGTGGGATTCTACTGTGAGTGAGAGCGGAAGTTCGCATTGTCCTTGGAATTTTATTTCTCAAAGTCTACATTTCTCGAACATATTGTTTGTCGCAATCCCACAATGTTTCTACTGCCAACATGGTGTCCCCTTTCTCTTCCCCAAGTTCTTGGATCTTTGACTATTTTAGGGATTTGGATGAAAGAGAAATCTCCTATGATTCGAATACACATTAATTCTTGAGCCCCACTGTTATCCGCTACATTCAAATGAGTCTGAGGTTGAATCATATCATTTTTCTTATTTATTCTTTCAATGAAAAGGGCAAAGAAAAAACAAAGAAAGAAATGTTGTTTATCTAACAAAAGAAACCAGCGATTGTATTTTTTTTTCCCCTATCCCCAAGGCTTGATAGCTTGATTCTCCATTTTTATCTTGAAGTAATGAATTGAGTTCATATAGGCATTTTAGACGCTGCTATTGAAATAGGCTTTCTGGCTATATTTTATGTTACTCCTCGATTTTGTGTGTGTGATGAGCAATCAAAGAAACAAAATTAATTAGAAGAAAGAACACAAGATTTTACGTGGTTCGGCAACTTATCTACGTCCGTCCACGAGAGAGCGGCTGCCTTGTTTTTATTCCACACCAAAAATAGGGTTACAACTTAATTTATATAGGTTACAACACTAATCAGGGCAAATCCCGAAGGCGCACACGCTTCGACAACTGACTCATTATCCTCGAACCCGGTGAGCCTTTCCATATATTGAATATGAGCCACCTATTCTAACAATTTCCACATTGGTGAATATTCACTCCTTAAGAGATAGTATAGCATTGAACAACTCCACCTGAAACCAATAGGTCGGGAATGCCCCCCACTAGCAATTGAAGACATTTATCAAGTCCAAGCAATGCTTGAACTTATCTGTGGTAATGGGCTTGGTCAACATATCTGCTGCATTCTCAGATGTGTGAACTTTCTCAAGTATCACTTATCCGGTAGCAAGCAACTCTCTGATCTTGTGCAACCTTACATCAATGTGCTTGGTTTTGACATGTACACCTGATTTTTTGCCAAATAAATAGCACTCTGACTATCACAATGCAACACGATTCCTTCTTGCTTTACTCACTAGCCCTTTCAACCACAACACTTTGGCAGCTTCAATAACTGCCATATACTCTGCCTCAGTTGTGGACAACGCTACAAGTGACTGACCTGTGGATCTCCAACATATAGGTCCGCCTACTAGTGTGAACACATAGCCTGTGTGGGACTTTCTATCATCAAGGTCACCTGCATAATTTGCATCCAAATATCCCTCAACTGAAACAACATCATGTCGCTTCTCAAACATGATACCACAATCAATTGATCCCCTCAAGTACCTGAAAATCCACTTTACAACATTCCAATGCTCTCTTCTAGGATTTTTCATATACTTGCTCACCATGCTTATTGCATGACCCAAATTTGGTTTGGTACAAACCATAGCATACATTAAACACCCTATTGCACTTGCGTAAGGCAACATATTAGCAATTTCATCCTCTGTCTTTGGGCATTGACTGGTAGACAATCTGAAGTGATTCGCCAATGGTGTACTCACTGGTTTTGCATCATCCATGCTAAACTTGTAACACCTTTTTCACATAATCCTTCTGGGACACTCATAACTTCCTGGATTCTCTATCCCGACGAATCTCCATGTCAAGAATCTTCTTAGCAGCCACTAAGTCTTTCATGTCGAACTTCTTGCTCAACAAAGACTTCAACCTGCCTACCTCAACCATGCTCTTAGCAACAATCAACATATCATCCACATAAAACATCAAAAAAATATACAAACTATCATCAAGAACTTTGAAGTAAGCACAACAATCATACTCACATCTACTGTAGCCAATCTGAAATATGTAGGAATCGAACTTCTTATACCATTGCCTCGGAGACTGCTTGAGCTCATATAATGACTTCTTCAGCCTACAGACAGTGTGCATTGATCCTGGTTCCTTGAACCTTTTAGCTTGGTCCATGTAAATCTGCTTCTCTAAATCACCATGAAGGAAATCAGTCTTTACATCCAACTGTTCCAACTCCAAGTCCAAACTAGCTACTAATGCCAACAACACCCAGATAGAAGTGTATCTAACCACAGGAGAAAAAACTTCATCATAATCCACTCATTTCCTTTGTAAGTAACCCTTTGCTACTAGTCGAGCCTTGTACATATTCCCTTCCTTTTTTGATATTGCTTCTTTCTTTTTGTATACCCACTTGCAACCTATCGGTCTCATCTCATCTACGAGTTCCACCAAATTCCAAGTGTCATTCTTATGCAATGACTCAATTTCTTCCACCATGGCCTCCATCTATCTATCTTTCTCCTGGCTATTTACTGCCTCTTGAAAGGTAGTAGGATCACCAATACTGGTAATAAGTGCATAAGAAATTAGGTCTTCAAAACCATACCTTGTAGGTGGTTCGATACTATGTTGGGGTCTCTGTGCAATAGAACTGTGATGCTTCTAGTTTCCTGAACTAGAACCACTTGACCTTTGGATGGGGTTGTTGCTATCAGAACCATCTAACTCCACCTGCACCACTTGTCTCTTGTTGTTATTTGCTTCACGTTTCTCATCCTCCTGAAATTCCTAGAGCATGGATGCTTCATCAAACACTACATCTCTACTGATTAGCAGTTTCTTACACTCGGGGTTCCAAAACTTGTACCCTTTCACACCTTTCTGGTAGCCAAGAAATATAAACTTCTTGGACTTTGGATCAAGCTTTGACCTCTCATCACTTGACACATGTACATAAGCAGGACAACCGAATATTCTTAGCCTAAAATAATCAACTTCATTACCTGTCCAAACTTCCTCTACAAATTTCTCATCTAGTGCTGCCCGTGGTGACTATTGATGACATAAAAAGGCATACTACTTCTGCCCAACAACTCTTAGGAAGCCCTGCATTTATCTCAAACATCTCGTTCTTTCTAAAATAGTTCTATTTGCCCTTTCTGAGACACTATTCTGCTGTGGTATCTTCCAGACTATAAAATGCCGCTGAATACCCTGTTCCTCACAATATTTCCGAAACTTTGCATCTGTGTACTCTGTACCATTATGTGACCTATGATATTTAATCTTCCTCTCAGTCTGATTCTCAACTTCAGTTTTCCTAATCTAAACTTGGCAAAGGTATTAGATTTATGCTTCATGAAGTAAACCTAGACTTTTCAAGAGAATTTGTCTATGAAATTGACAAAATACTGAGATCAATCCTTTGACCGCTCTGTGACTGGCCCTCAAACATCATAATGTATTGTTTCCCAAGGACACAATACTTGCAAAAATCTAGCCTGCATAATTTTACACCCTTCAACAAATTCCTCTTGTGAAGCTCCATCATGCCCCACTCACTTATATGCCCCAAACGCATATGCCATAGGAGTGCATCATTTGTCTTAGACTCTGCTACAACAACTCCACCTACTACTGTACTCCTAACAGCCTATAGATGTTACCAGTAATTTTATAACCCTTCATCACTACCCTTCGTGACCCTTATGACCCCACTTTCTGACCTATAACAATGGCTATTTGAGTCTAGAGTACCCAAAAAGACTAGGTTCTTTGTTAATTCTGGTACATGCCTAACATCACACAAGGTTCTCACGATGCCATCAAACATTTTAATTCTAACAGTGCCTATCCTGATGAGCTTGCATGACACATCATTACCCATAAAAACAGACCCATAATTAATCGACTGATAAGTGCAAAACCAATCCTTGGAACACTCCTTATTGTAATGTCCCATCTGGTGGCACTTAAAGCACTTGATATTCTTCTTGTTATTTCCCTTGGACTTCGACCTCGAATTCCTCTTCTCCGAACCCCTTTCTTTCTTTCTACCACGATTCTGGTTACCCTTCACTACTAGCCCTTCACCTTGAAAACCATCACTGTTACTCAATCTCCGTTGGTTGTAACCTAACAAGGCCGCTATGATTTCCTCTAAATCTAGGGTTTCTTTACCCCGTAATAGAGTGGTTACCATATGTTCTTCTAAAAAAGGGAGAGACACTGATATGTTGCCATCTTTAGCCCATATAGCTTATGCTTAAGAAATAGTTTGTTCGTTAGGAATTTTGACATTTACTGACTCTCTAGTTTCAGCCATATAGCCGCTGTAGAATTATCATCCATGACGTGTTACATAACCTCATCTGCCAGACAAAGCCGAATAATTCCAACTACTCATGTCTCGAGTTCTTCCCGGTTGAAATTGGACATACCCATTAGTTTCTTCCCGGATAGTGCCTTCGTTATCCCTTACTGTGCCAACAGGTCCTTTACTCTTCGTTTCCATAATTCGAAATTCCCAGAGCCATCAAACTTCATCATTTTGAATTTTGTAATCGAAGTATTCACCCTCATCGTTAAGCCATAGCTTTGATACAAATTGTTGTGATTTTTTCAGTCGATGAATAATCAAAGAAACATAATTAATTAGAAGAAAGAACACAAGATTTTACGTGGTTCGACAACTTGTCTACGTCCACGAGAGCGGCTGTTTTGTTTTTATTCCACACCAAAAGTAGGGTTAGAACTTAACTTATAGGATACAACCCTAATTAGGGAAAATCCCGAAGGTACGCACGCTTTGACAACTAGCCCATTATCCTCGAACTGGTGGGCCTCTCCATATATTGAATATGAGCCACCTATTCTAACACCCAGTATTCGACCTTGTTTAATAACAGCTACCCAATATTCAGGAGATACTTACCACGAACCCATGCGTGTTTTTTTGGGTCTTATTGTAACTGGTTTGTCTGGAAATATCCATACCATATTTTTCCACCACAACGTGCATTTTGTGTCATTTCTCGTCAACCAGCTTTGATTTGTTTAGATGTGATCCAAGCAGGTTCAAGTGCTTGAAGAACATATTTACTGAAACAAATATGGTTACCTCGATAAGATATTCCCTTCATTTTTCCTCTATGTTGTTTGCAGAATCTATTTTTTTTGGGTTATAGTTGATGGTTGTTTCTGAATTCCATCTATACTCTAGAACTGGACGTGAGAGTTTCTTCTCATCCAGCTCCTTCTGAATAAAATAAAAAAGGATGAAAAATATTTCATTTGAATTTCTAATTTACATAATAATTTATATTATATAACTTTTATAATTATGGCTTTTATTTATAAATAATAGTTAACTTATCTTTTCGGAATTCTTCATAATGTTGTCTTGAATCAATCATCTTTGGATAAAAGATGATGGATTCTTCATTCATCGGGAGTTTTTTTTTTCTTTTCTAAATTGCTCTTTGAATCATTGTTGGATAATCATTTCCTTCCAAACTTTAATTCCTCATTTATGATTTGGAAATGTAAGGCATCTTTAAAGGTTCAAGTATTTGCATGCTTGCTTGCACATAAGAAACTGAACACTAATGAAATGCTTCAAAAAAAGAAGGCATTCATACTCACTTCACCCACAATGGTGCATTCTTTGCAAGAAAGATGCGAAGCATGTGGATCATGGTTCTTACATTGTTCCTGGTATCTAATCTATGGAACATACTTTTGAAGATTGTGGGAATTTCCTTGGATGTTTCCAAAAATCTATAATTTGGTTTTCTCTATTGACTATGAGGATTTTGGTTTTAGCAATAAAGCCAAGGTCTTATGGAAATGTGCAGTCTTTGTTTTGGGTGGTGGTTGAAGAGATGTGGGAGGATTTTTGATGATTGAGAGTCTCATTGAGAAGATATTTGGGATCAAATATCATTCTGATCTTCTATTTGGGCTTTGAACGTCAAAGGAGTTTAAAGGGATGCCATTTTTTTTAAGTAAGGACCATTGGGCAGTAGTGCGAGAAGAGTGTTAATTTATGACAACACTTCTCTTCTTTAGTTTTTTATTATGTCTTCTAGTACTAGCTAGTTTCCTCTTTTCTCTTTGTATAGTGTAGAGGACTCCTTGTCTAATGTATCTTTTCATTTTTTTGATATTCATACTAAATATGTGTTTTATATTAAAAAAATGGCTTCTAAAAAATTTAAATCGACTTTAAATTACTGGACCTATGCAAATATTATATATATCATTAAGTGGTATTTGTAAACGACGACAAGAAATCAACAAGGCTTTCTATTTTTGCTTTCCTTGGGTATTCATTATATAATTTTATTAATGTTTATACCATTGTCAGGCTTTGCGCTATCTAATGAGGTTTCAAACTGAGTACACATGCAACCTTCTAAATATTGTACGACATACTGCATTTGGATGGGAAGCTGCGAAAATAGTTGCTGCATCTCCCATTGAAAAATTGCAAGAGGTTTGCTTATTTAGAACCTTGTTTCCTGTACTTTTCAGAGAGGACGGTGAAAATTAAAACTTGAAATTTCATGTTAGTCCTTGTTAATCAAATGTTCCTTTTACTTTATGAGCTTCTGAATGTCGATTGAATCAGTTATGCAAACTGAGCTTCTTTATTCTTCATTTTGTTGTGATCACTGTCATCCCCTCATTTCGGTGTAAGTTTTTTAGCCTTGAAGTGTAATGGTTCTAAAGAATACAATATACTTTACTTGATAGGTTGTTCTAACTAGATCTGTTTCTGGATTAAGTTTTGTTTATTTGCATGAGAAGGCTAACATCATTTTTTCACGTGGGAATATATTCTTGTGAAGCTAAATTGATAGCAAGAAATTTATTGTGGTGTCTGCTTCTTGTGGACCTTTTATAAAACTCCTTTAAACTTGTATGTCAATTTATTAGGTATTTAAACTTATTTAAACATTTTATGAACTTTTTTTTAAGGTAAGTAACATTTTATGAAGCTTATCGTAGTTGAAAGTCACTTTGTTAAGGATGTACATAGGACTATCAGAGCAATACTGAATTTTCCCTCCGTTTCTATGCAATGTAGTCTTCAAATAAATAGCTTTTGTGCAGTATTGAATTGCTATCGTGACTACAATATATGTCTAAAACATAAGCATAATAACTTTTTGAGGCTTGAAACCCCACACGTAAGTAGAAAATGTTCTCTTCTATAGGATGTTAGAGACAAATCTAAATATGAGATTGAAGAATTTGTATGGTCAAGCCATAAGCCATGGATGCCTAGGCCAGTGTTAAGCATGCATGTGAGAATGGGAGACAAGGCAAGTGAAATGAAGGTTGTAGAATTCGAAGAGTACATGCAACTTTCTAACCGCATGAGAAAGCGTTTTCCTCATCTTAACAACATCTGGCTCTCCACTGAAATGCAGGTTTTGTATTGTCTTACACTACTTTTATTCTTTTTTTTTTTCCTTCCTTAGAATGTAGTTTTTGTTTATGGTTTTAGGCTTTAGGTGGCTTACAAATTGTGTTATTTATCTTCAGGAAGTCATTGATAAATCAGGATCGTACTCCAATTGGAAATTTTACCACACAAATGTGACACGGCAAGTGGGGAAAACGACAATGGCAACTTATGAAGCTAGTCTTGGGAGGGAAACCAGCACCAATTATCCTCTTGTTAACTTCTTGATGGCCATTGAAGCTGATTTCTTCATTGGAGCATTAGGTTCTACATGGTGCTTTCTCATTGATGGAATGAGGAACACTGGAGGGAAAGTAATGGCGGGGTATTTGAGTGTCAACAAGGATCGGTTCTGGTAGGGAGTTTTGGAAATCTCCTAGCTTGGAGTTATTTGGGACAACCAGTGGCTAGGCACTTCAGTGTGAACAAGGAGTATATATTCGAGTCATTAGGGACACATGTTGTCAACATTCATTAACTAAATTTTGCTATGTGAGGGTGGTAGATATGACCAGTGAATATCCAACACAAGATGCAGGAACTACTTCCTGCACTTATAGAATTTTGATATTGGACAAGAAAGATGTGGTATCGTTGTCACATTGAATATTTACTCGCGAAGGTTGGCTCTGCCAAAGAGTTGCACCCTGTTAGATTTAGTGTTTATTAAAGTATGAAATTAGGGTAAAGGAAGAGAGAAAGGGAGATAACTGTGTGTATGTTTGGCCCCAGGCTGCCTGCCACCCCCACTATATATATTTCTATGTAAAAAGATTACCAAGACCAATATACCCCTTTGGAGTATACTTATTACAATAACACCCAAACCCTAATTTATTTTAACCCCTCAAGCTTGTGAATATATGGCATATAATCCCTACTTGGAACGAATTGTTGTTAGATGAGTGCGACTTAAAGGCTTGGTGAATATATCCTCAAGTTGTTTCTTAGACTTTACAAATGGCGTCATAATATCTCCACTTAGTATCTTATCCCAAACAAAGTGACAGTCAAGTTCATTGTGTTTGGTCCTCTCATGAAAAACTAGATTAGCAGCAATATAAAATGTTGTCTGATCATAGAACAACTACATAGGATGTTTAACTGAAAATTTGATATCCTGAAGAAAGTATTGTAACCAAGTTAATTCACTTGTAGTATTTTTCATTATTCTATACTCAGTTTCTACACTAGATCGAGCTACCATAGTCTATTTTTTTACATTTCCACGAAACCAAATTACCCCTTGAAAAAGTGCAATGACCCTTAGTTGACCTTCGATCCGAGGGGGATCCAACCCAGTCAGGATCTGTAAAACCATCCACTCTAAGATGTCCATTTGATCGGTAAATCAAACCAAGTCCAAGAGCCCGTTGAAGATATCGAAGAATTTGAATAAAAGCATTCTAATGCGATACTCTAGGTGCTTCAATAATCTGACTTAACAATTACTGCATATGCCATATCAAGCCTTAGTAATAGTAAGATAATTCAACTTCTCAACCAATATACTATACCTACTCGAATTGTCAAATAGTGCACCATCATCTACCAAAAGTTTTTGATTCAGATCTATATTTCATCAACTGGTCTAACATCTAGTAAACCTATTTCTTTTAGCATATCATGTACATATTTTCTCTATGACAAGCTAATACCCTACATAGACCTAGCAATTTTGATACCTTGCTTAAGACTTTAGTATGAAATCGATGCAACAGAAACGCTTTTGACTTCATAATATCCTGGGAATGATTGCCAGTAATGACAATATCATCCACATAAACAGTAAGTATAATGTAACTTGAATTATTATGTCAGTGGAATATAGAGTAATTTTTCTGACTTCTGGACACACAAAACTCTATAGTTGGCTCTAAAAACTTACCAGACCATGTCATTGGTGACTATTTCAAACCATATAGGGATTTATTCAATCGACACATACTTCCACGATACTTCCCCTGAGCAACAAACCCAGGTGGTTGCTCTATGTAAACCTCCTCAGCCAAGTGTCTATGCAAAAATACATTTTTAACATCCAACTGAAACAAAGGCCAATTAAGGTTAGTAGCAAAAGAAATCAACACACGAATGGAGGAAATTTTAGCAACAGTGGAAAATGTCTCATCATAATCAATGTCATATGTTTGAGTAAAACCCTTAGTAACAGGGTGGGCTTTGAGACGTTCAACCGTTCCATCAAGATGAAATTTCATAGTATATATCCACTAACAACCGACATGCTTTTTACTAGGGGTAATGGAACGAGATCCCAAGTCCTGTTATGATGCAAAACATACATCTCTACCTCAATAGCTTTCCTCCAACCCAGATTAGTGGATAAATGAGACACAAAAGAAGAAAAAACATGAGATATGGCATCATAAGAAATAAAATAATTAATAGGATGGTTAGTAACACATGATCGACTACTTTTGTGAAGAGAAATATGTAATGAGTCTAAAAGAACAAAAGGACTCGAATTAGAGGGCGACAAGGAAGACAAAGGGGGCACTTCAATAGGTAGTCTCTGATTCCGAGAATACACCCTCAACAAAACTGTGGAAGATGATAATGGTGAAGGTAGAAGAGGTGATATGGTTGGGATAATAACAGATGACAATGGAATAGGGGCTGAAGTCACGAATGGAGTGAGCCCAAGGTTGAGATCTAGAGGGGATGTGACAATCGATAAATATTGCGTGGACTCGCAAAATGTGACATCATCACTAGTACGATGAAGCGAAGGATTGCAACAATGATAACATTTCTGGACTCCCAAAATGTGAAAGTAAATATTGTAATTCTTGACAAAATTTTGACCAGCCATGAAAGAAATGAGATCTCCTCTTCCACCCGCCTCTCTTCTCATCCCCTTCCCTTAAATCCCATCGTTCACATATTACACAAAGATCTCCTCCTCGTCTACCTCTCTCCTTAAATCCAAGCCCTTTCCTCCAAACCCTAACCCTAGCCATCTAATCGCTAGCACTACAACCTCTCTTCATTTGAACCTCATCAGCTTTATATCAAATCTATGAGGAACACTGGCCGTCGATTTGTTTTTAGTGATAAGAGGTTCCTCTTTATCAAGTTCACCAATTGATTTTTTTTTCTTTCTCGAATATTCGATTGAATCTATCTCTCTGGAAAACTAACCCTAGCATTTTTCACATATCCATGGAGATTGATTAAAGATCATCGAGTGCATCACTTGCTCTTGAATTTTGGTTCTACCCAACCGATGAATCAAGCACATGATCTGTGGAAAACCCTTCCACTTCGATGCCATCTCCGAAATCAAAATAATCTACAAAGCTAAGCCTTAGGAACTCCAAGGTTCTCTCCCCCCCCTCTTTATTTGTATATATAAAGGAAGGCGCGTTAACGCTTTCATTTTCAATAAAGAACACATATCAGCTTGACTAATAAGATAGAAATGGCTCTTTTAACTTACTCTGCTATAGCGAATCATTAGCAGGGTGCCACGGTTTGTGGGCTTGAAGGACTTAGCGTCGTGACAAGTTGTATCAATGCCAAAGGTTAGAGGTTAGGCCACCCCGTAGGCTAGTGTCGTCGAAGAGGCTCAACGGGAGTAGACCCGTGATCGTGTGGATCACCTTATTACAAAATTGAAGGGATAGATTTCGAGCAAGCAGTTCCTTCTCTGGAGAAAGATGGATATATATATATATATATATGGTAGATGTCTTAATTAATTTGTTTTTTTATACTGTTATTGGTCTTCATTTGATCTCTCATTCGCAATTATATAGAATTGAACTTTAGAACAAAGAATTGTTAGCTATGATATGAAGAAAATTGGATTTTATTTTAATGCTTGGGCACTGTTTTGCAAATTATTGGACTTCATTTTCTATCTTCTCTTAAGAGGTAATTATAGAGTTGAGAAATTCTCGTTATTGACACATGTATATAAATTCTAAGGCCCAGTATTATAATTAAAGAATGATAGTATCGTCATAATATTTCTCCTAAGATGAATAAAAGGATAGTAGAAACATCGAATCATTGTTGAAAGAATGATCATAAAGTTTGAGTTTAGGGCGTCTTGAGTTTCAGATTAAATTTAGTTTCGGAGGTGTTTAAGTTTGAGAATGGTGGTTAGGTAAGATTTTGAATGTTTTTAGATCAAAATAAGACTACCATTTAATTTGGAAGGTCGAGAAACATTAAGAGATGTGATATTGGGTGTATTAGAAATTTAGAAGTATTCTAGTGTCAAAACACATTTTGGTGAGAATTTAGGTAGGAAGAAATTTGACACTACTTTAATATTTTACCATAAATTTTTCTTCGGATATTCAATTGATCTTATTTTTGGACAATAAAAACTATACTACAAGAGCTACAAAAGTGTATTTCATGAAATTTTTGTGAATCAGCTTCTTACTAGCTGAAAATCAAGCTAAACATTGGGACAGAAAGTCACTAGCATTTGAACGCCGGAAGCACTGTTCGAACACCTAACCAAATGTGGAATTGAACAGAATTTCAAGAAAAAATGGAGAGTTGGTGGCGTTCGAATGCTCATACCACCGTTCAAACACCTCGCTAAAAAAGGCCCTAATTAGATTATAGGGTTTTCTCCATTTTTTACCCTATAAATACCCTAGGGCCGCAATTGAAGTGTCTTTACCTATTTTTCAACCCCAAGAAGCCTAGGAAATTTTGTGGAGAAGAAAATGAGGAAGAACGGGCTAAATATTAAATGATTAACGTGTGGTAATTGCATCAAAATGTGTTAGGATCAATAATCTATGGATTAAAATAGGCGTTCTTTCTCAAATTCACTCATCGAGGAATTGTGCTTATATTATATATCTTTTTATCATTTTTTCATAATTATATGTAAATAATCAATGATTTGGATTTCCAATCAATTCATTTTAACATTTTTTATGAATAAACACTTCATTTACATCACAAATATCATGTTCTCGATTTAAAAAATTATAGTTATTGATTTTGATCAACTTAAATATGTTTCTTGGAGATCTCTTGCATGCTTTCTTAAAGTTATTCTATTGGAAGAATTGTGGAACCATGATTCATGATTGTAAGTGAATTTTATGAAAAATTATGAAATTATCTCTTGTATGGGTGGGTGTGATGAACGTGGGATCTGATCGAACGGATATCATTTGGTCCTTAGATTAGTTTTTTTACCTTGAGGAGTTTGAAGGTTCTCTATCACCCGTAGTGGAATTTTTTGGTTCCTTGCGAAGTTCAAGAATTTGCATTATTTGCTCGCAGGGATCGAGGTTGGAGGCTAGTATACTATTTTTGGGAAGGATTCGTCATTGTCGATGCGTCAGTATATGCCCTTTCGAAAGTGGTATATCCTTATGAGGATTGATTGGATGATTGTATGTGTGTTGGGGGGGGGGGGGGGGGGGCGAAGGGGGCAAGATATTCTCGATGTGTAGATTCACAATAGTCAACATGCATACATGAGATATTTTGGTTGTGATGATCGATTGCTTTGAAATTTGATTTTACTTATTTATGAACTTTACTATTTGATACCGTAAACTTGAGATCGTTGTTAAATTTCATTATTTTATTTCAAAATCATATATGTTATTTTATAAACCGAGACTCACCAGCTTTTATGATTTCGAAACCTTGTTTGGTTTTAAGAAGGTATTCCTACTAGGCTTTATTTCTCACCCTACCATAACATTTTTTAGATTTTAGTATTGAGGAGAATCTAGAGCTAGGCGAACATGCATATTGGGAAGTTGATATGAATCATAACGTGGTTCCAAATGCAGAAGTTTAGAAATTAACTTTTAGTTTATGAGTTTTAGATTTGAATGTTTAATTATATTATAGACGTTATTTAATTAGTGTTGGTGAATTTTATTTGTATTGGATGTAACATTGAGGATTTCTTTCTGTTTGATTTTGGGGATTTTAGTTAGCTTGATATGGAATGATGACTGTTTGACTTATTTTAAGGTTATTTTAGTATGCTCTCATGTTTTGATGGATTTAAATTAGTTAATGCCTAAATATGAATTTTTTTTTGGGGGGGGGGGAGGGCCGGGGGGGGGGTTTACAAAGTTGATATCAGAGCTCAGTAATTAGATTTTACATGAGAGTTGTGATAGAATTATATACTGAAAGCTTGCTTTTTATAATGAAACTCAATTTATTATTTAGTAAAAAAATTTCGTTTCCTATTTCAATGAGAATCTGTATGGGTAAAATATTTGCATTATATTAAATATATGATATACAGGTGTGCCTTTTATTTGACATTGCATATAATCTGGTGTGTAGATTATTAGATCTTTCTATAATATAAGTAAATGTTCGTAGTCTTAGAAGAAATTGGACACACCATCTGTAGGATTGTAGTGCAATCTTTTGGCATAATCTATCTTGGCTATAGGAGGCTGTCTGATGTCTCGGATTGTTGCTTAGTACACTTTGTGTATTGGATATGACTATTATTGAAGTTATTTTCTTTCTATTAACTAAATAAGAAAATAAATACCTTATGATTATTATGATTGCTTAAGCTCTTAATCCTGAGATACTTAATTGCCACATGCATATAATGATTGTTACTAATTCATAAAAGAGTGAGTCAAAAAAATTAGTGAATTGGAAAATAACACTATTTGTATGGTGAAAATGAATTATTAAAGGAAACCACCTCCCGGTATTTAATGAAGATATCGAAATGCCAAGATCAGCAATGAGCCATTGTAACCAGACTATCTCAACTGTAGTAGATGCCATAACACGATACTCAGTTTCAGTAGAAGAACGAGCAACAACAGTTTGTTTCTTGCTTTTCTAGGAAATAAGAGAATCCCCAAGAAAAATGCAGAAACCAGTAGTGGACTTGTGATCCATAAAGTCATCAGCCTAGTCAGCATCAAAGTAAGCCCTGAGTTCTATAAATGAAGAGTGAGGAAATAGTAAGCTCTGATATAGAGTACCACAGAGATATCGAAGAATGCGAAGAACAGCAACCCAGTGAACGATGGTGGGTGAGGCAACAAACTGACTCACAATGTGAATAGCATAATAGATATCCGGACGAGTGACTGTAAGATGTACTAAACTCCCCATAATAGTGCGATAGAGGGTTGGGTCAAACAAGGAAGTACCATCAGACGAAGAGTAGCGAACATTGAGCTCTAAAGGTGTTTCAACTGTCTGATTATCTGATAAGCGAGCTCTGTGAATAATGTCAAAGACATACTTGGATTGAGAGAGAAGATAGCCTTTAGGAGAGGAGGCAATCTCAATGCCCAAGAAATACCTAAGCTATCCCAAATCCTTCATCTCAAAATGATCATGTAGTTGAGTTTTCAATAAGCATATACCAGCACTGTCATCACCCATAATAATCATATCATCAACATATAGTAAAAGAATAATAGATTCGAAGGAAGTAGACCCTAAAAAGAGGGCAGAATCATGGTCACTGCGTGAAAATCCAAGTCATAGATAACCGAAGAAAATTTGCAAATCATGCCCTAGGAGCCTGTTTAAGACCATATAAGGCACGATGAAGTCGACATACTTGACCAAAACTATAAGACAATCCAGGGGGAGGTTTCATAAAAACCTTTTCAGTTAAATCTCCATGAAGAAATGCATTTTTCACATCCATTTGAGACAAACTCCATTGTCGAATGACAGCAATTGCAATCAAGGTGCGAACCTTAGTCATCTTGGCAACAAAGGCAAAAGTCTTATCATAGTCAAAACCATATTCCTGAGCAAACCCCTTGGCTACTAATCGAGCTTTATATCGTTCCACAGAACCATCTGACTTGGTTTTTATCTTATAAACCCATTTATAACCAATGGTGCGTTTACTAGGCGGTAAAGGCACTAGCTCCCAAGCTCTGGTCTTATGTAAGGCAGACAACTCGTCATCCATAGCCTGTTTCCAAAGTGGGTCAAGTAAAGCCTCCTTGTAGGAGGTGGGTTCAGATAAAGAATGAATATAAGTAAGAAAAGAACAAAAGTCAGAAGAATAACAAGTATTACTCCAACTAAACTTGTCTGGACATTTGCGATAGCGCTGAGGATAGATTGAGGTATGATCCATAGTGTCTGAACCTGATTGGGTAATAGGAGGAGAAAGGGGAGGCACTGTATCCAGAGAGAAATAACTGGAGTCCTGCGAACATATGTATGCACAATAGGGGGACGATGAATAGTCGACTCAGAAGAGGAAGGATCTGACACAGGTAAATCACCAACATATGTGTCATCAGGAACATTAGTAGGAAAGAGATCAATGTATAGCAGGTCAGACTTATTCAGTGAGGAAGAACAAGATGGAATTGAAAAGAAGGGAATATGCTCCATAAAGACAACATGACGAAAGACAAAAACTTTGTGGGTGATGGGATAATAGCAACGATACCCTTTTTGACCCTCACCATAACCAAGAAAGACACATAAAGTTGAACGGGCAGAAAATTTGGTACGAAGAACACTAGGGAGCAAAACAAAGCAAGTACAACCAAACACACGTAAAGAAAAATAGTTAGACAGCTTACCACATAATTTTTCAAATGGAGAGACTCTAGAGGTGAGAATAGTAGGAATGGTGTTGATCAAATGAACTGCTGTCAAAATTGCTTCCCCCCAAAATGAGCTAGGAAAATGTGCTGATAATAGAAGGGAACATGGTGTCTCTAGAATATAAGGGTGTTTTTGTTCAGCAACACCATTTTGTTCAGGTGTGTCAGTGCAAGAGGATTGATAAAGTGTATCATCAGATTTCAACAAATCATGAAAAGAATTAAGAGTATATTCACCTCCCTGATCACATTGAAAACATTTAATGACTGCGGAATATTGAGTGCGGACCATGTTACAAAAAATAGTGAAGATGGAAAAGAATTCAGACCGACGTTTCATCAAGAATACCCAATAGTACCTCGAGTAATCATCAATAAATGAAACATAATATTTGGACCCTCCTTGTGGAGGAATAGGAGTCGGTCCCCATATATCAGAGTGAACAAGATCAAATAGTGCAAGAGAACAAGTAACACTTTTATTGAATGGCAATGCACTAAATTTAGCCAACTTGCATCCACTACAATAAAAAATGTCATGACTTTCTACCCAAACTACCAGTCGAAGCTAAAAATTTTAAACAAGAATGAGAAACATGACCCAGACGAGAATGTCATAAATAAAAACTAGATGAATTTGGACTCAAACGAAAAGAACATAAATCAACAGTAGAAGCAGCAACATCTGGAACATGAAGCTTCTCCAACACATATAACCCGCCCTTTCTACGGCCTATCCCAATCAGCTTCTTGGACCGTGGATCCTACACAACACATAGAAGAAGAGAAATGAACCAAAAATCCAGAGTCAAATAGTTGACTGACTGAAAGTAAATTCAAAGTAAGTTGAGGAATATAATAGACATCTGAAAATGTAAGGTTCGAAGAAATAATTGTCCCAACACTAGCTAATGACATTTGAGAATCATTGGCAGCAAGTACAAATAAAGATGGAGGAGATACAATAGATGCAAATAAAGAAGAGTCACTGGTCATATGATGTGTGGCACCTGAGTCAAAGACCCAAGCAGTTCGAGATATACCTGAAGGACCTGAGCTGAACGAACCTATAGTGGGAGAAACTGTGAGAGCACCAAACTAATGAAGAGAGAGAAACTTTTGCAGCTGATCTGCAAGCATAGTCAGGTTGGGAGCTGATGAGGCTGACTCATCCACGGGCGGTGCTACTGCCATTGTATGATGATCTTTGGACTTAAATGATTGATTTAGAGACCCTCGTGCGTTCTTGTTCATTAACTTTGGACATTGGGCCTTCTAGTGACTCTTTTCACAATAGAAGCTACACTCATCTGAAACAACTCGACCTCAATATTTGTTTTGAGAATTAGAGGTCACTTTGGAAGGAACAACCAATACAGTGTAATTTGGCAGTGGAAGAAGACCCTTTCCAGAAAGGGTTTTAAGGTGAACCTCTTCAGCTAAGAGCTTATTAACAACTGCATCCACTGAGGGGAATGGGTGACAATGAAGAATGGAACCAAGAAGTCCCTCGAAGTCATCTCTAAGGGCCATCAAGAATTGCACCAGCCTCTGTTCCTCTGTAAAGGTGCGATATGTTAGATTAGTGCTCAACTCAGTGGCTTCTGTAAGGGCTAGCTGATCCCAGAAGCCAGTCATAACTGAGTAGAATTCTTGTATGGTTTTATCCCCTTGAAGCGCATCTCGAATCTCATGCTCTAGATGATACCTCTTTGCAAAATTAGACTGGGCAAAAAGTGTGGCCAAATAATCCCAAATTTCCTTAGTTGTGCTAAACTTGGATAGATGAACCCCAATGGTTTGATCAACTGAGTTATTAATCCAGGTGATAATTTTCGCATTGTTGATATCTCAAGTAGCCTTCAAATCAGCACAATATTCTGTCTTAGTATCAGTTGGAGCCTATGCAACACCACTAATATAATTCCATATGTCTTTCCCCAATAATTTTTTTTCATAACATAAGCCCAATAAACATAATTTTCACATATTAGTCTCACACTAATGGCTTGAAGTGAATCGGAGTTTCCATTTGTCATTGTAATAACAATTATCAATAGACACCACAGTCAAAGTCAAAGTCAAAGCAGTCAAAACCCAGCAGCCACCAAATAAAGCAATAACACCAAATAACAATCAACAACAAACAATAACACTACTGCAGAAGCCACAAGACCAAACTGCCAAAGGCACAATATCAAAATGCCGAAGCCACAACAAGAAGACTACCCACAAATCAACTGAAGATTTGAAGATCAAAGCAACCCACAGAGCATAGCAATAACATCACAGAACAAGAAGACTACCCACAACACCGACTTCGGGAACCAGTGTCGCCAGAAACTAGCTGCGAAAGGTATACCGAAACCCTTAGATGGCCAAAATCAAGCCAAAAAATTTCTCAAAAGCTTTGAGTCTCTCAAGAGGGGACCATGGAAGCTTATTCGTACCTCTTAGAGAAGATTTGAACCAAAAATTGTAGCAAAAAAAAACCCTTGTTTTGACAGATTGAAGAAATTTGAAAATTTGGGCCGAAAATATTCAAAAAATAGAAACACCAACGAGATGAGCTCAAAATAAAAAACGAATCATACCAGTTGAAAGCCCATAAAATTTCGAGTCTAACAGTGGTCTTCATGGTCGGAAAAGGATGACATCACCATGACGTCATCACAGACGATGCTGACGTCATTCTCTGGCAGCCCAGAAAAAATTCCTTCATCTTTTTACTTTCTGTAGTCTTATGTTTTGAAATATAATTGCTCTGATACCATGATAAAATTGATCAATGAGAATAGAGATGAGAAAGAGAGAATATATTAGACTAAAAGCAAGCCTATAATACACATAATAAACCTAAAAATACACAAAGTAAGTCTTATATAGTAGGGCAACACAACATAAAAAAATGCCTAAACTACCCTTAGTATTAATACTCTAACATTTAAATGGGTTGATGATATCCTCTTGAGAAGCTATAAGTTTTGTCCATGTCAAACCTTGCAGGTGGATTTAATTATCCGACATGACAAATAAGTTGAGTGGTAAGATCATAAGGATAAAAAATAGTTAATTAAATATAATTGTCATTAATTTAATTAATTGACGGACATTTGTAATTTTAAATGTGAATAGATTATTAAGCATATAATAATGAGGAGCTCGAAATATAATTTTGAAATAAGACACAGAAGATCAATAATAAGTTTTTAGTGGATTAACTTATTATTAATAAACTATAGGATATTTGTTCTGAGTTAGACAAGGGATTCCTAGGCCCATTGGAAACCTGACCCTTATTTTTCCATAAGGTCTCTACTATAGCCTATAAAATAAATGCACTTTCTGGTTCCCTCAGACATAACCTTTACATTCACGTTTAGAAAAGGTAGAAAGAGAGCAAGGGAGAGAATTCGGAGGATTGTTGCCTATACTACATTCGGATTTTTGCGTGGAAGGATATATGGTAGAAGATCGTGAGGTCCATCGAGTCTATTGTTCGATCTGCATCTGTTCTTCATTCGTGTGAATCTATTCGTCAAAGGTAAACCCTATTTCCTTTTCGTAGGGTTAATAAACGAATAAAATTTTTGTAATCAATTATATGTGCTGTCCATGGACCTTGGGACTATTGTTCCAACCAGTGATATAAGAGTTTTTGTTGATACTGCATATATATTGAATACAACTATGTTGTCCAAGTAAAATGATTAGGTGTATATCATGATTAACGTGTAGAATGTAGAATTGTGCTAATCTTTGTTTTACAACGTTCTTGTCCTACTATTATGGTCACATAATTTTTTTTTTATCGTTTTATGTGATTGGATCTCACGATGGTTTATTCGTGGCAAATATTATTGGAAGGATTAACACGATGATTTATTCATGTTATAATATTGATGGTAGTATGTGAACTCCCTCGTGGAGGCATATGACCATATATTATTGCTGCTGTTTTTTTGTATGGAATTTCCTATGGAAGATGGCTATTCAGAAACAATTTTTCACAGCGAAAAAATGATTTCACAAAGAATAAATTTTTTTAAAAATCGTTTAGGTTTTGGGGGCGTTGCCCCAAGTCCCTGCCACTTGACCGAGCAGGTCAATGGTAATCTCTTCATACACCACTGAGATAAGATCGCATAAATTTCTCCTAGCCTAGCAACATGGAGGTGGTTGGATTCGTTACGGATTGTTGCAAACTCTTTATTGCATTGAAACTAAAGACATGACTATAATAGTTGGGATTCTTTGTTTAGACAATTTCTTAATAATTAGGACTCTTTGTTTAGGAAATTTTCTTATTTATGTTGATCTCTGTTCTTTTATTATTCATGTATATTTTAATTGTATGGGTAGTTCATTATATAACAATACCCTAACATGTGGACAACATGGATAATTGACTAGCTTAGATTATTTGTTATTAAATAGTATGTAATTTATATTTATTTAAAACAGGAATGTTCAAAGTATTTATGTGTAATTATAAAATAAATTTAAATTCTCAATTTCTGTATGGATAGTTGTGACAATTTTATATTTTATTTATTACATGTATACATACTGTGATGCCCCAAAAATCTGGAAGTCTGTTGATTACCCATCAACCCGCGGAATGCCCGTAGATACTGAGTAACTCGATATCACAATGTTATGCCCCATTTACCGGGGTCCATAATTTAACAAAATTGGGCAGAGTCTCCCTTGTACGGGGAGCTCTACCCAAAACATAACCTGTGCATCATAAAATAACAAGACCCATCTGAGGTCCAATATTCAACAATAACCACACCGGGTCCATTTATGAGTAAATATAGACCACACCGAGTCCATCTATCCACACTCATATATACATGCAAGGCTATATTAAAATTAGTTCATAAAAGTCCAATTACAATTCTTTACATACATTACATGCCAAATTTTACAAACAAAAAGGATTAAAAGCCACAAGTCGGCTTTTCTTCAACCATGTGGCTCCGATTGTGAGCCGTCCACCGGTGCATAACCCGCACCTGAAATGTTTCCCGTATAGGGTGAGCCACGCCCAGTAGAGTAATTCCTACAGAGGCTACTCCCCACCTAAGTGCACATGCAATATTCACATTCAACAATTCATATTCACATCAACATTCCAAGTAAGAATATGCAATTCTAGGTTGGAATTCTACATGCCATGCTATGAAATGAGATGAAACTCACTCGTGCAACTCAACCCGAGCCCTCACCGGCTCCCACCACACAATGCAATGCAAGTGTGTAAAACCTTCTTCATAGATGAATTACCTCCAATGCTTGTTTGAAATAAGATCATGTGTTTATAAAAATCAAGCATTGTTGGATGTTGCACATCCAAGAGTACGTTTATAAAACAAAATTTTTAACAAAATCTTGTGTCTTTGTTGGGCAACGGATTTTGGTATCTCAACCACCGGTTTCGTAAACACCAGCACTTTTTTGGAATTTCACCGTCGGGAAGTGCCTGAACCAAGTGACCGGGTTTTGCACCCGAGGGAGAGTCTAGCCCTACTTGTTATACCCGACACAAGTTTTCTTCCATGGAATCATGCGTCTCAAAGGGGATCTTCGATCCACATTTTTCCGAGCCCGCAGACCAACCACCAAACAAGGTGTTTGATCAACCATGCATCTCACACACACACACACCCATACTCATGCCTAAGCCCATGGATGGGATGCCTCCGTGCAAATGCAATGTAATGTGCCATTGCATATCAATGTCATGTCTCATATGTAATGAATGCCATATGTACAACTTAAACAACATATCACATGTATCATGGACAATTATATCATAGGCATATAATCTCCAAACTTTCATCTCAATGTCAAAACATCAACTAGCATGTATCAACATTTATATTCAACACAATTGACAAGCATGTTATTACATAATCGACGCTAATAACACCCTTAAATCACAAGGCGCAAGATAACACATAACAGCCCACAAAAATCAGCCCAAAATAGTCCACAAAAATCAGGCCAAAACAGTCCACAAAGTGGCCTAAAAACAGTCTGCAAAATGGCCTAAAAACAGTCCGCAAAATGGTTTAAAAACCGTCCACCTTTGGGCACCAAAAACAGTCCACTTTTTCGCCCAAAATCAATCCATTCTTCCATCCAAAAATGGTCACAATTTCAGCCCAAAAACAGGCCTAAAACAGCCCCTTAAACAAGCATAAAACAACCCCTTAAACGGGCATAAAACAGCCCCATGATTTCAACCCAAAAGAGGCCATATAACAGCCCCTAAAACAGTCTATAAACAGCCCCAAATACAACCATAAAACAGCCCCTTAAACCAGCCCAAAGGGAAGGAATAAAGCCAAAATAGGAAGAACTCTACCTCTTGGAGCGTGTAGGAAGTAGTAGAACTTCCAAGAACATCAACCAAAGCCCAAGAACATTTGATTTCTCCAAAGTCCTCTCTTGGATCTTCGGTGAAATTCACTTTTCTTGGTACGTAGACGTAGCCCTCGTCGCGGTGATCGACTTTAACTCTTGGTCCGAGTTAATCTGAGCGACGGAACTTCGAAGATCCGAGGTAGGAAGCTTGAAGAACTCACTTTTCTCTCTCTCTCTCTTTCTCCCACACGTTAAAACCAGATGATTCAGCTGATATTTGTGCCAAAATATCTAATTTTAGTCCTATTTATAATTTCCAAGGCTTGGCTCAGATCGCGCCACACGTCCCCCCTCTTTCCGGGGTCCGTTTTCGCCCCGAAACAATTAATTTCGTCTCGGTTTAAGTTCAAATTAATTTTATTTGATATTTCATCTAATTCTAAGGAAATTTTATAATTTTAATAAAAAAAAATCGTTTTTGGGGGTCACTGGACACTAGTCACCTCGAAAAACGTGAAAAACCCAACTATATCAGAATTTGGCGAAATTTGACAGGGTGACTCGGTTTCGCGAGAAGAATCCAACGGTGAACTCTGTTTCATCATCCGATCTCTAGAACATGAATATTTTAAATACGCATTAGGGTGGCAAATTACCATTTTGCCCTTTTTAAGAAAAAGTTCAAATTTGCCCGGATTTTACACATACTACATATAAAGATGGGGTAACTCTGTATCTTTATAAATATGTCAAACATTCTTGCATTTTATCTTAATGAAAATTGGATATAATATTTAAATATTTAAGTGGGAGAGGAAATTTATTTTGTATAAATTCCACAGTCTTTATTACTGGTTTGTAGGTGATGTAATTAATTGTGTGTTGGCTTTAGTGTCTTCCTCTCTATTGGATAAAATTAATTACCGAATCACCAGTACAAACTTCCTCAAAGGATGATTTTGGGTAATTACTGGGCTCACTTCTCCATCTGAAGGGGTTTATTATGAAATAATTGACACAAAATTAAGTAATTGTATACACTTAACTATAAACACCAGTATCCTCTCTATTTGAGTCATTGCTGCAATTTATAGGACTAAAACTAAGCCAAATATTTAATTTTACTCGTCACGGTATAGTGGATAAAGAGTAAAGTTAATAGGCAATGACCTGTTTGGACAAATAAAGGATGGTAGACGTCCTCCCTATAGATGCATGATATTCACGGTGATTTAGGCTGCTAGTGAATTCGTTTAGAAATTGCTAGAGGGAACCAAATTTAAATTTGAATTCAATATTTTTATTTTGCCCATCATAATTTTTAGTTATGTGATTTTCAAGTTTTGAAATGGGTTCATTCAATCCTCTTTCTGTCATACTTAAAGAACACAAATTAACTGGACCAAACTATATAGGTTGGAAAAAAACTTGGATATTATGTTGACTGCAGAGGAGTACAAATTTGTGCTCACGGATCTTTGTCTGGATAAACCTGGTGAGGGGGCAATCGAACAAGAAGTCTAGGCTCATCGGAGGTGGAAAAAGGCTAATGAGATGGCGCGGTGTTACATTTTAGAATTTATGTGAAGTGTGCTGCAAAATCAGCATAAGTTCATGCCCACTGCTTACGGCATGATTATGAACCTCAAAGAAATGTATGGGGATCAAAGTCATGCTGCTAGGCAAGTTGCGATGAAAGATCTAATGAACACAAATATGCCTGAGGAACAACCAATAAGGGATCATGTTCTAAAGATGATGAGTCTTCTTAATAAACTAGAGATCCTAGGAGCTGAGATTGATGGGGAAACCCAGGTTAATATCATCCTCCAGTCTCTACCAGAGTCCTTTAAGTATTTTCGCCTTAATTACAATATGAATAACCATTCTTATTTTCTGGCGGAACTCCTTAAGGAACTTTAGGCAGTTGAAGGTCTCTTTTAGCAGCAACCTCGTGTTTATGCGATTGAGAAATGTTCTGCTTCTAAGTCAAAAAGACTAAAAGAAGCAAAAAAAGGCTTAAAAACAAGATTTTGGCCCTCAGGGAGTAGTGAAAAAGCCTAAGGGCAAGTGTTTTCATTTTCAAGAAGTCCGGACGTTGGAAGAAGCAATGTCCGGTCTTCCTCAACAAAGTGAACAATCCAGGTAAATCTCATGTACTAGTTGTTGAATCATGTTTAGCGGTGTTATCTACCAGTACTTGGTGTGTAGATACGGGAGCCACTGATCATGTCTGCAAATTCTTGAAGGGGTTCCAGGAAACCAAACGGATCAGTGATGGGGAGATTTATCTACATATGGGCAATGCTACAAGAGTGGTAGCAGTTGCAGTAGGATATTTACATTTATGTTTCAGTAGAGATAGGTTTTTAATTTTGAAAGATTGTCTTTATGCACCTGATATTATAAGAAACTTAATTTCGGTTTCTAAATTGGTTAAGGATGGATATAATGTTTATTTTAGTGACTCTGTGGTTATTAAGTATAATAAACTTTTTATCTATCCGGGTTCATCGGTGGATGATCTTTACATTATTACTATCTCACCCACACCACAATTAATTGAATTGAATAACACTAGTACCTCGTTATGTAAGAGAAAAGAACAATCTAAAATGAACCAAATGTATCTTTGACACTTACGCCTGGGTCATATTAACTTAAGGAGGATTCAAAGACTGGTCAAAAATGGACTATTGAGTCCATTAGAAGTGGAGGCACTTCTGGTCTATGAATCTTGCTTAGAAGGTAAAATGACCAAGAGGCCTTTTACAACCAAGGGCTATAGAACAATAGATCCGTTGGCATTGGTCATTCTATTTTGTGCGGACCTATGATTGTCCAAGCTATAGGAGGCTTTGAATATTTCATCACTTTCATTGATGATTATTCAAGATATGAGTATATTTATTTGATGTGCCATAAGTTTGAATCCTTTGAGAAATTCAAAGAGTTTAAGGCTGAAATGGAGAATCGTCAAGGAGAGTGTATCAAGATATTACGATCTGATGGTGGGGAATACCTCTTAGGAGAGTATAGGGACTACTTATCAGAGGTATTACATCCCAATTTTCTGGACCTGACACACCATAGCAAAATGGTATGACATAAAGAAGGAATATGACTCTTATGGATGTGGTGAGATCTATGATAAAATATTCTTTTTGGTGATATGCCTTGGAAACTACGACATATATTCTAGACTTGGTACCATCTGAGTTAGTACCTACTGTTCCCCACAAAATTGTGGACTGGGCAAAAGCCTAACCTGCGTCATGTTCAGATTTGGGGGAGTCCAGCACATTTGCTAGAAGGGAACACGGATAAGCTGGAATCAAGAATAGAAGTATGCTTGTTTATAGGGTATCCAAGAGGAGAAAAATGTGATCTTTCCTATAGTCATAAGGATCATAAGGTCATTGTTAGCACTAATGCCCAGTTTTTTAGAGGAAGACTACGTGATGGATCACAAGTCCAAGAGTAGAATTGTTCTCGAGGAGTTGAGAGGAGATAGATCAAGGAATACTTATTCAATACCAATTGTGCAAGAGGAAACATCCCATGAAAAAGTAGACGATATCTCATTGGCTTGTTGTAGTGAGAGTAATATCGATACTTGTGCAGAATCTAAACAATATGTCACTAATGATACACAAATTCAAGCAGTGCCTCATCGTAGTGGGAGGGTTATTCATCAACCCAAATGATATACGTTATTGGAAGAGTCTTTTGACAGGATCCCTGAGTAACAGAATGCCGATCCCTGGACTTACAAGCAAGCACTCCAAGATAAGGATGCAGAACTTTGGCAAAAGGCTATAATGTTTGAGATGGAGTCCATGTACTCCACTAAGGTCTGGGAACTTGTAGAACCACCAAATGGGATGAAACCCATTGGCTATAAGTGGGTCTATAAGAGGAAGAGTGGATCAGATGGTAAGGTGGAAACCTTTAAGGCAAGTCTTGTTGCGAAAGAGTTTACTCAGAAAGAGGGAATCGATTATGATGAGTCTTTTTCACCGATAGCTATGCTAAAGTCGATCCAGATTCTCTTATCCATTGTGGCTTATCTCGATTATGAGATTTGACAAATGGACGTCAAGACAACATTCCTTAACGGGAATGTTGACGAGTGTATCTATATGGTGCAACCAGACAAATTCGTATCAAAGGGCCAAAAGCATCCAGTGTGCAATCTTAAGAGGTCCATTTATGGACTTAAGCAGACATCTAAGTCTTGGAACATTCTTTTTTATCAGACTACAAAATCTTATGGTTTTGATTTATGCCCAGATGAGTCATATGTATATAAAAAGCGTGACAAAAACGTGGTGGTGTTCCTAGTACTTTACGTGATGTACTGATGACCAAGATTGCATCAACAAACAACCTGGCAGATCCCTTCACCAAGAGCTTACCAACAATGAAACTTAGTTTATTATTTACTAAAATTTTTTCATTTCCTATTTCAATGAGAATCTGTGTGGGTAAAATATTTGTATTAAATTAAATATATGATATGCATGTGTATATTTTATTTTACGTTGTAGATAATATGGTGTGTAAAGTTCGGCTTATACACAACAAATCAAATTATTAGATCATTGTATGATATAAGCAAAGGTTCAAAGTCTTAGATGAAATTGAACACACCATTAGTAGGATTATAGTGCAATCTTCTGGCATAGTCTATCTTGGCTATAGGAGATTGCATGATGTCTCAAATTATTACACTAGTACACTTTGTATATTGGATATGACCATTACTGAGATTATTTTATTTTTACTAACTAAATAAGAAAATAAATACCTAATGGTTATTATAATTGCTTAAGCTCTTAATCCTGAAATATTTAATTAACATGTGCATTTAATGATTGTTACTTTAATTTATAAAAGAGAGAGATTCATATTTGAGTTAACAAGCTCAGTGAATTGAGAGATGACATTATTCGTATGGTGAAAATTAATTATAAAAGGAAATCATGTCCTATTATTTAAATAGATTGATGATGTCCTCTTGAAAAGCTCATAAGTTTTGTCCATGTCAAACCCTATAGTTGGATTTAATTATCTGACATGAAAAATAAGTTGAGTGGTAAGATCTCAAGGATAAAAAGAAATCAATTAAATATAATTTTCAGTAGTTTAACTAATTGACAGACATTTGTAATTTTAAATGTGGGGAGATTATTAAGCATATAAATGAGGAGCTTGAAATATAATTTTGAGATAAGGTCCAATAGATCAATAATAAGTTTAGTGGATTAACTTATTATTA
Source organism: Ilex aquifolium (assembly GCA_951799425.1). NCBI lineage: Eukaryota > Viridiplantae > Streptophyta > Magnoliopsida > Aquifoliales > Aquifoliaceae > Ilex > Ilex aquifolium. The sequence goes on along the minus strand of OX637391.1, from coordinate 43,530,460 downwards.
ATGGACCATAGAATATTTGTTTTGGGTTGGACATAGGATTCCTAGGCCCATTGGAAGCCCGAACCTTATTTCTCCATAAGGTTTCTACTGTGTTCTATAAATAAATGCACTATCTGATTCTCTCAGTCATAACCTTTACCTTCACATTTAGAAAAGGTAGAAAAAGTGTAAAGGAGAGAATTCGGAGGATTGCAGCTCATACTGCATTCATATTTTGGCGTGGAAGTATATATGGCAGAAGATCATGAGGTTCATCGAGTCTGCTTTTCAATCTGCATATGTTCTTCATTTGGGCGGATCTGCTCGTCAAAGGTAAATCATAATTCTACTTTGTAGGGTTAATAAACAAGTAAAATTTTTGTAATCATTTATACGCACCATCAACGGATCTTGGGACTGTCGTTCCAACAAGATGTAGGTTATGTGCTAGCCAATCAAAGTAGGAAGTATAAGATGAAAGGAACCTTAGGCTTGAATCTTCTTGGAAGTGTGTGTTTTCAAGATATGTGTGAGTTGATACTTAATTAGGTTATGGATTGTTTAGTCGAATTCAAGAGTTTTAGCTAGCTTAGAAGAATTGATGTTCTTTTTGGGATGGATATGCTAGCTATCTACCATGCCGTTATGGAATATTTTAGAAAACGAATGGTATTTTGTTATTAGTAAGGGATACTAAGTATGAATTTTTAAGGCATTGAGTTTTATTTATGAGGCATAAGTTTAGGCTGTCCTTGAGGTGGTATTTATGATGAAAGGGTATGAGATTAGATTTAAGTGTCTTGATAGAAAATGAGATAAAATTGCTATTTGGTGATTATTATATGATTGGTGATGGTGACCCTTTATTGTATTGAAAACCTTTCAATGCTATGATGTCTAAGATCAAAGTATGTTGAAGTGAATGAAAGATGACTAAATATGCTGAGGTTATTGCTTCATGCAAGGTCGATTTGTTGGTGCTTATCGGATTCTTAGGGTTGCTTGAAATTTTGGAAAACAACGAAGTGTGGTGATTTCATTTGTTGTATGTAGATGAGGTAAACTAGGGCATCCTTAGAACACTCGAGGCTTAGTATAAAAAAGGATTATATTAAGTTATAGGAAACACTCAGAAAGCTAGGAAATTAAGAAACAATAAAGGGATTTTTGTTTATGGTGGAAAAACTTTAAGAGTGATATATTTTTTCCTAACGTAAGTACAATGTCCAAATATAATTCATTGGAGGAATATGAGGAAATAACCACGAACGGGTGTCAGTTCTAGGAATAAGGGGAGAAATTTTGGTTATACTTCTTAGACGGATTGTAGATCATTTTAAAACCATATATTGAAGATATCAGTATCAGATTGCAAGTATTATGGGGAATTGGCTAAATTTATTTTGGAAGTATTAATTTATCAAAAAGGTAATAAGTAGGATACTCATTGAAGACACTCTACTCAGGTAAACTTATTTCATTGCGGGCTCAGTTCACTACCTTGATACTATCTAAATTTAATCGCTTAGTTGAGTATGGGTTGATAGTTGACTTTCACACACGAATCTTAATTAAAAATTAAGATCAACGGTATAGGCACGGATTTAGAGAAATATGATAAAGGAAGCTTAATTAATTATTGACAGTTATCCTTTACGCTCAATATTATCGGACTAGAGATTATAGATATTCAAATGCTCGAGGTCAAATATGGTGGACAATTATTGGAATAAGGATGATACCCAAAGTTTGGTGTGAACTTCTATTATTTTGTGGGATCTTTTAATGTTATTGGAGTGATGTTGTGGGAATATGGAGTTCTTTTTCTAGTCTTTCTTAATACATTATGAAGATAGAGCTGAATAAGTTAGAGTTGAAAATTATTGGTATGAGTAGTCCTTATAGCTAGTGTTGATAATTGGAAGAATGTAATTTAAGGAATCATCTGTATCTATGCAGATTGGCTTTGACATGAGTGGAGAAACATTTAAGAAACTTTTATGATAAAATGCTAAGGTTATCATAATAATTAGCAGATCATTATCATTTTGAGAATTATGAATACTCGTTAAGGCTATGATGACTAACGCGGTTAAATTGAGGAACATTGGTTGAATAATTGGAAGTCTTATTTCGACTATGATTATATTACAAGAAATCTGGTGGTATTTAATTGAGAAATATTATTGGGATCCTTGGAAGTCCATCTTTATTTTATGGATAGTACAAGAAATATATTTGTACCAGATTGAATCATGGGGATTCAATATTATAGGTAACGTGAAAATAATAGAGAGGTTAATGGTAGCCACTAAGGATTGATTACATAGTTTATTGATTTTAGCTCAATGTTAAAGATTGGGAATAAATTTTTGGGTAGATATAGAAAATAATTAGTGTTAATGAAGTTGGTGAACAATGTGGAGATATTAAGATTGATCTAAAAATATGAATCCAGGTGCTTGTGAATTATGAAGGGAATTGTAATGCTTATTGATTTGAGCTCAAAATTGGGAATTGAAAAACCAATACCTTGGGGATCTAACTCGACCCTTAGTCCAAGTAGTATATTTGGTTATTTACTAAAATTCTCTTTGGATGATAAATATGTTATTCTACACATTTTGGAAGAGTATAATCCGTGGACATGTATGGTTAGGGTTCAATTGTACACTTTGGTGGAATCTGGCATATCTTCACAAACCTTTTGTACCTATGAGAATAATTATATTGTGGCTAGTTTTGACTTGTGAATTGGTGAATTATAATTTATACCAGAGTCCCCAATGAACTATTTGATTTTGATTTGTTGTGATATGCATATGATTAAGCTACATGTAAAAACCAATCATGAGGTTTAGTGAAAGGAAAGGTGGATTTAAAAGAGAATGGGTATTTGATGAGTAAAAAATAAGTTAATGATCTAGTAGTTATGCATGATAAGAAATTAGTTTAAACAATCATATAGAATTATCCCTTCAACTAATAAGGGATAATCGAAATGAGTGAATGAAGGTAATCTTGAGGACTTTAAATAACTGCAATGATGTTATAAGTTGAACAGATGGATTTAAAATTTAGAATATGATATTCTATTATGATCTTAAATTTGATGTTTAAGGGATGAATAGACATTGAGACATTATGGCCAATTGGAATTAAATAGACTAAGTCGAAGATTACGTTTCAAGGACGAAACATTCTTTTAAGGGATGGATTGCAAGACCACATACTAGGATAAATAAAAGGATAGTAGAAAATTGGAATCATTACTGAAAGATTGATAATAAAGTTACTGTTCAAAAAAAAAATCATAAAGTTTGAGTTTCGGATGTATTGAATTTTAGGTTAAAATTAATTTCGAAAATATTTAAGCTTGAGATCGTGGCTAGGTAAGTTTTTGAATGTTCGCAGATAAAAAAATTAAGGCTACCATTGAATCTAGAAGGTCAAGAAACCTTGGAAGAGGTGATATGAGATGCATTAGAAGTTTAGGAATATTCTGGAGTTAGAACACATTTTAGAGAGAATTCGAATATGAAGGAATTTGACACTACTTTAGCATTGTGCCCATAAATTTTTCTACGGATATCCAATTGATCTAATTTTTGGACATTAGGAACTAGACTTCAAGGGCTAAAAAAGTATATTTTATGGAATTTTCGTGAATCGGCTTCTAAGTAGGTCAAAATCGAGCCGAAAACGGGGATAGAAAGTCACCGGTGTTCGAACGTTGGAAGCACTATTTGAACGCTTGACCAAACGTTGAATTGAGCAGAATTTTGAGAAATAACAGAGAGTTGGTAGCGTTCAAACACCCGTTACATATTACCATTCGAACGCCTCGCTAAAAACGGTCCCGAACAGATTTAGGTTTTTTTCTTTTTTTACCCTATAAATATCATAGGGCCGCGATCTAAAGTGTCTTCACCTATTTTTAAACTCCAAAATTCCTAGGAAAGTTTATGGAGAAAAAAAGGAGGAAGAACCACTAAATCTTGAAGGATTAACGCTTGGTAATTACATTAAAACATGTTAAGGTCAATTATCTGTGGATTAAGGTAGGGTTTCTTTCTCAAATTCATACATTGAGGAATTAGGTTTGTATTATGTATCTTTTCATCATTTTTTCGTAATTATATATAGACAATCAATGATTTGGATTTTCAATCAATTACTTATATTGTTTTTATGAATAAACGCATGATTTAAGTCACAAAAATCATGTTCTTGATTTTAAAAAACCCTTGTTCTTGATTATGATCAACTTAAATATGTTTCTTGGAGATCTCTTGCATGCTTTCTTAAAGTTATTCTATTAGGAGAATTGTGGAACCATGATTTGTGATTGTATGTGAACTTGATGGAAAATTATGAAATTAGCTCTTGTATGAATGTGTGTGATGAATGTGGGATGCGATTGACTAGATATAGGAAGGTGTTTAGATGAGTTTCTTACCTTGAAGGGTTTGAAGGTTCTCTATCGCCCATAGTGGAATTGCTTGGTTCCTTGTGAGGTTCAAGAATTTGTACTATTCAATCATAGGGATTGAGCTTGAGAGCTAGTATACTATTCTTGGGAAGGATTTATCACTGCCGATGCGTCAGTATACATCCTTCCTAAAGTGGATTATCCTTGCGATGATTGGTTGCATGATTGTGTGTGTGTTTTTGTGGGCCAGAATATTCTTGATGTGTAGATTCACGATAGTCAACCTACTTATAGTAGATATTTTGATTGTGATGATCGATTGCTTTGAGAATTTGATCTACTTATTTATGTTTATTGTTTGGTATCGTAAACTTAAGATCGTTGTTTTATTTCAAAATCATATATGCTATTTTATAAACTGAGACTCACCTATTTTTATGATTTCAAAACCTTGTTTGGGTTTGAGTAGGTATTCTCACTTGGCTTTATTGCTCACCCTACCATAACATATTTTAGATTTTACTGTTGAGGAGGATTCAGAGGTAGGTGAGCAGGTATATTGGGATGTTGATGTGGATCATAACGTGGATCCAGATGCAGAAGTGATAAGATGGCAGTAACCATTGTGTAGAAGATTGGCTTTGACTAATCCAATGTTATCTTGTATTTAAATTCAACTAGATCTTTTGTATAGGATAATTACTGATTGTACACTCAAACTCCAATATATATACAATGCCTCAACTCATTTACGAGTGAGCCATTCCAAACAATTAGTCTTTTTCACTTTCAAGAAGTTTAGAGATTAATTTTTAGTTTATGAGTTTTAGATTTGAAGGTTTAATCTTGTTATGGACGTTATTTAATTAGTGTTGTTGAATTTTATTTTGATTGGATGTAACTTTAAGGATTTCATTCTATTTTATTTTTGGGATTTTAGTTAGCTAGATATGGAATGATGAATGTTTGATTTATTTTATGGTTGTTTTAGTGTGCTCTCATGGTTTGATGGATTATAGTTAGTTAATGCCTAAATATGAATCGGGGCGTTACATAAATTCTCTGAAAATTAGGAATACGTATTTATTAGTTCTTGAATTCTCCCTTTGATTGCTTTTTGACTCTGTCATGGCCTTGAATAGTACTGTCCAAGCAAGAGATTGAACATATTAAACATACATTCATGTCAATTGCCTCTTTCCCCCAAATTGATAAAACTTTGATGGTATATATTGCATATTTAATTTTGTAAGGAGAGATTGAATGGAAAATCGTTGGGACTAAACTTCTATAAATTGGGAGTTAAACCAAAATTCTAGGTGTGAGATGTGGAAACAGTGTCATATAGGAAGAGCAGGTTCTACTCAAGTTCTTCATGAATCTGTTCTTGTGTCATATTTAAATCTGCTCTTCATGAATCTCAATTAGTGCTCTCAACAGGCTCTCTGTGTCTATCAAAACTCTTGCCTGCATTCTTAGTGTTTGTTGATTGTTTAATGCACAAGGCCAAGAGAGTGAGTGATTGGTTAGATGTTAAATTTTTGTTTAAGCTGCAGTAGTACCTTTTTTGTTGTATCAGATGCTGAACTAATGATCCTCTTCATTATTTTTATATAATTTTTGACCCAAATTAGGTAAACTTTTATGATGTACAAACTAATGAAAGCTCTGGAAACAACTCTTGAAGCCTCACATCCTAAGACTAAAGATGAAATATGCAAGGTAAATCACAACAACTGGTTTTTTTTTTTGGCATGTTGATTTCAGTTTAGTTTAAATTCATTGTAGAATTGAGATCAATCGGTGATTTTTTGTGGTTTTAAACTAATGAAAGGTACTGTTATTGATTCTGGTACAAAACTTTATTGGCTCTAAGTTGCTAATGTCATGGATCTTGTAGTGGGGTTTGCGTTAAGTTCCACTATGTTCACGATTAAGACAACTTAAAGAAGAATTTATACCAAAAACATATTTTGTTGACTAAATTGGGATATTAGATTATTAACAGCTATTAAATTATGAAAATTAACCTAATTATATCTCATTTTTTATGTTTGCAGGCTAGCATGTACGATACATAATAACTCTTCAAAAGTCAAATGATCATTACATTTTTCGTTATAATGAGATGGAGATGGATGTGACTTAGGTGCAAATTCCATATATCACGTTGGTTCCCTAAAACTTTACATACCTAACTTAAAGATAGCCTTGTGAGGTGTGACTAAGCAAATTTTTGTGCATTGAATCGGTAGTGCTATGTTACCAAATGAAAAATTCATTACTCTATCAAAAATTATAATTTTTAATGAATAAATTACACTTGTAAAAATGAAGTTATAACTGTTTAATGTTATTCATGATTGATCACGAAATATTATGTTGATCATGAATAACCCGAATTAATTATAACTTTTACTTGTATTAGTTATAATTCTACCCTTAAAGATATAATCTAACTTTTAAAAACTTTTATGATCGATTATAACATTTTGTCATCAATCATGTTTTTTTTTTAATTGTAACTTATTGTTCAATACTTAATCTTAAAAAAATATATAATTTTTTATATGATACCTTAGGCAATAGTTTTACTCCATCGAACCAAATGATTGTAAGTTACGATGAAACCTCTTTGTAGAAGCATTAAATTATGATGATTTGGTGCATATTTTAGTCACACTTTTAGTGCACATAATTTTATTCTTAAATTATTCTAGACATGAAGTAATGACATTAGCCATAGTGGCAATATATATATATATATATATATATATATATATATATATATATCACGATAGAAAGCGAAAAAAAAACAAAAAACCATTAGCCGAAGCAAATGGTTAGATGCACATTCAGCATTGCACCGAAACAATACTTTAGGAATATAGTTAAGTGGGTGTGAAGAAATTGCAGTCCCCGTCATTGCAATCTCAGCAACATTAATGCTACTAAAACCAAATTTTATATTGAAATTTATATATAACATTACATGGTTCACCAATCTATACTATATATATATAAAATAATCAAATTAAGTGAGAAGTGACTTGAGAAGCCTTCCCAAACCAAAATTTAAAAAGAAATACAAAACACTAAAATTTAACATTCTTGACTGTGACAAAATATCAATTTTCATCAGATTCCTCTAAATTCAGTAAATCAATGAACAGAGCAATCTCATGCCGCACATATTTTGTAAGCATTGGACTAGAATAAGATGGTATCTTAGGGTAATTCTTACTCTACCCATACTTAATCCAATCGAGACAATCAAGTGCACAACCTGAAATTGGTTCAGAATATTGATTGAATTCTCTCATATGCGTTAATTGACCACCATTCACACAACCAAGAATAAACCAAAAGAGTTTTTTGTCCATTTTTTTAAAAAATTTTTGTAAGAAGACTCATTATTCGGTTCTTTATCGTCTATCAGTCACAAAGATGAATATGGATTGTTCACTCCCCTTAACCTAAACTTAACATTGTCCTCATTGTATAACATCAAAGGGTAAAATTTAAAGACAAATGATAATAAGGTCTGGAAATGAAATACATCCATAGTGCAAAACCTTGATTTGCAAAACAAACAAAGAAATTACACAAAAGAAATGAAAACACAAAAGAAAAATTCTAACTACTATATACAAGAAGTGCTTAGGGGATAGATCAATCGGGCTTAAGTTCCCAATTAGAGTTAGTGCCCAATTTCAGTCGGGGTTTGTTTCCACCAATGAACTTCTTCTTGCTTAAGTCTCTTGCATCTTCTAATAATTCCTGCGAAGAATTTAACAAATTGGCATAAAACTTCACATCGGGATTTCCACTATCCTGAACAGAATTAATCAAACAGACTTGTAGAGGGTCCTAACAAGAAGACGTGTTGAATTTCTCCTCTACAATCTCATCAATTACATCTACCTCACAAATTTCTCCCTCCTCACTTTGGGTGCTTTGTCACATCAAAGACGTTCAATTCACTAGTCATATTTCTAAATGAAAGTTTCATGACTCCATTCCTTTAATTAATTAATGCATTTGAGTCGTCCTAAAATGACAGAAATTTGAGTAGTAGCATGCAAAACAGGTTGAGTATCCAAAACTAAAAAAATCAATAGGAAAAAAAACTTATCAAATTGAACAAGAACATCCTCAACAACTCCTTGTGGAATTTTTATAGAACGGTCAACCAACTATAATGTGACATTTATGGGTTTTAGTTCACCTAACCCTAACTGCTCATAGACTGAATATGGAAGCAAATTGATACTGGCTCCAAGATCAAGCAGGACTTGCTCAATCCTGAAGTTCCTGATTATGTATAAAATTGTAAGACTCCCAGGATCTTTGTACTTTAAAGGGGCCTTGTGCTGAATGAAAGCACTGGCCTATTCAGTCAAAAATGTTTTTTTCTGCACATTAATCATTCTCTTTATAGTGCAAAGGTCTTTCAAAAACTTGGCATAAGATGGAACCTGCTTGATTGCATCTAACATGGGAATGCTAATTTTCACTTGCTTAACCAACTCAAAGATTTCGGCATAATTGTTCAATGATTGAGGTTTTTTTGATTCTTTGAGGAAAAGGTAAGGGAACATGATTTTATTTTTCTTTTCCATTAGGCTACTCTGTTTCTTTTTAAAAATTTTAATTATTTAATTATCACACATAATTTTAATCAATTATATTCTAACACATGTTTCGTATAACTACCCCACTACTTAACTACCATTGATTAAAAGTTTTTTTTGAAAATGAGTCAGTAATTTGAATTTTTTTAAAATATAATTTTATTACCCCAACTTTTCATAATTATATTATCACCCTAAATTTTCATAATTTTCTAACAAAATTTTCAAATAGTATTATGACGTTGAGGAAAGGGGATGTGTGCAAATTTCGTACGTTGCACGGACCGTCAAATATCTATATATATAAAACAATCATTTTTTTGGGAGAGAGCAATTGAGAAGCCTTTCATTTAATTTTTGAACAAACCATCAACATGTATGTTGGCCCTACAGTCTTTTTTTTTTACTAAGTTAGTGGCACACTTGCCCCCTAGTCCAGTAAAATAAATGATTTATTTTTCGATGGACCGAAATATATGTGAAATGTTCTAACCGTTATGTATGTTGACCAACGAAAATAACTCTATGATTTAATACATTGTCCCCTATTTTTTTTAATAACATATAGGTGCCCTTGATTTTTTTGGGGGCTAAATGAGTGGCCTTTATCCAATAAATCACGATTAGATGTAAATTATAAAATACCCAGACCGAAAAACATTTATGTTCTTCTATAATCAATTTTACAACAAGATGAAAGATAATCTCAACTAGACTTGCAATAAGATGAATGAAAATTTTGTCACAATATTGTTGATTGTGTACATCAAAAAAAAAAAAAAACAAAAATCCTAAGAGATTTAGAATTAATACTAGTTTTAATCTTGGATTGAAATGTACTATGAATTAATACTAGTTTCAATCTTGGATCTTGATACATTTTCAATACTTGAACTTTGAAATTTCTTTATACGAAACTAACACCCAATTTAGTCCCTAGTAATGGGGGACTGGAAAAAAAAAAAGAGAGAGAGAGAGAGAGAAAGCACAGCATTTGTAATCAATGGGAATATGCAGACGTGAGAAAGTTGAATTCTCTCTCCACTTAATAACATCAAACAACTTAGACTTGTTCTCTTAAATGCATACGAATGGAGTATGTGGGGAAGTCCATTCTTCTGTTGAGCGCATTTCTCAGCATTACTGGAGCTAAACTTATGTGCTTCCATGGGGTTGAGATAAATTCAGTGAACCCAGAGAATAAACAAAACATGTGCCCACTTAATAAAACTAGAGTTGCCAAGTTCAATTTCCTTTTTGGGACCACGAACAGTGATTCATCCTAATAATTGCATGCTGTAGGTCAAACAGGAGGATTATACGTGTCTAGAAGGATTAGTCAAGTGTTAAAGAAAACAATGAACTACAAAGTCTGTGAGGTAGTAGCAGATATGTTGTTTCCAAAACAATGCCATTTTGTAACCAATACAACGTTGCTTTGAGAATAGTATGGTATGATGTATACGAGACAATTAATTAAATGAGTTGAGTTAGATTTTACTAATGTTCGACATAAATCCGTAATAACTTAATACGAATCTGACACGATACGACTCGATTGTCACCTCTAATCTTATTCAGAACAAAAAAAAAAAAAATTTCGTCATTTTTATTTTCTATCCATCCAACCAAACACAAAGGAAGGAAAATGTATCCCTCCTACTTTCCATCCTTCCTACTTTTCATCATTCCAACCAAACGGAACATAAGAGACAATTGCTCAACTTATTTAATCTACCAATAAGATTACTTTTCTCATAGCCAGAGATCTTAAGTACACGAAAAAATTCCTCACATCCCGAAATGTAAGGATCACTTACCCATTAACACTATCAATCGAACAATTCTATAAGAATTTAATTTGGAGACCTAATTCAGTACAGCCATTAGATTAGGTGTGAGTTTCGATGTTATATGAAACACACTTTCAATCTAAAACTTATGGTTGATTTTTTTTTTTTAAATTTTTTTATTTTTTATTTTTGGGAGGAGGGACTTGAACCCTTGACCTCAAGAAGACAAAGTCTTCATAAGGTAAGGAGTATTATGGTTGATTAAGTTTCCAAATTAGAACTAATTAGTACTTTTCTTATCAATATATATATTAGTGTAAACTTTCAACATAGTGTAGAACCATAAACACACATAGAACCAGAGTAGGCCTTAGCTTACTTTGAAGAGATTGACTTTGTCATAGAGTTAGCAAAGATGATAGGGTGGGAAGATGTTTACAAGGTGGTGGTGGCCATGGTGCCACTCTACGTGGCTCTGGTTTTAGGGTATGGCTCTGTGAAGTGGTGGCACATGTTTACACCTGAACAGTGCGATGCCATAAACCTCTTTGCGAGCTATTTCATCATCCCTCTCTTCAACTTCGAGTTCACTTCCCATGTCAATCCGTTTCAAATGAATTATCTCTTCATCGCGGCCGAAATCATTTCCAAATCTCTTGTTCTCTTGATTCTTGCCTTGTGGGCTAATTGCAGTGGCCATGGAACCTATTCTTGGTCCATCACAAGCTTCTCTTTATCTGCATTAAATAACACTTTGGTTGTTGGGGTTCCCCTAATGAAAGCCATGTATGGCCAGATGGGTATGGATCTTGTTATCCAGTCCTCAGTGGTGCAGTCTACTTTATGGCTTGTGGTCTTATTGTTCATGTTAGAATTGAGACGTACCAGGACTGGTTTTTCTACAAATACGATAACCGGAGACTCAGGCGTCGTTCACGGGGAACCGGCTGGGAAAGATTTGGAAGGAAGCACCAACTTCGTGGTGAGAGAAAATCTATCTTTCCTGTGGATGATGAAGATTGTGTGGCTAAAACTAGCCAAGAACCCTAACTCTTATGCCTCTATTCTTGGCCTCGCTTGGGCTTTTGTATCAAACAGGTATGTATTTCCTTGGGGTGTAAGAACATTCTTAATACAAGCTAATACTAGTATTTTATTTTCTGTATGTGTTTTAGGTGGCATCTTAAAATGCCGAGCATAGTGGAAGGATCCATATTGATCATGTCAAGAGCTGGGGCTGGAGCTAGCATGTTTAGTATGGGTCAGTGCATCATCCCTATCTATGCATGAATGCCCAATTGGAGATGTAACCCATTTACACAAGTGATAAAGAAAATGATTCAACGAAAAAATATGTCAGATAAAAAATTGCCAAAAAAATACCTATGAATAATAAAGTTATTTACATGTAATCTCACTCGGGTCAAAGAGGTTTTGTATTATTTTTGAAAGACTAGGGTGCGTTGAGTTACTTTTTCATGAGGTAGACTTTGAATGTGTCTTAAGTTATATTGTAATATTTTTTTTAAAAATAAATTTATTTAAAAATAAATAAATAAATATTGTAAAATTATCAATAAGACCTGACCAAAAATATTTGTACCAAAATAAAAGTATTTCAAACTCAGTATTTAATCACCTAGTTTTTAATAATAATTTGTAAGGACCAACTAACTAACATAGATAGAAAAAAATTAGTGGAAAAAATCTATACAAATTAAATATATATCACATATATGTCTATTCAAAGGGAACTAATAAGAAATAGGAAATATTTAAACTACAAAAGCAAATTGTCCAATTTGGATCAATCGAAAATATAAGCCATAATTGGTAATTTCCAAATATAAGAATTTTAAGTATAATTTTTTACTTTATGAAAAAATCTCACTTATTACTAAATTAAGTACAAATAGCATTTCTCTATAAAATTATCCTTTATGCAAGCTCTAACAAACTTTAAAGTATAAAACTAGTTTTTTTCTAACCAAACATGCACATGATCAATACACGTACTGCTCATTTACCCACCAACTATTGTTAATGCGGATTCTTTTTTTTATTATTATTATTATTTTACCAAACATGCACATGATCACAAATTCTTTTTTTTTTTTTTGAGTAATACTAGATGGACTTAAAAATTAGATTTAAAAACTAAACTTGATAATTTCAACCATTGAATAGGTAGTGGGTCCCAATAAATGCTGGGACCCATAATAAATTCAATGGTTTTAATTATCAAGTCTAATTTTTAAGTCTACTTTTTAAGTCCATGTAGCATTGCCTTTTTTTTTTTGGGTCTGGTTTAGAGATATGACTAGATCTATATATCAAGATCTTATATTATCTATACATAATCAGATTAGTTAATAATTGATGATTTATCTTATATTTTTGTAATCAACAATGTTATTAGAACTTAATTTGTTGACTAATTCATCACAACTATTTAGTGACCCTATAAATAGGTTTGAGTTTCCTTGTATACAATTACCAATACATCCATATAATGTTGGGATTTAAGTTGCTTTAAATCCACAGACAAACACACACATAATCCAAGAACAAACCAAGAACATAAAATAATGAGAAACAAGAAAGAACAAGACACACAGATTTTTACGTGGTTCGGCAATTTGCCTACGTCCATGAAACTGCAAGGATTTCACTATTGAGATGGAGGAAAATACAGAGAGCGGCGGCTATACAATACAAGTAGAACCCTAAGCACCAAATAACAGTATTTATATATCCTGCGCACCAGGCTACAAAACAGGCCCAAGCCCAAAGAAAATTTTAGCCATTAAGTATTTAGCCAAGGGATATAGACATCATGTGTCGATCTACCTTCAATTTGTTTATGAATTTTTCACTGGGCAAGTCCTACAAAATATTGAAAATTTCAAAATTTCAAGTAGACCTTAAGAAGTTTTCAAAATTAAAGTGGGGAAAGGTAACCCACTAGCAATCCATAACTTACTAAACTCGGATTTTATCTGAGAATAGATGCTCGGAATTAGGACGTGTTGGTTTATACCTCGTCTTTTGTTTGATCACTGAATCAACCTGTGTGGATTTGCATGAATTTATTTTTTTTTTTTTGAGAAAAAAGAAAAGAACTTACATAAAACGTAACAACAACCCAAATTATTTAGATTGACAGGGTTATGTTTTGAATTATATTTTAACTTTTTAACCACAACAAATTTACCACCGAGTGGGATGGTCCAGTGGGGTGAGTCCACATTAGGGCTCTGTAATTGACCGCTATGCTAGCCTAGCTAAGTTTGTTCCTTAGAAAAGTAATAGACGCAGTTAGAGGTCTCATAATTCCACCAATGAGGACCTATCGGAGTGATCTCTGAGAGTTTTTCTTTACCCCCACTCCTTTTTTGAGAACTCAAAAAAAAAAAAAAAAAAACCGCAACAAACTTTTTAATCACTCATATGTTTTTTTTCCGAACGTCACTCACTTATTTGCTAACCACAATAGACTTTTTAACAATTTTTTTTTTTAACATTTAAATTAAAGTAAAAAAACGTGATTTGCACACAGTACATTAGTTCGCATAAATAATATGATTTGCTAGGGTTTGCTGCAGGGTTATTCATGGCTTTGCAAGAAAAAATAATCGCGTGTGGTGCTAGGTTGACTATGTTTGGGATGATTTTGAGATTTGTTGGCGCACCAGCCACCATGGCTATTGGTTCTTTTGCTGTAGGCTTGCGAGGTGATGTATTACGTGTTTCTATAATTCAGGTATATAATTATCCCAACTTGCATGCCATAAGGAACTTGTACATCTAATCATCTCGACAATACGAATTTCACTTAAATATTTTAAAGATAATTTGTCAAGAAAGATATTGAAGAGAAACGTATGGGAGGAAATTACAATCGCATAAATTAATGGAGAGAGGTTTCTTATTTTTAATTGAAGAGTGATTTATATAAATTATAAATATTTAATTTGATCGTAAAAAACTGAGATTGATTTTAAATTTTTTTTATCAATTATAAATCAATTTATTGGGTTATCATTAACTTGTCGTAATGTGATGTGATTGAGCGGTATTATTTTTTGGGCATGAGATAAAAAAGGATGGAGAATTTCTATTTGTGTAATGTGAGTTAGCGTAAACTTTGTAACTAACGAGCCTTTAGTCTAATGATACTCCTTGTTTTGTGAAAGCTTGATTTCTTGAGGTCAAAAGTTCTAGTCCTCCTCCTCTCTTTGGTTTAAAATCTGAATTAGTTCGGTCCTTAAAAAGGCTTAGTGGCTCAGACCCTCCATCACCCTAGTAATACACTACACAAGGTTACTCGTTAATTAAAAAAACAAAATCATTAAAAGTAACTATATATATATTTTTTTAACATATCAAAAGTAACTATTGGACCTGTCATTTTTCTACCGTAACATTTTTTTTTAATTTTTTTTAATTTTTCTACCGTAACATGTACTTGCTAAAGAAATTGAAAATTCCATCAATTTTTTATACCTTCATATTTCTTACTAACCATCAGCTATGATATCGTTTATATGCTTTTTTTTTTTTTTTTGAATATTCTAGGTTGATTTCATTGTTTATTGTTTTTACAGGCAGCATTGCCATCGGCCGTCGTCACCTTCCTTTTTGCCAAAGAGTATGGCTTGCATGCAAATGTACTTAGCACAGCGTAAGTTATTTAAAATATAATAGTCATTATTTCATATTACAAATTCTATTCTTTAAATAAAAACAGAAAAATTGAAGAATAAAATTTACAATTGTATACTCAAATTTGACTCTTACTGTTGTGCTATTCAATTTCAGGGTCATCTTCGGCACAATTGTGTCCCTTCCTGTGTTAATTGCTTATTACATGGGTTTAGAGTTATTACATTAATCTCTCCAATAACATGATTGAAGAATAAAATTTACAATTGTATACTCAATTTTTCTTACCGATTGATTGATGTGGCGCAACCACAACTATTAGATGACTGGGTAAGACCACCTAATCAATATGGTCCACATGGAGTTTGTAAAAAGTTGATCGGTATAGCAATGTTGTAATATATGTTGGCTCCCTAAATAATGGAGAAGAGTTTGTTGATATCCCACGATGAATGCTACCCACGATGATCTCTTTTTTATTGGCCTAAGCCTCGTCACTACTATAAAACACATTAGTGGGGTAACTCAGCTGCTTACTTCTACTAATGTGGGGCTAAGTAGGTTGGGTTCCAAACCAAAGGAGGAACAGGCTCTTGAGTAGTGGTAGTGGCCTCGAAATTTCTGGCACCAGAAGGAATGTTTGCTTCAACTCCATCGAATTGACGTTATCCTCTTCAATTCCTCAAGTACTGACCATAATTATATGACCTGGAATGGGAAAACCTAGTAATGTTATTATGGACTTGAAGAGTAGCAGCTTGAGGACTTGAGAAAGTAGAGAAATAAAACAAAGAAAAAGAGATCTTACAATAAATATGGGACAATGTCCTTTTCTGCCTTTTATCATAAGATTTCAGGGACACTGAATATGTTAGTAAAATCTACCCTTTAATTCTAAGTTGGAACTGGATCTTTGATCACTACTAACTTTCTAGTCTACTTCTGCCTTAAATTTAATATCATAAAATTGAGAGTAAGGGGTACAAATCCAATTAATATTTCTAATTAATGTTTTTTTTTTCACCTCCGAAACATATTGGCAAGTGCTATGACAAATCCCATATAATCACGCCAAGATATTTAGCATTACCACCATGATGTAAAATTCTTAATTGAAGAATTAAGGAGAAAAATAAGGTACCATTTGGTGGCTTTTAAGTATTTCTTCATTTTTTTAAATTGTTTAAGTACTTTTCAAATTGGAATTTGTTTTTGCATTTTTTCTTGCTTGAAGGGGACTTCATTCGGGATGTATATTGGAGGAGTTCAGAATATTCATGTGCATTATTAGACCATTTAATGAAGACGTGGCAAAAGTAAGAAATGACAATATGATAAAAGTAGAGTGTCTTTGACCAAACCAAGAATAGTTGAACCGAACAGATATTGGTGCTAGTTGACTAGAATTGGAATCTCCCCTATCAAACGATTCGATTGGTACAGATGTTGAGCATTCGTTAAAGACCAACCGAACACAAGAAAGAGAGAATATACAAGTGAGACTCTAATTTCAAAATTCAAGGGATAAGGACTAGGTCCACCCGAACAGTGGACAGCTAGGCTATTGTGAATGACTAGAGTTGTTCATAAGCAAACAATAAGAAAACTGTCTATTTGAAAGATGCACATTGTGAACATGTGCCTAAAAAATCCACTAATAAGAAAGGACACTTACAAAGGTTGAATCACGAATTTAGGAAGATCAGACTAGAAAATAGGTTGTTCCACTATATTCTAGCCATGATTTTAAACCTTAAAAAATGGGTACACACTCCAATAAATAGAGAATGAGCTTAAGTCAAAGGTACACACTTTTTTTGTTAATTATTTTTTTAATTTCAGAACCCTGCTGATTTAAGAATTGGAGTACCTTTGATTGGTCAAACCTCGCTTTGTGGTAGTTTGTACGTTTTGTAGGGAGGAAGGTACACTCAATTGAATCAAGCATTTCCTTGAGTTGTATTAACCACCAGTATTCTCATCAAAACCAAGCAACACAATTTTTCCTCATACATAGGCGCTGTCTATGGGAAACGACTGACTTCTAGCCAAGTCAAATCTATGGAGCACACTTGGATTACCCTACAATAACCAGATACCCAAAGAGTACGATCCCTAGTGTAACTATCGGGTGTTAATGGCCTCGGATAATGACACAAGAGACAACGTGACCAAAAGTTCTAATGAAAAAAAGACCGAAGACCAAGAACATATTCTTAGCAGCGTTACAAGCGGATCGAGGACATTCCTCCAACCGACAGGGAAATCTCTACCTTTATGAAATTAATGAAGTCCTATGAGGACTGAATTTATGCTCGTGGTGCCATGTTACGAAGGACAAAGGAAGAGGAAAAAAGGCTAAGGTAGGAAAATGAAGAATTGAAGAGATTAGAGTAGGAAGTACTAGGAGGGTTGGGTTACATGGGAAGAGCCAGAGAAACTCATCCTGCCAAGCACAAGCGAGGCACTGTCGACATCTGGTACAAAAGAAGAGATGACACTCGCGAGAAACACGCAAGACAAAAGTATGCTCTGTTGGAGGACCACTAGAGGCATTTCATAATGAAAAAACATGATCGCCATTTGAAGAGCCCTAAGTGGTAGACTGCCTAGGAAATAGCAAGGAATATTATTGAAGAATATTCAAGAGAGAGTGAATGTGACGCCCCAAAATTTGGAGTTCTTATTAGCCGTTAAACCTTATTAATTAACTTAAGACCTTGATTTCGGAAGACCAATTCCAACGAAATTCTAGCAGAGTCTCCTTTATACGGAGAGCTCCACTCAAAACTTAACCTATCTCTGTTACGTGACAATGACCATACAAGGTCCAATGCAAATATTTAAGCAAAATCCCATGCATTAAACATTAAGTAACAAATCCATAAGCCAACATGTAGGGTCTTTAAGTTAGAGGTTACATGCTCAGTTGTACAAGTCATTCACTAGTCAAAAGAATAGATACAAATTTTCTCATATCACTTGCCTTTATAGAAGAATATACATGTATTGTATAAACCAAAATACAAGGCTACCAAATTAAATACAAGTGAGACTTAGAAATATATAATCCATTAATATAAGAGCTCCAACTCTGGCCCTATTCTTAAGCTGGGCTCAAATGCGAACAATCCACAGAAGTTTTAACTGTACCTGAAATATTTTTTCCACGACGAGTGAGCCAAAGTCCAGTAGGATATCTGCTATAAGGTACTCCTCCCAGACTTGTACTTAGTTTTAGACCAAGTCTTTAGGGATTTTTGGTTGCAAGTGTTTTCCTTGTCTTCGACCGTATCGCCAAGATAAACTTAGTCTGAAGTTCATCCCTCGCGTATTTCTTGGCTACAGTTCATCTTACAAAGGGTATTGCTGCCTTGACTCGTCAACAGGTCGTGTATATATCTCGTGACATGTTCTTTTCAATGAAGATTGTTTTCCTTTTGCCACTGCTTGCTCATTGCCACCACCATCTACTCCACCTGCTTTCCGTTCTTCTTCCAATAGACGTTTCGGAAATTTCCAACCGAGTCTTCTGTTGTTCCTACAACTTCGGTCACACCGCCAGCTTCTCCATATTTACATGCACCACTTCTTGCACAACCACAGCATCACTCCAGCATAAGTTCTTCAGCACCGTTGTCTATGTTAGTTTTTATAAACTCAATTCTTAAAGGGTTGGTTTTGTATTTTTTGGTTTATGATAAGTCATGGTATTTGAAGAGGTAGTCACTAGAAGTGTCCAAGGTATTTTTGGGAGGTCTATTTATGGTCTTGGAAGTCTTGTTCGTGTATGGCTGCATGGGAAGTTGAACAGATTTTTCCTTGGGACTGACGGTCATTAAGTGGCCAAATTTAGGGTGTTTTGACTAGGAAAAATGAGTTAAAAAGGGGCTGAAGTTACTGCCCAAAACAGAATGTTCTGTGCAGAAAAAATAGAGGGAAAACAGAGAGAAAAATAGTGAGTTTGCTGCCAGAAAAATCAGCAGCCTGTTCAAGAGCAGAAGCTCTAGTTGATAGCTTATTTTGTGAGTTTTTTTCTTGCTGAAAAATCAGATTGTTCTACCCTTTGTATTCCTTGATATTGTGATCATTTTGGATGAAATATAGATATGTTTATTGAGTGAAATTTGTGTGATTGTGTAGCAGAATTTTATTATCTGTTTTTGTGTTCTTTGGTGATCCATTTTGCTTCTAATTCCCAACAAAAGTGGTATCAGAGCTTGGTTGTTATGGCTACTATGAATAATGTTCTTCAACCCCAATTTCTCAAATTGGGGAAAGATAACTATGGGAATTGGAGTATTCAAATCAAGGTGTTGTTACAATCACAAGATCTTTGGGATATTGTTGAAAAAGGTTACATCGAGCCGACTACGAAGGAAGAACAAGCGCTTAATGATGCTCAAAAGACGGTGCTTAAGCAATCAAGAAAAACGGACAAGAAGGCTTTATTCCTACTTTACCAATGTATTGACGAAAATACTTTTGAGAAGATTTCTTCTGCCACCACCTCGAAGCAAGCTTGGGAAATTTTGAAGAGTATGCATAGAGGCATTGATAAAACAATTCGGGTTCGTCTTCAAATATTGCGAAGTGAATTTGAAGGGTTGAATATGAATGGAGCCGAGTCAATTTCGGAGTATTTTTCAAGAACTTTGGTGATTGTGAATCAAATGCGAAGGTATGGAGAAGATATTGATGATGTTCGTGTTATGGAAAAAGTACTACGAACCTTAACTCCAAAATTTGAACATGTTGTTGTAGCCGTTGAGCAATCCATGGATTTCAAGACTACGAGCGTTGATGAATTGATGGCGACATTGGAGATACATGAGCAGCGTATTAATAAAAAGACTTCAAGTTCTCTTGAACAAGCTCTCCAATCCAAGCTTTCTTTGAAAGATGAAAAAAGAGAATTTCAAGGTAGTACATCTCAAAGAGTAAGAGGTAATGGAACACAAGGTAAAGGTTATGGCAATCGAGGAAGAGGCTATGAAGGTCGTGGAAGAGGCTATGCTAATAGAGGTAGAGGAGGAAGAGGTCAATTCACTAATGATGCAAGAAATCAAAATTCTTATGGTTGAAGAGGAAGAGGCCGAGGAAGAGCAAGAGATAATTACAACAATCAAGGTTTTGACAAGAGGAATGTTGAATGCTTCAATTGTCACAAGTTTGGGCATTATAGCAATGAGTGTTGGGCAAATGCAAATAAAGGTGTTGAAGAACATGTGAATTATGCCGAGAAAGCAAGTAATGAAGCGGCATCTACTTTGTTATTGGCCTACGATGGATCCGAGGAAGATAATGGCAACGTGTGGTTTCTTGATTCCGGGGCGAGCAACCATATGTGTGGCAAGAAGCATATGTTTGTAGAATTTGATGAAGTGGCGCAAGGCAAAGTTACTTTTGGTGACTCCTCCAACATTCCGGTGAAAGGCAATGGTAAAATTCTTATTAAGCTCAAGAATGGCAATTATGATTTTATTTCCGATGTCTATTATGTGCCGGATATGAAGAATAACATTTTGAGTTTGGGGCAACTTTTGGAAAAGGGTTATGATATTAGCATGAAGAATCTTTACCTTACAATTAAAGATGCTCGTGGTAATTTGATTGCTAATGTGAAAATGTCCAAGAATAGAATGTTTCCTTTGAATATTCAACATGATGCTATGAGATGCTTGAATGCTATTATTAAAGATGATTCTTGGTTGTGGCACTTGAGACTTGGACATCTTAATTTTGGTGGCTTGAAGCTTTTGTCTAGCAAGAAAATGGTGAAGGGTCTACCCTATATAGATCATCCGGATGAGTTATGTGAAGGATGTATTCTTGGCAAGCATCACAGATTAAGCTTCTCAAGAGAAGTCAAGTGGAGAGCCTCACGACCCTTGGAGCTTGTGCACACCGATGTTTGTGGTCCTTTGAAGCCTATGTCAAATGGTAAGAATCGCTACTTTCTTACTTTTATTGATGACTACAGCCGGAATACTTGGGTGTATTTTTTGAAAAGGAAGTCTGAAGTGTTTGAAGTTTTTAAGGAGTTCAAGAATCTTATTGAGAAACAAAGTGGCTATTTTATCAAGAGGTTGAGATCCGATCAAGGTGGTGAGTATAGTTCCGATTTATTTGAAGACTATTGCAAGGAGCATGGAATTGTGCATCAGTTCACGCCAAGCTACACACCTCAATTGAATGGAGTTGTGGAAAGAAAAAATAGGACTATTCTTGATATGACTAGAAGCATGTTGAAAGGAAAGAGATTGCCTAGAGAATTTTGGGCCGAAGCCGTAGCATGTGCAGTGTACTTGTTGAATCGATGTCCAACCAAAAGTGTTCATTTCAAGACCCCGGAGGAAGGTTGGTGTTCATTCAAGCCAAGTGTAGCCCATCTTAGAGTTTTTAGATGTATTGCTTATGCGAAGATTCCCGAAGTAAGGAGGACAAAGCTTGATGATAAAGGTGAAAAGTGCATTTTTCTCGGGTATGGTGATAGAACAATGGGGTACAAGTTATACAACCCCATTACCAAGAAAGTGATCATGACTAGAGATGTTATTTTTGAAGAGGAAAACATGTGGGATTGGAAAGAAAAAATTTCAGCCACCGAAGTGGAACTTATACTTGAAGAAGAAGAGTCCGAAGTACCAAGGGAAGTCCAAAGAGAGCCACAAACACCTTCACATGGATCCCCCTCATCTTCTACAGGTGAATCATCATCATCATCATCATCATCTTCATCATCATATTCAAGTTCAAGTGAAAGACCAAGGAAAATGAGAAGTTTGCAAGAGATTTATGAATCTCCGGAAAATTTTGAAGGTAACTTGAATTTGTTTTGTTTATTCATGGATTGTGATCCTTTATGTTTTGAAGAAGCGGTTCAAGAAGAAAAATGGAGAATAGCAATGGATGAAGAAATGAAGGCAATTGAAAAGAATGATACATGGGCACTAGTTAATATTCCCCAAGGTCAAAAAGCAATTGGTGTGAAGTGGGTATATAAAACCAAGAAGGATGCACATGGTAGAGTTCAACGATACAAGGCAAAGTTGGTTGCTAAAGGCTACAAGCAAAGGGCCGGAATCGATTATGATGAGGTGTTTGCTCCCGTTGCTCGTTTGGAAACAATTAGGTTGATAATTTCTTTGGCGGCACAAAACAAGTGGAAGATTTACCAACTTGATGTGAAATCGGCATTCTTGAATGGATTTCTTGAGGAGGAGATTTATGTAGAACAACCTTTGGGGTATGTGAAAAAGAGACATGAAGATAAAGTGTACAAGTTGAAAAAAGCTCTCTATGGATTAAAGCAAGCACCGCGTGCATGGAATGCTAGAATTGACAAATATTTCCGTGAGAATGGTTTTCAAAAGTGTCCTTATGAGCATGCATTATATATGAAGATGGATGGCAATGGAAGTGTGCTACTTGTTTGCCTTTACGTTGATGACTTGATCTTCACTGGCAATAATCCAATGATGTTTGATGAATTCAAGAGAAGTATGATTAAGGAGTTTGAAATGACTGATATTGGCTTAATGTCTCATTTCCTTGGCATTGAGGTTAAGCAAAGTGAAGATGGAATTTTTATTTCTCAAAGTGGCGATGCAAAGGAAGTGCTCAAGAAGTTCAAGATGGATTCTTGCAACCCGGTGAACACACCCGTGGAAATTGGATTGGAATTGAGGAAGACCATTAGTGGTGGAAATGTTGATCCAACTTACTTTAAAAGTTTAGTTGGAAATCTTCGGTACCTTACTTGCACAAGGCCGGACATTCTTTATGGAGTTGGTTTGGTTAGTAGATACATGGAGACACCGGATCAAACTCATCTTAATGCGGCAAAGAGGATTTTACGTTACATCAAAGGTACACTCAATGATGGCTTATTTTATTCTTGCACTAATGATTTTAGACTTGTTGGATATTCGGATAGTGATTGGGGACGAGACTTGGATGAAAGGAAAAGTACCTCGGGTTATTTTTTTTTATGGGAGATACGGTTTTTACTTGGTCATCCAAGAAGCAAGCAATTGTTACTTTGTCTACGTGTGAAGCGGAGTATGTGGCTGCAAATTCAACAGTGTGTCATGCTATTTGGTTGAGGAACTTGTTGAATTATTTGGGATTTTCTCAAGAAATTCCTACGGAGATCCTTGTTAATAATAGATCGGCAATGGCGTTGGCAAAGAACCCGGTATTCCATGAAATGAGTAAACACATTGATACGCGCTACCATTTTATTAGAGAGCATGTGAAGAATGGAGAAGTGAAGTTGGTGCATTGCAAGACTCAAGATCAAGTTGCCGACATTTTTACAAAGCCATTAAAGCATGATGTGTTTGGAAGATTGAAAATGATGCTAGGCATGATAACTCAAGGAATTGAGTTTAAGGGGGATGTTAGTTTTTATAAACTCAATTCTTAAAGGGTTGGTTTTGTATTTTTTGGTTTATGATAAGTCATGGTATTTGAAGAGGTAGTCACTAGAAGTGTCCAAGGTATTTTTGGGAGGTCTATTTATGGTCTTGGGAGTCTTGTTCATGTATGGCTGCATGGGAAGTTGAACAGATTTTTCCTTGGGACTGACGGTCATTAAGTGGCCAAATTTAGGGTGTTTTGACTAGGAAAAATGAGTTAAAAAGGGGCTGAAGTTACTGCCCAAAACAGAATGTTCTGTGCAGAAAAAACAGAGGGAAAACAGAGAGAAAAACAGTGAGTTTGCTGCCAGAAAAATCAGCAGCCTGTTCAAGAGCAGAAGCTCTAGTTGATAGCTTATTTTGTGAGTTTTTTTCTTGCTGAAAAATCAGATTGTTCTACCCTTTGTATTCCTTGATATTGTGATCATTTTGGATGAAATATAGATATGTTTATTGAGTGAAATTTGTGTGATTGTGTAGCAGAATTTTATTATCTGTTTTTGTGTTCTTTGGTGATCCATTTTGCTTCTAATTCCGAACAGTCTAGTACAACAGCTTCACAAGCTGTTCCTTCTGCCCAAATTCAAAAACATTCATAGCAATCCCTTCACCAACATTTAATGCTCCACAACATCTCACTTCAGTGCCTTCATCGCTTCACCTGATGCTCACCCGCAGCTGCAACGGTACTCGAAAACCAAAAATTCTTTTGGCTACTAAACATCCTATTTCTTCTATACATTCCTTGCTCCTGTTCATGACCAAAATGCCACAGCACCCACCTCCTACCGTCAGGCTGTCAACGACCCCAATTAGGTGTCTGCCATGGCATAAGAATATCAGGCTCTTATGCAAAACAACACCTGAACTCTTGTTCCTTATCAACCCCACATGAATGTCATTGGGTATAAGTAGGTTTATCATATCAAGTATCGCAGTGACGACTTTTTAGAACGTTACAAAGCTTGACTAGTCGCTAAAGGTTTCACACAACAGCCCGGGATTGACTTTATTGATGAACGATTTGGGTGCTTTACATTATTTTTTGGGCGTCGAAGCTACTTGAAATGCCACTGGCCTTCAGCTGACCCAAAATAAGTATACATATGATCTACTGCAACGTGCTGGAATGCTTGGTTCTAAACCTTGTTCCACTCCTATTCCCATTGGTTCTAAATTATCACCAACTGATGGCACTCCCCTTCAAGACCCTACTAAATATCGTCACCTATTCGGCGTCTTACAATATCTCACTCTAACTCGTCCTGACATTTGTTATTCAGTGAACCAAGTGTGTCAATTTCTTCATTCACCCACAACCGAGCGTTAACAAGTTGTCAAGCGTATTTTACGCTACATCAAAGGTTCCCTCGGTTGTGGTCTTACCATTCGCCCTGGCTCAATTTCCTTACCGCCTTTTCTAATGCCGATTGGGAAGGTTGTCCCACTACTCGACGTTCAACAACTGGTTTTTTGATTTTCTTAGGACCAAATCTTATCTCTTGGGGCTCAAAGAAACAACATACTGTCTCACGGTCTAGCACTGAAGCCGAGTATAAAGCTTTGGCGGCGACAACATCCGAAATGCTTTGGATTTCCTATCCACTTGTAGACCTTCATGTTCCACCAAATCCTCACATGGTTCTTCACTATGACAATATGGGCGCAACTCACATGACTCCAACCCAATATTGCATGTTCGCACGAAACACATTGGAGTCGACTATCATTTCATGCGGGACCTTATTGTCAAAGGTGCTCTTCATGTTCAGTTTCTTCCTTCTGAGTCTCAACCTGCTGATGTCTTCATGAAAGGATTGCCAGCACCTACTTTTCTCAAACATATTTCCAAACTATTGCTGGTTCCCAGCATTAGTTTGCGGGGGACTGATAAGATGCCAGTAACCACTACGTGGAAGATTGGCTTTGACTAATCCAATGTTGTCTTGTATTCAAATTCAACTAGATCTCTTGTATAGGATAATTACTGATTGTACACTCAAACTCCAATATATATACAATGCCTCAACTCATTTACGAGTGAGCCATTCCAAACAATTAGTCTTTTTCACTTTCAAGAAGTTTAGAGATTAATTTTTTGTTTATGAGTTTTAGATTTGAAGGTTTAATCTTGTTATGGACGTTATTTAATTAGTGTTGTTGAATTTTATTTTGATTGGATGTAACTTTAAGGATTTCATTCTATTTTATTTTTGGGATTTTAGTTAGCTAGATATGGAATGATGAATGTTTGATTTATTTTATGGTTGTTTTAGTGTGCTCTCATGGTTTGATGGATTATAGTTAGTTAATGCCTAAATATGAATCGGGGCGTTACATAAATTCTCTGAAAATTAGGAATACGTATTTATTAGTTCTTGAATTCTCCCTTTGATTGCTTTTTGACTCTGTCATGGCCTTGAATAGTACTGTCCAAGCAAGAGATTGAACATATTAAACATACATTCATGTCAATTGCCTCTTTCCCCCAAATTGATAAAACTTTGATGGTATATATTGCATATTTAATTTTGTAAGGAGAGATTGAATGGAAAATCGCTGGGACTAAACTTCTATATATTGGGAGTTAAACCAAAATTCTAGGTGTGAGATGTGGAAACAATGGATCTTGTTAATAGATTTAGTGACTTGGCTTCAGACCTAGCCAGGGTGACTTATTGATTAATGAGATTGATGTACAATATATTCATGTTTCCAGGAGAATACTTGGTTTCTAGCAGTTTTTGGGTTTGTCTCTGATAATGACCACTGAATAAGTGGCATTTTTGAGTTTATATGATGTTGGTTTATTCTTTCTTGTGAAGCTTTCTGATTTTTTTACCAGTTCAATTTAGACTCATTTACTTTTAAGATAACTAGGGAGAGACTTTACATTATTTCCCAACACTTTGTCAAATGACATGTCTTAGAAAAATCGAGTGAGGTGTTTGCCCAGTGTCATATAGGAAGAGCAGGTTCTACTAATGAGATATCAAGTTCTTCATGAATCAGTTAGTGTGTCTTATTTAAATCTGCTCTTCATGAATCTCAATTAGTCCTCTCAACAGGCTCTCTGTGTCTCTCAAAACTCTTTCCTGCATTCTTAGTGTTTGTTGATTGTTTAATGCACAAGGCCAAGAGAGAGAGTGATTGGTTAGATGTTAAATTTTTGTTTAAGCTGCAGTACTACTTTTTTGTTGTATCAGATGCTGTTGAAGCCTCACATCCTAAGACTAAAGATGAAATATGCAAGGTAAATCACAACAACTGGTTTTTTTTTTTTGGCATGTTGATTTCAGTTTAGTTTAAATTCATTGTAGAATTGAGATCAATCGGTGATTTTTTGTGGTTTTAAACTAATGAAAGGTACTGTTATTGATTCTGGTACAAAACTTTATTGGCTCTAAGTTGCTAATGTCATGGATCTTGTTGTGGGGTTTGTGTTAAGTTCCACTATGTTCACGATTAAGACAACTTAAACAAGAATTTATACCAAAAACATATTTTGTTGACTAAATTGGGATATTAGATTATTAACAGCTATTAAATTATGAAAATTAACCTAATTGTATCTCATTTTTTATGTTTGCAGGCTAGCATGTACGATAGATAACTCTTCAAAAGTCAAATGATCATTACATTTTTCGCCATTGTCTTTTTCTTTTTTATGTTAATGCATTGTACACCAGTACAGTTAAATGATACATATATTACACACAAATATATGACAACTTTAGATGGAGAGAACCTCCCTTCCCCACCCCCCCCCCCCCCCCCCACCCCCCTTCCCCTCCTTTGGTTTAATTATCAGATTTTTTAGATTAAGATTCCTCCATGTTGTCCATCTAACCCGTGTTTGAAGGCATGGTGAAAATTTAAGAAGAATGTTGATGGACGTTAGATAAATTTATTTGAGACCGTCAAATAAGTTTATTAAAGTCTGCTATATTTTATATTATAGATTATTATCCAATTGGTTTCCCACAATACCGAATGGGATAGAGGCGACTTAGGTGGACTATGGGTCTTGCATGGATGCCAGGGTGGGAGGCGTGGGAGAAGCGCAAATTCCATATATCACGTTGGTTCCCTAAAACTTTACATATCTAACTTAAAGATAGCCTTGTGAGTTGTGACTAAGCAAATTTTTGTGCATTGAATCGGTAGTGCTATGTTACCAAATGAAAATTTCATTACTGTATCAAAAATTATAATTTTTAATGATCAAATTACACCTATAAAGGTGAAGTTATAACTGCTTAATGTTATCCATGATCGATCATGAAATATTATGTTGATCATGAATAACCTGAATTAATCATAACTTTTACTTGTATTAGTTGTAATTTTATCCTTAAAGATATAATCTGACTTTTATAAATGGTCGATTATAACATTTTGTCATCAATCATGTTTTTTATTTAATTATAACTTACAGTTCAATACTTAATCTTAAAAAAAAATATAATTTTTTTGTATGATGCCTTAGACAATAGTCTTACTCCATTGAACAAAATGATTGTAAGTTACAATGAGACTTCTTTGTAGAAGCATTAAATTACGATGATTTGGTGCACATTTTAATACACACTTTTAGTGCACATAATTTTATCTAGACATGACGTAATGTCATTAGCCATAGTGGCAATATATATATCAGGATAGAAAGCGAAAAAAACAAAACCATTAGCCCAAGCAAACAGCACATTCAGCATCCCACCAAAACAATACTTTAGGAATATAGTTAAGTGGGTGTGAAGGAATTGCAGTCCCCGTCATTGCAATCCCTGCAACATTAATGCTATTAAAACCAAATTTTATATTGAAATTTATATATAACATTATATGGTTCACGATTCTATACTATATATATCTACATAATAAAGTAGTTTACAATTCAAATTTCAAAAGATAAACAAAAATGATTTTTGTTTTTTCGGTTCAGATCGTTTTAAATTTTACTTTAAAGTTAATCTAACGGCTAATATTAACACCCTAAATTTAATAGGAAAAATAGGCCCATAAGTGTGCGTTTGGAGTGATTTTTTAAAAGTACTTTTAGAAATTATTTCTCATAAATACTTTTAAAAAAAAAATAGTGTTTGAAACCGCCATACCACTACCTCTAGCACCACCGCCACTGCAGCCGGTGCCGCCACCACCACCCCCACCCCCACCACTGTCACCATCACCACCACCACCGCCACCATCATCGCCGCCGCCGCCACTACCGCCACCACCGCCGTCACCACCACCACCATCACCGCCGCCCTCGCTACCATCACCGCCACCACGTTCATTGTCACCCACCACAACCATCACTGTTTCCTACCACCACCACTGCCGCCCACCACCTCTCACCCCCACTACAAACCGATGTTTAAATTCATTTATCTCTTCTCTATGTTTGTGATTTGATTTTGGATATAAATACAAATATGTTTATTGTTTACTATTTTTTATTACACTGTGCCTTCAGGCACAGACAATAACTAGTATATATATATATATATATATATATATATATATATATATATAACAATCAAATTAGGTGAGAGATGACTTGAGAAGTTTTCTCTTCTCTTTTAGAATTTTTAATTATTTAATTATCACACATGATTTTAACCAATTATCTTCTAACACATGTCTTGTATAACTACCCCTATACTTAACTAACTTTGATTTAAATGAGTTAGTAGTCTGAATTTTTTTTAAAATATAATTTTATCACCCTAATTTTCATAATTATATTATCACTCTAATTTTTCATAATTTTCAACAAAATTTTCAAATAGTTTGGTGATAATAGAAAAAAAAAATGGAAAAGATGAAGGGGAGGGAAGGGGATGTGTGCAAATTTCATGCATCACACGGGGCTGTAAATTGTCTATATATAAAACAACCATTTTTTTGGGAGAAAACAATTGAGAAGCCTTTCCTCTCACTTTTCTTAATTTTTTTAAATTTTTATTTAATTAATTAAAAAATTAGGTCTTCTTTAATCAACAATTAACACTTGATTAATATAACCACATTTTCACTATTACCAATTAACCACCCCTCATTCAATTTTTTTTTTTTTTTTAAATATTCAATCTCCTATAAAATTTAATAATTTTTTAATTACCCATGTTATATAATGAAAAAAGAGCAAGGCCGGCAAAGTGAAAAGAAACGAGTTGAACCAAGACGGGTTATTGATTCCGTTCATCGCGCGAGCCACCAGCTAATCTCTTCTATATTTCAAAAGTAAATAACATTAATACCCATCTATTTTTATTTACATAAATTCCACTGCCACCTTCTTAGTGAAAAAAAAAATTATGTTTCTGAAGTATTTTTCTTTTCCTCAAATGATTTTCTCCGATGATATTTATTGTTGTAATTTTCAGAATACAGTAATGTCACAAACAAACAGAGGTGGACACTGTATCACACAATTCGCTTAAAACCACTGGCGCTTTAGAGTTCCGAGCGCAAATTCACGCTTTCGGAGCAAATGCGGCATTAAATTCACGAACTCATTTCCATGAATTCGCCTGTTTCAACATAACGCAAAAACCAGCCACTTTATTGAATATTTTAACTACAAATCCCAAGCCAAAGGAGCTTTAAATGCTGCACTAGCTGTACTCAACCTCAAAAGAGATTAATCCACCCACACAAGTGAGAACCAATACAGATGAGGCTTGCGCGTGAAGAGAAGAAGTATTTATAGGCTAGGAGTTTTCTTGTCTTTGTCGATGTGGGATTACTGCCTAACATGAACAGCTTTAAAATACTTCAATGCCTTGGGTCTTTTTCTTTTTCCAAGTAATTTTAATGCTTTTTATATAAAATTTAATATTCTTAAATATATTTCAATAGTTTTTATATATATAAATATATATGTATGTACATAATATCATGCTCTAACAGGCTCCCGCTCTAAGATTTTTTTTTGAGTTTTGTCGCTTGCGCTCCCGTCTCCACTCTCGTTTACTCTCTGTGTGGCCTAGGATGGACTTACCTTTTATTACTTTTGAACAAACCATCCACATGTATTGTTATATGTAGCCAAAACTATATTGAATTTAATATATTTCCCCTAAGTTTTTAAAAATTTATGTATTGGCCCTACAGTTTTTTCTTTTCACCAAGTTAGTGGCACACTTGCCCTCTAGTCCAATAAAACAAATGATTTATTTTTAGATCGACTGAAACATGTGTGAAATGTTCTAACCGTTATGTATGTTGACCAACGAAAATAAAACTAACACCCAATATTTAGTCCCTAGTAATGGGGGACTGGAAAAAAAAAAAAGAGAAAGCACAGCATTTGTAATCAATGGGAATATGTAGACGTGAGAAAGTTGAATTGTCTCTCCACTTAATAAGATCAAACAACTTAGACTTGTTCTCTTAAATGCATACGAATGGAGTATGTGGGGAAGTCCTCTTCTTGCAGCAATAAATAAAATATACTGATACTACCCATTCTTCGGTTGAGCCCATTTCTCAGCATTACTGGAGCTAAACTTGTGTGCTTCCATGGGGTTGAGAAAAATTCAGTGAACCCAGAGAATAAACAAATTTAACAGGTGCCCACTTAATAAAACTATAGTAGCCAAGTTCAATTTCCTTTTTGGGACCACGAACAGTGATTCATCCTAATAATTGCATGCTGTAGGTCAAACAGGAGGATTATACGTGTCTAGAAGGATTAGTCAAGTGTTAAAGAAAACAATGAACTACAAAGTCTTTTTTCCAAAACAATGACATTTTGTAACCAATACAACGTTGTTTTGAGAATAGTACGGTGTGATGTACACTAGACAATCATCATGATGCATTACATTAAAGCTCAAACCACACCCAATAAAACAAATAGAGCATGTCTCAAGAGACAATTGCTCAACTTATTTAATCTACCAATAAGATTGCTTTTCTCATAGCCAGAGATATTAAGTACACGAAAAAATTCCTCACATCCCGATAGGTAAGGATCACTTACCCATTAACACTATCAATCGAACAATTCTATAGAAATTTAATTTGGGGACTTAATTCAATATAACCATTAGATTAGGTGTGAGTTTCGATGTTATATGGAACACACTTTCAATCTAAAACTTATGGTTGATTACGTCCCCAAATTAGAACCACTTAGTATTTTTCATATCAATATATATATTCGGGTAAACTTTCAACATAGTGTAGAACCATAAACACACATAGAACCAGAGTAGGCCTTAGCAAAGATGATAGAGTGGGAAGATGTTTACAAGGTGGTGGTGGCCATGGTGCCACTCTACGTGCCTCTGGTTTTAGGGTATGGCTCTGTGAAGTGGTGGCACATGTTTACACCTGAACAGTGCGATGCCATAAACCTCTTTGCCAGCTATTTCATCATCCCTCTCTTCAACTTCGAGTTCACTTCCCATGTCAATCCGTTTCAAATGAATTATCACTTCATCGCAGCGGACGCCATTTCCAAATCTCTTGTTCTCTTAGTTCTTGCCTTGTGGGCTAATTGCAGTGGCCAGGGAACCTATTCTTGGTCCATCACAAGCTTCTCTTTATCTGCATTAAATAACAGTTTGGTTGTTGGGGTTCCTCTAATGAAAGCCATGTATGGCCAGATGGGTATGGATCTTGTTATCCAGTCCTCAGTGGTGCAGTCTATTTTATGGCTTATGGTCTTATTGTTCATGTTAGAATTGAGACGTACCAGGACTGGTTTTTCGACAAATACGATAACCGGGGACTCAGGCGTCGTTCACGGGGAACCGGCTGGGAAAGATTTGGAAGGAAGCACCAACTTCGTGGCGACAGAAAATCCATCTTTCTGGTTGGTAATGAAGATAGTGTGGCTAAAACTAGCCAAGAACCCTAACTCTTATGCCTGTATTCTTGGACTCGCTTGGGCTTTTGTATCAAACAGGTATGTATTTCCTTTGGGTGTAAGAACAGTCTTAATACAAGCTAATACTAGTATTTTATTTTCTGTATGTGTTTTAGGTGGCATCTTAAAATGCCGAGCATAGTGGAAGGATCCATATTGATCATGTCAAGAGCTGGTGCTGGAGCTAGCATGTTTAGTATGGGTCAGTGCGTCATCCCTATCTATGCATGAATGCCCAATTGGAGATCTAACCCTTTTACACAAGTGATAAAGAAAATGATTCAACAAAAAAATATATCAGATAAAAAATTGCCAAAAAAGTAACTATGAAAAATAAAGTTATTTGCGCGTAAGAGGATTTTGTATTATCTTTGATAGACTAGGGTAAGTTCAGCTACTCTTTCATGAGGTAGACTCGCGTGTCTTAAGTTATATTATAATATCTTTTTTTTGAAAATAAATTAATTTTTTTTAAAAAATAAATACTGTAAAATTATCCATAAGACCTGACCAAAAATATTTGTACCAAAATAAAAGTGTTTCAAATGTAATAATCACCTAGTTTTTAGTAATAATTTATAAGGACCAACTAACCAACATAGATAG
Source organism: Ilex aquifolium (assembly GCA_951799425.1). Taxonomy (NCBI): domain Eukaryota; kingdom Viridiplantae; phylum Streptophyta; class Magnoliopsida; order Aquifoliales; family Aquifoliaceae; genus Ilex; species Ilex aquifolium. The sequence continues at coordinate 43,497,044 of OX637391.1, read as the reverse complement.
CAAAAAATTAGTAGAAAAAATCTACACAAATTCAATATATCACATATATGTCTATTCAAAGGTAACTAATAAGAAATAGGAAATATTTAAACTACGAAAGCAAATTGTCCAATAGTATAAGAATTTTAAGTACTAAATTAAAATATAAGAATTTTAAGTCTAACTTTTTACTTTATGAAAAAAATTCATTTATTACTAAATTAAATACAAATAGTATTTCTCTATAAAATTATCCTTTATGCAAGCTCTAACAAACTTTAAAGTATAAAACTAGTTTTTTTCTAACCAAACATGCACATGATCAATACACATACTGCTCATTTACCCACCAACTAATGTTAAAGCGGATTCCTTTTTTTTTTTTGCCAAACATGCACATGATCACACTACCGGAATCTCACAAATTTTCTAAATATACAACTGTTTAGAGATATTTTTTTTTTTGGGTCTGGTTTAGAGATATGACTAGATCTATATATTATCTATACATAATCAGATTAGTTAATAATTGATGATTTATCTCATATTTTTGTAATCACTAATGTTATTAGGACTTAATTTGTGGACTAATTCATCATAACTATTTAGTGACCCTGTTTATGAATTTTTCACTGGGGCAAGTCCTACAAAATATTGAAATTTTCAAAATTTCAAGTAGACCTTAAGAAGTTTTCAAAAGTTAAAGTGGGGAGAGGTACCCCACTAGCAATCCATAACTTACTAAACTGGGATTTTATGTGAGCATAGATGCTCGAAATTAGGACGTGTTGGTTTATACCTCGTCTTTTGTTTGATTACTGAATCAACCTGTGTGGATTTGCATGAATTTATTTTTTTTGAGGAAAAAAAAAAGAACTTTTTATCCTTATTTATATAATCTATCATCAAACATAAAATGTAACAACAACCCAAATTATTTAAATTGGACAGGGTTATGTTTTGAGTTATATTTTAACTTTTAAACCACAATAAACTTACCACTGAGTGGGGTGGTCAAATGGGGTGAGTCCATTTTGGGGCTTGGTAATTGACCGTTATACTAGCCTAGCTAAGTTCATTCCCGAGAAGTGTAACGGACGCGGTTAGAAGCCTCATAATTCCACCAATGAGGACCTATCGGAGTGATCTCTGAGAGTTTTTCTTTACCCCCACTCCTTTTTTGAGAACTCAAAAAAAAAAAAAAAAAACCGCAACAAACTTTTTAATCACTCATATGTTTTTTTTCCGAACGTCACTCACTTATTTGCTAACCACAATAGACTTTTTAACAATTTTTTTTTTTAACATTTAAATTAAAGTAAAAAAACGTGATTTGCACACAGTACATTAGTTCGCATAAATAATATGATTTGCTAGGGTTTGCTGCAGGGTTATTCATGGCTTTGCAAGAAAAAATAATCGCGTGTGGTGCTAGGTTGACTATGTTTGGGATGATTTTGAGATTTGTAGGCGGACCAGCCACCATGGCTATTGGTTCTTTTGCCGTAGGCTTGCGAGGTGAAGTCTTACATGTTTCTATAATCCAGGTATATAATTATCCCAACTTGCATTGCATAAGGACCTTGTACATTTTAATTATCTTGAGAATCATCACTAAGATGTTTGTGCTAAAATAGAAACGAAAACCGACCTTGTTAGCCTGCTTAAAGTGTGAACCACAAACAAAAAAAAAAGATATTGAAGAGAACGTATGGGAGGTTATTACACTCCCATAAATTAATGGAGAGAGAGGTTTCTTATTTTTAATTGAAGAGTGATTTATATAAATTATAAATATTAAATTTGATCGTAAAAAACTGAGATTGATTTTAATTTTCTTTTATCAATTATAAATCAATTTATTGGGTTATCATTAACTTGTCGTAATTTGATGTGATTGAGCGGTTATTTTTAGGCATGAGATAAAAAGGGGTGGAGAATTTCTATTTGTGTAATGTGAGTTAGCATAAACTCTGTAACTAACGGGCTTTTAGTCCAATGATACTCCTTTGTTTTTTGAAAGCTTGATTTGTTGAGGTTAGTGATTCTAGTCCTCCTCCTCTCTTAGGTTTAAAATCTGAATTAGTTTGGTCCTCTAAAAGGCTTAGTGGCTCAGACCCTCCATCACCCTAGTAATACACTACACAGGGTTACTCGTTAATTAAAAAAAAATCATTAAAAGTAACTATATATATCTATATAGTATATCTATATAATAAAGTAGCTTACAATTCAAATCTCAAAAGATAAATAAAATGACTTTTGCTACTCGCGGTTGAGATCGATTTAAATTTTACTTTAAAGTTAATCTAAAGACTAATATTAACACTCTAAATTTAATAGAAAAAATTGGCCCCTAAGGGTGTGTTTGGATTGATTTTTTAAAAATAATTCTAGAAATTATTTTTCATAAGTATTTTAAAAAAAATAATAGTGTTTGAAACCGCTCCACCACTACCTCTACCATCACCACCCCTACAACCACACCACCACTGCCGCCCACCACTTCTCACCCTCACTACAAACCAATGCTTAAAAATTCTTTAATCTCTTTTCTATGTTTGTAATTTGATTTTGGATATGAATACAAATATGTTAATTGTTTACTATTTTTTATTACATTGTGCCTTCAAGCACAGGCAATAACTAGTATATATATAAAGTAACTTACAATTCAAATTACAAAAGATAAACAAAATGATTTTTGCTATTCGCGGTTGAAATCGTTTTAAATTTTACTTTAAAGTTAATCTAACGGCTCATATTAACACCCTAAATTTAATAAGAAAAATAGGCCCCTAAAGGTGTGTTTGGAGTGATTTTTTAAAAATAATTCTAGAAATTATTTCTCATAAGTACTTTAAAAAAAAATAATAGTATTTTAAACCGCCCTACCACTACCTCTACCACCACTACCACCCCCACCACCGCTGCCGTCGCCACCACCACCATTGTCGCCACCACCGCCGCCACTACCACCATCACCGTCGCTGTCGTTATCGCCATCACCACTGCCACTGCCACCACCGCCACTGCCACCACCACCCCCACCACTGCCACCCCGCCACCACCACCGCCCCCACCACCATCGCAACCACCACTACCGCCGCCGCCACCACCACCACCACCACCATCACCGCCGCCGCCACCATTTTTTATTACACTGTGCCTTCGGACACAAACAATAACTAGTATATATACATATTTTAACATATCAAAAGTAACTATTGAACCTGTCTTTTTCCTACCGTAACATGTATGCTAAAGAGATTGAAAATTCCGTCAATTTTCAATGAATATCTCTTATACCTTCACATTTCTTATTAACCATCAGCTATGATATCGTTTATATGCTCTCTTTTTCTCTCCCCGTATTAGAACCACTACTTATAATATGACAACATTTTGAATATTCTTGGTTGATTTCATTGTTTATTGTTTTTACAGGCAGCATTGCCACAGGCCATCATCTCCTTCCTTTTTGCCAAAGAGTATGGCTTGCATGCAAATGTACTTAGCACAGCGTAAGTTATTTAAAATATAATAGTCATTATTTCATATTACAAATTCTATTCTTTAAATAAATACAGAAAAATTGAATAGAAGAATAAAAGTTACAATTGTATATTCAAATTTGACTCTTACTTTTGTGCTATTCAATTTCAGGGTCATCTTCGGCACAATTGTGTCCCTTCCTGTGTTAATTGCTTATTACGTGGGTTTAGAGTTATTGCATTAGTCTCTCCAATAACGTGACTATTATCAATTTTTATTACCGATTGATTGACGTGGCGCAACCACAACTATTGGATGACTGGGTGAAACCACCTAATCAATCTGGTCCACATGGAGTTGGTAAAAGTTTGATAGGTGTAGCAATGTTGTAATGTATGTTGGCTCTCTAAACAATGGAGAAGAGTTTGTTGGTATCCCAAATTTTGTTACATAATTTGATTGCTTCAAAATAAATATTACTAACCTAAAGTCAAGCTAAGAGACTTGTAACCTTTTTGTAGTCTAGTAAAATTCATGAATGCTACGCATGATGCTCTCTTTTCTATTGGCCTAAGCCTCTTCACTAATTCTCTCGCCCATTGTACCCTACTATAAAACACATTAGTGGGGTAACTCAGCTGCTTGCTTCTACTAATGTGGGGCTAAGTAGCTTGGGTTCCCAACAAAAGGAGAAACAGGCTCTTGAATAGTGGTAGTGGCCTCGAAATTTCTGGCACCAGAAGGAATGTTTGCTTCAACTCCATCGAATTGATCTTATCCTCTTCAATCTCTCAATTACTGACCATAATTATAGGACCTGGAATGGGAAAACCTAGTAATGTTATTATGGATTTGAGATCTTACAATAAATATGGGACAATGTCCTTTTCTACCTTTTATCATAAGATTTCAGGGACACGGAAAATGTTAGTAAAATCTACCCTTTAATTCTAAGTTGGAACTGGATCACTGATCACTACTAACTTTCTAGTCTACTTCCGCCTTCAATTTAGTATCATAAAATTGAGAGTCAGGGGTACAAATCCAATTAATATTTCTAATTAATTGGCAAGTGTTATGACAAATCCCACATAGTCACACCAAGATATTTAGCATTACCACCACAATGTAAAATTCTTACTTGAAGAATTAAGGAGAAAAATAAGGTACCATTTGTGGCTTTTAAGTATTTCATCATTTTTTTTAAAATTGTTTAAGTACTTTTCAAATTGGAATTTGTTTTTGCATTTTTTCTTGCTTGAAGGGGACTTCATTCGGGATGTATATTGGAGGAGTTCAAAATATTCATGTGCATGATTAGACCATTTAATGAAGACGTGACAAAAGTAAGAAATGACAATATGACAAAAGTATAGTGCCTTTGACCAAGCCAAGGATAGTCGAACCGAACAGATACTGGCGCTAGTTGACTAGAATTGGAATCTCCCCTATCAAACGATTTGATTTGTACAGTTGTTGAGCATTCGTTAAAGACCAACCAAACACAAGAAAAAAAGAATATACGAGTGAGACTCTAATTTCAAAATTCAAGGGATAAGGACTAGGTCCACCCGAACAGCAGATAGCTAGGCTATCGTGAATGACCAGAGGTGCTCATAAGCAAACAATAAGAAAAGTGTCTATTTGAAAGGTGCACATTGTAAACATGTGCCTAAAAAATCCAGTAATGAGAAAGGACACTTACAAAGGTTCAATCACAAATTTGAGAAGATCAGACTAGAAAATAGGTGATTCCACTCTATTCCAGCCATGATTCTAAACCTTAAAAAATGGGTACACACTCCTATAAATAGAAAATGAGTTTAAGTCAAAGGTATACACCTTCCTTGCTAATTATTTTTTTAATTTCATAACCCTTACTGACCTAAGCATTGGAGTGTCTTCAGTTGTTCAAACTTTACTTTGTGGTAGTTTGTACGTTTTGTAGGGAGGAAGGTACACTCAATTCAATCAAACTTTCCCTTGAGTTGTATTAACCACTAGTATTCTCATCAAAACCAAGGCAAGAAACACAATTTTTCCTCATACATAGGCGATGTCTATGGGAAACCAATGACTTCTAGCCATGTTAAATCTACGGAGCACACTAGGATTACCCTACAATGACCAGATACCCAAAGAGCACGATACCTAGTGTAACTATTGGGTGTCAATGTCCTCGGATAATGACACAAGAGACAGCATGACCAAAAGTTCCAATGAAAAAAAGACCGAAGACCAAGAACATATGTCTTAGCAGCGTTACGAGTCGATCGAGGACATTCCTCCGACCGACAGGGAAATCTCTAACTTTATGAAATTAATGAAGTCCTATGAGGACTGAATTTATGCTCCGGGTGCCATGTTACAAAGGACAAAGGAAGAGGAAGAAATGCAATGGTAGGAAAATGAAGAATTGAAGAGGTTAGAGTACGAAGTACTAGAAGGGTTGGGTTACATGAGAACCAGAGCCAGAGAACCTCATCCTGCCAAGCACAAGCGAGGCACTGCCGACCACTGGTACAAAAGAAGAGATGACACTCGCGAGCATGATCCCCATTCGAAGCGCCCTGAGTGGTAGACTGCCTAGGTAATAGCAGGGAATATTATTGAAGAATATTCAAGAGAGTGGATGTGAAGTCCCAAAATTCGGTGTCCTTATTATCCGCTAAACCTTATTAATTAACTTAAGGCCTTGATTCCGGAGGACCAATTCCAACGAAATTTTAACAGAGTCTCTTTTGTACGGAGAGCTCCACCCAAAATACAACCTGTCTCTACTATGTGACAATGACCATGCAAGGTCCAATGTAAATATTTAAGCAAAATCCCATGTATTAAACATTAAGTCACAAATCCATAAGCCAACATGTAAGGTCTGTAAATTAGAGGTTACATGCTTAGTTGTCAGGTCATTCACTAGTTAAAAGAATAGATACAATTTTTCTCATATCACATGCCTTTATAGAAGAATATACATGTATTGTATAAACCAAAATACAAGGCTATCCAATTAAATACAAGTGGGACTTAGAAGTATATAATCCATCAAAATAAGAGCTCCAAATCTGGTCCTATCCTTAAGTTACGGAAGCATTAACTGTACCTGAAATGTCTTTTCCACGACAGGGTGAGCCAAAGTCTAGTAGGGTATCTGCTATAATGTACACCTCCCAGACTTGTACTCAGTTTTAGACCTAGTCTTTAGGGATTTTGGTTCAACAACGGCTTCACCACCTTCAACCGTGTGATGGCCTTCAGAGGGTTCCAACCCTCTATCACACAAAACCAAACACTCTCATCAAATGATTTTAAAAACGCTTTCATTCGATCTTTTCAATATGCATAGTTTGTACCATCAAAGAGCGATGGTCATGCTATTGAACCTCCTTCTTTTTGAAAATCCATTAATAACCAATCGTTAGTTATATTGAATCTCAAATCACAAAAGCTAGGTCAATTAGGCAAATCTGCAAGGAATGCCTACACTAAATGCAATTCATGGAAAACTTTACCCTGATACCAATTGTGGGGAAAAATACAACAGTTCACTTATAAGATCTTTTCACTCGATTATACACGAGGAATCACACGCTAGACCTAGAGGAGGTTCAATAGGTTAATTTAAAATTAAGCTTGGATGACCTCCAATTTTAACCTATGTCTACTTAAATTAACTTTTCTCACAATGATATAACAATTTGAGTGAGAACCCTTTTTAATTCATCACAACTCAAAACACCCATATAGATTAGTGTATTGATTTTATCAATTAGTTGATAAACACTTAATCTCACATGGCAATCCCACCCAAGGGAATCCAAACCCAAATAAGAAACTATATGTGATATGTAGATTCAAACAATCAATTCATCAAATACATAGTACACGTGTGTGCATCAAATTACAAGTGTATATGTAAAAATAATAAATAACACAATTGATTTGTTGACGTGGAAACTCTTCTAGCGAAAAACCACGAGAAACTTTCTCGATTCAACAAAGCATAATCCACTAAAACCAAAGTCAATCTACAAGTACTCGAGACTTATACCTCAACCAATTCCCATGGTTAAATGCTCCTTTCCTTCATAGATCTCTCCACCAAAATAACATCTTTGACATTATGACTAGTTTCACTTGAACTCCCTACCGTATGGTTCATTTAGGCCTCTAACAATCTTCAAGGCTTTACACCCTAGACTCTCGGTTTGCACACTCCAATGGGTTTGGTCTTTACCAAAACAAGTTATTTTTCTGCAAGTTGTGAGGTTGGATAGGAATCACAAGATGGTAGCCTTTGGGGTTAGGGATCTAGGGTAGTGGTTGAAGCTATCTAGAAATATTTTGGTCTTTTCTAGCTCTTAGAGGCTTACCCTAGGTATAGGAAAGACACTCCTTATTTCTAGGCTCAGAATAAGGGCAATCTTGGTTAAAAAGAAAATTCAAATTATCAAACGATCGCTCGATCGGTGGGAGGGCAGTCATAGAGCGATTGAAACTGGAGTGAAAAACGTCTCAAACCAACCAAGGACTAGGACCGCTCGAGCGACCATGGGCACCGCTCAAGCAACCATGGAGACCGCTCAAGCGAGCTTATAGAGCGAGCCTTATGCTTATCCCCCATGTGCTTTTCTCTTTTTATCTTATGTCATCAAGAGACCTCTCTAGGGAAGACTAGCTAGCATAAGGCGATCCCTATAGTTTTTTAAGTTTAAAATCATGCAAAAATTTGTCATCTTGAGCACTAGAGGGTGTTGCTCAAAGAGGGGTCTGATTGTGACTCATCTATGTTTTCAAAACGCAAAATTGGTGTAGAAAAATTTTTCTTTGAAAATTACCTAGGAGTCATAATCGGATCGCTTCCAATTTTATTTTCATCTTAATCATCCTAAGTTAAAATAACTAAGGGGTCATCGTAGGTGTCTAGGTCATTGCCTTTGTCCTAAGCATGAAAGTGCATATAGAAGTTGAATAATATAACTTTGACGCTTGATGTCCTCCCTTCAATGTTTTTTTCAGATCTCAAACTTGATAGCATCATGACCATGAAAATAGTTAAAATTTTACAATAGACTTCACAAAATTAGCAAATTATAAAACATGATCTAACAGTTGTGAGACTACTTATTGGGAAACGATAAATGAGATCGACAATTACAACCCAGACACTGTCATTGCTTTATTCAAGCTCGGCCTGCCGAAGGAAAACCCATTATACCAATCAATAACCAGGCGATCTTCTTATTTTTTGAGTAGGGATATATTGACATACCACTGTCAATATGGAGTTTTGAGGAAAGTGTGGATGCATGATCATAGAGAAAGACCCTTTTTGGGATTGGTATATGATTTAATATTATATTTGGGAAGGTTGACTTAATGCATGCAATTCTTTTAAATTGGATGTAATTCTTGTAAATCAAATTATTTCTATTGATTCCATGTATGAAAATTTATTTATTATAATTTTGAGTGGAATAAATTTATTGTTGTTTTTTATGTATTTTGTTTTTTTTTTGGAATGATTTTATGGAGTGTACGTTCCATTGAATTTTTATGCTATTTAATAAATACAAATCTAACTTTGAAAAAAAAATGTCGTTTTTCCTAAAGAAATATTTCCTCATAAAAGTTAGCCTTATACTAAACAAATTATTTTTAAGTGGGAAAATATTGTTCTCTCATTTATTTCTTTATATTTTTGCCAACGAACTAAAATAAGAGTGTGGGGATTGCACATTTTTATTTTGTTTGTCAAGTTTTAAAATTAATAGGTATGCTTAGGAGGATGTTACGCGAATTAACTTAAATTTTATAGTTAAAAAAAATTTATTTTGTCTAAATTTCATTCCATTTGAATAAAAAATATTCTACATTTCATTTTATTCCATTGCAATAAGAATTATCTTATCTAAACGTTGGAATAGAATCTGCATTCAATTATAGGACTTGATCTCAAGTAATTATCAAACATTGAAATGGTAATATATATTTCATTTCATTCCCAATTAAAAGCATTACTGCAAACCAAACGCAACGTCCTAGTTCATTGTCCAAAATTTTCACAAACAATGAACTCAAAAAATATTGAAAAAAACATAAACAATTAACTTTAATAGAATGACACTCCTAGTTCAATTTTTTTAGAAATAGTGAACTCAAATACGATGAACTTAAGACAGTTAACTCAAACATCGTGAATTCAATGACAGTGACCTAAAAAGAGTGAACACAAATAATTTTGTTTAATTAATAAAATTGATTAGATTTTAATAATTTATTTAAGAGGTTTCACTTGAATTGAGAAACATATATTAAAAACAGTGAACTCAAAAAATTGAAAAAACATTTAGGAATTTTAATCTACACAACAAGAAGAAAACTCCTAGTTTACAGTTCAAAATTTTTACAAAAAATAATTTTAATAGAATGGAACTTCTAATTCCGTAATGAGGATTATGAAACTGCGATTGTAGAGTTTGATTTTGTTGACCTTCCCCACAACACCGTCCACTATAACCATACACCACAAGGTGGCCGCTAAATTTTGCCCTCCTCCCTTCATGTCTTGGTGAGCAGATATGGATATCGATGAATGTGTCATATCAATTTTTTTTAATGAAACTCACTCATCTAAGAAATGACATGCATTTGAATTACAATTTTTCAATTTCATTTACATTATGTAGCATTTTTCAAAAACTAATTGCCAAACAATTGGAATTATTAGTGGCCACTACTAGTTCATCAGTGATTAGATAGAAAGCCACCGTCATACTTTGTTGTACACAACAATATCATATAATAATAATATAACCATCTCAAGAAGCTTTCAATGCATATAATACATCATGAATATATATACATTATGATTAATGGGAAGAATAGCACAATGACCTCAAATGAAAATGCTCGTTGGCAGAGCCCACCTACAGGCTACATAATTGCAATGCCGGTTCAAGTGCTTTTGTGAGCCTAGCAAGTTCCAACTCCACTTATTATTGCTGAAATCATCTTCATCGGAAATGTATTTGCTAATCCGGGATTCGTAGTCAGTGTTCTGATGCACTTTAAGCCTTACAGGTACTTGAATTGTTATATTATTTGCCTCCATTGTTACATCATCCGTTTCCACCTTTTCTACCTTCGACCATTGTGATTGATACCTAAGAGTAACTCTAGTAACTCATTCTCTATTTTCTCTTTTTTAGTTATTTTACTTAGTAAAACATTAAAAAATCTTTTCAACCCACTCTTTATCATATTCTCTATTTCTTATTTCACCCAAATGGCTCTATAAATTTGAAGAACCATTCAACCTCTCCAAATTTTCTTTAGGGGTGCAACTCGGGTGAGTTGGACGGGTTAGGTGGTCAATCCAGGCCCAACCCGAGGTACAAAAACTCCAATCCTAACCCAACTCAAACCCGACTTTCAACCCGAGTACTGCCCAAGTTAGTTTCTTAGAACTCAAGTTGAATTTGGGTTGGTCAATTCGGGTTCAACCCCAAACCACCATCATCCACATCAATGATCTGCCCACGCCAAACCACCGCCACCCAAATCACCACAAACCACCATTACCCCATGGTTCACAAACAATAGCCCAACAACAAACCCCCACACTTCATCTTCCACAAAAATTAACTTACAAATACAAAAAAAAAAGGAACCGATGTTTAAGAGGCAGAAAAATCAAATAAAGAGAGGGCAAAATGCAGATAAAGAATTTTTACCCACTAGCATACAAAATTTTTACACACCATCATGCAAAATGAGAAGATTCAGTCCATATTACTATATGAAAAAGGAAGTCAGTAGACATCAAAGCAAAGCAAAATGAATTTTTATATCCAAAATATCATCTATAGTGTATTCTATGCTAAAGCCCACTAAATTGCCGGAAAAAATGAAGGGTCATCTGTGAATTGAGACAAAGCAGAAGGTGGAGAAAGGCGCAGATCAGCGGGTCCACCAGTCAAGCTGACGCAAGGCAGAGACTGAGAGAGGCGATTAATTGACTGTGGAGGCGATCAGATCTGAGTAAGAGATTGCAGGGAGAGGCGGAGAGAGTGAGACGCTAAGGTAGTGTATCAGAAAACTGAATATTCTGAAAACTGAAAATTAAAATCTAAAAGTTAAATGCTGAATATTGAATTCGTGAATTATTTGGTATTCACTGAAATTTAACTACTGAATTGAACTAAATTGTTTGATAACTACACACGTCTAAAAATAAATTAATTTTCAGTTTTACCATTCCACTCTTTACTTTGAAAATATTTATAAAATATGTAAACATAATAATAAAATTAATTTAAGTTAAATTGATCACTTAAAACTACCAATTGTCATAAATTTTAAAAATTACAATTGTAGATTATGTGATTTGTGCATGTGCAACGTGTGTGTATGTGTGTTGCGTGTGTGTGTGCAATGAAGAAGAAAAAAGAAGAAGTAACTTACCTGTATCTGTGTGATCCCTGAAGAAGACGACGGGAAAAAGAATCGGTGGTGAGGAGGACAAATAGATTATGGGTTTTGGAGAATACTAATTAGAGTTATAATAGGATTGTGAAATATTTTGGGGTAGAATTGTCATATTTTAAATATTATTAAAGATGTTTTTGCTGAGCGCTTTCAGCTTTCAGAATTAAGTAAGAGATCTTCTACTTAATATTTTAGCCTATTTTTAAGGAGTATTTAATATATTAAGATATTCAAATTTTAGTTATCAAACGAGTTTAATTAATAAGTGCCGAATACATTCATTTTAAGTGTTGAATTTGCGTTAACAAAACACCCTGAGTGAGGCGATGAGAGTGACCAAGTGAGAAAGGTTGTGTGTGTGTGTGTGTGTGTGTGTGAGAGAGAGAGGCTAAGGCGTAGAGAGGCACAAGAAACCCTAGTTGTGTTGTGTTGTGTTGTGCATATATAAATATAATTTTTTTTTTAAATTTGTCAGGTTGAGCCTAGTTATAATTCGGGTTGAGCTCGATTTCATTAATTCGGGTTGGGTTCGGGTTGACCTTGGTAACCCGAGACGTCAAATCGAATACTGCCCAAATTTAATTCGGGTTGAAATTTTTTGACCTAAATCCAACCCAAGTATTAAAAATCTCAACTCAAATCCAATTTTTTTCGGATTTAAATCAAGTTGACCCGCCCAAGTTACACCCCTAATTTTTTTGTCTCTCTTTTTTCTCTCCCTCTCTATCTATATATTGTAATTCCCTTCAAATTATTGAAATTCAGTTGAAATTAGTTGAAATAGTTAAATAAAATAAAGAGCGTAATTAAAGTGAATTTATAAAAATGACTCTTTAAAAATAGAGAAGCTAAAATATAGAGTTAGGTTGGAGTTGTTCTAAGAACATTAAACATAATTCTTTCGTACGAGTCGTGTTCACTGTAACTACGCTCTGCTTTCTCTCTTCACTCACCTTGAAGCTTCCTCATTTCCATGACCGTCCTCCACCTAGAAAAACGACCCATTTGTCCCAAAGTACGCACCCTTGACTCCCAAAATCAAAACAATCTCTCACACACATCACTCAACCAACGAATCCAACCACTATCAGTTTATTGTATCACATTTCTCCTTTATAACAAGGTATTTAATATTCATGTGTTTGTTACCATTAGATATCTTTACATTATTTATTGAGAAACGACTCCTGCATTATCACAAAACATCCTTATAGGCCTCGAAATAGAATCAACAACCTTAAGCTCAATGATAAAATTCCTCAACCAAATTGCCTGTGTAATCGTCTCATAGCATGCTACTAACTCAGCCTCCATAATAGAAGCTGTTGTTTATTTCTGTTTAGTACTTCTCCAAGAGACTGCATTATTAGCAAGCAAAAATATATATCCTGATGTTGATCGCTTGCTATCTGGGCATCCTGCAAAGTTAAAATCTCTATATCCAACAACCTCTAGAGAATCAGATCTACTGTATGTAAGTATATAATCTTGTGTTCCTTATAGATATCTAAACACCTTCTTTGCAACTCTCTAGTGATCCAAACATGGATCACTCTGGATCTGCCGAATACACCAACTACAAATGCAATGTCGGGTATGGTGTCAATTTGGGCATACATTAGAGTCTCAACCAATGATGCATAAGGATATGCTCTCATACCAACTGCAAGACCTAATGGTCTTAAACTGATCGAATATAAAACTAACATTGACTCACGGGATCCATAACAACGATTCTTAATAGATATATGTAGTGAAAATCCCTACAAGAAGAATACCAAGAATACCAAATATAATCACGAACTTGATTCCCAGTAGATTGCAGATAGGTTTTTCCAAAGACTGAGAGATACTATAAGCGTGAATAAGAGATGGAGTCTCTCAGGTAATTTATATTCCCCTCATTGGTAACCAACTGTCTCACGTTCCCTCCCATCAGAGTAACTGCCAAGAAACTAACTATTTGTTAAATATGTTTCCTTGTACCTAGGACACCACTTTCATAAGGAAACTACTCACTAACCTAATCAACATATGTTAGGTATTTTAATTAGGATATCCTTATCCCAAAATCCAAGACTACACTTTGTTAATGAGTAATGCTAGATGGACTTAAAAACTAAACTTAAAAATTAGACTTGATAATCTCAACCATTGAATATGTAGTGGGTCTCAATAAATGCTGGGACCTACAGTGAAATCAATGGTTGTAATTATCAAGTCTACTTTTTAAGTCCATGTAGCATTGCTCTTTGTTAATTAAGGTCCACATGTGGGTCCCATTAAATAGGTTCTAACATTCTCCCACTTAGACCGAATTGACAATGAAGTTGAAAGAAAATAATAATAATAGTAATACTTATATTTTGAAAATAAGGAAATACTTGGGTTTGGTAAAATTATGCGCGTTCTTTATCAAATTATCCCAACATAAGTGAGCTTAACTTTATTCTTGATTACTTGAGTCTAGTAATATGAATCATGGTAGATATACACTAATAAACAACATACGTCCTTCCATGATCCCAATATTACCAAACCCTCATAAACAAGACTTTAGGCTATTTTTCTTTATAAATGGATTTTTCCATAAAATCCATTTGTTGGTCAAAATTTTCTGCTAAGAACATATTCGTACCACAAAAGATATAATATGCAGAATAACATAATAATGTGATACAACAAACTGATAGTGTCTCCAAATGTGCACATATAGTACATCAAGCAATAACATTGTTCACTAGACCCATATGATCTACATGATCTTTGTACAATCCTGGAGCTATAACTTTGGTCATAGGGTCTACCACCATAAGCACAGTGCTGATGTACTTAACTGACACCTTATTTTCATGACATTTCTCATTTATGACAAGATAGTTAATATCCATGTGCTTGTTACCATTAGATACATTGTTATTATTTATTGAGGAAATAGCTCATGCATTATCACAAAACATCCTTATGGACCTCGAAATAGAATCAACAACCTTAAACCCAATGATAAAATTCTTCAACCAAATTGCCTATGTAATCGCTTCATAGCATGCAACTAACTCAGAAGCTGCTGTTAATTTCTGTTTAGTACTTCTCCAAGAGACTGCACCATTAGCAAGCAAAAATATATATCCTGATGTTGATCACTTGCTATCTGGGCATCCTACAAAGTCAGAATCTATATATTTGACAACCTCTAGAGAATCAGATCTGCTGTATGTAAGCATATAATCTTGTGTTCCATACAGATATCTAAGCACATTCTTTGCAGCTCTCCAGTGATCCAAACCTAGGTCACTCTGGAATTTGCCCAATACACCAACTACAAAGACAATGTCGGGTCTGGTGCAAATTTGGGCATACATTAAAGTCCCAACCAATAATGCATAAGGGTATACTCTCATCTGCTCCCTTTCAAGCTCATTTCTCGGAGATTGAGACTTACTTAATCTATCACCTTTAGACATAGGTGCAGAGCTTGGTTTGGAGTTTTCCATACCATACTTCTCCAACATTTTCTTGATGTAGGTCCTTTGAGATAGATCTATCACTGTGAACATCTATGCCTATGACATACGAGGCCTCACCCATATCTTTCATTTCAAAATGATTGGAGAGAAAATGCTTAGTCTCAATAAGCAACGCCAAATTACTGCTAGCAAGCAAAATATCGTCTACATATAGGACTACAAAAATGAATCAGCTCCCACAGATCTTAAGGTATGTACAACGATCAATGACATTTTCTACGAAACCAAATCAAGAAATCACATCGTTGAACTTAAGATACCATTGACGAGAAGACTGCTTAAGTCCATATATAGACTTATTTAGCTTACAAGCCATATTACTATGTCCCTTTGAAACAAAACCCTCAGGTTGTTTCATGTACACCTCTTCTTCCAGATCTCCATTGAGAAAAGTTGTTCTCCCATCCATCTGGTGAAGCTCCAAGTCAAAATAAGTCATCATTGCCATAATTATCCTCAAAGAGTCTTTCTGAGAAACATGTGAGAAAGTATCATTGTAATCGATGCCTTCTTTTTGAGTGAACCCCTTGCCAACAAGTCTGGTCTTATGTCATTCTATCTTTCCTTTAGAGTCTTTTTTGGTCTTATAAACCCATTTACAGTTGATTGCTATGGCACTAGGGGGTAGTTCAACTAAATTCCAAACATTGTTTTTATCCATTGAGTTCAACTTTTCCTTCATGGCATCATACCAGTTGGAAGAATTCAAACTATTCATGGTTTGTGAGAAAGTAGTTGGATCATCACACTTTCCAATATCAAAATCAGACTCCTAAAGGTACACATTATAATCTGATAGAATTGCAGATTTCTTAACCTTTGACGACCTCCTTAAAGTTTCTTCTTGCCCCCACTACATATGAAGGTGAAGCAAGATTTTCAGTGACAGTGGGTTTAGTTACAGATGGTACATTAATAGTTGACTCATTTTCCATCAAATTATTATGAATAATAGGATGAGGAATCATTATCAACTCATCTGAACTTTGCATAGAAATTGGATATTCCTCAAAAATAATATTTTGAGATTGTATACTCCCACTGACTTGGTCATTTTCAAGATATTTTGCATTTCATGTCTCTATAATCTGTAGAGAATGATCAGGACAATAAAATCTGTATCCCTTGGACTTCTCTGGATAACCAATGAAATAGCCACTTATGGTTCTAGGTTCCAACTTTTTCTCTTGGGGGTTATACATCCGAGTCTCAGCTTGACAACCTCAGATGTGTAGATGTGCTAAACTAGGTTTTCTACCAGTCCATAACTCACAAGGTATTTTAGGGACAACCTTAGTAGGAACCCTATTTAGAATATACAAGACGGTTTTCAGGGCATCACCCCAAAAAGAAACTGGGAGAGTGGAGTAATTAATCATACTCCTAACCATATCCATTAGTGTTTGATTCCGCCTTTCTGCTACTCCATTTTGATCAAAAGTATCTGGCATGGTATATTGTATCATTATACCTTGTTCCTGAAGGAATCGAGCAAATGAACCTAAGTGTTGTCCGGATTCAGTGTACCTACCATAATACTCACCACCTCTATCTGACCTCACGGTTTTGATCTTTTTGTCAAGTTGTAGCTCTACATCTATTTTAAAAATCTTGACAGCATCTAAGGCTTGGTCCTTATACACAAGAGGTAAAGACAACCGCATCGTGAGAAATCGTCTATGAAAGTTATGAAATATTTATGGCCTGTAAAACATGGAGGCGTGAATGGCCCACAAATATCTGTATATATAATATCCGACACATTTAAGCTTCTTATGGCACATTTTTTGAAATTGTTAGTCTGTTTACCCTTAATACAGTCTACACAAGTATCAAAATCTGTGAATTCAAGGCTTGGTAAGATCTCATCATTTACCAATTCCTTAATTCTTCTTATGGAGATGTGTCCTAATCTCCTGTGCCATAAAGTAGAAGAATTTTCATTCAAAATGCCACGTTTTAATCCACAATGTTCCTTATCATGTAAGGATAGCAAATATGTTTCAAAAGATTTATCTAGAGATAATTTAAATAAACCTTCCTCTAAAATACCATTACCAACCACAACATCATTCAAGTGCAAACTAACAAACAAAGGTCCAAACATAACATGAAAACAAAAAGAAACAAGTTTAGGTACTGATAAAAGGTTTCTAGAAAAACCAGGAACATAGAAAGTGTCATGAAAATATATGATGTGGCCAGTCTTTAGAAAAACTTTGAACATCCCAACAGCTTCCACACGTGACTACATCTTATTTCCCATAACAATGCATCGTTCATGTTCCGTTGGGGCCCTTTTGTTTAGCAATTCCTGCATGGTGTTACATATGTGGATAGTTTCACTAGAGTCAATCCACCATGTGCTATGAAGCACATTTATGAAATTTGATTCATAACATACTAAAGAAAGAAATGTACCTTTCTTCTTGAGTCATTTCTTATACTTGATGCAGTCTTTCTTTACATGTCCCTTTTTCTTGCAGAAAAAAATATTTGAAGTCATTTTTGCCTACCGATTTGGCTGACACCTTCATGTTCTTCTTCTTAATTGGAACATGGTAGCTGCTACTACCTGCTTTCACATGTCCTTTCTCTTTATGAGAGGTCAAATCGACATTTTCTTGCCTCTCTTGCTTCTGTCTCTGTTCTTCATCAACACACATGGTAAAAAGTTGATTCATAGACCATTTATCCGTATGTGTGTTGTAAGAGATCTTAAATGGAGTATACTCCGAAGGTATAGTATTAAGGACAAAGTGGACAAGAAATGTCTCTGACATGTCAACTTCTAGTGATTTGAATTGGGCAGAGATGTCACGTAATTCCATAATGTGCTTGTGTATGTCTCTGTGACCATTATACTTCAAAGAAACAAACTTTGATATCAGGGTGCAAGCAAGTGCCATTTCAGAGCTCACAAATTGCTCATCAACTACAGTCATGAATTCTTTAACAATTTTGGAGTCTGAAATGGAACCTCCAATTTTTCTTGAGATATGACTTTGCATAAGTAGGAGACTGAGACAGTTACATAATTCTATCTTTCCATTCTGAGAAATTTGAACTATTAAGCAAAGGAATATGAGATGCAGATTGAGACATAAGGGTAGGAAGTAAAGCTACAAAATAAAACATTACATGCTTATAATTAATATGCATGCTAATAATCACGCTTAAACTTTATCCAAATTACTAACTCATATTAGTAATTTTAGTGGTAAATCACTTTATAAAACATTATAATGATTTACCTAACGATGAAACTAACGACATAAAGCATCATAGAAAAGTAGAATTCAAGACCTATGGGCAAGAAGAATTCAACTTAGCCACAATATTTCAAACCATTCTTTCAACCCGCCGATCACTATGATATAATAGCTTCCCTTTGGGGTAAAGTCATTATTTAATATGGTGCAAGTGTTCAATGTTATGGATAAACATAAATTTCTTTATTGATGAATTTCCTTATATTTTAAAATAAAGGGATGCTTTGGCTCCTCACCATAAAATTAAATTAAATATAATTTTATCAAACGTAAGTTTATATACATAAGATGCTTTGGCTCGTCATTATGCATAGAATATTCCAAATCATTACATGAACAAATAAATTTTAACCATATAAATCTAGTAAATAAACGGTTAATTATGGCCAAAAATTAGACTCAGATAAACCTTATGGCCAAAATATCATCAAACAGTGTCTAGCAATATTATTTCGTCATTTAAATAATGACTAACAGTAGGATATGAAACACATCAACTTTAAACAAATGAATTGTTAACTTTTCAAAGCCTACACGTAAAACACATAAATTGCTATCTGCCTTTAAGTAGTACCAATTCTATTCCAATATACAAAATGCATAGGATTTACTCCATACAAGCATTCTTTGACTTTTCAAAATCCAACAATATTCAAGGCATTCAATGTTTCTGTCTACTAAGAATTTTTGCAATATAATAATACAAATTATTATATTTCATTCTTTTATCCACTTATGCATTTGAAATCAAAGTAAAGAGACCATGAAAAATAAAACTTGATATTGTATCCACAGGTGTACCGAAAACAATAACAAAGAACAAAGCATGCGTAAACTACAGTACAATAAACTGTAGAATATAGTTTTTGCTTATAATTTCGGTAGCCTGAATTACACAAATTCCTGAATGGAATTTTATTTCATAAACTTTTCTTCACGCAGATTTAATCATATGAATAAAATAAATTATAAGAACCAAATTTCATGACCAGCTCTGATACCAATTACTAGACCAAATGGTCTTAAACGGATCGAATAGAAAACTAATCTTGACTCACGAGTTCCATAACAATGATTCTTAATAAAGATATGCAGCGAAAATTCCCACGAGAAGAATACTAAGAATATCGAATATAATCACGAACTTGATTTCCAGTAGATATATTACAAATAAGTTTTTCCAAAAAGTGAGAGATATTGTTAGCCTGAATAAAAGATGGGGTCTCTCAGGTAATTTATATCCCCCTCACCGGTAATCAACTGCCTTCACGTTAAAATCAACTGACTCACGTTAAAATAATCATTAACCGTTCCCTCCCCTCCCATCAAGGTAACTACCAAGAAACTGACTATTTGTTAAACATGTTTCTTTATACCTAACACACCACTTTCACAAGAAAACTACTCACTAACCTAACCAATATATGTTAGGTATTTTAATTAAGATATCCTTATTTCAAAATTCAAGTCTCCTACTTGCTAATTAAGGTCCATATGTGGGTCCCACTAAATAGGTTCCAACATCCGATCCTTCGACTTACACCCCCCGCAACTCTCCACCGGCTAGAAAATGGACGACAGAACTCTTCCCAAGCTTGGGACAAGCATCCACATAACAGCCCTCGATGGAGTCATAAACATGAACCCAGTGTTCATGTAGCAATCTTCATCGGCCTAAGAGCAATCGTCCAACTTTTCGGCACAACACTCTTCAGGATGTTTCGACTCACTCAGTCAAGCATCAATAACCCTAATTCGCACCTGGTAGGAGAGATTGAGAGAATAAAACTCGAAGAAATCTTGCCGATTCGCAAAAATCGTGAAAAATACTTCAACATTCTTCAGAAAATCTTAAATCCAATCAAGACACGAAATCAAAAACAAATTCCACCATGTTAAAGCCTATGAAAAATTGGTCAGCAATGTGCCTTCAATGGCAGTAGTATGATGACATCATTAAGTCATCTTCTTTGACGGAGAGGGAGAGGGAGAGGGAGAGAGAGAGAGAGAGAGAGAGAGAGAGAGATTTGCTCGAAGAGAGAAGAGAAGAATAAATGGGCAGTTTTGTCATTATAAAATTTTTGTGATATTATTTTGGACCTAATAACTTAAATCTTTTAAGTGATTGGACTTTTGGCCTTAAAAAATTGTGCTTGGATTTACTGAATTA
This sequence comes from Ilex aquifolium, assembly GCA_951799425.1. Taxonomy (NCBI): domain Eukaryota; kingdom Viridiplantae; phylum Streptophyta; class Magnoliopsida; order Aquifoliales; family Aquifoliaceae; genus Ilex; species Ilex aquifolium. The sequence goes on along the minus strand of OX637391.1, from coordinate 43,476,108 downwards.
AAAGGTATTGATTATGTACTTTTTAATAATTTTTATTTTTTTAATAATTAATTAGTGCACACGTGTGTTATACTGGATCATTTGATTGTTTGACATTACAACTGATAAGGAAAATTGATCGAAACTCCACTGAAAAAGTACAAGATCCACAACAAACTTCAATGCACTTATTGACTCAAAAATATTCTAAATGCATACTAAGCAAAAAGTAAGAATGCATTCTTAAATACCATGGGGAAAACAGCATAGGACACTTCATATTGAAGGAGATTATACGCAGTCTGCAAGGACAGCAAAATAAAATATGGAAAAAAAAAAAAAAAAAGTAGAGCATTGCACATTAAAATAAGATAACAGTACATTGCCGTGCGCCATCCCAAGAAGCAATATTTCAGGAAACTGGTTAAGAGGATACTCGAGCAACTTGCATGGCCTCTCTCAGCTAGCTAGCACAACACCTCCAATAGGTCAAGACATATATAATCATGCATGATTTGCATGTCCTAATTGAAACTTGTGACCATTCACAGCATCAATATATGCCCGCTGGAATAAACTGGCTATCGATATATTTATATTGGTAAATATCTAGAACAATTCGCAATCGCTCTTTCTCTCTCTATGTGTGTGTGTGATGTTAATTCTTCAAAGTAATACCAGGACCATATATGTTAACCACACACAAGTGGATCATTTTGAGTATAAAATACTGTACATTAAAATTGTGGACCATTTTGCCAACATTAGCATCTTTAGCAAACATTGATGATCATTCAGCCAAAATCACGCTCTATAAGAAAATTCCAAACAATAGAGTATTTGGTGCAAATACATAGTTCCTTATTTCATCCTTACTATCGAATTCAACTTCCCTAATAGTAGATATTAGGTTTTTTGTATATACTCTCTCAAAGAAATATTACAGCAATTAAAAAAATATAAATCAATGGTAAAATAAACTACCTCAAGAATTTGTTTTCCCTACTATTCTCCTCGAGAACATCTTATGAAACAATTTTTGTTACAAAGCCTGGTATTCCTATTACTACCAACTTGCAAGGGTTTCATTATCTTCATAAAGAATCATGGAGACACTATTTCGTTTTGGTTTTAAGTTGCTAAATTCTTTAATTGCCTATTTTATACTTAGTGGCACAATGTGATTGGTGTTTGAATTGGAACTTCAGTCTTCACCCATTGTTTCTACAAATTTGTTGTCTTTCAGCATATAGCAATTTGAGTATGAGTTCTTCAATGTTTGTGTGTTAATTCTTCAAACCATTATGCCATTAACAAGAACTAAATACTAAAAGTATCATATTAGTTGCCTCCCAGAATGTGCATAAGTAAACATTTTAGGTGGTACTGAAACAACATACTTCAGGAATGATAGCTGGCCTTCTTCCAAACAGAAACACAAATGGCATAGATTGGGAATGGATCATGCAATCTCAGTTACAATGATTCAGTATTAAAGACAATGAGTTTCAATATAGTTAATGTTAATCGCTGGAAGATCAGATAAAATGTCTGGCAGATGTAGATAAAATGTTGGTAGATGTAATTTGAGACATATAAAGACATAGCTAGCATGCATATCTATAAACACGCATGAAAACGAAAAATGCAGCCTCGACAGGTACATAGAATCCCTCATGGTCCAGATTCTCAATTACATTTATCTAGTCGATCCCAGTAGCCTGTACTTGAGCATAGATCACCAACCTTGGAAAAAGCACTTCACCAAGTTGTAATTGCCATAATCAAGAATAATGTAGAAAAATAAAAAGATGGTACAGAGAACTCACAAACTGCTTAATTGAATCTATGAGGACCTCAATATTCTAGGAGCTAAACAAGGGTAGATTAGACACATTGCTGCTACCAAGAGCATAACATAATGTCAAGAATGTATTGTGATTGTCCTCAAGACCTGAAGACCTGCATGGGTGTGGGCAATTGTGCTAAGGGGTCCGAGCAACAGTGACTTTAGTCAAGGGTAAGAACAGGGATAACATCTCTTTGCACTATGAGACATTCATCATGGATCCATAATAATTCCTGCATTATGTCAGTCATGCTCATTTCCCTCTCCATATTGGCTAGAAGAGCATCAAAATCATCTTCACTGCCCTCAGTGAGCATATCCAAATTCCTACAGCAACGAAGGCCAACACAGGTGAAATCTAATTAGATCACCACCATATAATGAAATTACACGCAAGATAATGACAGAAGAAACATAAGAACTTTATGAATTTGTTCAGCAGAATCCATAGACAACTGGTTAGTGCATTTCTCCCCAATCTAAGCCATGCAGAACTTATTTCCTGCAAACCAGCCAAAATGTAAATGCCATACGGAAGCAAGCTAAAAATGCAAGTTATACATATTGATGATGCACAAAATTGTCTTTGGCAAGATCAACAGTCAAGTATGAACAATGATGCAATTAATGAATAATAAACGGACAATCAATGGCAATCAATGAATAAAAACAGTAAACAGAGAATCAACACAGAGGATTTGTAGTGGTTCGGTCTGATTGACCTACGTTCACTCTCGGGAACGGCAGCGGTGGCCTGGTGTTCTTTATTGATGAACAAGGGTACTCCGGAGAGTTACAATGTATGGGGAGAGAGAGAGAGCAATGTGTAGATTATTGGATGTGTGGTGTGTGTAGATTCTGAGATGCCTCTCCAAGTGGAGAGAGCTTACATTATATAGGTTTACTAAGGTGGTGAGTGAGGCCTTTGTACCTTTTTTTTTTTTTGTTGACAGACTATGTCTTCCTTTTGTAAAAAGCTCATGGGTCTTAATGAAGCACAACTTTTTGAGAAAGTACTTTGAAATTTTATTTCGCAATTCCAAGTAAATACTTAAGAAAGTAGAAAATAGCAAGACGACTAAAATGTAAACAATACAAGTGATGGCCCCCGACTCATGACTCACTGCCCCCAGCTACTGGTAGTATTTCTTTAAGTGCTCCGCATTCCATGGATGGACTAGGATCTTTCCTTCGGTGTTTTGGATTCTGTAAGTTCCTAGCCTTACTACCTCTATGACGGTATAGGGACCTTCCCAGTTTGGTCCCAGTTTTCCTTCTCGGGAGTCTTTGGTAGACAGGATGACCTTTTTCAAGACCAGGTCCCCGGGTAAGAAAGACCGAGGCTTCACCCTCGAGTTGTAGTACTTGGTCATGCGACGTTTGTACTCTGCATTCCGGAGTATGGCTATCTCCCTCTCCTCCTCTACCAAGTCAAGGTTGATGGGGAGGGCTTCTTCATTACTGGTAGGGTCATGGTGTTGGACCCTAAGGGAGTGTACCCCGATTTCAACGGGTATCACTGCCTCTGTTCCATATGTTAGAAAGAAAGGAGTTTCACCCGTTGGACTCCTTGGTGTGGTCCGATACGCCCATAGTACTCTTGGGAATTCGTCTACCCATCTCCCCTTGGCAGTTTCCAATCTTGCTTCAGGTTGCGAAGTATGGTTCTGACAGTGACCTCTGCTTGGCCATTTGTCTGGGGATGGGCGGGACTAGAGTGGGGTTGCTTGATCTGGAGGTCTGCACAGAAACCGTTGAGGAGTTTGTTGTCAAACTGCTTAGCGTTGTCGCTCACAATGGCATGTGGTATTCCAAACCTGCAGACTACAGTCCTCCATATGAAATCCTTTATCTTTTGATCTGTGATTTTGGCCAAGGTTTCTGCTTCTGCCCACTTGGTAAAGTAGTCAATGACTATGACTACAAACTTGCACTGGCCTCGACTCACAGGTAGGGGACCTAGGATGTCAATCCCCCACATGGAGAAGGGTCATGGGCTCTGGATGGTGGTGAGCTCTTCGGGTGGTTGTCTGGGTACCGTTGCAAAACGCTGGCACTTATCACATCTCTTGACAAAGTCTTTGGTATCTTTGATCATAGTAGGTCAATAGTATCCCTGCTTAACTGCTTTTTGGGCCAGTGCACGCCCCCTTGAATGGTTTCCACATACCCCTTCATGGATCTCCCTCATGGCGTAGTTGGCCTCTTCGGGGGTGAGGCAGCGGAGTAGGGGGAGAGAGTGACTCTTCTTGTAAAGGGTGTTCTGTAGGATGACATACCTGGATGCTCTCATTCTTACTTTTCTGGCCTCTACTGGGTCGCTTGGACTGGTGCCCTCCTGTAGGTAAGCTCGGATAGGAGTCATCCAGTTGGATTCTGAGGATGCACAGTAGACCTCCTCTTCTGGTTTGGTGGTGCTGGGCTTGAACTGGTGACCTGTTAGTGCTGGACCCATGAGTATATTGGCAGAGGCAAACTTTGCAAGGGCGTCTGCCATAACATTCTCTTCTCAGGGCACATGGTGGATGTCGAAACAGGCAAACCTTGTGAGCAGGGGTCGGACCACCGAGAGGTACTCCTGCATCCTTTCTTCCTTGGCTTCGAAATCTCCCCTTACCTAGTTGACTATGAGCTGAGAGTCACTATAGGCCATGAGATTGAGTGCTTCCATCTCTAAGGTTAACCTTAGGCCTGATATGAGAGCCTCATACTCTACTTGGTTATTTGATGTGGCGAAGTGTAAGGAGACAGCATACTTCAAGGGTGTGCCATGTGGGCTGATCAGTACTAGTTCAGCTCCACCCCCTTCGCTAGTGGAAGACCCATCTACGTAAAGCTTCCAGGATGGTGTAGGGGGTGATGGAGGAGAATGTGATGAGGGCTGAGAGGATGGAGCCTTGGGGAGGCTGGGCGGCACCCAGGGCCTAGTGAGTGGCGCCTCTAGTAAGGTGGGCGGCGCCCAAGGTTTCCCAGTCAACGTAGCTGACCCTTGGGCAACATCTGGACTGGACTCCTGGTGGGTGGAGTCAATGTGTACTGAGTAGGTGGGCTCATGGGCGCCTGATACCTCTCCTCGGGACTCCTGTAAGGGCGTGGACTCTGCCACGAAATCTGCAAGGGCTTGGGCATTGATGGCAGCCCTAGGCTAGTATTGTATGTCGAATTCACTCAACTCCACCGCCCATTTGAGCAACCTACCAGAGACGTCAGGCTTCCCCAAACTTCTTTTAAGTGGTTGATCCGTAATTACCACGATGGTGTGGCCCTGAAAGTAGGGGCGCAAGCGTCTGGCTGCAGTGACGAGGGCAAGGGCTAATTTTTCTAGCTCCGAGTACCTTATCTCTGTCCCTCGGTAGGCTCTACTCACATAGTAGACGGGCTTCTGGGTGCCCTCATCTTCTCTGATGAGGACGGAGCTTACGGCAGACGGTGAAGAGGAGAGGTATAGGTACATTTTTTCTCCTGATAATGCATGAGAGAGCAGAGGTGGTGCGGCGAGGTAGGCTTTAAGTTTCTGAAAGGCTTCCTCAGCCTCTGGTCCCCACTGGAATGACCTACGTAGGATTTTAAAGAAAGGTAGGCATTTATCGCTGACTTAGAGACAAACCTGTTGAGGGCTGCTACCCTTCCGTTGAGGCGCTGGACCTCCTTTGTCGAGGCTGGGGACTTAATCTCCATGATGGCCCTGATCTTGTCGGGGTTGGCTTCTATGCCCCTCTTGTGGACCATGAAGCCTAGAAATTTCCCTGAGCCGACGCCGAAGGCACACTTTTCAGGGTTCAACTTCATCTTGTAGGCTCTCAACACGTCAAAGGTCTCCTATAGGTGTAATACATGATCATCCGCAACTACACTCTTCACCAACATGTCATCTACATAGACCTCCATTGTCTTCCCAATCTGAGCCTCGAACATCTTGTTAACGAGGCGCTGGTAAGTGGCCCCGGCTTTCTTGAGTCCGAAAGGCATCACCCTGTAACAGTAAGTGCCTTTTGGAGTAATGAAAGAGGTTTTCTCCTGATCTGGGGGGAACATGCTGATCTGATTGTAACCGGAGTAGGCATCCAGGAAACTCAAGAGTTCATGACCAGCAGTGGCATCAATAAGAAGGTCGATGCGTGGGAGTGGATAGCTGTCTTTTGGACAGGCTTTGTTGAGTTCCGTGAAGTCTACTCAGAAGCGCCACTTCCCATTGGCTTTGGTTACCATTACCACATTGGATAACCAGTCTGGGTAGGCTACCTCCCTCACTGATCCATTAGTCAATAACTTGTCTACCTCTACTTCCATGGCTTGCCCCCTTTCAGTGCTTACATTCCTCAGCCTCTGTCGAATAGGCTTATATCTGGGGTCGACATTAAGTCGATGGGAGGCCACCTCTGGGTTGATACCTTCCAGGTCTTTGTGAGACCAAACGAAGACGTCTGAGTTCTGTCTGAGGAAGTCTACCAAGGCAGAAACCTGTTCTTGTGAAAGTGAGGAGCCTATGTAGACCTTCATTTCTGGAAGATTATCATTGATCACAACGGGTCGGAGCTCTTCTGCTGGTTCACCCCTTTCTATGCCACTGTCATCCCTGGGGTCATACACTTCGACTTGGAGAGTCTCCTATGATCTTGTAGCCCTCATCGAGGCCACATAGCACTCTCTGGCTGAGACCTGATCTCCTCTTATCTCCCCAATTCCACTAGAGGTTGGGAAACGGAGGAGAAGGTGGTAGGTAGATGGCACTGCCCTTAGAGCGTTGAGGGCAGGGCGTCCAAGAATTATATTATACGCAGAAGGGCAATCAAGTACAAGAAAATTTACCATGATAGTAGAACTCCTTGGAGCAGTCCCTGCTGTGACAGGCAGGGTGATAGACCCCAAGGGTTGGACTCTTTCTCCTGAGAAGCCAACCAGGGGAGTTCTGACAGGTTGTAGTCTCTCTCTGCCATGGTGAAGGCTGTCGTAGGCTGTGGCAAACAGGATGTCGGCAGAGCTGCCACTATCAACAAGTACTCTCCTCACCTGGTAGTTGGCCACCATCAAGGTTAGGACTAGAGGGTCATCATGTGGAGCTTGGACCCCCTCAAGGTCTCTGTCTGAGAAAGTGATGACCTCCTCTTCCCCATGTTGGGGTGTCTTCATTGGGCGAGAGTCATGTGACTCTGCCTGCCTGGCTTTCCTGGCGTGCACCTTTCTAGCGGAGTTGGAGTCACCTCATCCTCCTAACCCTCCTGTGATGGTTTGAATCTCACCAAGGGGTTGCTAGTGTTCACGCTCTTCATGCGGTGGAACTGGTCCTCGACCAGCCACGTACTACCTCAGATGGCCCCGTTGAATAAGCTCTTTAATCTGCTTCTTCAACTGGAAGCAGTCATCTGTTTCATGGTCGTGGTCGTGATGAAAGCGACAGTACTTACTGGTATTTCGGCGCTTAGGGTCGGATTTCATCTTCCCGGGCCAACGGATGGTAGGGTCATCCTGTATTTGGAGCAAGATGTGCTCCACTGAGGCGTTGAGTGGTGTAAAAGGCTGTCGGTCTCTCGGGGGTAGTGGACCGAGACGGTCCTTCACGGACACCCTGTCAGATTTCTTTCTCTTGTTCTCGGTTTCCCTCCTGTCTTCATGACTTTCTTTCCTCTTCTCACCTCCTCGAGAGGGCTCTCCACGGCGGGCCTTGGTGATGTCATCTGTGTTCATGTACTTCTGAGCCCTAGATAGCAGCTCGGGCATACTGGAGGGCGGCTTCTTGAGTACAGAGAACATAAAACTAGAGGAGCGGAGCCTAGCGATAAAAGCGGCTAAGGCCACCTTATCATCCGGCTCCTCAACCTGGAGGACCTCCTTGTTGAAGTGGGCAAGGTAGCCCCTAAGGCTCTCGTCCCTGTCCTGCTTGATGGTAAGCAGGTGGGTTACTGGTTTCTGGTGGCGGCGTCCCCCAATGAAGTGGGAGACGAAGGACCTACTCAGCTCCGCAAAAGAGTGGATGGTGGAAGGCTTGATTTTGGAGAACCACTGGCAGGCAAACCCCTTCAAGGTGGTAGGGAAGGCTCTGCACATAACCTCCTCAGGCACATTGTGGAGTTGCATGAGGGATTTGTACGTGTCCAGGTGGTCAAGGGGGTCTTTGGTGCCATCGAAGATCTCGATATTGGGCATCTTGAACTTCGAAGGCAGAGGATAATTGACAATATCAGCAGTAAAAGACGTATCAGTACGTCTTACCAGGTAGTCTACGGTTTCAGGCGCCTGTGCCTTGATGGCTTGATGGCGTTGAGGGCATCACCAAGCTGGTTCTGTACCTCTCTAATCTTCTCATCCCACTGGTTAGGGACATCTTCAGTCTGATGATGGTACCGGCTTTGATGGTCACCGTACTGACTTTCACCGTCTTCATCCTCCTGCGCAGGTACGTGTGAGAGAGGGGGAACACGTGAGCTGCCTGCGCGTTGAGGAGGGACTACTGGGCGAGGGGCGCCCTGTGGCCTTGAGGCGTTCTGGCGGAGGACCCCATGGCGATGGGCTGCCTGGTGCCCAGAAGGAAGGGGTTGCTGCTCCTCCCCTGTTGGAGGGAGTGGTGCTCCTCCTGCAGGGTGAGGGGCGATGCCCCCTTGAGTGAGCATAAGTTGGATGATTTGTTGGTTCTGTTCCACCAGCAGCTGCATGGTCTGCAAGAGTTGTTGCTGTCCGACGACGGGGGTCGCCGTGGCAGAAGGTCCCGAAGGTGCGAGGGGAGGCGGAACCTCCTCCCGGTGAGCCGGGTTGTTGTCCCCGGGTTGTTGAGACCTTGATCTCGTGGTGATTGCCATGGATTCAATGAGCAAAGAAGTAGAGCAATAGAAATTTTGTCGTTCCCACAGACGGCGCCAAACTAATGATGCACAAAATTGTCTTTGGCAAGATCAACAGTCAAGTATGAATAATGATGTAATTAATGGGTAATTAACAAGTAAACAATGACAATCAATGGAAAACAGTAAATATAGAGTCAACACAAAGATTTATAGTGGTTCAGTCTCGGATGACCTACGTCCACTCTCTGAAATGGCAGCGATGGCCGGTGTTCTTTATTGATGAATAACAATCACCGGAGTGTTACAGAGCTTTGAGAGAGAGAGAGAGAGAGAGAGCAAGTGTGTAGTGAGGCCTGTCTCTGGGTGTTTGAGATGTATCAAGGTGTTGTAAGTGTGTCTTTACCCTTGAGAGGGCTTACATTATATAGCTATGGTGAGGCGGTGCCGTGACGAAGAGGTCTTCCACTATTTTGGTAAGTACAATCATGGTAAGAGTGGACCTCTTTGGCAAGCATAATTAAGGTAGGAGTTGATCTCGTATCCCGTCATTCTCTCCCTCGTGCCCCTATCTAGTCGGAGGAGAGTCCTGATTGGATTGGACTTTAGGCTGGACCTTGAGTTGGAGTAGGAGTACCGGAATCAAGAGGAGTGGAGAGAAGTAGGCACCCAAGTGATGACTCCAAGTGATGAGTGGGCGGCGCCCATATGATGAGGTCCAAGTGATGACCTCTTGTTGGCGCCCCTTGGTCTCCCTTGGCCATTTGGCTTCCGTCTGAATTCCTTTTGGATGGGTTGACCCGGCTTGGTGGGCTTTGGCGACTTGGGCTATTTTCGGGGCCCATTAGTATTTGGGCCCTTTCCCGACTTATTTTTATCGGGCTTGACATTGTTAATTTCGGGCTCATCACATATATAGTATTTAGCAGGGCATAATTCTAAGGAAGCATGCGTATGACAAAGGAAGACCAATTCTAATTTTCTGTGATACCGACAAGTATAATGCATTAGAGAAATTCTCCAGGAAATCTTGACTGATAGCTACACTTTTTAGCGATTCACAAAACACCTTACTGAAGTTTGGTTTATCCAATAGTCTTTAACAATAGAAGGGAAAAAGGGCAAAATTACAATTCCAACAGCCAATGTATTTTTCAAAATAATAAACTACTGCCGAAATAACAGTCAACCCTTCTAATTTAGATGCCTCAAAACAAGACAAATGTACAGTTACATGGCCTATCAAAAAAGATAAGAAAACTTTACATAAAAAATCATTTCTTAGCAACATTTATCTGGAATTTCATACAGGATAAATTTCTCTAAGTTTGCTCTCACCTTTAATTATCACTCAATTAACGGACCTTTACAATATGTCCAACAAATGGAGATCAAATAAGAAACACAGTTGTAGTTGATTTACGGGGTACCACAATAGGAATACATATTCCCTAATAATTGCATTCTTTAGCCATAATCTCTGCTAAACTTCTTGATATGTAACACCCATTTTGATTTTTCCCCCAAAAAATTTTGATTTACACAACAAAAAATGCAACTCAACTTTCAGGTGCATCTCACGTTGCTCATTCTAAGTCAATTCTACGGCTCACACTATCAATCAAAAACCAGTCACATCCATAACACATTGGAAGTTACATACTTAAACCATTCTAGGAAACAACATTGACGAAAATTGGATAAAATTCTAACTAAAACCGTGCCTCAACAGTAAGGATTGGAAACCTCATAAGAGTATTATTTAAAACCACATAGTCATATAGGAAATAAGACAATGGAATGAGTTTATTTGAGCTTTATTGTTCTAATTTTGTTGGTGGGATTGTGATATGGAGTCAGTAATGGATTTAAGTTAAAATAGTTTTGTTCAAATTCATTTTTATTTCTGTTCATCAATATTACTAACGGAAATTAATAATTTCATCTCAAAAATTTTTATTATTTTTACAATTGTCATTCTCCAAATTTAGTACCAAAAAAATTAAAAATTTAATAAAATTTGATTTAGTACCCGAAAAATTGATATAATTTAGTACTCCAAAAAATTGATTAAATGAATTTCAATATCAATTTGATAACAATAAAAAAATAATTTGATATTAATTCGACAAAGTTGAATATAAATTGGACAAAATTAAATGTCAATTTTTGATAAAATTATATATTAATTTACAATCTAAGGTTCATTTCGTGTTTAATATTATTTGATATTTATAGTCAATGTGCTATTTTTTATTTACATTAAGTGTTGTTTACAAATTAAAAAGCAAGTGATAAAATACATGCCATGGAATATCATCTTAGGATAATGATGTCACACCCTGATTTCAAAAATTTGGTTGTTAAAACTCGGAGAATTAATAATCACTCTCTCATTAAAGCCTCAGCTGAGTTTGAGAATGTAGCCAGAGAGTGGAACATGGATACGTTTGGTAACATCTTTAGAAGAAAAAGGAGGATCTTAGCAAGGCTAGAGGGCATTCAAAAAGCCCAGGACTCACACTATTCTCATAACTTGACTAGACTAGAGGAAAAGCTCCAACATGAGTATAATCGGATCTTGGAACAAGAAGAAGTCCTATGGTATCAGAAATCTAGGTCAAAATGGATTACATGCGGGATAGGAATAAAAAAAAAATTCACATGTCTACTATTTCAAGAAGGAAGAAATGTAGACCTCAAACCCTCAAAGATCTGGATGGTAACTGGTTAACTAATTCAGAGGACATAGCAAAGGCCTTCCAAGACCTTTACTATGATCTGTTTGGATCAGCTAACCCCTCCCCCCATCTTCACAGAGCCTTTAGATTTCAAAAAAAACTGAGTGATGAGGTCAAAAGAATTTTGGAGTGCCTTGTTGATAATAATGAAATAAAATATGTTATTTTTAGCATGAAATCAATGAAAGCCCTAGGTCCTGATGGAGTTCAGGCTATATTTTTTCAGAAATACTGGGACATTGTTGGGAATTCAGTTTTTAACCTTGTTAAAGAGATGTTAGAAAGTAGAAAATGTCCAAGTGACCTGAACAAGACATGGGTCACCCTTATCCCTAAAGTGGAGAATCCCACACAGATCACACAATTTAGACCAATTAGCCTTCGTAATGTACCTTATAAAACTCTCACTAAATTGCTGGTCACCAGATTAAGACCTTACCTGGACAGTCTGATTAGCCCTAATCAATGTAGCTTCATTCCAAGTAGGCTAACAGTGGACAATGTCATCATTACTCAAGAAATTATCCACTCCTTAAAGAGGAAGAAAGGGAATATGGGGGGTATGGTAATTAAACTTGACTTGGAAAAAGTCTATGACAGAGTTAATTGGAATTTTTTGTACAACACCCTACTTGATTTTAATTTTTCGCAGTCTTGGATTGATGTTATTATGAGTTGTGTTACAGGGTCAACCCTTTCTATATTATGGAATGGTTCCCCCCTTGATCCAATAAAAGCGAGAAGAGGTTTGAGGCAAGGGGACCCTCTGTCTCCTTATCTTTTTGTGTTGTCCATGGAAAGACTGGGTCAACTTATTCTTGAGAAAGTGCAGGAAGGCAAATGCAGAGGGCTTAAAGCCTTAAGAAAGGCCCTCTTATCACTCACTTATTTTTTGCTGATGACATTATCTTGTTTTCTAGAGCCTCTGAATCTGACTGTCTCATGGTTAAAGAGGTGCTCAAAGAGTTTTGTTTGCTTTCTGGTCAAAAAATTAGTCTTAACAAATCTAAGATCTTTTTCTCTCCGAACATAAGTAAAGAAATGCTGGTTCCCTTAGTAGAAAATGTGGTGTCACCCTTACTGATGACCTAGGGAAATACCTGGGTATCCCCATTCTTCATAAAAGACCTTCAAAGGAACATTTCAAATTTATTATCGAGAAAATTCAAAATAGGCTTAGCGGGTGGAAAGCCAAGTCCCTCTCCTTGGTAGGTAGGTCCACCCTTGTTAAGGCAGTTACTTCTACTCTCTCGAATCATGTTATGCAAACAAACTGGCTTCCTCAAGCTACCTGTGAACAGATTGACAGACTTAATAGAAATTTCTTATGGGGAGACACCTCTAACAAGAGGAAGGTTCATCTTGTAAATTGGAATAAGGTTTGCTCCCCTAGGGAGGAAGGAGGCATGGGTTTAAGGAAGAGCAGGGATAACAACCTTGTTCTTCTATCTAAACTGGGGTGGAAAGTTAAAGCAACGAGAAAGCTCTTTGGGCCGAAGTGGTCAATAATAAATATGTAGACCAGAATGATCTTAACTGGAAACAAAAATCTAACTGTTCACCAACTTGGAGGGCCATTTGTAAGACTAAGAACCTAGTGGACATAGGGTCAAAATGACCAATAGGTGATGGTAATAGTATTAATTTCTGGACCGACTGGTGGTGGGGAGAGGGCCCCTTAATGCAGCAGGTTATCCATCCTGAGTCGTTGAACCTCAACAAGAAGGTTGCTGACTACATTGATGATAGAGGTAACTGGAATCTTCAAGCGACAGGTACTTTCCTTCCTCACTCCATTCTTCTTGATATTTTACGCTATCATTGCCCTTTATCTGATGAGTTTCAGGATACGATATGTTGGGTTCTTTCTTGCAGTGGTAAGTTCTCTACTAAGGCTGCATTTAATATTATTTCCAGGTCCAACCCAAGTATTTTTCCTTCTTTAAACTAGGACTGAATCTGGAAACTGAATCTCCTACAAAAACTTAAAAAATTTCTGTGGAATGTTCAACATGATAGACTTCTCACTAATAACCTTAGAGCCTCAAGGAATATGATTGGTGATGCATCTTGCACTAGATGCCATCACCCTGAAGAAACATCCTTGCATCTGATTTTTGACTGTCCTAAAGCTCAAAGAGTGTGGAAGTTTTTTAACTTGTCTAATGGTGAGGATTCTAGTAACACATGGGGGCTACATACTTGGATAAATTTGAACTTTGTAACGAGGAAGTGTACGGATTGGAAAGGTATTAGTTGGCCAATAATGTGTGCGTGCGTGTCATGGTGTATATGGAAAGATAGGAACAAGGAAAGCATTTCAAAAATATGCACTTTACCTAGAGTGGTTGCTAGGGAAGCGTGGCTCCTCGCCTTGGATTCTGTTAATGAATTCCAGAATGTTCAAGAGGAGTCTACTTTTACCCCCCCTCCCCCCTGTCTTATTGCTTGGTCTTTCCCTCATACAGGTTGGAATAAGCTCAACACAGATGGATGCTCAAAAGGCAAACCAGGCCCTACAGGAATAGGAGGGATCATAAGAAATGATCAAGTAAAATGGATTGCGGGCTTCTATGGGAGAATTGATGATTCCGCGAGTTTACATGCGGAGTTATGGGCTATCCAGAAGGGGCTGGAGATGGTACAGAAAAGGAACATTACTCGGATTATAGTGGAAACAGATTCTCTTGAAGCAGCAAAGTTACTGTCCAAGGATCCTAAGGCCACCCACCCAAATCGTGCTGTCATTTCTCACTGCAGAAGGATTATGGAAATGAAACAGATTCCAATAATCCACACCCTTAGAGAGGGCAATCAGTGTTCAGATTTTTTGGCCAATCTCGACGTCCAGCAATTGGATGTGTTTGTTGAGCTTGATGCTCCCCCTTCCTAGCTGGCTAATCTTTTGTTAGCAGACTTGACTAGTGTTGTTTTTGCTAGAAACTCTATCTAGCTTTCTTTGTTTTATTTTCTTTGTTTATACTTTCCAATGTACCAAAAAAAAAAAAAGCAATGATCACTCGGCCATTTCTTCTCTTAAGGAATATCTTCACCATCGTTTTGCCTTTAAAAGATCTCGGTCATCCCAAATATTTTTTGGGCTTGGAGGTGGCTCGCTCAAAAAGTGGCATTTACCTTTCTCAGAGAAAATATGCGCTTGAAATATTGGAAGACACTGGTTTTCTTGGTTCTCGACCTGTCACATTTCCCATGGACTAAAATCTTCAGCTCACTTCTATCGATGGCGATCCATTACCTGACCTATTTTTATCGGTGCTTAATTGGACGTCTCATTTATCTTGCCATAACTCGTCCAGACGTTGTTTTCTCTGTTCAAGTCCTCAGTCAGTTTATGGCCCAACCAAGACAACCACATTTAGATGCTACTCATCGATTACTTCGTTATATTAAACAATCTCCTGGTCAAGGCATCCTCCTATCCTCATCTAGTACCCTCCAATTACATGCCTTCTGCGACTTAGATTGACTGCCATGTCATTCGTGAAAAGCTTCAAGCTGGTCTCATTCATCCGTCCTACATCCATACGAAGAACCAACTTGCTGATGTCTTCACTAAAGCATTGGGAGCAACTCCATTCCACACACTGATCCGCAAGTTGGGTGTTCATGATCTTCACACCCCACTAATTTAGCCAACGTGTTGTATCTTCCCTTTATTTTCTCCTCCTTGATTCTTTCCAGAATTCTCTGCTTTATTTTCTCCTTTACATTGAGTGTACTATGTATATATTTATTCATGACAATAGTAAGAAATACACAACTCAGATTTCAATCTTTCACGGACACATGCCTAGGAAAGAGGAGGAGATAAATTAGGGGTTGAATTCACAAAAGAGTACGTTCTATTGTGTCAAGTGCAACATTTTTGCTGAATTATTATGTTGATGTAGTACTTTAACGGTGGTTGTAGCGTGATTGATTAAAACTATGTTTCTTTAAATAATGATAAGATTATATAAGTTGGATATGCAGATTAATATTTCTTAAAAAATCATATTTTTAGAAGAAATTTTGTGAAAATAATTTAAAAATATTAGTGAGTTCATATTGATTGACAATTATCAAAATTGTGTTTTACATTGCTTTTGTTATGTTTTTGTCCTTTTATAAACTTTTATATAGGCCCGTGCACGCGTCACCTCTTCCCTATCTGGTTTTCTTCTCTCTTTCTGGGGCTTTGTCTGTTCTCTGGGATTGTGGACGGTGGTGGCCCTGGTGGGTTTGGTAGGTGATAGGTGGTGGCGATTGGCTGTTGAGTAGCCTGAATTTTTCAGCTTGAGTTTTGGCCTATGGAGGCCTAATGTTCTGCGCCGAAGGAGATACAGTGGAATGAAAGAGCTGAATAAAGAGGTGTACATATTGGTGGAAGGGAATGATCAAGTGCTGTGAGTTCATATTTTTTTTTTTTTTTTTTATTGGGGGCCGCGCGAACGCAGGCCCCCTCTAACACAAATTATGACGTAGGCTCTGCCTATTAGACAGACCTTAGGCGGAAGCCCCTCCAAGTGCTGTGAGTTCATATTGATGAAGCTTTTACTTGTCTTTTTATCAGTCACTGTTTATACCGTCTTGTGTGGAATATAGTCAATGTGATGGGACCCAGTACCCTTGTGATATTCATTAGACTGTGTGGGACACAGTTAATGTGAGGGTACCCAGTACCCAGTGCCCAGCGCCCAGCACCCAGTGCCCATGTGATATTCATTAGACTGTCTTCCGAAAAATGTTTCCCTGAGAAGCACACACCACGTGAATTTGTTGTCCAAAGCCAATGAAGTATTGCCCCTCAATATAATTTGAGATATGAAATTTTACTTTATATACATTAAAAATAAAACACATTCTTTTTGTTATTTTACTTCTTTTTTAAAAGTTTATATGCCTTATTTTTATTAAATAAAAAGAAAAAGTTTGGTACTGAAAATATACATTATGATACCATTTTAGTGTATCATTTTTGTAGTCAATGACTACAAATCAGTCATGTCCAAATCTATGGCTGTAGACCAAATTCGATACCGAAGTTGTTTTCCTTCGACACTGTAGCCATATATTTTAAAGGGTGATTTTAAAACGATATGAATTTGACACTAATAGAATAAAATCGACAATATTTTTATATAAATCTAACAATAAGATGGTGTTTGATAAAACTGAAAGTTAAAGTCTAAAAAGATAAATTCGTATATTGTTTGGTACCCACTGAAATTTAAATACTGAATTGAACCAAATTGTTTAATGACTATATAGAGCCGATGTCTGAAAATAAATTAATTTTTAGTTTTACCCTTCCACTCTTTACTTTGAAAATATTTATAAAATATTTTTTTTCTAATAGAATAATAATAAATTAAATAACACAATAAGTAAACAATAACTAATAACTAATCAAAAAATATTAAAAAATAGAATAAATTAGATTTCATTAACAACAAATTGAAAAAAATATTTGTCTATGTGCGTGTGATTGTATGTGTGCACAGAGTGTGTGTACAGTGCGTGTGTGTAACTGTGTGTATGTATGTGTGTGTGTGTGTAACTATGTGTGTACGTGTGTGTATGTAATTGTGTGTGTAGTGCATGTGTGTGTGCAGTGCATGCTTGTGTGTGTTGTAGAAGATAAGAGAAGAAGACAAGTAAGAAAACTTATCTATGTCGCTCCCTGAAGAAGAC
This sequence comes from Ilex aquifolium, assembly GCA_951799425.1. Classification (NCBI taxonomy): domain Eukaryota; kingdom Viridiplantae; phylum Streptophyta; class Magnoliopsida; order Aquifoliales; family Aquifoliaceae; genus Ilex; species Ilex aquifolium. Next base: position 43,459,069 of record OX637391.1, on the reverse strand, counting down.
GATCAAAATAGTAAGGAGGATAGATAGATTAGAAGTTTTGGAGAGAAGACTAATTAAAATTTTAATAGGATTGTGAAATATTTTGGGGTAGAATTGTCATATTATAAATATTATTAAAAATAGATTTGCTCAGCGCTTTCAGCTTTCAGAATAAAGTAAGGGGACTCTTACTTAATATTGTAGCCTATTTTTAAGGAGTACTTTAATATATTAAGATATTAAAATTTTAGTTATCAAATAAGGTTAATTAATAAATACCGAATACATTCATTTTAAATGCTGAATTTGGATTAACAAACACACATTTAACAAGGCCTATTAACATAAAGAACATGAATGGTTAGCCATCTATTATGGAAATCTATTTAATAAAGTAGATATATTGTTTGTCTTGAGTTTTTCGCGGTTCAAATCATCTTAATTCAATGGTCCTAATTGAACTTTCATTCCTTTTACAACTCTAAAACTTTCATTTCTCATATAACTCTCTCTCTCATACTATTATCTTTTTTTTCCCTGTGTTGCTTTTTTTTATTATTATTTACTCAATAAAATAGATGAAACTACATATTATGCAATTATTTATTCTATGAAACTAATTCAAAGTGTTTATATATTTGACGACATGTATTTTGCCACTTGCTTCTTAATTTGTAAGTAACACTTAATGTAAATAAAAAAATAACACATTGAATATAAATAGCAAATAATATTTAACACGAAATGAACCTTATATTACTTTACAAAAATTGACATTCAATTTTATCTAATTTATGTTCAACTTTGTCGAATTAATATCAAATTAATTTTTATTGTTATCAATTAATATTGAAATTCATTTAATCAATTTTTTGCAGTACTAAATTATATCAATTTTTGGGTACTAAATCAAATTTTATTTGATTTTATTAAATTTTTAATTTTTTTGATACTAAATTTGGAGAAAAGCAATTGTAAAAATAATAATTTTTTTTTGTAATGAAATTATCAATTTCCGTTAGCAACATTGACGGAAGGGAGACAGAAGGGGTCTTCGTGTAATGAATTCAAACCTTAGGGGCTCTTCGTATAATTTATAAAATGTCAGGAAGTATATGTGTACTATTGCCAAAACTTAAGGGATGTCCGTGATTTTTACCCTATTTTTAAATTAAACATTAATTTATTATTATTTTATCTTAAAAACTTGAATTATTTTATTTCTAATAAAAGCAGTTATTAGTCAGGAAGGTTTGTTGGTAACTAAAAAAAAAATGTGTGGGTGTGTTTTTGTTTATATTTATATGTGGAGGATTGAAAATTCGGCGATTAAATTAATAATTATATTGTATCATTTTGGGGTTGAAGGGTGATAGTGGTGATCAATTCACGAGTTTTATAAATGAACAAGATTTGGTTAATTTTATTTAGTGCTTTAAAAATTGTGAATTTAATTGTGTTATGATAGTATTTTTTATTTTATTTTTTTGCTTGATGTATTTATTACATGGGATAAGGTAGATTGGAAATATAGTTTTTGAGTTTACAATTATGTTGTGTTATTGGATTGAGTGGTAGTAGATGTGATAAATTCGTGAATTTTATAAATGGGCAAGATTTTATTTATTGCTTAAAGATTATAAATTTCGATGGGTAATGTTAGTATTTGGTTTTTTTTTAAAGAGGCATTTGTATATATAGTGTTGTTTTGGGGAGTTTTTATATATATTTTATTACAATTCCAATAATACGGAGAATATGGTCGACGATATATTTTAAACCATTTTAAAAGAAGAATTGATATAATATTTTTAGGCCTTTCTTTTTTAATTTGGGCAATTGTTTAAGATTTTTTTGTTTGTTGTATAGTGCTTTCAGGCACGAGCAATGACTAGTAATACAATAGAATAAAATAAGGACTTGACTACAGTATTGTCAAAAAAAAATTTGTATTATACCTCCAAAATTTACTACTTTAAAAGGTATTTTTACCATTTTTGTGGCTCATTTTACAACTAAAAAATTTATCACTTTTGTGGTTAATTTATCACTTTTGTGGGTATTTTTACCATTATTGTGGATGTATTTACCACTGTTGTGGATGTTTTTACTACATTTGTGGTAACTATTTTTACCATTTTTCTTAAGTACAAAAAAATTTATCACTTTTGTGGATGATTAACCACATTTGTGAGTGTTTTTACGATACTAGTTGGTGCCCACGTACGTTGTTCGTGGACTATTTTAAATTATAATTTTAGTTTTTATTTTTCATATTTTACCCACATTATCTCTATATTTTTAGTTTTATGTATGCATAAAATAAGTATGAAGTTAGAAAATAAAAGAGTCAAAATATAAAAAAAATATATCAGGTCGTTGATTTTGATTACTTATTGGTTATTTATAATATTTATATTTCAAATAATTTGCTTCTACCATGGTTGTGGGTAACACTTATTAGAATTCTCATCAAGAATATAGAGTTTCTCACCCCCAAATTACCTTTGGATTGGAAAAATTTACAATCTTACAATAAATGTTTGACAATTGAAGACTAAAAATTGTATTAAAACTCAATAGAAGTGAATAAAAATATAATTAACAAGTAGAATTTGCGTATCGTTGCAAGAATTAATCTCAAGCACCAAGACCATAACAAATCAAATTTATAAATTAAAATTGAGAAGTAAATAAATAAATAAAAATTGAATCTAAACAATGAAAAAGACACATCACATTCTCTTAAAGTCCTAGATTACACTCAAATTATATCATCAAAGCAATAGTTGATAGTAAGATAATATCAAATGAAGTTAAGCACTTATACAAAAAAAGAATCACATAAACAATCAATAATTATTGGACTTTGAGCTCATCATCTTCAATATCATTTACAAGTCCTACTTTCGTAAGATTCATGATAACTTGCAAAGAAAAAAAATAAAAGCAAAATACAGAAATGGAGGGAGCTATGGAAGTTATAGAGATGAACAAAAATATCAGTAGCTTCTATTATTTAAAGAGAGAAGATTTTTCTACTGTGTGAAAAGTGAGGGTTTGGAATGAGAGCATGTTATTCTTATAATGTTTTTAAATTTTTTCTAATGTTATGAATATGAAAGGTCTTCCTATACTATGTTTTCATTGCACTTGTAATTACAAATATTAGTTCTTAGAAAGGGAAAGATGTAAGAGTTAAAGTGGTAAATAGGATATAATTGTCTTTATATGATTAAGTAGTGGTAGAATAGGAAATCAAAAAATTTTCCCATTAGCTTTATTTTATTAGTAGTATAGATGTGCAACGAGTTTTTATTTGTTTGTGATTTATATTTATTTTATTTATATATTTTTTTGTCTAGTTCACCAATCGCATTAAGAAGCTAGGTAGCCCGTCAATGAAAATGCAGTAGGATATATATTTTTCTTCCCAAACTAACACTAACTTGATCATTATCCACCCTCTAACTTGGTCTAATTTAGAGGCGAACGCAACAAATTAAGATTGATATTAATTGTGATATCTTTTAGTTATATATTATGCATCATGGCCCATTGGCAAGGTAGCAAAGCGCGTGGACATGAGATCTTTTAGAAGACCAACGGGTCTATCTGAAATGGTTTGTAGTTAATTTCACTTTGAGGGAGTGGAGGGTATCGATTTGAATATGTTATCTAACAGTTGTAATAATGATATAATAATGTTATCTAAAGGAAAACGTCGCGTGATCATCATGTGCCCCGAATTAGGGGTTAATTTTGTCTGAACTTGTTTTTATTGTCGTAATTGTATCTTTAAATTTCATTTATGGACTCATTTATTGCATGTGTTTAACCATTCAATTGGGTTACACATAAAAGGAAAACATTCTTTTTTCTATAACAAACATCACTTTATAGTTTCAATTATTAAGACAATTTTAATATGTGTTGAAATACACTAATGGTGGTGAAAGTAATATATGTTATTTTGGTCCATCAATTTCTCATTGTGTTATATTTTCTTGAAAGTTTTCAATTTAATTTGTTTTTCAAAGGCACAAGGAGGTGTAGGACAAAAGGTCATTCCCTTAATAAAAATCAATGCACTCTCCGTCCCGCTTGGGCCACGACCAAGACTTTGTGATTGGATTTTCTTCTCTTCACATGAATAACGAGTTGATGAGTTCACTGTTTGACAAGACACCAAATTGAAATTTGAGGTCATAAAAAGCAAGTGGATATAGTTGAGGGAATGGGTTCACTCGGTGCTGGCAACTTCTCCTCCGCTAGATCAGGTTGGTAATAGTCACGAAGATAGCTAGCCTTGGCTGACCAACTTGCACATGTTGGACTAAGAGAAGAGTTGTTGTGTGCTACCCGTGTTTGTAAGTTGGACAGTATTGTACCTATCGTTTGTTAATTTGGGTCAATAATTGATATAATACTCATAGATAGTTATTTATAGTAAGTTTTTTTGTATTATATGTAAATAAATTTATATTGACCCGTTTAATAAATGTGTAGCGAGTTTATTTATTTGTGATTTACATTTATTTTATATTTATTTTTTGTCTAGTTCATGAATCGCATTAAGAAGCTAGGTAGCCAAAGAGGAAAATATTCAATTGGGTTACACATAAGAGAAAAATAAACGCGGCTTGATCATTTCGATTATTAAGACAATTTTAAATATATGTGAAAAGTTGAATATTCAACGGTTTGGGATGCTCTAATTTTAATTGAGTTATATTTTCTTCAAAGATTTTTCAATTTGATTTGTTTTCAAACAACAAGGACAAAATGTCACTAATAAAAATCAATGCACCGTGCCACTTGGGTGACGACGAAGACTTTGTGACCGACTTTCCATTACATGATGAGCAATTTTTCTAGAGATCGGAAAAGGGACCACAAATCCACAAAAATAGAGTTGTGGTTTTTGTCAGATTTTTTTTCTTATCCGAAACTCCTTAACCATGATTAATGCATCACCAACAACAAATGACTAATAAAACATATTGTTTTAAAATTAAAATTTTGTACATGTCAAACACTTTATTTGAGGAAATTGAAGGGAAGAGATAATTGAGGGGATCTAAATTGCAATCCGGCTTCCCATTGGGCTATTGGGTTATCAGATTAGCCCATACATCACGGTCCAAATATCTAGGATTATTTTCATACTGGATCACATGTTAATTTCTATAATTCTCCAGAAAATAGCAACAAATTTTTTTCCCATATTCTTCTACACGTTTTTGTATCTTTGCGAACTATACATTACTTCTTAATAGTCTCACTTCATTCATAACTATCTTTTTTTTTTTTGCATACATCAATAGATCACTACTACGATAAGGAATCAACAATTACAATTGTTGTACAATACATCTATAGCGTAGTAAAAAACTTGTATAGGGGTAAAGAAATGCCCGCAAGAGAGACAAAAAAAAAATTCCTTAAGAAATTATCATGTCTTAATACTGGACTAAATCCGTAAAGTTATTATGCACCCGCTGATTTGGACTAAATCGGAGGCTAACATAGCTATAAATAAAGATTCTAATTACGTGTCTTAATCTTGTCTTCTGTCTGCATCTTTTAGAAAATTGGTATGCAAGTGAACCTAGTTGAGGGAATGGGTTCACTCGGTGCTGGCAACTTCTCCTCCGTGAAATATGACTGGTAGTGTTGAAGATAGTCTAGCCTTGGTTGACCTGCTTCCACATGGTGGACCAATAGAAGGGCTGCAGCTGTGTTCTACCCATTGGTCCATGCTAATGCCAATGAGATGTAGGTATAGTTTTCAATAGTTTATATTAATTATGCCGTGTTTGTAAGTTGGACAGTATTGTACTGTGTCGTTTATTAATTTGGGTTGATAATCGATATCAAACTCCTATATTATTGTTTAAAGTCATGTTTGAATTATGTTTAAATAGGTTTGTATCAACCCGTTAAGAAGTTAGTAGTATTAATTTTCAACAGTTTAGGATGCCCTAATTTTAATTGTATTATATCTTCTTCAAAGTTTTCAATTTAATTTGTTTTCAAATGGAGGACAAAAGGTCATTAATAAAAATCAATGCACCGGGCCCCTTGGGCGACGACGAAGACTTTGTGACTGGCTTTCTATTACATGAATATCGTGTTGGTGAGTTTAGTCTTTGACAAGATACCTAATTGTACGTTTCCATTAGTAGAGGAAAAGAATGATGGATAACCCCATCTTTGTTTTTCAAAATATGGTCCAAACTAAGGACTTGATTATGATGCCTAAAAATAAAATTTCAGTACAATATTAAAATTTATTATAATTGTGAATATTTTTATCACTGTTGTAGTATTAAAAAAATGATAATAAATTAAAAATAGTTATCAAAATAGTGATAAAAAGACCCACAAAAAGGATAATTTTATTTTTTGTAACAAAAAAAAGGGGTAAAAATATCACAACAGTAGTAAAAATACCCACGAAAATGATTAATTTTTTAGTTGTAAATTGACCCATAAAAATTATAAAAACACCCTTTAAAAGTAATAATTTTTAGAAGTATGATACCAATTTTTTTTTTATCCATGCATTTTCATCCATACTGAACAAACAGTTAGTGCACCTGAGCTTTGGGGAGGTGAGAAATATACATGTTATTTTTATTTTGAGAGTGGGTTGATTTTGACCAATTTTTCTAGTGATGAGAAAAGGGACCACAAAGCCACAAAATAGAACTGTGACAACCAGTGGTTCTTGTTAGATTTTTTTCTTATCACAAAACTCCTTAACTAGGGTTAAGGCACCACCAACAACAAAATGATTAAAGAAATATCTTGCTTTGAAATTGAAATTTTATCCATGTCATTTATCGAATATTGTATTTGAGGGAATTGAAGAGAAAGGATAATGAGGTGAATCTAAATCCCAATCCGGCTATTGGGTTATTGGATTAGCCCATACATCACATTCCAAATATCCAAGAATATTTTCACATCGGATCACATGTTAATTTTTATAATACTTTAGAAAACAACAACATACTTTTTTTTCCATACTCATTAGTGTACACGTGCGTTGCACATGGATCATTTTGAATATTAAATAATATATATCATTTTTCTACAAATAATCAAATATGATATTAGGAAAAACTTTTTAATATGTGTTTTGTACTGAACCAGAGGAACAAGATGACCATTGCATATGTTGTGATCAACTTTATTTAATTCAGAGTATAAAGTTCATATTTCATAGCCAAACTCATTACAAGATGTACTTAAGATAGTTAATATTAGTCTTTTAACATTATAAACTAACATTTCCTATAGTTATTGTCTTGAAGTATTAGATTTACCCTTAACTTTTCAATTTTATATAGACATGATCACGTCATGGGCCTTTATTGTTCTCTCATTCAAGTCTTTTTTTGTGATTTTACATGAGTAAAACATGTAAATCAAGTTCCTAAAGAAATACAAAAAAAAAACTTAAAACACAATAAAGATCAAATTAGAGTGATTACAAACAACCAACAATTAGAAAAATTCATGTTGACTATTACACAGACAACAGAAAAATCATCAAAAAAATAAATGGTTGACAATGGATAATACATATTACAAATTAAATATCAGTACTTGGTAACCATGTGTGTGTGTATGTGAAAGAAAGAGAGAAAAAGAGAGAGAACATCTGCAACTTTAGAATGAGCTTCTTAAGAAGCTAAACATTCTTCTTCTCTCTTCTGTTGCTTCGCATCTATTGAAGCAATCAAAGCATTTCATCTCTCTCTTCAATATCTGTCAAGCAACATTATGAATACTTAAACATGATAAACAAAACAACATTATAGGAGTAACTTTGTGACTTTAGAGTCGCAATGAGTAAGTGGAAGAGTTACAGACTTTCACAATTACTCAAGTATGGATTTCAGTTCAATCAAAATAAATTTCAATTTATATCTAGTAAGTATAAATTGTAATTGACATATTAATTATGGATACGTTCAATGCATATAAATATTTATATGTAGAATCCACAGAGTCACTTCGTGACCATTTGAAACCATTATTTCATAATTTTAAGAGCCTAATTCCAAAATTACGGTAGTTTTTTGGTGGAGAAAAAATTGACTTTAAAATATTAAAATAGGGTAAAAAAGAAGAATAAATTTTTTAGATAGTTGGCATTTATATAGATTATGGTAGATAGAGATAAATTATAAGATTTGATATTTGTTTTTTTTAGGACCATACAACAAAATATAATATTGGGAAGTTAAGTTATAATTATTTGAGGTGTTTAAAATCGATTCTAAAATTTTAGGATCGAACTTAACACTTCGGATCAATACTTACTGAATATTTGAAAAAATATATATAACTTTAACCTCTGAAGTTTTATTTTTTTAGGATCGATTATAAAATATTTTTTTGTTAGAATTTGAATCCAAAAAAATATAATTTAACCCACAAATTTGTAGTTTTCGATATGGTACTTCATCTAGTACTGTCTTCATACACATAGTAAAATCTGTTTAACGGTAATTTGGATGATTAACTATAGAAAAATATAAAAGTAATTTGAATGGTTAACTAATAGTTAACTATAAATGGATACAAGGGCCTTTTTACTATTTTATAAGGACACAATAGCCAATCAAAAGTTTTTCATGGTAAGGTACTTTTATTCGTAGTATAGATATAGATTTGTGGATATTTTTATCACTGTTGTAATAACTATTTTTATCATTTTTTGGGTACCACAACAATGGTAAACTACCTACAAAAGTGGTAAAAGTTACTACAAATGTGATAAATTTTGGTATGATATTTAAATTTTGAATTTCGGTACCATAATCAACTCCATAAAATAAAAATTTATATGTTCATGTTTTTATTAAGCAAAAAAAATGTATAATATCAAAAAATTTACACTTTCACATTTCGAAAGAACGTGAATTATTGAAGCTTTTCTTTTTCTTTTTCCTTTTATCAATCACTGTTATACCATGTTGTGTGGTACATAATCAAGGCGGTCTAAGATATTTTGGAGCCTAAAGTAGAAAAGATAAATAAGGTTTTTTATTTTTAATATTAATAATAAATTTAATTTTAATTATTTTTAAATACAAAAATATTAATTAAATTTGTATATTCAAGTTTTTGTTGTCATATTTGAACTTGATGGTAAGATAAAAAGAATGATTAAAAAATTATGATGATAAATTTAAACTTGAATTTTTTAGGGGTTAATATTAATTTTTTTAATAGTTTTAGTTTTACTGTTAGTTTTTTTAAAAAAAATAAAATTTTAGGACTTTTTAATTTCATGGTTGAATTAATAAGTTCAATCTATTTAAGTTGAAATTTTTTATTTGGGTATGTATTTAAATTTTTTACTGCACACCTATAAATTATGGGGCCTTCCTTGAAGTGAGGACTTATATTTTTTTGGATTGGGCGTGTGTTTTTATAATCCTTTTTGTAGGAATTAAAATATTTATGAATTTAAATTTTTTACATAAATTATTTATAATATTTAAAAATTTGGGATCTTTCTTAAAAATGACTCTAAAAGTATAAATTTTTTCAACAACACTGTTGATGAGCCGCCCCTCTACATGATCAATGTGATGGGACCCAGTACCCATGTGATATTTCATTAGACTGACTATCGTTTTGATCCATTCTCCTCCGCTCAGTTCTTCTAATATTCTCTCCTTTTTCTTTTGTTTACGAGTCCTCTGTGTGCTTGTGAACTGCTTGTCTCAAAGTGATTTATGAACTTTAAATCTTTGTTCTCAATTTCATCTGGAAAAATCTGTATTTCAGTCTCAGCTTTATTTACGGGTATAATCCCATAGGAAGGTACGTTTTGCACAATCTGATGTAGTTGGTTGTTATATTGTCTATTTATTTTGCATTAACTATGTTAATGGTTTGTTTTTTTTTTTTTCGGATAATAGATAGCTTTCAAGTTCTAAAAAATTGTGTTAGTTCTTTAGGAGTATCTTCAAATATTTTTTAATCATTTATTTATATTAGAGAGATTTCATAATAAGTTTGAAAAGAATTATGATCAGAATAGGAAAATAAATATTCTATTTTTTACTTCAATTATTTATTGGAGCATGACCAGCTCGCTAGAACGAGAAATAAGCACCGACTACCAGAAACACAAAAATTTGATCTTACTCACTTCACTCGATCCATAAGTGATTGCTATTTAGTAGAATTCTTTCAAATTATCCTTAATGACCTCACTCAAGCCTTGTACGGTCTCACTCGATTGCGATATGTATTTAAGCCATTAATTTCCATTTTAGAGAACATTTTTTAGATGAAAACTCAGGGGCCAAGTAAACCTTAGAGAAATTAGACGAAGAACACAATTTTTTTGTTTGGTTTTTGAAAATAATTTTTTGATCTCAAAATTCTAAAAAAAAAAGGAGAAACTGTTTGATTTGGGTTTTGGTTCTCCAATTTTTGGAAAAAGAGGGATGTAAATAACAGAAAATGGAAAACAAGTTGATCTTGTTTTTTGGTGTTTTGGAGACAAAAGAAGGAAACACAGAGAACAACCGATTCCTCGTTAATGAGGCCTCTCATTCGAACCTTCTTTGCAGCAAAACATATCTTACTATAAGAAGATATTTTTTTGCCTTTCTCTCTTTTTTTTGCCCCTCTCTCTCTCCATTCCGACGAAACCAGATGAAAAACACACCCATCAGATTTCAGATTTGGGGTTTTCTCCGGTCGGTTCCAGCATTGGTTTTTTCTCTCTCTCCAACGTCAGTGTTTAGCGGTTTTCTTTAGTTAGGTTTTCTTCAAATCTGAGTTGATCTTCATATTTGGGTTTAAATCTGTGTTGATTTTCTTTAGATCTGGGTTGATCTTCTTCAGATTTGGGTTGAATACCAAATCAATCTTCTTCTTTTTTACTGGTTATAGATTTGACTCTATTACTTTATTTATTTATTGCTATCAAATGTGTGATTGTGGGTGGTGGTTTTTTCTATTACTGGTAGTAGATATTGGGGTTCAAATTTGTGTTGATCTTTTTTTGTTCTATTTTTTTTTTTTTGTCCATTTTCAATTTATTAGTGTTTGATTTATTGATTTTATATATAAATTGATTTATGGCGTTCTTTTTTTTTGAAAAAAAATTTATTGGTGTTTGATTTATTGAATATTGAAAATTTATATATAAATTGGTTTATTTTAAAGTTTGGTTTATTGAACTTTTTTTTTATGAAAGTGTCCATCTAAAAATTACTTTTCATATTTTTTTTATTAATTTTTGAATTATTGTCTAAATATATATCTAGATTGTCCGAACATGTTTTATTGATTTCTGTTCTGTAAAATTGTTTTTAAAACATCTAACCAAACAAATTCTTTATCTCAGAAAATATCAAAACACACTTTCTTAAAACTCTTCTTAAAAATTGTTTCCGAACAATATTTTTTAAAACGTAAACCAAACGTGCTCATGAATTCAATTAAGTCTAATTATTGCCTATTGTCAGCTTTTTTTTTAGCTCACCTAAGTCAACTTAGAAAACCTAACCAGTGTAATTATAATGAGTCTGAAATTAAAATCTTAAACAAATTAATATGCAATTGAATCTTCAAATAGATCAATAAAATTGCTTAATCATCTTCAATCTTCAAAACACTCGACCTAAACGTAGACCCATTGACTTGTGAAACACAAAATGTCTCCAATAATGAACGACGCTAATACAAGCCAACAATTTCGTTCCTTTATTTCTCCTAGTATTGTGGAGACGACATAAATTCAATCTATACTCTATCAACCTTTCTTTATCATTTTTCTCATCTTCTCCATTTTTTTTAGGGAGAATTACACCCAGACCCTCTGAGGTTTATCACTTAATCACTCAGACCCCCTGACATTTGAAATATTACACACAGACCCCCTGAAGTTTGTAAGCGCGTAACACTTAGACCCCTGTTATAAATATATCCGTTAATAAAATTATACCAAGACCTCCTGAAGTTTGTAAACATATATTACTTAGACCTCATTAATTTAAAATATTATACTTAGACCAAAAATACTTCAATCAAAGATAAAATATCAAATATTTTAAATTTTATAATTAAAATTCATATTATGTTGTATCTTTTATTAAAATAAAATCAAAAATAAAAATTCAATTTTTTCTTAAAAAATTGTAATTAGTATATAATTATATTGTCTATTGGAATTTAATTTGGTAGTTTAAACAACCAAATTAAAATACCAAACTACCCCAATTAAAGCTAAAAGATATTGTGTTCATTACAGTTTAACCCTTTGTTTAATTTTTTAGTTTTATTCTAATAGATAGTATAATTATATACTATGATCTTTTTAAAAAAAAAAAAAACTAGATTTTTATTTTTGATTTTATTTCAATAAATAACATAATAGAATATGAATTTTGGGTGTAAAATTTATGTTCTATTATGAATGACTTAGACCCCTTGTTTGATTATTTTATTTTATTTTATTCTAATAAATAGTATAATTGTATATTAATTACGATTTTCTAAGAAAAAAAATAATTTTTATTTTTTTTAATTTTATTTTAATAAATTATACAATAGAACATGAATTTTGGTTGTAAAATTTAAAATATTTGATATTCTATCTTTGATTGAAGTATTTTTGGTCTAAGTATAGTATTTTAAACTTAAAGGGTCTAAGCATTATATACCTACAAGCTTCAGGGGGTCTAAGTGTAATTTATTAATGAATATATTTACAGCAGGGGTCTAAGTATTACGTGAGTACAAATCTCAAGAGGTCTGAGTAATTAAGTAACAAACTTCAGGGGTCTAAGTGTAATTCTCCCTTTTTTTTTATAATAATGCTTTGAGTTTTGGATCATTTCAATATTAGTTTTGTCAATTCTAATCACTTTTTAATCCTTAAATAAATCACGTGTTCTCATTTGCATTAAGTGAACACACTACTAAGGTGTGTGTACTAAAAAAAAGTTGAAATTAAGATAGAAAAGGCCCATCAATTTTTCCACTGTGAAATAGACTAGTGGACACCGAAATTTGAGCTTAATCTCCTTTGGTCTCTCAATTTCTAACTACAACATTTTAATCTTCTAAATCTTCAATTTATTCTAATTTTCATTTAAACTAATAGTGGACAACAGATGCTTATCCCAAAAAAAAAAAAAAAATCAATTTTGGAACCTTAAAGTATTAAACTAACACAACTAAAAATTGAAGGCCTAAAGGGAGATTAAGTGCACTGCATATGGGACCCCGCACCAATTTGATTCATGTTCTTCTCCTCCTTTTCTTTTTCTAGTTGTTGTCTTTACTTTTCTTTTTTCCAGAAAAAAAAAAAAAAGTCACTCACTCTTGACAAAGGTCCTGGGTAATGTTGGGCTCGTGAAGGACTTGCCTTTCAAAAGTAAGTGAATTGTTGAAGGATTTACTTTTCATTTTTCACATTAATTCAACACGAACACAAATTTGGTAATCCCTATTCTTATAGTGGAACATTCAATATTAAAAATAAAGCAATGCTATTGGGACTTAATTTATTGATCTAATTCACTATGACCTTTGGATTGACTATGAGTTCCATCAAACATTGAAACTTTGTGTTAATCCAATGATTCCACTGAAACCACATCATTATATCAGCAAATTAGGTCCAAATAAGATTACCCTTAAAAATATCGTATCTGGTTTCTTAAAAATTGATTGTAATCCAGACAAAGATCAGGTATTTTCATGATCTCCATTAGAGAAAATAAGATTAAAATGCATTCTCCAAATGGAGGGGAAAAAATAAAACTCTTAGGTGATGAATCAATTTTCGAATGTGGCTTTACCATGTATTCGTTCCACGATGATCCAATTGAGTATATCAAGATCTTTGTTGATATCTTTTTATGATTGTCTATGTCATCTTTTTTTTTTGTTCACAATATGAACCGAATCTGATACTAAGAGGTCCGAACCAATTTTTTATATAAAGCGGACAACCAGTAGGCATGTGAACTGACATTTGACTCATGCTCCTCTGCTATTCTTCTAATTTTATCTCTCTTTTGTGGGTGTAGGAGTGTTTCCAGTACCCACTTGTGCTTGTGAAGTGCTGTCTCAAAGTTCAATTCCTGTATCTTATTTGGATTCTCGGTGGAATTTCACTGGTAGAGATTTTTGTTCTCAATTCCATCTGGAGATATTGCTATTTCAATCTCAGCTTCTTTTAAGCATATTATACCACATAGAGGTACTCTTTCCAAACTCTTTCCTTTACTTTCTTCTGACATCACTCTTTGTTGTTATATAATCCCTCTGGTTTTCCTTATATCTGTTTGGGTCTGTTTCTTCAGGGGAGAAAAAAAATCAAAAAGCAAAAAGAAAAAACAAAAGCAAAAAAGAATGGATGCAGCTGCGGGTTTTCTAGGTTCTATTGTTGCAAAAATTGGAGAGTACATGGTCGTACCAATTGGGCGTCAGTTTGGGTATATAATTTATTACCATCGCAACATCAACAATCTCAGAAGTCGAGTTGATGTGGACCTGAAAAACATTCGAGATGGAATCCAAGGAAGAGTTGATGCGGAACTTAGGAATCTCCAAGACATCCTACCAGAAGTTCAGACATGGCTTACAAACGTGGACAAAATCAGCCAAGAGTCCGACAGGTTTTTACATGATGAAGCTGTGGGAAACAAGAAGTGCTTTGTTGGGTTGTGCCCGGACGTGAAGTCACGCTACAAAGTAAGCAAGATGGCCAAGGAGAAGAGTTTGGCTGTTGATCAATTGATATCCCAAGGCAGGTTCGACAGGATTGCATACCCCGCGCCTCCACCCCGACTTGGGTCCATAAATACGGGAGAGATGGAAGTTTTTGAGTCTAGAAAAAAAACTTTTGATGAAATCATCGAAGCCCTGAATGATGATCAGATTAACGTCATTGGAGTTTATGGGATGGGGGATATTGGAAAGACCACCCTCGTTAAAGAAGTTGCAAAGCGTGCTGAGAAACTCCACCTCTTTGATGAGGTAGTGATGGCAGTGGTATCCCAAACGCCAGAGACAAGGAAAATTCAAGGTGAAATTGCGGACAAGTTGGGATTGAAATTTGATGTAGAAAGTGTTTCGGGTAGGGCGGGTTGCTTATGCGAAAGAATAAAGAAAGTGAGAAAAATACTGATCATCCTTGATGATTTGTGGAAAGAAGTTGATTTGGAGGATGTAGGAATTCCGCACGGTAATGCTCGTGAAGGTTGCAAAATTGTTTTGACAGCTCGAGACAGAGATGTATGCGATGTGATGAATGCTCAGAAAAGTTTTTACATCGAAGTCTTATCTGCAATAGATGCATGGACTCTATTCAAGCAAAGGGCAGGTGATATTGTTGAGTCTCGAGATGTGCATCCAATTGCGTATGAGGTAGCTAAAGAGTGTGCAGGCTTGCCAATTGCAATCGTCACTGTTGCAGCAGCTTTGAAGGGTAAGAGTGGTGATGTGTGGAGGGATGCACTACGCCAATTAAAGAATTCTGAGCCGACATATCTCAAAGGCATGCATGATAATGTTTATTCAAGGTTAAAGTTGAGTTATAACTTTTTGGAAACTAAAGAACTCAAGTATTTTTTCTTATTGTGTTGTCTACGTCCAGAAGATTGTAATATTCCGACCGAGAATTTGGTGAGATATGGGACAGGTTTAAGGTTGTTTGGAAATGTTGATAGTTTTATGGATGCAAGACGCAGTGCAAAAGCGATGGTCGATAACCTTAAAACACGTTGTTTATTGCTGGATGGGGTATCAGTAGAGGATGTTAGGATGCATGATGTTATTAGAGATTTTGCTATAAGGGTGGCATCAAGTGGTGAGCATGATTTTTTGGTAAGAGCAGAATGGCCTAAAGATGATGCACTCAGCCGTCATACTGCAATTTCATTACTTGAAACTCGTATTAAAGAGTTCTCTGACAGCCCTTCTTGTCCGAAACTTGATATTTTGATCTTATCGACTACCTTTTTTGCACGATCTGTAGTCAATATTTCGGGTGAATTCTTTAAAGGGATGGAAAACTTGAAAGTTTTAGACATGACTTTCATGGATATTCCATCAATGCCACCATCCATGAAATACTTGAAGAAACTTCGAACATTATGCTTAGAAAGGTGCAAGCTTCCAGAAATATTATCAGGAATTGGAGAGTTACAGGACCTAGAAATTCTCAGCTTTATTCGATCTGAAGTTGCGGAATTACCACGAGAAATCGGACAACTCACTCGTTTAAGGCTCTTAGATTTGACAGATTGTTCAGATTTGAAATTAATTCCAGCTGGTGTCATAGCAAGCTTGACCCGATTGGAATGCTTGTACCTAAGAAATAGTTTTAAGGACTGGAGTGTTGATGGTCAAGACATGGGAAGAAATAATGCAAGCCTTACAGAGTTGAAACATCTTTCTGACTTAAGAGCCTTAGAAATTGAAGTACCAGATGCTGAGATGTATCCTAAAGATTTACTGTCTGGGAATCAGTTGATTGAATATAAAATTGCTATAGGTAGCAGTTTTCTAATGTCAGATGTACAGAATAATTCAAGGGCCTTGGGACTCTCGAGATGTCAAAGTATTATTCAAGAAGACGGTGGGGTCAATATGATGTTAAAAAGTGCAGAAGCATTGATCCTAACGGAATTGGAGGATGTGGAGACTGTTCTCAATTATTTTAGAATCGATGCATTTCCAAATCTGAAGTGTTTGAAGGTTGATGGGTGTGGTGGTAAGATTGAATATCTAGTTGACACCACGGAAAGGATGCCACCTTCTATTTTTCCAGTGGTGGAGATATTAGAGCTCCGAAGAATGCAAGACTTGAGACAGATATGCCATGGCCATCTCCCATCTACATCTTTTTCTGAACTAAGTAAGTTGTTGCTTGACAACTTACCTGAGTTAATAAATTTGTGGGAGGATCCCACTGGCCAAGCACGGCTTTCTAGCCTAAGGGAAGTAAGTGTACTTACTTGTCACAAAATGAAATACCTCTTTCAGCAAGATATAATAGTAGGAGATCTTGGGCAGCTCGAATACCTAAATCTAGGTAGCTGCGACAATATGGAAGCAATACTTGCAATCAACGCAGAAGGAGCAGCGGCACAAGCGGATGAAATTGTCTTACACAAGTTGGAAACGTTGAACCTTTCAAATCTACCAAACCTCATGAGTTTTTTTTGCAAAACAAATGGTTCGGCTTCAGATGGCCGTCCTTATATCCGGGCACATGAACCTCTATTCAACAGAAAGGTATGTGACCACCAATACAATCTTTATACCAATTCTGAAATTCGCTGTCTTATCCTCGCTATCTTTGAGGCTCACGTTAATTTGAAACCTAAAATGATAATATTAAATGAAGTTTTTTTATTTTTAGTATTATTTTTAAAAAATAAAAAATATTTTTAATTTTTTTAAGTTAGAGAGAATAGATGTGAGTAAATATGAGTTGACTTTTGGATTTTTTTGTATTTATTTTTTAAATTTTTGATTTTTGAATTTCTAATGTTACGAATTGAATTGTAGGCCCAAATTATTGAAATTATAATTTTTTGATTGGATTTAATTTCAATAATTTTTTGGGGCCTTTTTGTAAGGCCTAACATTTTCATGGATTTAAATTTTTTATGTGGACTAGTTATGTATCTAAAATTATGGAACCTTTTAAAAATTTGGGGTTTAAAGCCCATGCTTTTTTTTAAAAAACGTAAAATAGAATTGAAGTCAACAATATTCTTCGTCATCTCTCATAACTCATATGACGAAAACTTTTTATTAGTAATATCCATTTCTTCTTTCCTTTGTTTGGGTCACTGGGTGGTTTTATGCCCGTGTTCCTCAAGCCCGCCAGATGATCTTCTCCTTGAAATTTATAATATTTGTCTTAATTGCTCAACATTCATGTGACACTATGATGTAATTGTGAAGGTTGTATTTCCAGCATTGGAGAGGTTGTCTCTCAAGAAACTAGACATGGAAGAGATATGGCACAGACAATTGCTTCCTGCCAAGAACTTCAACAGATTGAGAAGCCTATCAATAGCCAATTGTGAAAACCTAATCACAATTTTTCCATCCAATTTGGGACAGTTGTTACAGAATTTAGAATGCTTGTATGTTTCAGAATGTTATTTGTTGGAGGATCTATATGAAGGACATAATGCAACTTCAGTTACACTACCAAAGATTCATACTGTTGCGTTGTGGGGTTTACCAAAATTGAAGCATACATGGTGGAACAAGGTCTGCATTGAATCTCTTAGCTTCGGGAATCTCAATGTCCTGACTATCGGAGGATGTAATTGTAAGAGATATCTTTTCTCTTTTACCACATCGAAACTTCTTATTCAACTCCAAGAGCTGGTAATAGAAGAATGCGATATGATGAAAGAGATAATAGCAACCGAAAGAGAGGAAGATGGAGAGGTCGTTCATGCAATTGTGTTCCCTAAATTATTTCTGCTGTACCTTGATCAAATGCCTGAACTCACAAGCTTCTACCAAGGGAATTGTACTTTAGAATTCCAATCTTTGGCAGATTTGAAGATTGAAAAATGTCCCAAGATGCAAACATTTGTTGGTTCAAGCACAAATAGGTCAAAAGAAGCAAGTGAGGAAGGGTTAGAAGGGCAAACAGATCAAGAAGGCAACTATAGTGTCACTGTGAAACCATTTTTCAACAAAAAAGTATGTTCTCTCTCTCTCTCTCTCTCTCTATATATATATATATCATTTTTCTAAACCATGCATGTATGCGATGGGGAACTTGGTTGAAAATTTCTCATATATCTATGTTGATATTACCACTTCCATCAGACAATCAATTTCCAGGATACCAAATGTGACACATCACTGATACTAATTGTTGTCCCTAATTCTTCTCTGCTTGGCTCACCACCTGTCTCTGAAAAATAATCATTTAACTTTTTTCTTAATTGCGGTAAATTCAAACTAAAGCAAAGAGAAATTGATTTGAACCTAATTGGACCCAAACTTGAAGCCAGATTACTCCTTTTCATTTCAAAAATTGATACCGACACAAAAGTTATATGGCTATTTAGGAGGAAAACTTTTTATTACTAAAATCTAGTTACCTATTTATTTTTTCTTTTGTGGGCCATTGAGTTGTTTTACTTCCCTGTTTCTCTTTTTCAATAAGGTAAATTCTTTGATTACTGTTGATTATTTTTCTTATCCTATATATTAATCAAGCAAAACTGAATTTCTAGTTCATTTTCTCTCCTTGAAGCTTATAGTATTTGTCTTAACTATGAACATTCATGTGCTATTATAACATAAATTGGCAGGTTGTACTTCCCGCCCTGATATTCTTGACTCTTGAGAGACTAGATAACCTGAAAAAGATATGGGAAAACAAACTTCCAATAGATTGCTTTAATCAATTAAGCATTCTATCGGTGGGTGAATGTAAAAATTTGTTACAAGTAGTACCATCCAAATTACCCCCGATGCTACACAATTTGAGAAGGCTTATTGTAGAAGAATGTGATTTAGTGGAAGAGGTCCTAGAACAAGTAGAAGATTCTGGAGGAAAAGTTATGTTCCCTTCTGTAGACTCTCTTCGACTTGCACATCTACCAAACCTCAAGAGTTTCTACCCGGGAAATCATACTTTGGAATGGCCACTCTTACAAATAGTGCAATTTGAAGACTGCCCCAAGATGCAAACCTTCTCTTCAGGGCCCCTAATTACACCCAAGCTAGATATTAGCTCATTAGGGTGGTTGGAAGGGTTCTGGAAAGGGGACCTTAACATCACTGTCCAACACGTTTTCAAAGAGGTATGTGCTCATGCTAGTACGCTTTAAGCTCTCATCATTTGCCTTGTTTTCAAACCTTTAGATTTTGACTTCTAGACATCTTTTTTGCATAGCATCGCAATTATTTGAAGGGTTGAAGAATAGTAGGTTGGGAAGTAATGGAGATTAGCTTGATTCACAAAGGAATCTAGTATCACTGCTTTGTCTTTCTCTTGGCCAACTGCATAAGAATGAAAATTAGCTTGATTGGGAAAGTAAAGGAGACTATCTCTAGACGAAACACGTACACAATAGTGGGTTCAATCAGCATCCATATGCTTTTGCTCTTGTTTTTCAAAATGGGTGGAGATCACTTTCACTAAAAATTATAGGGAAAATTCTTCAAGGTTGATTGTAAGTATGTCATTTTAACTAAACTGTTTCCTTCTGCCTTGGTGATAATTTTCGTTTAACTATTAAAAATGAATCAACCCACCAAAAACAAGATTCATTAATTTTGTTGGGGAATGATATATTGTAAAAGGAAGATGCTTAAGTAACAGAAAAGTAGTTATGTAACATGTCAAAGTTTCATATATTTTATTTTGTGTATAGAGCACAGTCTCACTGATGGAACCCCAAAATCATAATATTCAACTCGAAAATTTAGATTTAGAGACCCAACATATTATTAAGTAGTAGAACATGTAAGAATTTCAATGATTCATATATGTAATTTAGAACACCTAAAATTTTAAGGTTTAGAACATACATGTGTGAACCTTGATGCTCGATCTTCAAGTTTCTTTCATGGAAGGGCAAAGTTTTTCTCTTCTTCTTCAAATCAATAGGCGGCTTTCAATGAGGCAAACCAAATTAGAGTTATGAAGTGGAGAGGAGACATAGCCTGTTATTTATAATGAATCTAATGGGCTCTCCCATTACGAACCAAAATTAGATTAATGCCTACACTTAACTGCCTCAACTATATCAATTAAAAGATGTACATAAGACCATCAAAATAGATCACTTAATAATATTAGGCTCATCTCATTGGACCATAAATTCAGCCCGTTTTTCACAAACCCAAAATTAACTATTAATTAATAAAAGTCCAATATGAAAAAAATTCTAACATTCTTCTACTTGGGCAACATTAATTATAGTCATTTAAAAAATAAAATAAAATTATATATATATTTGAAAAACGTCTCTCGGGCTAATCAAACAAAAACTCAATGTGGCCACAATAAAAATATGGTCCTGAGACATCTCAAACACGACCCGATCCAATAAAATAAAACTACTATATTCGAACCATGACGGTCTTTGCATCGGTTATTGATATAGGACCAATCCATGATTACAAACAATAATAATCCTATTGACATGGATCAAGATGTGGTAGCCTAGTATGAAAATAACATCTCAATATGTGATCTGATAAAATGTTATTTTCATTGTCAGTCCTCCAAATGATTTCTCTTTAACAACATGCTTCAACAATAAGTTAGAAAAATCCATTGGCTTCAACAATAGCTAGTATGTCTCCTAACTTAAATCTCAAGATTTTCTCAAATGGTGTAATCAGAGACATACTCCATTGACAAAACAGTCATACTTAAGACATACACGAAGCTTTAAGATTTTGTATAAAATGATATGTCATAAATGTGCACACATATAACATAGCAAGAATATTGTGCTAACAATAACGATAATCATCCAAATATTTATTATTCATCAAATAGATGTATCTCAACCATAATGAGTATCAAATATCACATATGGAATTAAATCAATACTAAAGTTCTTAACACATAAATAAACTCCCACTAACCAAGTACATCAAAAGACCCCAAAATGTCCATGTTGTCAACATGTTTCTTAGGTCTCAGTCCCTTGGTTAATGGATCAGCAAGCATTAATTATGTATTAATATGTTCGATCACAATGTCACATTTCTTCACAAGATCCTTAACAGAAAAATATTTCATTTTCATATGTTTAGATCCACTAGAATGTTTGTTGTTTTTTAAGAACACAACTGCACTATTATCACAATAAATTGTTAGTGGTCTTGAGATGGAATCAATAATCATAAGTCATGAAATAAAATTCCTTAGCCATATAGCTTGTGTTGCAGCTTCATAACAAGCTACAAATTCAGCTTGCATATAGTGGAAGATGCTGTGAGAGTTTGTTTAATACTCTTTCATGCTATTGCTCCTCCAGCTAACATGAAAATATATCCTGAAGTGGATTTTAAATCATCCGGACACCCAAAAAAATTTGAATATGAGTAACCAATCACCTCAAGACTATCAAATCTCCTATAAACAAGTATATAATTTTTTGTTCTTTGCAAGTATCTCATAACTTTCTTAGCTGCCACCCAATGATCTAATCCTGGTTTAGAAAGATATCTGCCAAGAACACTAACCGCAAAAACAATGTTAGGCCTGGTACAAACATGTGCATACATTAAACTGCCAACAACACTCGAATAAGGTATATTCTTCATAGACTCCTCCTCAATATCATTCTTAGGGCATTGACTTAGACTGAATTTATCACCTTTCACAATAGGTACATCCCCAAACTTACAATTATACATATTAAATCTTTCAACCACACGATCTATATATGCCTTTTGAGAAAGTCCCAGCAATCCACGACTCCTATTCCGATGAATCTTAATGCCCAACACAAAATATGTTTTCCCAAGATCTTTCATGTCAAATGTTTTGCACAACAATTGCTTAATCTCATAAGTAAGCCCAAATTATTACTTGCAAGCAAAATATCATCAACATAAAGAACAAGAAAAATAAATTTGCTCCCACTGACCTTAAGATATATGCATTGATCCATCTTGTTCTCAACAAAACGAAGAGAACTTACTATCTCATCAAATTTCAAGTACCACTGACGAGAAGCCTGTTTGAGACAATAGATAGACTTTTTTAACTTGCACAATAATTGTTCTTTCCCATTCTCCTTAAAACCTTCAGGCTGCATCATATAAACTTCTGCACTAAACTCATCATTCAGGAAAGCTGTCTTCACATCCATTTGATGAAGTTCTTGATTGGATGTACATTAACTGAAGTCATGGCACATGAAGTAATCACCGTTTTTATTTTGAGTTCTTGTAGAATGGTGAGAATCGAATTTTGGTGGATGTAAAGCCCAGAATTATAGATGAGTCAGCAGACAAATCTAGAATCTGGAAACTGACGGAGATTAATGAGCCATCGCAGTGCCGCTCTTTGAGGCTACCAGATAATTTCTCAACAATGAAGGTATGGGTTATATCAGTTCAATCCTATAAAAGAATCACTGAATTAGCTTTTGCTTCTTAATGAATTTTTTAACCCTTAAAACTTAACTGTCCACTATTTGTAATAAAAAAAATAACTGTGTGATACGTGATCAAACTCTTAATCTCATGTCTGATTTGTTGTATTACTGGTGGAATGCTGTCTAATTTATTTTATGTTTGACTTCTAGTTCCTGCTCCATTTTCTTCTCTCTCTCTCTCTATCGCTCTCTCATGCATAGGCATACCACACACATGGAAAGGAAAAAGAAAAAATTGCAGTCTAAATTTAATTTAGTCAATAAAAATACTTTATGGATACAGTAAACATATTTGTAACTTGTTTCATACAGCTGATAGTTCATTTTTTTGACCGATCAGGATCATATTAACTAAATGAAACAGGACAATTCCATTGATCGAGTTGCATTTGACACGACTGCACAAGCACGCCATCATTCAATTTTGTCTTAATGATCTATAGAAAAGGAGAGGTTCATAAATTCAAAGTAGCATTCTTCCATTTGCATTCTTTGACTCCTTCGCAACATCAGTTGCAATTTAATTTCTACGCTTAGCCTGTCTTGCATTAGATTTATCTAGGAGTCAAAAATTTAGAAACTTATTGGGCTTTGCTTTTCTTTCTGAGCTCAGTTTATCTCCTTTTCTGTGTCCTTTCTATTAATTCAGGTTTTCGGGTTGATGTATACAAATTCAGGACTTGCCATACTAGCGCTAGCAGCCAATGCTGTGCACGTCTTGCTTTAGATTTATCTAGGAGTCAAAAATTTAGAAAAAGGATAAACTAGGAAATAGGAAAACCCTAATAAACTAGGAAATAGGAAAACCCTAATAAATTAAGAAATATCTCCAACACTCCACCTCAAGCTAGGCGCAAAAATATCAACTAAGCCAAGTTTGACAACTGAGTCCTGAAGAATGGATAGAGTGACAGGTTTTGTGAAAACATCCGCAACCTGATCATTGGTCCCCACAAACAATGGAGTGACAATACCATAGCTAACCTTCTCCCGAAGAAAGTGAACATCGATCTCTATATGCTTCGTCCTCTCGTGTAGTACAGAGTCAGAAGCGAGCTGAATAGCAGATCGATTATCACAATATAATGTGGATGGAGAAGTCACTGGAAATCCCAACTCGTCAAGAATTGATCGTAACCAGATAATCTCACACGTGCCAAGTGTCAGTGCCCGATACTCTGCCTCTGCTGAAGAGCGGGAGATAACTGTCTGCTTCTTGCTCTTCCAAGAGATAAGATGAGTCCCTCGAAAAGCATAGAAACCCGTAGTAGATCGACTGTCACACGCTCCCCCATAATCTGAATCTGAATAACAGGCTAGAGGACCAGTCTGAGATTCTGATGCATAGAACAACCCAAGTCCAGGACAAGACTTGAGGTACCGAAGAATATGATAAACTGCATCAAGATGAGGCTAACACGGCCTGTGCATGAATTGACTAACTCGGCTGACAGCGAATGAAATGTCTGGCCTAGTGTTGGCTAGATAGATAAGTCTACCTACCAACCTCTGATAAACAGTCGGATCTCTCAATTCCTTACCTTCAGCAGTAAGCTTCAGGTTTGGAATCATAGGTGATGATGTCGGTTTGCACCCCAACATCCCAGTGTCTTAGAGAAGATCCAGGACATACTTTCTCTGAGAAAGAACAACACCCCTGCTACTACGGGCAACTTCAATCCCAAGAAAGTATCGTAGAAATCCAAGGTCCTTCACATCGAAGGCCTTCCCAAGGTCTACCTTGACCTGCGCAGTCCCAGAAACATCATCTTCAGTAATAATAATATCATCAACATATACCAACAGGATGACACACTGTCCAGAAGTATTCCGTCGAATGAAGCAGGTATGATCAGAATGACATCTGGTGAATCCTAAACGTACAACTACACCACTAAAGCGAGAGAACCAAGCTCGTGGTGACTGTTTTAGTCCATAAAGAGACTTACGAAGTCGACATACCTTTCCAGCATACTCGATCTCACCACGAAAGCCCGGTGGTGCATCCATATAAATAATCTCGTCCAGATCATCGTGAAGAAATGCATTCTTCACATCCAACTGATGAAGAGGTCAAGAGTACTCCGCAGCCAGATAAATAATCAATCGAACAGTAGTTAATTTTGCCACGGGGGCAAATGTAGCACCAAAATCATGACCTGGTACCTGAGTAAAGCCCTTCGCCACAAGCCTAGCCTTGTGACGATCAATAGTACCATCCGCCAGAAACTTCAGGGTATAAACCCAGCGACAACCAACAGTCTTCACCCCTGAAGGTAAAGAGACAAGATCCCATGTATGATTACGCTGAAGAGCGTCCATCTCCGTCTGCATGGCAAGAAACCACTGGGGCTCCCGCATAGTCTCTGAAACAGAGTAAGGAACCGGCGTATCTGATAAGACCATGCTATAAGCTCGAAATGTAGGAGACAGATCACCATAAGAAATATAAGCAGAGATCGGATATAAAACCCTGGCGGTCCAACCATAACGAACAACTGGACGACGATCACGCTGCGGATAACGACGTCCTAAATCATCATCCTCCACTGATAATGTTTCATCAGGTAAAGTAACTGGCTCAGTACCTGCAATCTCATCAGTACTAACAAAAGGTCCATCAATATGCTCAACGAACTGAGAAGTATTACCTGCATCGCCTGAGGTAGAGGGGACATCAGCAGAGGGATGAGAGCGAGGGCGACGAACATAAACCTGCAAAGGAAGAGGGACTGGTGACTCTGGACTAACAGGGATGAGTGGCTCTGGAGGAGGAGAGACTGATGACTCTGTAGTGATAGTGACCAATGGCTCTGGCTCCTGTGGTAATGGAAAATCAAAGGGAGTATCATCACCTGGAGGGGAAGGTACAGGATTAGAAGAAAAATAAGGAATATGCTCAAGAAAAGTAACATCTAGACTATGATACATACGGCGCCTAATAGGATCATAGCACCGATACCTCTTAGACTGATGACAATAGCCCACAAAGACACAACGAATCGCTTTATCATCAAGCTTATGGCGAGTAGGAGACCGATCCTGAACAAAACATGTGCAACCAAAAACACGAGGGGGGACCGGAAAAAGTGTCCGTTCAGGGAATAAGACCTGTAAGGGAACCCTATGCTGAAGAACACGACTCGGTGTACGATTGCATAGAAAGGTAGAAGTCAAAACAGCAAAATGCCAATAAGATTTTGGTACCCCCATACCTCTAAGCATACAACGTACCATCCCTATCAGACTCCTATTTTTCCTTTCAGCAACTCCATTTTGCTCAGGAGTATATGGACAAGTGAGTTGCTGAAGGATACCCTGGGAAGAAAGGTGAGACACTAAGGCATCAGACACATATTCTTTGGCATTATCCGAACGAAGAGCACGAACAATGACATCGAATTGTGTCTTAATCATCTGGAGAAACTGAGTGATGATTGGGAGTACATCGGATTTCCTATGCAAAAGGTAGACCCAAGTACAACGAGTATGATCATCTATAAATGTTACATAATATCGAGCACCTGTCAGAGCAGTAACAGGAGAGGGTCCCCAAATATCAGAGTGTATTAGGTCAAATGGTTTGGGTGACTGGTGCATGCGAGGAATATAACTGGTCCGAACATGTTTTGATAGGGAACAGATAACACAGTCAAGTTTACCACTAACACAAGTTTTGCTCAAAGCAGGAAATAACATACATAAATATTTAAAATTTGTATGCTCAAAACGGTCATGCCACAACTGTACAGTTTGTGATGAAAAATCATAATGACAAGTACTAGGTAAAATACTAGCATGTAAGCTAGGAACAGATAAAGACAAAGCAGGTGATGAAGGTGGAGGTGGAGAAACTGGTGAAACCGGAGGTGGATCGCCTAGATAATACAATACATCTCTCTCATGTCCCCTGATAATAATCCTTCTTGTACTCAGGTCCTGCAAATAACACGAATCAGATA
Organism: Ilex aquifolium; assembly: GCA_951799425.1. Classification (NCBI taxonomy): domain Eukaryota; kingdom Viridiplantae; phylum Streptophyta; class Magnoliopsida; order Aquifoliales; family Aquifoliaceae; genus Ilex; species Ilex aquifolium. The sequence continues at coordinate 43,431,960 of OX637391.1, read as the reverse complement.
AGAACACAATTGCACAGTGAAAATCTCTGGCTAACTGATGTACAGATAATAGATTCATGGCCAGCTTTGGCACATGAAACACCGAACGTAATGTAAAGCCATCTGGGAGACGGACTGTACCCCTACTAACAATAGGGGCATGTGTATCATCTGCTAACTGAACTTGAGTATGTAACTGCTCTTCAAAAGAGGTGAAATGATGGGCCTCACCTGTCATATGACCATTCGCACCCGAGTCCAGCATCCAAATGGGAGACGGACTGGTGCAAGTATGAAAGGCACGAGAAATACCTGTAGTAGTCGCAGTAGTAGTAGTCGAACCTTGAGAAGTCAGGGTTGACATAAGTATATCCAAGCGAGAAGTGATAGAATCCATATCACTCTGCCAAGCAGGAGCAATACCTGTAGGTGGTGGTGCCTCAGCAATGGTAGCAATACGATTGCGAGGAGGCGGCTTAAGCTCCGGATGGAGCTTCCAACAAGTAGTCCTGAGGTGTCTGAGTCGGCCGCAATAATCACACTGACGAGAATCCCCATGTCTACTCTGATGTGGGGTACTCTGACGGCGCTGGACCGACCGCTGTTGACCCCTATACCCGGTGGAAGTACTAACAGATGTCTCAACGGTAGGGGTTGCAACTCCCTCAGTAGTAGTCATATCATCAATAATACTAGGGCACCCGTGACAAAAAAAAAAACAACTCTAAGATAAATAGAGAGATAAAATAAGGGAGAATAATATATCTCCAGTCGAACAATAGCGACAAATAAAGAAGGTCCAGAAAGCTCCCAAATAATCGGTTCACGGTGCCCAGAAGTCCAATAAAAAAATCCAATAAAGATAAATAAGTGATCTACTGCATCAAAAACAAATCACCGGAGAAGAGGATCCGCTCCCTCTTAAAATAGTCCTAGATACTGTAACCTGACAGCACTCTGACAAAGTGTGCAAAGAACGAAGCTACAACGAAAAGGCAACCTGACAGTGGGCTGAACACTGTCTGAACAGTGACCCAGCAGTAGGCTGTTTGGGCTATTTTGGGTTTCCCCAAAAACAAGCACAGGAGGGTTAAAAAGAGTCGAGAGAGAACAAGAATGGGAAATCCAAAGAAACCATCAAATTCGAACGAAGGTCTTCACTCAGCTGCTCGATCAGGAGACGTGCTCGCTGTGCAGACAATATGCAGCTGAAATCCTTTGGCCATTAATTCCAGAGATAAGCACTCCAGAAACCCACTACATCTAGCAGCATGGTCAGGGCAGGCACAAGTAGTGAGTTACCTCTGCAAGAACAAGGCGGATGTTGGTGCTGCCGCCATGGATGACATGGGTGTTGTTCTAGACTGGGCTGTTTTGGGTTGCTGGGGTGCTGAACTGTTTTGCTGGGTCGGAGCAGGGGTATATTTGCTGCTGAGCAGGGGTGTATTTGCTGCTGGGGCGGAGCAGGGGTATATTTGCTGCTGAGCAGGGGTGTATTTGCTGCTGGGGCAGTCGGTTTTTGTGTTATGAAGTAGTCGGTTTGATGTTGGGGGCAGTCGGTTTTTTTTTTTTTTTTTTTGTGGGTTGCAGTCGGTGGGCTTTGGTATGGTATGGTGTGGGGAGCAGTCGGTGATTTGTGTTATGGAGTAGTCTGGTTTGATGGCTGGGCAGTCGGTGATTTAAAGTATGTTCTGGTTCGGTGGATGGTGGGTGGCCTGGTATCGGTTGGATGCTGGTTTCGGTGTTCGCTGGGTTTGGGGTTGCTGCAGCCTGTGTCTAGGTTGGGTGGTTTGTCTGTTTGGAGTTTATGTTGCCGGTGATGCCGGTGGGGCTGGGTATGGCTGAAGGCAGGCTATGGAGTGTTAGAGGTAGGGTTAGGGTTAGAACTTGGCTCTGATACCAACTTGAAATATTTATAAGAAAGAAAGGGATACAAACTGAGTGTAAAGTCCCATATATATAGTCAAATAATAAAGGTACAATAAGGATAAATTAGGAAATAGAAAACCCTAATAAACTAGGAAATAGGAAAACCCTAATAAATTAAGAAATATCTCCAACAGAAACTTATAGGGCTTTGCTTTTCTTTCTGAGCTCAGTTTATCTCCTTTTCTGTGTCCTTTCTATTAATTCAGGTTTTCGGGTTGATGTATACAAATTCAGGACTTGCCATACTAGCGCTAGCAGCCAATGCTGTGCACAAGCTCTGGAAATGGCAGAAGAATGACCGAAACCCATCTGGGAAGGTATTCTACCTGCACTAAAATATTTGCATTGTTGAATTTGGATGTTAAAGTCTATTGCTTGTGCCTTTACTCAATTTGCCTTTTGTAGGCAACTGCGAGAGTTGCACCACTACTGTGGCAACCTTCAAGTGGAATATTGACGACAAATGATATTAGTGATACAAATCCTGAAGATGCTGTTCCATGCTTTGCACTGTCAAAGAATGATTCTTATGTTATGTCTGCTTCAGGAGGAAAAATCTCTTTATTTAATATGATGACGTTTAAGGTAAGTTGCTTTGCTCCTCATTTTCTGTTCTTTGCTCCTACACTTTACTTGGCTGATATCTTACTTCTGCTGCTTAGCAGTCATGATGGAGGGATCTATTTAAAAAAAAAACAAAGGAAATTATGATGTGGGAACTTGTGATGAATAATGACAGTTTTCCTAAGCTCTTTACTTCTATGGAAGGATTTATCCTCCAGGTCCTAATTGACAATTTGGGATGTTTAATACTTATCCAAATTATCGACAGAATAATTGCTCAATCTATGGAGTTTGGCCATGCTTCATATTTTTTGGAAGGGCGCCACACCACCCCCCCCCCCCCCCCCCCCCCCCCCCCCCCCCCCCCCCCCCGCTTCTCTTTCTTTTTCTGGGCGTAATAGAAGTTATTTTTTCAAAATGATATATGGTGGATGAAGATAATATAGGTGACAATTCTACACTACAAGAATTATGGGAAAATCTGACATTTAATTACCGACGTTTGAAGTAAATGCCACTAACACCGGCGTTTGTGTTTAAACGCCAAAAAATTTTAATAAAAAATAAAAAAAAAATCTTTTTTTTTTCATTTAATTTCTGGCGTTTACACTAAACGCCACTAACAATTGTTACAATAAAAAACTTTTTTTTTCTCTCCCCAACATAAACGTATTTCTTTTTCCCCAATTTATTCGCGCCTCTCTCTCTCCGTGGACTCCTCTCTCCGTCAACTCCTCTCCCCGTCGATCTCTCCGTCGACTCCTCGCTGTCCCTCTCTCAGTCGACTCCTCATCGTGCCTCTCTCAGTCGACTCCTCGCCGTTCCTCTCTCAGTCGACTGCTTGTCGCCCCTCTCTTTATGGATTTGTTGTGGTTGTCTCTTCTAGAAGATTCCGTCAACTAATCTCTGAGCACACATTTCTGATTGTCTTCTCTCTGTCTTCTCCTGATCAAAACAATGGTATGTAAACTATATGTTAATTTGAAACTGTATGATTAATTGACTGGTTAGTTCCTTGATTGACGAATTCATCGTGTCTTGATTCTTCATCTTTTGCAATTGCGGTGTTTATTTGCTTGTTTAGTATTACCAGTCTGTAAGTTTGGTTAATTCTCTCTGAAGTTCGATGTTAATTTCAATTTTGATTGGATGTTTGTTTGATTATGGGCATAATTTATTAATCTAATGCTTCTAATGCTGGATTACTTCTTGAGAGCTAAGGTCGAGATTTGTGGTTGCGAAAATTTCAATTTATTAGTGTTTTATTTGCATAATTGAGAATTTGATGGTTATATTTAGTCACGATAACAATGCACCGGCAACTCACTGTTCTGTTTTTATGAAATGAGTGGTTAAGAGTATTGAAACAGTAAATCCATGGAAGGTGTCAACATCAAAGAGTTCTTTTAGCTTCTCATCGCATAGTATTCTCCTCCTCTCAGAGGGATCCTCCAATAATGTGGAAAAAACAGAGTGAGAGACTGGCTACATACATTTACGAACTGTGCTTAGATTTTTTGAATTTTGAGAATATGCACTGTGCTCAGATTGCAGTCCTTTGGGGCTAAGCCTAAGGCTCCAGAAGTTTTGGCTGGACAACAGATTTTGAGGGACTTGAAGGTGGAGTCCCATGAGAGGATTCAAGTGAGGTGCTTATGGATTGGTTGGTCTCCTCCTGTTGATGGTGTTTTAAAGATGAATGGGCCAGTTTTTTTTCCCCCCAAGAATGCAGTGTAAAACTTTAACTGTCTGAAAACTCTAGCTCGATAAAAAGTGGATCATTACGGTGTTGGTTTTATGCTGTTTGTGTTTTGATGTGGCAAAGTTGATAGGATACAGTTTTGTATGATCCTGGTCCAACAGTTATCAGAAAAGAATTCATCTCTTTGGAGTTCAATTTGTCAGTATTGTGTTTAATAAGGGATGATGCAGAGCTTGCCAATAGGAAAGAGATATTGGGAATCTCATGTACAGCTCAAATTGGACCTTTACTGAGTTTTGGTTTACCCTAAAAGTTTTTTTTTTCCATGTTAGTTTTACCTTTAAACGTTAATGGCATAATTTTATATACGTGTTGAAGGATTTCTATATGCTGTGGACATATGCTGCAGCTACAACCTACACAGCATATTATTCCACTGCTTCGAGACTTGAAGGTGGAGTCCCATGAGGGCATTTGAGAGCCTGGAAGTCCTGGACTTTGCTGTGGCAAATTTTGAAAATTTTGAGCAGACTGAAATTCAATTTGGTTCATGTTTATAGGGAAGCAAACTGTATGGAAGATTTTTTTGCGAACCTTGCTGTCTTGGATGGTGACTGACTTCTCACCATGCAAGCTGTTGTACAGCCGCCTTTGGCAAAAGCAAAAACAGGTAGTTTCCATCTCACCTTATACATGTTTCAGTGGATGTTTTATGCATTGGGTGAATCAGTTTGCTTATAGTTGTCCAATTGTCAGCCACAAAGCGCCAAAGTTCTGTCCCAAACCCCAATGTGGTGATATGTTATTCTTTGCATTTTCCAACATGGTTGGTGAGCAAATGAGTTGCTACATCCATATTAAGAATTGGACAAGACAAAAAATCAATTCCAAATATTAGTTCTATATATTGGAGCCTTACATTTTAAAGTATTAGTTCTATATATTGTGAATTTTTGCTAATGGGTAATTGAATTGGCGCTTTATTTGAGCCTGTTTGGTACTGGAAATGAAATTTTAATTCAATTCTATCAGTTCATTATTTTAATTATTGAGCTAAATGTAACTATAGGCATCATGAATTTTCTGCAGCTCATCTTCATTATTTGTACATTAACTCATTTTTTCCGTTGGTACATTTACTGTTTTGCTGTAACCAATGCAGACAATGACAACATTCATGCCTCCTCCACCAGCAGCGACATTTCTGGCATTTTATCCGGAAGACAATAATATTATCGCCATTGGCATGGAGGACTCTTCTATCCAAATATATAATGTCCAGATTGATGAGGTTGTCCCCAGTTTAGATTGAAGCATAAAGTTTGAGAGGCAAAGTTCTTGATAGATAAGCGTGTTAAATTCTGATATTGCATTTGCACAGGTTAAAGCCAAGCTCAAAGGTCATAAAAAACGAATAACAGGCCTTGCCTTTTCTAATTCTCTCAATGTGCTTGTATCTTCTGGAGCTGATTCACAGGTAAGAGTTTGGAGGCCTTGTGTAGCCTTTGGATGTTTTTCCATTTGAAAACTAGAGTAATCTACAATTATGAAGCCAAAAAACCATAAATTTTGCTCACACATAGCTTTCTTTGGAGCTCTCCACACGTACGGTAGACTTGATTGGAGGGTGACACTACAAGAAAAGTAGTGCTTAGACAATATGCAGCTAGCAGAAAATATAATTTTTTCTTTATTAACCGAGAAACAAACACAAAGTGTATGCTATTCAGTGAGATTGATGAAGTAGCAATTAGTTCAAAGCCAGAAAAAGGGAATGCAAGCATTATGCTTGCAGTTATCCAAACAATCACATTCTGATTAATCTATTGCATATACTTTTTATATTGTCATGCTCTTAATTAATTTTGATGCTTGTCATTAATTTAGGTTATCCCGAACAAGTAATTCAGATGGAGAAGCCGGAGAAGTCTACTCTGATGATTACATGCTTATCTTGTTGCATTTTTGTCACTAAATTGGTTGGAAACTTTTTTCATCAAGTCTGTGTTAGGCTGTTTTGTGTTGCAGGCAGTTTCTGCTTTGTTGTAGCAGTCTGCTGTGCTGCAGTATGCTGTGCAATTGTGTTCTGCTATTGACCTGTCTGTGCTAATATGTTGTGCTGGTATGGATGAAACTGATGCCTGAATACAATGGAGCTGGGTTGTTGCTGATATGCTGGGATGGAAATGGTTGTTGTCTATTGCAAGAGCTAAAACTGAAGATGACAGACCAACATCTTTGTCTATTCTATGTAAATAGGAATAGAAAATTTAGTTCTTGTAGCAGTTTTTTGCCTTCTGTTCACACAGAATATTCTGTTTTTTGTTTCTTGTAAATTATGAAATTCATTCAATAAAATTCCTTTTTTTTAAAAAAAAAAAAAAAATGGGTTGCTGTTATGCTGCTAGTGCTTCAGCTGCTACTGTCTGAGTGCTGACATGGCTGAATAGTAAAAAAATGAGCTGGGTTTTATTATAAAAAAAAAATATTAATTATTATTACTGGCGTTTATTTAAATGCCGGAAAAAAAATTGTTCAGAAATAATAATTACTGGCGTTTAAATAAACGCCGTTAATTTTTGTGGCGTTTAAATAAACGCCGTTAATTTTCCCAACGGAGGTTTCGACGACGCTAACAACAAACGTCAATAATAATATTTTGCGGCGTTTATTTACATTTTAGCGGCGTTTATTAAACGCCGGTAAAAGTCTTTTTTCTTGCAGTGCTAGGTTAAATGACTGAATTTGGAAAAAAATTTGGTGTGATATTTTTGTATGGGCGGAAATTTTCTGCTGCTCATCTTCATTATTTGTACATTAACTCATTTTTTCCGTTGGTACATTTACTGTTTTGCTGTAACCAATGCAGACAATGACAACATTCATGCCCCCTCCACCAGCAGCGACATTTCTGGCATTTCATCCGGAAGACAATAATATTATCGCCATTGGCATGGAGGACTCTTCTATCCAAATATATAATGTCCGGGTTGATGAGGTTGTCCCCAGTTTAGATTGAAGCATAAAGTTTGAGAGTCAAAGTTCTTGATAGATAAGCGTGTTAAATTCTGATTTTGCATTTGCACAGGTTAAAGCCCAGCTCAAAGGTCATCAAAAACGAATAACAGGCCTTGCCTTTTCTAATTCTCTCAATGTGCTTGTATCTTCTGGAGCTGATTCACAGGTAAGAGTTTGGAGGCCTTGTGTAGCCTTTGGATGTTTTTCCATTTAAAAACTAGAGTAATCTACAATTATGAAGCCAAAAAACCATAAATTTTGCTCACACGTAGCTTTCTTTGGAGCTCTCCACACGTACGACGGTAGACTTGATTGGAGGGTGAAATTAAATTACTATTATAGCAAGTAAAATACATATTTCATCTTAGACTGTTTCAGGGCTTTTTTGTATTTCAGATTTGTCTCTGACAAGCACCTTATTTAGTGTGTTTCATGTTTACTTTGTTCCTTGTAGTCCGTGCTCTTCATTTCATGAAAAGTTCATAAATTGGCAATAATTTGCATATTGGAATTATTTATCCAGTGATGCCATTTTGTTTCTACAGTTGTGTGTTTGGAACACAGATGGATGGGAGAAGCAAACATGCACGAATTTCACCAAGATCAGACACATTTACTAGCTGTACATGAAACTCATATAGCCATATATGAAGCACCTAAAATGGAATGCCTTAAGCAGGTGTGTATGTTCTTAATTAGGTTATTTATATTTTCCCCGAACGTAGCTTTTTTATATTAAACATCTTCACTTTCAAATTGTGGCAAGTATTTTATTTTTATTACCAGCACTGGTTTTGTCCCTAATTTCGTGGTGAGATATTTGATAAGCCTATAATTGATGCCATTGCATGCATCTTGTTTTATACTTTATCAGCATGTGTATTGTACGAGTACAACTTAACAAACCTTCTCCTAACGTTTTTGGGGTCTACTGCATGAATCATGTTTCTGTAATAGTGGGTTCCTCGAGAAGCAAGTGGGCCAGTCACATATGCTACATATTCCTGTGATAGCCATTCGATATATGTCAGTTTTGAAGATGGAAGTGTAGGCATTCTCAGTGCTTCAACACTTGGATTAAGATGTCGAATTAATCCTGCTTCCTATCTACCTAACAATCCGAGGTAAATACTTTTTGACTACCTATAAGGGTGATTATGTTGCATTTCTCCTTCAAATTTTCTTCTAAATTTTTAATAATTGTAATTCTGCAGTTCAAGGGCCCATCCGCTTGTCATTGCTGCGCATCCATCCGAACCTAATCAGTTTGCATTAGGACTTACTGATGGTGCAGTCTGTATACTCGAGCCACTAGAATCAGAAGGCAAATGGGGCACCTCAACTCCTCTTGAAACCGGTGCTGGGCCTAGCACCAGTTCTGGTGCAGCCAGTGCAGATCAACCCCATAGGTGACAAGTCTCTTGTGCATGCATGTTGTTTACCTTGAACCATGAGTGTATCGTATCTACTGCTTTCATGTGGTTTTGCACGGTGTCCCGTCAGAGTTTTATTTTCAAGGGAAGATGCAAGATTTGGGTAGTATAACTGTAGGACTCTTTCTCTCTCTCTCTCTCTCGTTTTGGTACTCCAAAAAAAGATCTTGATGCCGAGAATACATTTGCAATCAACAATCACTTGGTTGGTCGGCGGGTCGGTTTATTAATTGGAAATGAATAGTGATGTTAATGTTCTCTACTCCTGTTGTACAAATACAAGCCCAACATGATAGTTTTAAATCTTTCTGACATTGACTCCATCAAGAAAAGAGAACTAACTAGTATACAACCATGACATACACAAGTAATAACCAGGACTATTCAATGCTATTGAACATGTAAGTTTTACATATACAAGGTCTTAGTCTTAATCCACGCTTATTTACTTATGTAGCATTTTTCTGACCCCCACTCCTCCCTACCCCACGCCCACTAAAAAAATTCCAACTTCAAGCCATTTTTGTGCCCAAATTGGACCCACCAATAGGAGTGGGACCCTCCACATATATCCCAATACCATTGTCCACCGACGCACTGTGTACAACCAGCTTTCATGCCCAATGGTGATCCACCAATAAGAGCAAGATTGTTCATTTTTTTTACATAAACTCACCATAAATATACATTAGGTGTAATTCATGCCTGAAGGCACGATGCAATATAAATAATTTTGAGAGATGTTAGTGACCGTTAGATAAATCAATTTAAGATCGTCAGATCTAAGAAAATTTATAATGTTGGAACTTTTGATTTTAAATTTGGTCAAAAAATCTGGTCTAACGATAAAGATGTTTGAAATGACAATTCATTTTGATCAAAATGGAGATATTATACAACTTTTAACAGAAAGAAAAGTCTTAAAAGCTCAAGAAAATTATAAGTTTTTGCAGGACTTGTCCAGGTGGCTTTAATACCGTTAACTCTTCAAGGCCTAAATATCTCTTTTATGTTAGCATTAAGAGATGCTAGATACTTAGATTTTAATCAATCTTTAATGAGAGTTATGCAGTCCAGTTTAAGTACTGGTCCTGTTTATTTTAACTGCTTTCCTAATTTATTATAAGACAACAAAACACTACTTGAGAAACCAACTATGACTTTAAATTTATTTAAATTAAATAATAAATATAAAGAAGATTATGTTAAAAATCTTGAAGAAATAGAGTTATCTGATATTGAAAATAAATTGTAGAACTGGGATATACCCCAGTATCCAACTAAGAAAATTTATAATATTGGAACTTTTGATTTTAAATCTAATCTAACGAATATATTATGAAAATATCTTAATTGAGACAGACTCTGTTAACTTTCAGAGATTCTATAATAATAAATATGATCTTAAAGATCCACAATATAGTAAAGCCTGTATCTTGAGAGTTATATCTCCAAGAGACTGGGGATTAAATACTTAAATACTACTACCCCCCCCCCCCCCCCCCCCAAGAACATTAACTACAAATCCATATATATAATATAATTACTTCGATTACATCAAAGCATGGGATAAAGCCTTTTTATATAATTGCCCAAATTTAAAGCACTCATGGTTTAAAGCAGTAGGATCAGCTCTTCTAATTTATCTTTTGAAATATCAAGATTATAAGTAAATTGATTACAGAATTCTCCAAGCTCTTTTTTTCCTATTAATTTTTGTCTTTTAAGTTGAGCCTTAAGATTCAGATCATTACATAGAGCTAATCCTTCTGAAATACATTCAGAAGTAAATCAAGATGTAACACACATAACCCAAACATTTCAGGGTGATGTAATGATAAGATTTGCGAGAAATAAATTTCAAGATTTCAAAATTTCTACTAAATCTGATACTTCATCAGTATATAATATTCCTTCTAGGAAATCTACTTCTTCTATACCAGATATAAGAAGAGGAAAAGAATCTAAAATTCAAGGAATAAAAACCTCTTGCAATCAAATTCCCCATGGAATTTATAAACAAGATAATGAATATTCCCTAGAGGAAGATATTGATCCAACTCCATCCGAAATCGAATTCCAATTATAATTTTTATGAATAGTTTAGGATTATATATATATATATATATATATAATTGGAAAGCTGCTTCATTTTAAAGAAAATTTAGCAGAAATTTATAAATCCATGTACCAAATTTGGGAGGCATGATATCTAGCAATCAAAAAGTTGTAAGAATAAAGATTTCTCTCATTTATGTGAATTCACAGACTATTCAAGAGACATGGATATGGACAGCTTACTTAACAAAAAACTCTTGTTAACAGCCTAAAGAAATTTTTTAGTAGCATTTGTGCATTTGCAACAGTTGTTCATTCACATTTAAGGAAGTAGCAGAACCACCTTTTGCTCTCAATCTCAGTATTTGTGTCAGATAAAAGAAACTGAGATGCTCGGTATCTAAAGTTTGAAAGATGAAATATGGTAATACTGTAGAAAAAATACACAATATGCACACACTGGAATGGGATTTGAAGAGAAACTCTGATTATCAATTCCACCTTCGACCTGGCTTCGTCCGCCTTTTGGGATTGCCTAGAGATGACTGGTTTGCTTGTAGTGTCCCACCTTTGATGCCATCTGAATCGGTTGAGTTAGCGAGCATTCTCTGGGCTTTGACATAAATCTTCATGTCTCTAATCTGTGACCAACATGTAAAATTTAATGAAACCAAGGCTTGTAAATTGTGATGGTTAAATAGAAGTGCACACAGATGGTAACACAAATACCTGTTCTTCCAAATCCAGTATGTTATCGTCTCTTGACCTCAGTGATGAACTTTCACTGAAAGAATACAGAGAATCAAAATTACTTTGTCTGGAATTGGCATAGGTAGCATTTTAATGCTAGATATTAGTATTCATTTCATATCCAACTGTTCTGGTTAATTAACCAGAAATCGGAAAAAAAGAAGTCGTTGTTTCACAAGTACAACTAAAGAGTGTTTCCCATACTCAAACCAAACTAAATCATTAGGAAGTATCACGATGTTGTTTAGAAAGCTCAAGTAGCATTACTGTCCCATCAACCAATACAGATGAACAAGACATGCAAACTTAAATGCATGTCAATGGAGAAGATGACAGTACCTCTCTTGAATTTCCTTGAACTTTTTTTGCAGGGCTTCATCATTTTTCATAAGATCGTGATTCCTCTAATTACAAAAAGAAAAGATTTTATCAGGGTTAAAAACTGCTAGAGATAATCATTAGAAAGATTCACAATGACAGTGTCAGCCATATATTCTTTCCACCATGAATTATGCAGATTCCAAGAGCTTAACTATGATAAAAAAGAAACTCACATTGGGAACAGCCTTCTTTTCCTCAGGATATTTTTCCAATTTATATTGCATATCCTGCATCCTTGAAAAGACAGCCTTATCGACTGCTTTGGATACGGAGCTTTCCTTACTAGTCTTTGCCTCAGCGAGGGGGAGAATATATTAAGTAAGATCACACTCACATTAATCGTTGGATTCTTTTAATATTCAAAAAACTATACTTCCATTATTTACTCACAAATAAAAAACCTTAGACATGAAATTCTCATAGTAAGTATTTTAGAAACTAAAGTATCATAAAATATAAATATTTGATTCAAATTTTCTCATATATATATATAAACAGATTATCTATTATTAATGAGTGAACCACTTCTATACAATTAGTCTTTATTTTTATTTTTTAGTTCAATGGTCAGAGATATTCAGATTAGTTTATATACACATCGACTAATATTTTTTTCGGTATAGTCAAAAACAGGTCATATAAGCTGGATTAAGAAATTCATAAGGGATAAATTTCTTATGACTTGACTCAAAAGAGTTGCCTTGAAAAAAAAAAAAATACTAGATCATCCATCAACAAAAAAAAATTGAAAGGAAAATTATATTGTAGAGGATTTGGAAGTTTAAGGCCTATATTCGTAATTGTAACCATATTGCAGGCCACGTGGCGGACACTTATTAATTAGCCACGCCTTCTCCACCTTCCGATGGTTCCGACATTTTAGGCTTCTTTAAGACCACGAGTTCTCTCCCGTTCAATTTCGAAATCTCTCCTTAGTCTCTCTCTCTCTCTCTCTCTCTATTTGCCGGCGACGATCTTAATTGACGTTCAGATTTTCGTGGGAACGAAGATCAAACAACATATCGACTAACTGTGAGTGCGGATCAGGGTACATTATCTGTTACTTACTTGTCTTTGAGTCTCCAGCTGAGTTGCAAGAAGATGAATGTATTTTTATGCATACCGTTACACCCAATACTTACTCACAAACAATCTATCACAAGTATATAAATCAATTAATATGACATCTACATTAGAAAACAAGCAATAACCTACGACATAATTGAAAATGCAATAACTCTTTAACACAAACAAGAATATAAGTTTAACTTTGGCTTGGAGGTTTCAACATCCCCATCTTCCAAAAAAGAAAAAAAACAGGCCTGGCCGCAGGAATAAATGTGCAGATCGAAAAAGAATCAGAGAAGCACAAAGTCACAAACTTATGGGTTGAAGTCAGTATGACAATCTTTCTATGGGATTTCAGTAAGCGGAGCTGAAGAGCATCTTCGTGTTATTGCTAGTAGTATTTTTCCTGACAGATAGTAAGATCAGCTTCCTATTATCATTATCATAAGAAGATAAAGAAAAAAGTACCGCGTCAACTTTGCTGCTCAAAAGTGCATCACCAATTCCAGAATCCTCATTATACGCACAAGTGCCACATTCTCCATCAAGCGACACACAGTGAGCATTCGTCATGACTGACTTGCCATCAACTTTTGATTGATTCAATCTTTGAACATAGTTGTCTCCGACATAATCCCAAATCTGCTGTGTCTCTAATTCAAGAGAATAGCAATGCTGCGTATCGCTCCAATGGTTTTTGGCATGCCCTTCTTTGTACCTACATTCAGCAGACATTGTCTTTAAAATAAGTAAAAATAAAGGAAACTATTACTAATCAAATGGACAGTAAACCGAGTATTATATTGTGAAGAAGATTAAATTAATATTATACCTTCCACATCCCACAAAACCACATAACAGGCAAACCCGGGGGTTCTTTAATGATCCACAAATGGCACAGACCGGTTTCTCATCATGCTGCTGGCAGAGTCGACAAGGTAGTAGTAACCCAAGTTCTATAAGGTTTTCAATATGAACAAATATAAGGTAATAATAGATGTTATGCACAGTATTTAAATCGGTCAATTGATTTATGCATATAAGTTGGCACATGCATAGATATTAGTTCATAAAGGACAAAACATATCAAAGCATAGCAAAATAATAATTTATACTGTGCAAACTGGAGGCACACTGCATTTATCCAATGTAGCTAATCTTCTATCATACTGCTTTGCATGAGAATAGATGCAGTCTAAAACTCAAGATTTTGGTGTGACACTCTTTATTTCCTTTTTTTTTTTCTTTTTTTATTCTCCTTTTCTCCTAGAGCTACAACTCCTGCCTCCATCATCTCTTTCAAATTGATGTTCCAATACCTTCTTGTCATTTCTCCCCACACTCCCCCCCCCCCTTAAATTCCAGAAACATCCCTTCCTTGGGTCCTTTACTCAATCATACTGCATGACAATGTGTTACAAAAGACATCATGTATATTTTGCTGATATACAAGACACGTCATCTCTTCTACAGAAAAAATGGTATTATCAACTTGATCTCTAGCCTCCTCAATGTTTATGTATCTATATACTCTTAATTAACAATTCAATTGTATCATATATCACTATAAGTGGGCATAAAAAGGAACATCAGTAAAAGAAATTTCATTTAAAACAGGTATCCAAATTAGTAATGAAAAGCACTGAACCAGCCGGCATGGTATTGAACTAGGACACCAATATAACATTTTTTTATGAAAAGGACACCAGCATAACATCAATAGTAAATGTCAGTTTAAGTGATAATTGAACATCTACAATCCGCACATCATAAAGAACCACCACGTTCTTCAACATGGAAGAAGTTCTAATGCACTCTCAAGAATAGTCCATTGTTTTGCAAGGTGAAATTTTTAAGTGATGATTGAACATCCACACATCATTTTAAAGCGGTACCATTATACTTTAATCCTGCAACAACTTTTAATGTTCTCTATACAGGCATTTATCATGTGAGATGTTCATTTAAATACAGTACTCTGAATCAGCATTGATTTAAAATTAAATTGACTAGGATAACACAAATCAAAGTGACTACTTTTTCAACAGGTAAAACAAGTTAATATAAGAGCTTCCTTCACTACACTTACAAGACTAGACACTAAAATATAGACGATAATAGATTTCAACTGGTAGGAGGTAATATATTGACTCCGCCTTATTACCAAGAAAATTCCAATTCCACAAAACTA
This sequence comes from Ilex aquifolium, assembly GCA_951799425.1. Taxonomy (NCBI): domain Eukaryota; kingdom Viridiplantae; phylum Streptophyta; class Magnoliopsida; order Aquifoliales; family Aquifoliaceae; genus Ilex; species Ilex aquifolium. Next base: position 43,416,887 of record OX637391.1, on the reverse strand, counting down.
GAATATAAAGACTCTTTAGTTAGGGATCTAGGTTAAAGGACTGCAAACTAGCTAAGCACCAGAATAAGAAGGCCCTCTACATCATGCTACTAAAATTCTACTGACCCAATAATAGATAAAAGAGGACAAACTAACATGGCAAGATAAATAGGTCCATTTTGAAATGCAAGCACAATGAAATGAATGATCGCATAGTGTACTCCGTATCCCACTGGTGTCTTGGTCCAATCTCTCTAGTCAAATCAAATTTCCACAAACTTCCAAGTCACAAGATTTTTCTCTTCACAAATAAAAAATATCATATTGAAGGAGATTATGCGCAGTCTGCAAGGACAGCAAAAGAACATATGGAAAATAAAACCTTAACCCCAGGACCCGCTCCGAAACCGGATTAGTCGGCCCAATGGGTTCGGATACCGGTTGGCTGGACCAAAAAAAAGGAAAATAAAAAAAATTAGAACATTACACATTAAAATAAGATAACAGTACATTGTCGTGCGCCATCCCAAGAAGCAAGATTTCAGGAAACTGGTAAACAGGATACTCGAGCACCCGGGCATAGGAGTGGGTGATGCAGGTCTCCACTAAATGGCCCAAATGTCGACACCCAGTACAATATTGTGGTACATCCTCGTAAAACACATCCGGCCAAAATCCAGTCTCCTGTTTGCCGATCCTAATCCTAGGCATCCGCCGCCATGTGACATCATACTTAACCAGCACCCTGGCAATTGAAGGCCGACTCAAACTCGCTGTGGCTTGATCAACCCGTAAAGGCGTCCCAATTGCCAATGCTATCGAGAATAGTGCATCCTGTGAGCGCACGAAGTGGACTGATAAATATGGGAATGAAATCCAGATAGGAACTATGGGTGATTCCTCAGTACAACGAAACTGCGGAATCCACTTAAACATGCGCATCTCTCTGCCATAAACCGACCAAGCCTGCTTCACCCAGAGACGGGTGTAATCCTCGTCACACATCAGGAGCACGTGTCGGCTATCTAACAAAGAGGCACTAACTTGCCCCTTCAATCCAATCAGCTGAAGGAATCTCCTTATCATTTCCATCCGAGGGCGGCCTCGGATAAACTTGCCCACCAGGGCCAACCTGAAAGGAGCTGCGAGACTCTCAATCTCCTCGTCAGAAAAATCAACCGCGGGGGCACCCCTGTACTGTGTGACGGGCCGAGGAACTCGACGAGTGGGGGCGTCAGAGCCAGGGGATCCCCTCAAAAAATCTATGAATGACTTAGGTGGTCGAGTTGGATCCGGGGCGGAACCGGGGGGTCGGGTCCAAGAATTATGGGTTGTGGGTAAGGCTGGTTTGGGAGCACCAGGTTGTGTTGGGTTTCGACCAGGTTGGTGTTTAGCTTGAGGAGGTTGGCGGATGGTATTAGTTGTGGGAAGTGGTCCGGGTTTGATGATGGGATGAGGGATGGGCCGAGTTTGCTTAGCGGGGTCAACGTGATGTAAGTCACTGGCTGTGGGGTGGTGGATAACTCCGCCAGTATAGGTGTGTGCGTCGAGAGGGGGAGGGTCTGGTGGTAGGTTTAGGCCAGCGGTTGGGTCAGTACCGACAGCCAAATTGGCCATGGGTGCGGTTGTTGCTGGGTTCAGTTTGATGTCAGATTGTTGTTTGTTGATGGAATGGATAGTCGATGGAGTGGGCAGTGGAGTGGGTAGTCAGTGGGGGCTGGTGGTTGCGACGTGGAGGAGGTGTTAGGGTTAGGGTTAGGGTTAGGGTTAGGGTTAGGGTTAGGGTTAGGGTTAATTACATGGAAAGTGGGTAGGGTTTGTTGTGTAGGCAGACAGTTGGTGGTTGGTGCAATCGGTGGGTTTTGGTAAATGTGTGATGTCGGTGGGTTGTGATTTTAGTGGAGGTTTTACCTGGGTTTGGTTAGGCAGTGGGTGTTTGCTGGTGGCGTGGCATACAACGGCTGTTGGGTTGTTGTTCGCTGGATGGTGGCTGCACAGGTGGTTGCTGGTGGCGGCTGTCTCAGCGGGATGATTTAAGAAGGCAGTCGGTGGGGTGGGATGGGCAGTCGGTGGGTGGGGGTGGCCAGTCGGTGGGGTAAGGGTGTGGCAGTCGGTGGGGTAGGGGTGGCCAGTCGGTGTGGCAGTGGAGTCGGTGGGGTGGGCAATGGGGTTGTCGGTGGGGTGGGTTTGTCAGGCAGTGAGGGAGCAGTTGCTGGTTTGGGTTGGTGGCAGTGGCTGGTGGCTGAGTGCTGATGGCTGAGGGCTGAGTTGCAGAGTCGCCAAAAGCCCTAGGGTTTCTCAGTGAGCTAGCACAACACCTCCAATAGGTCAAGACATATATAACCATGCATTCAATACTGAAGTATATTTGGAAGTATACAATATAACCTCACAACCAGCCGGTGTTTTGTAAGATCGAACTGAGAAACCCTAGGGCTTATGGCGGCTCTGTAACTCAGCTCGCAGCCATCAACACTCAGCCACCAGCCACCGCCACCAACCCAAACCAGCCACTGCTCCCTCACCACCTGACAAACCCACCCCACTGACAAACCCATTACCCACCCCACCGACTCCACTGCCACACCGACTGCCCACCCCTACCCCACCGACTGCCACACCCCTACCCCACCGACTGCCCACCCCCACCCACTGACTGCCCACCCCACCCCACCGACTGCCTTCTTAAATCATCCCGCTGAGACAGCCGCCACCAGCAACCACCTGTGTCGCCACCATCCAGCGAACCACATTACCCACCAACCGTTGTACGCCACCAGAAACCACCTGTGCCGCCACCATCCAGCGAACATCAACCCAACAGCTGATGTATGCCACGCCACCAGCAAACACCCACTGCCTAACCAAACCCAAGTAAAACCTCCACCAAAATCACAACCCACCAACATCACACATTTACCAAAACCCGCCGATTGCACTAACCACCAACTGTCTGCCTACACAACAAACCTAACCCATTTTCCATGTAATTAACCCTAACCCTAACCCTAACCCTAACCATAACCCTAACCCTAACCCTAACACCTCCTCCACGTCGCAACCACCAGCCCCCACTGACTGCCCACTCCACTGCCCACCCCACCGACTATCCATTCCATCAACAAACAACAATCTGACATCAAACTGAACCCAGCAACAACCGCACCCATGGCCAATTTGGCTGCTGGTACTGACCTAACCGCTGGCCTAAACCTACCACCAGACCCTCCCCCTCTCGACGCACACACCTATACTGGCGGAGTTATCCACCACCCCACAGCCGGTGACTTACATCACGTTGACCCCGCTAAGCAAACTCGGCCCATCCCTCATCCCATCATCAAACCCGGACCACTTCCCACAACTAATACCATCCGCCAACCTCCTCAAGCTAAACACCAACCTGGTCGAAACCCAACACAACCTGGTACTCCCAAACCAGCCTTACCCACAGCCCATAATTCTTGGACCCGACCCCCCGGTTCCGCCCCGGATCCGACTCGACCACCTAAGTCATTCATAGATGTTTTGAGGGGATCCCCTAGCTCCGACGCCCCCACTCGTCGAGTTCCTCGGCCCGTCACACAGTAAAAGGGTGCCCCGGCGGTTGATTTTTCTGACGAGGAGATTGAGAGTCTCGCAGCTCCTTTCAGGTTGGCCCTGGTGGGCAAGTTTATCCGAGGCCGCCCTCGGATGGAAATGATAAGGAGATTCCTTCAGCTGATTGGATTGAAGGGGCAGGTTAGTGCCTCTTTGTTAGATAGCCGACACGTGATCCTGATGTGTGACCTTGAGGAGGATTACACCCGTCTCTGGGTGAAGCAAGCTTGGTCGGTTTATGGCAGAGAAATGCGCATGTTTAAGTGAACTCCGCAGTTTCGTTGTACTGAGGAATCACCCATAGTTCCTATCTGGATTTCATTCCCATATTTACCAGTCCACTTCGTGCACTCACATGATGCACTATTCTCGATAGCATCGACGATTGGGACGCCTTTACGGATTGATCAGGCCACAGCGAGTTTGAGTTGGCCTTCAGTTGCCAGGGTGCTGGTTGAGTATGATGCCACATGGCGGCGGGTGCCTAGGATTAGGATCGGTAGACAAGAGACTGGATTTTGGCAGGATGTGTTTTATGAGGATGTACCACAATATTGTACTGGGTGTCGACATTTGGGCCATTTAGTGGAGACCTGCATCACCCACTCCGAGGCCCGGGAGGGGGTCAGTGGAGACCGGTCACAGCAGGGTCGAGGTGATGGCCAGCAGAGGATTAGACCACAGGAGGGTGCAGCCCCAGCCCCTATTGTTCCCCCTAGAAGTACCTCAGGGGGAGTGACAAATGCTGTTATCGTTGTTCCTCCCCCTAGGGCCGTAGTTGCTACTGCTTTGGAGTCTGTTTCAGTTGCTCCTGTCCAGCTTGTTGAGCCGCGTAATATGGGTGAGCCTATGGTTGTGGTCTGTTCGGATACTATTCCTACTAATGTTGTGCAGGAGCAGAGTTTGTACCCCGATCCTTCAGTTGACACAGTTTTTGAGCTAGTCCGTGATGGACCTGTGACTACCCCGGCCGTTCGTCCGTCTATTCGTGAGCTTCGAGGGGCTCAGAGTACCCCGGGTGTCACAGTTTCTGAGAGGCGTAGAGATAAGGGTGTTGTGACTTCTAGTCGGCCCACAGATTGCACCACCTCGACTGATATTCCTCTTAACCCTAGATTGTCTGCTGGGGTTGAGAGTCATTCTACTGGAGATATATCATCTGATGAGTCATTGGGTGGTGATGTTGGATCTTTTTCTGACCCACAGGAGGGTCTTTCTCAGCCTGGAAGAGCTTTAGTTCTTTATGATGCTTCACAGTCCGGTAGGCAGGTTCCGTTACGTAGATCTCAGCGTATTAGTAGGGGAGGTCGAGCAGGCAGAAAAGGTAGAGGTGGTAAGCCTGGACGTGGGACACTTAGTGTGGTTCTTCCACTACTTTCTGATGATTAGTACACTCATATGGAATATCAGAGGGATCAGCCAGGCCTCTTCGATTAGAAGGCTCAGGAAGCTGATCCGCTCACACCACTTATCGATGTTTTGTATTTTGGAGCCTTTTGTTGACCGGGATCGGTTGGAGTCTTTCAGGATTCGTTTGCATATGGAGCACAATTTTTGCTCTATTTCGGGGAAGATTTGGATCTTTTGGTCTTCCCCTTTTTGGTTGGAGGTTATTCAGGACGATGGTCAGGTGGTTCATTGCCAGGTGCGTCATTCTTCCTTACCGGATCCAGTTTTTGTTTCTTTTGTGTATGCCAGTTGCGTAGCTTCTGTTCGGCAGGGTTTGTGGGATTCCTTGACACAGTTTGGGAGCATTCATGATGGTCCGTGGATGGTTGGTGGGGATTTCAACGTTGTTGAGTCCCATTCTGAGATTCGGGGGGGTCATACACAATCCCAGTCTGCTAATGATGCCTTTTCCCTAGCTTTGTTGTCTAGTGGTTTAGAGGATGCTGGGTTTGAGGGTACTCCGTTCACATGGACGAATGGACGTACTTGGAGGAGATTGGATAGAGTAGTGATAAATGCTCAGTGGAGTTCTTATTTTTCCATGTTTCGAGTGGCTCACCTGAACCGGACTTGTTCAGATCATTCACCATTGTTGATTTCTGGAGATCAGCGTCAGAGCAGAGGGCCGAGCCGGTTCAAGTTTCTTCACACTTGGACCAGGCATGAAGATTTTCTGGAGGTTGTACGCCAGAGCTGGACTATTCCTGTGTTCTCTTCAGGGATGTCTGCGTTTCAATCGAAGCTTATTCGGTTGAAACAAACCCTGAAGGTCTGGAACAAGGAAGTGTTCGGCAATGTGTTTCAGCGAGTTCAGGAGGCCGAGGCTGAGGTCAGTAGGAGAGAGGTGGCACATGATCAGTCAGGGTCTCCTTCCAATCGGGCTGCTCTTCATCAGGCCAGGGCTGAGTTGCAGCAGGCTTTACAGAGTGAGGAGTCCTTTATGAGACAACAGTCCCGTGTCCGCTAACTTCGAGAGGGGGATTCGAACACCCGCTTCTTTCATGCTTTAGTGAGGAAGAAGCGGCATGTTCTTTCAATCCATCAGATCCGAGGTGATAACGGAGAGTGGATTACTGAGCCTAGGGCTATTGGTATTTCGGCAGTTTCCTTTTTCCAGGGATTGTTCTCTCTGGGAGCTGGTCAGGTTGAGGTTGCAGATTTTTCGGCTATTTCAGCTATTATGACTGATGCAGATGATGTTGGGTTGTGTGCTATGCCGACTTTAGAGGAGGTGAGATAGGTCATATTCTCTATCGATTCAGATAGTGCGCCGGGCCGGATGGGTTTTGCAGTCGTTTTTATCAATTTTACTGGGACATTGTGGGAGCAGATTTTCTGGCTGCAGTTCATGATTACTTCCGGGGTTCTCCTATGCCTCGAGGATTCATGAGTACGTTGGTGGTGCTTTTGCCCAAGAAGGAGTCACCTTCTACTTGGGCAGATTTTTGGCCGATCAGTTTATGTAATGTGAGTAACAAAGTGCTGACGAAGATTCTCGTCTGTCGTCCTTGTTGCCGCGTATCATATCACCGACGCAGAGTGGGTTTGTGCGGGGCCGAGTGTTGCAGGATAGTGTTCTTTTAGCTCAGGAGTTGGTGCATGATTTGGGGAGAGGTTCCAGGGGTGGGAATGTCGTGCTGAAGCTAGATATGGCTAAAGCATATGGCAGGATCTCTTGGACATTCATTCTCCAGATGTTGCGGGCTTTTGGGTTCTCTGAGGGCTGGATCTCTTTGGTTCGGCGGGCTATCTGGGGGCCGTGGTTTTCTGTGATGGTGAATGGGGTCAGTCAAGGCTTTTTTCAGTCGCAGGGGGGCTGCGGCAGGGTGACCCTCTCTCTTCTTGTTTGTTCATCATTGCTGCAAAGTATTTGTCTCGAGGCTTGGACTCTTTGTATGCTCGATTTCCGGGGGTGCGATATAGTACTGGAGTTGGGGTTTCGGTTTCCCATTTGGCTTTTGCTGATAACATTATTATTTTTACTAATGGGTGTCGGTCGAGCTTGCAGCGAGTTATGAATTTTCTTAATCACTATGAGGCTGCTTCTGGTCAGTTAGTTAGTCAGGCTAAAAGCAGTTTCTATATCAGTTCGCGTGCCTTGCATTCTAGAGAGGTGATTGCACGGTAGACCACTGGTTTTCAGAAGCGTGACCTTCCGTTTATTTATCTAGTGTGCCCTATCTACTTGGGTCATCTCCGGATCTTGTACTTTGATGAGATGATTTGGAAGGTGCGCGATCGGATTTCTGGATGGGCGAATCGCTTGCTCTCCTTTGGAGGTAAGCTCATTCTGATTCGTCATGTGCTCGCGTCGATGCCAATTCACTTGTTTCACGTGCTGAGGCCTCCTGCGGATGTTTTTCACCAGTTAGAGAGGTTGTTCACACGTTTCTTGTGGGGTGATACAGCTACTCATCGGAGGATTCACTGGTGTCACTGGGCTGAGGTATGTTTCCCTGTAGAGGAGGGCGGCTTAGGGGTGCGTTCTTTTTTTGACGTAGCCGAGGCTTGTGAGGTGAAGCTCTGGTGGAGTTTTCGAGCTCAACAGTCACTTTGGTCCACTTTTATGAGGGCCAAGTACTGTAGATCCACCCATCCTGAGCTAATTGAGTTTCGTTACCCAGCTTCACCTCTTTGGAGGCGGTTGTGTGGGATTCGATCCGTGGCTGAGCCGAGGATCAGATGGTTAGTAAGGTCTGGTGAGGTCAGCTTCTGGTATGATTGTTGGTTAGGGGATTACCCTTTGGCTTTAGTGTATCCGGGGGCAGCTTCTGGGGATCCTATTTCTGCTTACTGGACGGGTCGGCAGTGGGACAGAGACCGATTGTTGGGGATTTTACCTTCTCCAGTTGTTGAGCAGATTGTGCAGATTCCGATTCCAGAGCAGGGGATTGATCAGATGAGGTGGAGGTTGTCTTTGGATGAGAATTTTTCATTGAGGACTGTTTAGGCTGATATTTGGGGTGTGGCTCCAATTCGTGCTGGATTTTCTTGTGTCTGACAGAGGCATATTCCGACTCAGATCTCCTTCTTTATGTGGCGGTTGTTTCATGGTTTCCTGGCCACAGATGATGGCTTAGAGAGACGGGGTTTCGATGTAGTATCCCGGTGTGTGTGTGGTGGGGCTGCTGAGACTCTTAGACATCTTTTTCTGGAGTGTCCGCTTGCAGTTCAGGTGTGGGGTCACTTTTATCGGATGTTTGGGATCAGATGTTGGCCGTTTCAGTCTCCTTATGCTTTGATGCTTCATTGGCGGCGTTGTGCTCCTTCTGCAGGTCACGTGCGGGTACTGCTACCGTGCTTCATTCTGTGGCACTTATGGAAGGCGCATAATGCTTATAGGTTCAATGGCCAGGCCTTTCAGGTGACTGTTGTGATTCAGAGGGTTATGATCGATATGCAGTTGGTTGGGCTTGCTTTTGGGTTTGCTCCAAGTCAGTTGCGTCGGGATGAATCAGTTGAGTTTGTAGGTTCTCTTAGGGTCTTGGTTCCTCGGCCTCGACCTCTTCGCTTGGTTGCTTGGACTCGTCCTGTAGCGGGTTGCCTGAAGATCAGCGTTGACGACTATTCTAAAGGCAATTCGGGGCTGTCTGCGGCAGGGGGTATTATTCGGGACCACCAGGGTTGGGTACTTAGGTTTTTTTGCTCGTTTTTGGGGCATCAGCCTATTCTGTATGCGGAGTTGCAGGTTGTTTGTGCTGGGTTGGAGTTGGTCGCAGATTTGGGAGCTTCTGAGTTGGTAGTGGAGTCAGATTCAGCTACATTGGTTTCTTGGGTTTCTTCTCAGGGTACTGGGTGCTGGATTTATGCTTACGTGCTTGCTCGGATTCGGGTTCTGTGTGCTTCTCTCTCGGCTCGCGTCTGCTACGTCCTACGGGAGGCGAATCAGGCTGCAGACTTCATGGCTAATTGGGCTTGCTCTCAGCAGCTCAATCAGCAATTCCCTGATTCGTCATCCCTTCCTTCTGGGATTGCTGGCATCCTCGCTTTGGACGCTCGACAGACCCCTCACGTTCGTCGTTGAGTTTTATTTTAATTGATGTTTTCTATTATTTTGTTCTGTGGGAATTTCCCACTTTGCTTTTCTATTTATTTATTTTCATGTTTTTGGTGGTGAGTCACCTCGCTTTTGCTTTGACTTTTTTCCATTTCTGGAGGCTTGGCTTTATGACCTCCTCCCTTGTACATTTTTCCTTTTAGTTATATATACTGGTAAGGGTCCTGCCAAACCCTCCACCCACACTGGGTGGCTTTGAGAAAATATATATATATATATATATAACCATGCATGATTTGCATGTCCTAGTTGAAACTTGTGACCATTCACAACATCAATATATGCCTGTTGGAATAAACTGGCTATCGATATATTTATATTGGTAAATATCTAGAACAATTCGCAATCTCTCTCTCTCTTATATATATATATATATATGTGTGTGTGTGTTGTTAATTCTTCAAAGTAATACCGGGACCATATATGTTAACCACACACACAAGTGGATCATTTTGAGTATAAAATACTGTACATTAAAATTGTGGACCATTTTGCCAACATCGGCATCTTTAGCAAATATTGATGATCATTCAGCCAAAATCACGCTCTATAAGAAAATTCCAAACAATAGAGTATTTGGTGCAAATACATAGTTCCTTATTTCATCCTTACTATCCAATTCAACTTCCCTAATAGTAGATATTAGATTTTTTGTATATCCTCTCACAAATAAATATTACAGAAATTAAAAAAATATAAATCAATGGTAAAATAAACTACCTAAAGAAATTGTTTTCCCTACTATTCTCCTCGAGAACATCTTATGAAACAATTTTTGGTACAAAGCCTGGTATTCCTATTATTACCAACTTGCAAGGGTTTCATTATCTTCATAAAGAATCATGGAGACACTATTTCGTTTTGGTTTTAAGTTGCTAAATTCTTTAATTGCCTATTTTATACTTAGTGGCACAATGTGATTGGCGTTTGAATTGGAACTTCAGTCTTCACCCATTGTTTCTACAATTTGTTGTCTTTCAGCATATAGCAATTTGAGTATGAGTTCTTCAATGTTTGTGTGTATGTATATCATGTTAATTCTTCAAACCATTATGCCATTAACAAGAACTGAATACTAAAAGCATCATATTAGTTGCCTCCCAGAATGTGCATCAGTAAACATTTTAGGTGGTACTGAAACAGCATACTTCAGGAATGATAGCTGGCCTTCTTCCAAACAGAAACACAAATGGCATAGATTGGGAATGGATCATGCAATCTCAGTTACAATGATTCAGTACTAAAGACAATGAGTTTCAATATAGTTAATGTTAATCGCTGGAAGATCAGATAAAATGTATGGCAGATGTAGATAAAATGTTGGTAGATGTAATTTGAGACTTATAAAGACATAGCTAGCATGCATATCTATAAACACGCATGAAAACGAAAAATGCAGCCTCGACAGGTACATAGAATCCCTCATGGTCCAGATTCTCAATTACATTTATCTAGTTGATCCCAGTAGCCTGTACTTCAGCAGAGATCACCAACCTTGGAAAAAGCACTTCACCAAGTTGTAATTGCCATAATCAAGAATAATGTAGACAAAGAAAAAGATGGTACAGAGAACTCACAAACTGCTTAATTGAATCTATGAGGACCTCAATATTCTAGGAGCTAAACAAGGGCAGATTAGACACATTGCTGCTACCAAGAGCAGAACATAATGTCAAGAATGTATTATGATTGTCCTCAAGACCTGAAGACCTGCATGGGTGCGGGAAATTGTGCTAAGGGGTCCGAGCAACAGTGACTTTAGTCAAGGGTGAGAAAAGGGATAACATCTCTTTGCACTATGAGACATTCATCATGGATCCATAATAACTCCTGCATTATGTTAGTCATTCTCATTTCCTTCTCCATATTGGCTAGAAGAGCATCAAAATCATCTTCACTACCCTCAGTGAGCATATCCAAATTCCTACAACAACGAAGGCCAACAAAGGTGAAATCTAATTAGATCACCACCATATAATGAAACTACACGCAAGATAATGCCAGAAGAAACATAAGAACTTTATGAATTTGCTCAGCAGAATCCATAGACAACTGGTCATTGTATTTCTCCCCAATCTAAGCCATGCAGAACTTATTTCCTGCAAACCAGCCAAAATGTAAGTGCCATACGGAAGCAAGCAAAAAATGCAAGTTATACATACAGTAATTAACAGGGCAAAATTCTAAGGAAGCGTGCGTATGACAAAGGAAGACGAATTCTAATTTTCTCTGATGCCGACAAGTATAATGCATTAGATAAATTCTCCAGGAAATCTTGACTGATAGCTACACTTTTTAGCGATTCACAAAACACCGTACTGAAGTTTGGTTTATCCAATAGTCTTTAAAAATAGAAGGGAAAAGGGGCAGAATTACAATTCCAACAGCCAATGTATTTTTCAAAATAATAAACTACTGCCGAAATAACAGTCAACCCTTCTAATTTAGGTGCCTCAAAACAAGACAAATGTACAGTTACATGGCCTATCAAAAAAGATAAGAAAACTTTACATAAAAAATCATTTCTTAGTAACATTTATCTGGAATTTCATACAGGATAAATTTCTCTAAGTTTGCTCTCACCTTTAATAATCACTCAATTAACGGACCTTCACAATATGTCCAACAAATGGAGATCAAATAAGAAACACAGTTGTACTTGATTTATGGTACATCCAAAGTTAAATATGTGTATGCCTCGCATGACAGGGTTTACTTTTACGGGGTACCACAATAGGAATACATATTCCCTAATAATTACATTCTTTAGCCATAATCTGTGCTAAACTTCTTGATATGTAACACCCATTTTGATTTTTCCCCCAAAAAATTTTGATTTACACAACAGAAAATGCAACTCAACTTTCAGGTGCATCTCACATTGCTCATTCCTAGTCAATTCTAAGGCTCACACTATCAATCAAAACCCAGTCACATCCATAACACATTGGAAGTTAAATACTTAAACCATTATAGGAAACAACATTGACGGAAATTGGATAAAATCCTAACTAAAACCGTGCCTCAACAGTAAGGATTGGAAACCTCATAAGAGTATTATTTAAAACCACATACTCATATATGAAATAAGACAATGAAATGAGTTTATTTGAGGTTTATTGTTCTAATTTTGTTGGTGGGATTGTGATATGGAGTGAGCAATGGATTTAAGTTAAAATAGTTTTGTTCAAATTCATTTTTATTTCTTTCCATCAATATTACTAAAGGAAATTAATAATTTCATCTTAAAAAAAAATTATTATATTTTTACAATTGTCATTCTCCAAATTTAGTACCAAAAAAAATTAAAAATTTAATAAAATTTGATTTAGTACCCAAAAAATTGATATAATTTAGTACTCCAAAAAATTGATTAAATGAATTTCAATATCAGACAATAAAAAATAATTTGATATTAATTCGACAAAGTTGAATATAAATTGGACAAAATTAAATGTCAATTTTTGATAAAATTATATATTAATTTACAATTTAAGGTTCATTTCGTGTTAAATATTATTTGATGTATAGTCAATATGCTATTTTTTATTTACATTAAGTGTTATTTACAAATTAAGAAGCAAGTAACAAAATACATGTCCTGGAATAACTAATTGCATAACATGTAATTTCATTTGTTTTATGGAGTAAATAATAACCAAAACAATACCGGGGAAACAAAAAAAAAAAAAAAAGATAATAGGATGAGAGAAAGAGTAAGATAGATAGAGTTATATGAGAGATGAGAGTTTTAGAGTTATAAAAAGAAAAAAAGTTCAATTAGGACCATTGGATCAAAATGATCTGAGCTACGAAAAGTTCAAGACAAACAATCTAAGTACTTTATTATATAGATTTTGAAAGATAAGAATGTTATATTTATATTGTTGGAGGGTAAAAATAAAAAAATATATATTTTTTAAGTATTTTGATATTTTAAAGTAGTATGATATTGTTGAGATTTAAAATTTTAACATGATATCTTGATACAATAATACGTCTGGCAATATGATCTCAATAACATAGTCCAACAATTATCTATATAATAAAGTAGTTATCTTATTTTGTCTTGAGTTTTTCATGGCTCAGATTATTTTGAGATTATTGATTCAACGATCCTAATTAATGTTTGAATTTTTTTTCCTGTTCAAAAATTTGAGTAAGTCTTTCATCCCATATACAACTCTAGACTCCTATTGCTCATGTACCTCTCTCTCTCTCTCTCACACTCATACGATGTCTCTCTCTCTCTCTCCCTCCCTCAGTCTCCTCTCTCAGTCACGCCTCTTCGTTTCTCTCTCTCTCTCTCTCTCTCTCTACGCAGGAAACACACAAAACAAAAAATACATGCATGAGAACACAAAAAACACACTCAACTCACAGAACACACGCAAAAACACTCACACATGCACTTAGATCCTACTCTGTTCACTTCTTCTGCTTCTTGGAGTCCTTAAGGTCAGGTTTGTGTTTACTTCTGCTATTGCACTTTGAATTTTAGTATGCTTCGGTTTTTAGATTTTTTGTTGTATTTCTCCGTTTGCTATATACTCCAATCTCCACTTCATCTGAATTGTTTGTTATTCATTTTGTTTTATTCATGTTTGGTAGTCTTCGTTGTCTTTGCCTCAAATTATTTATGTGATCTATTGATTTTAGGTAGACTGAGATGGGTTTCTTCCATTCAAGCTTCTAAGCATTTTCTTGATTTTATCAACTCTGATATATGCCCATTATTTTGGGCCTCATTCTGTTTATTTATGCATTGGGAATGTTGAAAGACATTTGGGAAAAGTTGCAAGTTACTTCTTCTAAGCTTTATCCATGTATAAAATTGGGTTCCTCTTTTTCGACGAACAGGGGATTATTTGACATGTATGGAAATAAGTTAAATTTGTTTAACTTTTGTAGAGGTTTTTGGTTGTGTTCGAACTCCAATAGTCCGAAAAATTACGATACCGCTGCATTAATAGAAATTTGGGTGAAACCAAACAGAGATAACAACTATTAATGTCTTACTCGACCAAGGGATCAAATATGTATGTTCAACTTTTCTATTTCCATATTCATCAAGCGCCGGAGCACAAAATCATTTTTTTTTCTTGATATACGCCCAATTCAAAGTTTGTACTTAAGTTTTATTTACTTAATTATTGGTGGTATGCCACCTTAATTCGTCCTTCTCTTGATCATCAACCCACCACATTATGTAACAATGAATCCCTTTACAAAAGGCCATGTATCTTTGTCGAAGGTTTATAAGTAATATGAAATTCTAAGTTGCTTTTATGTTGCATAAGCTTCTTAATATGATTTACAGAAATTGTTTTACCTATAAGTCATTGGCAGCATTCACCTATAATGAAAAGTAAACTTTACCTCTTCTTACATGCTTTGATTTGTTCATGTGTTAAATATTTATGGTTCAATTTATTGAAGAGGTAAAACTCTAGAGGTGTTGATGGTTTTTCTATTTTTTAGTTGGTTGCGATGGCACAAAGAACAGTTACGACATTATAGAGCGCAAAGATATGATTCTTCTATTACTTGTGAGGCAACAGTGGTGGCACCTTTAGAAGTAATTACCATTCTCCATTGTTTGTACTTTGTATGTCATTAAAATTGGTGTTATGAAAAAGAATTCTCCCTCTCATGCAGGCTTTGGGTTTTTCTCAAACTTTGTGTCTATTTTGCGAAGCATTACCAAATTTTTTCATCTTTCTTTGATCAATATCTTCATTGAGGTTTTCTATGAGGCCAATTGCTTGATATATATTTTGTTAATTGTTTTATTCTTTTGCTTGCATTATGAAAGTTACAAGTTTAATTTTTTTAGGGGCGATTAGGCATGTATTTTTTTTTTTTTTTTTTGATGTTGCTCATTTGTGACTTTAATTAGACAAATAAATATTGGTATGATGGATATCTTAATGCTCATTAGTATGGACATTAGAATTAGTTTTCCGTAATTTTTTACATGTTTTGCATTTCTTGGTTAAAAGTCATTAAATTTACTTGCTCAATGTCATTACACGCTTTTTATCCAAAGTGCATCAATCAGGTGATTTTAAAGTGTTTGGCTACATGTCAAACATCAAAGAAGTTATTACAACAGGCTATGTTCTTAGGATGGACACCCATGTGTCCAAGGTCTTTACCTTGTTGTTTCTATTTTTATAGCTCGAAAGCCCTAGGGGTGTGTTTGGCAAATTATGGGTGGACTGGACTGGCTTGGATTTAAATCCCAAACCAGTCCAGTGAAATCCCAATTGGGGGATATGTTAGGGGGATAAAAAAAAATTGTGTTATCCAATCCCAGGTTTAGATAGTGCATTATGATGTGGTTAGGATATGGACAAATTTTAATTTTTTATTAAACATCTAATACCTTTGACATAAATTGACCATTTTACCCTTGAATCCTATCCAATCCTATCTCCTGTTTGGATTGAGAATTGTTGGTTACCATTTTTTTTTTTTAATTTACTTTTTGATAATTGTTGGTTCCCAATTTAATACTGTAAAACATTTAAGAATGCTTATGCATGTTCCCAAATACCTGTTATTACACGTTGATTTTATAATACGCTCACAAATTTATTTCATCCACCAAAGATATTAAAATATTTAGGACAAAAAATGCCTGAATATAGGAAAAATTACGTCACAACCCAAATTCACACGAACAATAATAGTAATTAATGGTTTTTTTTAAAATTAAATGAAGAAAAAATTATTTCCAACGACAAAAAAAAAAAAAAAAATACAAGAAGCCATGATGGGGAAAACCGTATACAAACCTCCTTCAAAACATGTTAAAAAGAACAAAACTTGTGTTACAAAGAAAAAATATATACAAGACACATGTAAAGTCAACATGTGTTATCCTTTATCAATAAAAAATGAGCACATTTTTTGTCATCATTCAACTGGCAGAATTCCAAACCATTCTTTACAATTTTCCACCCATTCACCATGGAATCAGCCTCTTTCACAAATTTACAATCAACTACACCATATTGCTCAATTAAGCACAAACCATCCAAATAGCCTCCTGAACGCAGCCTCCATGTTCCAACATATACCGTAGTTAAAAGTGTCATCCAAACAACCGTTGCCTTAAAAAAAAAAAATATTACACAAATTAAGCCATCGCAGTTTATATTTCAAACATTACACTTACAAAATACAGGCAACATGTCCTAAATTGTTTGGTGAAGCCATGCCCACACATAAGCCGTACACTCTACACTACCACAAGCTTTACATTGTAATTACCAAAATGGTTTGTGGCATGTAACAAAATATTATACAGACACCAGTACATACATATAAACATATTAAATGGGAAATCATTTTACCCTTGTAGATCGTCTACGCATTCAATCATCGATGACTATAACATTGACGTGCCTTGGAGAATTAACTGACGGTGATGAACCAACACTGTCCAATGCATGAGTGCTTGAAGAAGCGTCATCTCGTTTGAAAATCACACCAAAATATTGGAAGTTTGGGCACGGTTGAAGGCAATACTGTCCAGCAAAATCATCGTCCTACATGCGTAAATCTGAATAATAACATTACTTTAATGTATAACTAACATGATTGAATGCTAAAAAAAAATGTACGTACAAACTTTGATAAAACCCAATATCACTTACTTCTAAGAACTTATTTGCACCAATTATGGCTGAGTTGTGCACCACACATTTTTTAAAATGGTCCCATTCAAACAACTCACTGTCAACCATCCTAGAAATTGTAAGCTATTGTCGCTCCCAATAGAATATAATCCTTATAAGCTCCGTAAAGGACAAACTGAACTTTGACATTCGGCGTTTCAAGACGGCCAACATACTGTCAACCATTTTTGTGTTGTACTTCCCAAAAGGCGGAAGCTTCCCTCTATTTTTGTAATCAATAAGTGTGTCAATCAAAACATCTGTTTCATCCTCACTAATTTGTGGTATCTTCATTACACACTACCCAAAATAAAAACAATCTTTCATTAGAAGAGGGCGACTTTGATTTATGATTCATGCAAGATGTATGAAAATTAGTAGCATTGTTGATATTAGTACCAATCAAACAACAGGGAATAATATTAAATTGGTAAATAGTATCATATTGAAGTTACATCATAACCATACATAGGTAGCACATCACAAAAAAAAAAAAAAAAATTTCATCATTACAAGCGATGACCAAATATGTTCAGTCTTCATCATCATACGACAGTCATTAATTTAATAATATAAAGTCAACCAACTCTACTCATAAACGAGTACACAATATGGGTGAATAATATGCCTAAGATGAACATCACAACAGTTACCATGCACCAAATAATATCACGCTTGTATCCACTTTCTCCAAGTGCAACAACTGGTTGTTGTTTATTGTCAATGGGATGATCTTCATTACGATTTTCCAAATGTGCAACTGCATGGACCTCGATCTCATTATCTACATCTTGTGCAAGTTCTCCTATATCCCTCGCATTGTACATGGCCAACGCATTTACCACATCATTGTACGAAATATACGATTTGTACAGTGCACCTGGGTACTTATTCACACTTGCATGACACTCAACCCAAGACTGATAAATTCCAACCTGTCTTGCAACAAATACAACGTACCAACATTGCTTCATGTTCATATCTAATTGCACAACAATACCATTAATGTTACAACTACTTTTAACCGCTACTACTTTTGCTTTAGTAACAAATGATAACTACACTACATAATACGCGGCAGTATGTAAATTGGCCGTCGTAACCCATATGGTGCATGAGATAATACCTTCCAAGCCACAATGCATGATAAAAGTACATAACAATACTACCTGTTTTCTTAATACAAGTATTATCAAATGGTACACAAAATAGTAAGTTAACCCAAAAGTTTGGGGCCTTAGTGCAAAACATGATTTGGCATGTTCGTACCACATGACATCCACTTACTTCATATGTAGGTATGACTTACATACAAGTGCTATTTTTACATAACAACAACATTTGTAAATACTACTTTAATTTTACTGTGACCAACAACCCAACATTGATAAAGGTCAATGTTGGGTTGTGTTACACAATAAACCACTAACCCATGTCGGTCGCTCATAATCGGGTAAGCTGAAGAAGATGTCCACATTTACGAGGTCCGAACATATCACTTTTAGTGCAGCATGACGATCACCCAGGGATATTCCATTTATCTTCTCAAGCTCAGCGTTTACTTTCCTATGAACATCAGCGACATCATGCATATAGCCAACTCGGTGTGCTATCAAATCCAACTGCTTACGACTCTCATTGACATAATCACCAAACACCCTTGAGATGTCGCCCAAACTCTTTGCTATTGATTCGGAAGCATTACCACTCACCTTCCCTTTCCTCTTCTTACTAGTGGATGGTATTCCAACACTGGGCTCATTAGCAACCGTTTGGTCACAAACAGGTGTTGCACTATGTGAAGCAGGTATGTCATGACCTACCTGTTCTGCCCCAGCCATGTTATCTGCCTCCCGCATTGAGGCCTCAACCTCAGCATCTCCTACCATCTCTTCCAAATCCACTGCAAATTCACCTGTAGCCCGATCCTTCCCGAAGATGATCCCCCAATCATTGAAAAATGGTCATGCCTTCTCGCGCATGCCCTTTGCATTTCTATCCTTCTACAAAAATTAACGTATTTAATCAAAGTTAAGGACTGTAGTAATCCTCTAGGTTTTTGATGCTCCACCTTAACCTGCTGACACATTGCACATCGCGCTATGAACCTTGTCACATCCTTCTTCATTCCCTTCCACCAATATTGACGCTTCATGTCTCTATACATTTTTGTGCCACCGGGGTGGATAACAAACTTAGAGTGATGACACTCTCCAAGTATCTCCTCCTTTAAGGACGAATCATCGAGTACACATAGCTTTTCCCCATATCTCAGTTCTCCATTCCTCAAAGACTAACCTTAAACTGCTTCCCCATTTTCCAATTTAGATCGAATCGACTCTAAGTTAGGATCCAAGCATTGCAACTCCACAACCCTATGTTGGAGGGTAGGTTGAGCGACAAGGTTAAACAAGCATGGCCGGGATCCATCTTCTCTAACCCATAGATCATAGTCTCCAATGGCATCCATCATCTTCCATTTACTTGCAAGAGCATTGAGTTCACCCCGAGACTTTCTGCTAAGTGCATCTGCGACTACATTAGCCTTCCCCGGATGGTAGTTGAGGGTGAAATCGTAATCTTCTAAATACTCAATCCACCTTCTTTGCCGAAGATTCAAGTCTTTTTGTGTGAATATAGACTTGAGACTCTTATGATCAGAAAACACTTGAAACTTTTCTCCATACAAGTAACACCTCCACAACTTAAGCGCAAAAACCACAGCGGCAAGCTCCAAGTCGTGAATGGGATAGTTCTGCTCATGAATCTTGAGTTGCCTCGAGCCATAAGCTACTACCTTACCTCCTTACATTAGCACACATCCCAAGCCTCGTAACGAAGCATCGGTATACGCATCGTATCCCTCCTCACTGCTCGGAATAATAAGGACAGGAGTTGTTGTCAACTTCTCCTTCAAGGTGCGAAAGGCTAGTTCACACACTTGCGTCCATAATAATTTTTTCTCCCTTCTTCGTCAGGCGTGTCATTGGCATCGCTAGCTTGGAGAACCCTTCCACAAACCTCCGGTAGTAGCCTGCTAAGCCCAGGAAACTACTTACTTCGGTCATATTCTTCGGTGGTTCCCACTTCATCACTGCTTCAATCTTTGCGGGGTCAACAGCTATCCCTTGTTCGGACACAACATGACCAAGGAATTTCACTTCCTTCATCCAAAACTCGCATTTACTCATCTTAGCATATAACTTATGCTCTCTCAATGTCTGAAGCACTACCGAAAGATGGTGTTCATGTTCCCCTTATGTCTGTGAATAGATTAATATGTCATCAATAAACACAATGACAAACTGATCTAGATATGACCGGAATACCTTGCGCATCAAATTCATGAAGGCTGCCAGAGCATTAGTCAATCCAAACGGCATTACTGTATATTCGAAATGACCATACCGAGTACGGAAAGCTGTCTTAGGAATATTCTCCTCCTTGATCCGCAGTTGATGGTACCCTGTGCGAAGATCAATCTTGGAGTAATACTTAGAACCCCTCAGCTGATCGAATAAATCATCAATTCGTGGTAATGGGTATTTATTCTTCACTATCACTCGATTCAACCTTCGGTAGTCCGTGCATAACCTAAGTGTTTCATCATACTTCTTCACAAAGAGGACCGGGGCTCCCCAATGTGAAGGGCTTAAACGGATAAACCCAATAGTCAAGAGATGGTCCAACTACTTCCTTAGCTCCTTTAACTCCAAAGGTGTCATCCTATAGGGAGCAATGGATATGGGTTCGGTTCCCGGATAAAGATCAATCTTAAACTCAATCTCTCTCTGTGGGGATAACCCGGGTAGTTCATCTGGGAAGACATCTGAAAAATTCGATACTATCAATACCACGTCCGCAGGGAATTTATCCCGATCATCTCCAATTAAGCTGGCCAAGATACTCAAATTTCTCCCCGCCTTAGCTTTCAATAATCTATTTCCCGTAGTGGGAAATGGATGGGAATAATTTTGATCATTAATGAAGCTGAAAACTACCCCCCCAGTAATTGAAATGAAATTCGCTTGAGAAAACAATCCATTACCACACGGAAAGTAGACAACAAGTTCGTCCCAAATATTATGTCATACCCCTTCATGTCTAATACAACCAAATCTACAATTAATTCTTGCTCCCTAATTCGAAGCACACAATCTCTACACACCCTTCTAGTATCCAACCGTTCTCCCGTAGGCATGTCAATACTCAAGGCATGTTCTAACTTCTCAAATTTCAATCCCAAATTAAGAGTATATATAGTACGTATGAATGAATGAGTCGCACGGGGATCAAATAAAATTCGGGCCCAAGAATTATAAAGAAGAACGATACCTTCCACAATTGCATTGGAAATGTCTTCCCCCGGTTGGGTCAAAGCAAACACTCTCCCCTGATTGGCACCGCCTGGGGCTAGAGCTCCTAACGGTCTCTGCTGTGGTGGCTTCTGTAGTGGGGGCTTGTGTGCATTTACTTGTCCTGTTGCTTGATTGGTCTTTGTTGAAGGCGATGGGCAGTTATTTTTGAAGTGCCCGAAACCTCCACATGCGAAGCATTGACGCGGGTCAGTGCCTGCTCTAGTCTGAATAACCCCATCTCGTCGAACTGTCTGAAATCTCTATCCAACCACCTGGTCTGGGCGACGGTATGGTGCTGCCCTCTGCACTCCACTACTACTAGCACCCGTCCGTATCGGACCTCCCCTCGTGAAGTTCTGTCGCCGCTGATTGTCCTCCGTGTCTCTTTCCACCAGTACAGCTCTGTCAACAAGATCTCCATAGTCCCGGATCTTGTGAGCCACCAGCTTCTCCTTGATAGCAGGCCTCAATCCCTGCTCAAATCGTTTGGCCCTCCTAGCCTCAGTAGATATGAACTCCGTGGCATAGCGAGATAGCTCATCAAACTTACTCTCATACTCCGTCACCGTCATGCTACCCTGTCGTAGAGCAAGAAAATCTGCACTCATCATGTCCCTGACCGATTCAGGAAAGTACTTGTCTTGGAAGATTTGGTTAAACTCCTCCCAGGTAAACGCATCGGTGTTTCTCCTTCTCTTTACCGAGTCCCACCAATGGTCTGCCTCCCCCTCTAACAGGTATGTAGCCAAGTCAACTCGCAAATCATCGGTAACTCCCATGCCATCACACATTTTCCTCACCCTGCGAATCCACTTATCCGCATCCAAGGGGTGAGAGCTTCCTTGAAAAGTAGGTGGGCGTTGCCTCAAAAATTCTCAAAGAACTATCATTCTTCGGTTTTCGTCCCCGTTGCCCTGTTCCTGAGCTAATGGATGAACCCTCTCGTTGTGGTTGTTGTTTCCATTCTGGTGTTGTACCAGAGTGGTTAGCTCCCTTAGGCATTGGTATATGCCATTCATGGCATCTGGAGGTGGTGGTGGTGGTGGGTTTGCTTGGCCACCACACCCACGCCCACGTCCACCGTCCATCATGCACATCAATTTATAATTTAGTTTTCCTTGATGTACAAGATGTCCTAACTATCACTTTAATCTAAAGCACAAGGCTTGTATAAAATTTAAATCAACAATTTCATTCAACCTAATCCTACATCTCTAGTGGTAATTCATAACCTACAGCTCCCATGTAAAACTTAATTCCTAGGCTCTGATACCAAACTTGTAACGCCCCAAAAACCGGGGGTCCTTAATTTAACAAAATTCTGGCAGAGTCTCCTTTGTACGGGGAGCTCTACCCAAAACACAACATGTGCAATTATACTACATTGACCACACCGGGTCTATTTATGAATAAATATTGACCACACTGGGTCCATTTATAAGTAAACATTGACCACACTGGGTCCATTTATCCATACTCATATAACCACATGCAATTTTTCTTTTACATTAAAACAGTCAATATGAGTTCGATTTGTAACGCCCAAAAATCCCCCTTGGACGACATTACTATCTAAAATCATTCACATCATGAGAGCAACTAAATAGACTTCATAACAAAAGAGAATTTCATTCATCATCCACAATATATACAACATCATCCAAAATGATATGCCCAACTATGGCAATTACATCCAAAAACAAGTCAACTATTATCTTGCAATGGAATAACGAAATATTAGACTTCACATTGTCTAAAAATAAATTTCCTAATCTAGAACATAAGGGAATATAGCTCTAAACGTCCACCTCGGGATTCACGTTCCCATCTATTGAAGCTTCCCAATGTACTGGCTCATCAACTCCGAGCTCCTCCTCTAAACCATAATCTGAAAAAGATATTGTTTGTAGGGGGTGAGCACTAAGCTCTGTAGGAAAATCCTCCCAAACTCGAACAAGGTTTCAAAAGCATATAAAACAGTCGGTCTCATTTTACAAATATCATATATAGCTTTTGAAGGAAAACATGGACATTTCAATGGATCTCAAGTTTACACAATAGCAATGATTAAATTAAAGGTAAAACTAATTCCAAAAAAATAACAATTCCAACGAGTTACCATTTCCACAATAACCATGTCCACAATAAACCATAACCAATCATTTGCATAATAAACAATAGCCCACAATGTATCATTTCCCAAAACTATATATCAAACCACAACTTGTATCTCAGGTATGATGTATGACATCGCATGAATAAACACATCGAGAATATCCTGGCCCACACACACATACCCAATCCTCGCAAGAATATCCAACTTTAGGAAGGGCGTATACCAATACATTGGCAGTGACGAATCCAACTCAGGAATAGTATACTAACCCTCATCCACGGTACCACGTGAGCGAATAGTGATTTGGTCCTCACAAGGCACCAACCCCACTACGAGTGGTAAGAAAAATTCAAACCCGCACGGAGTAAGAAACGCGTCTAACCCACTCTACGATACTCGGTCAACAGTCACCCATGGTCATCCAAACATCCACAAGAGATACAACACCAACCAATTTCTCAAATCACAAGTAAATCAAAAACCCCCAATTTCATAGGTATTTTTCCAATATAAAATTTCAAGAAAAATAAGCAAGAGATCATCAAAAGATATACTTTTATTGTTCCAAATAAAGCACTAAGGTTTTTGAATCAAGAACAAAAGAATATCAAGAATAAAAATCCATCTTTCTCAAAAACTAGGTTTTGACATCAAGAACATGAATTTTCATGGCTATCAATCCATAATTTCAATCAAAACATGAGAAGATTTGCAAGAACATCAAGAAACAAGGATTCCAATACATATATATAAGATTTAGAGTCAAAACATGTATATGTATAAGCCCTAGCATCAATGAACAAGAGTGGAAGAAACCCCTACCTAGAAATCAAAATTCCAAGCTTAATCTCCAAGCTTCTCAAGCCAAGCCCAAGCCCTAGAACCCTTCTTCCCTCTTCTTCTTTCTTTCTCTCTCTAGTTCTAAGATGGGTGAAGAAGTTTTGGGTGAGAGATGTGAGAAAAAATGGAAGAAAATGGGCTGAAATCTGGGTTTAAACCCAGCAGTCCCGATTTTTACTGTTCATGGGTTAATTTGGGTTTTCTCCAAAATTACGGTTTTGCCACTACACGTTCCAAATTTGATCCATATGACTATCCTAAGGTTTTTCGACGTTCTGGATTCATTTTTAATGTTATTTTAACCTAAAAAAATTTAGTTTTATGATTTATCTCAAAATTAAAGTAAATTTACACTCGAAACACTAAAATTATTATTTTATTCCTTCGAACCGCTATATGTGCTAAACGGCTATCCCAAGATTTTCGGATCTCCCAGGTGCAATGATAATATTGTTTTGACCTAAAAAAATTAATATTTTTACTTAGTTACCCTTATCAACCTTAAACACCTCCAAAAATTAAGTTTCACAATCAATTTGCCTCCGTAGTATTTATTCATACTATTACAATCTATAGGGTTCATGCATACCTCATCACCTATATTAGCATTTCAAAAATAATTACTTGTTATATAAAGATAAGAGTGTGTGGGTTTACAATCCACCCCCCTTAAAGAAAGTTTCATCCTCGAAACTTACCGTAAGTAGCGAACAAATGAGGGTACTTCTCCCGCATCTCCAGCTCTGGTTCCCAAGTAGCTTCATCCACCCCATGATGTTGCCACAGGACTTTCACCAGTTGGATGACTTTATTGCAAAACACCTTCTCCTTGGTATCGAGGATCTCCACCGGTTGTTCTTCATATGTTGCTCCATCTTGAATTTCCATATCCTCCAAATCCACGACATGCGTTATATCCGATTGCCACTTTCTCAATATTGACACATGAAACACGTCATGTACCTCTGACAACTGAGCTGGTAACCGAAGTTGGTATGCCACTTTGCCCACCGCTTTGA
Organism: Ilex aquifolium; assembly: GCA_951799425.1. NCBI lineage: Eukaryota > Viridiplantae > Streptophyta > Magnoliopsida > Aquifoliales > Aquifoliaceae > Ilex > Ilex aquifolium. The sequence continues at coordinate 43,391,784 of OX637391.1, read as the reverse complement.
TCACTTCAAATGCTCTGATGTACCTTGGAGCTAATTTTTCTTTCTTGCCAAATCTAAAAACTCCCTTTTTTGAGTGACACCTTGAGGAACACATAGTCCCCCTCTTGGAATTCCAATGGTCTTCGTCTTCTATCCGCATAGCTTTTCTGTCTACTTTGTGTCGTGCGTAGTCTCTCCCGGATAAGTTGAATTTTTTTCGTAGTCTCCCGGACAATTTCTGACCCAAACAAGCTACTCTCTCCAGCTTCTAACCAACAAGATGGTTGGGACTTTCTGTTTGTTTCTAGACATCATTCATAATTTATATAATAATTTATGTTCCTAGTATTTTGAAGTTTGATTTTCTTATCTAAACTCCATGATGATTATTAATCTTTTCGAATATGATAATAAAGTGTTAGTTTGTTTAAGAATACCTTTTTGACATTCTGGTATTCTTCATAATGGTTTGTACAAATTAAAGTCTGATGACCTGTTTTTTGAGTCTCTTCTAACCCTGCATCATAATGTTTAGAACCTACTGTAGTCCGATAAATGAAAAATTCTTAATGTTGTGACATAAATGACTAGGTCACATAATTAGAGAAAGGTTAAAGAAACTAATCAAATATGATATTGTTTCAATCTAGAATTTTATTGATTTGAAGTGTATAGATTCTATTGAGGAAAAATGAATCAAACACACTAAGAAGAGTTCTAGAAGTGTAAATCTCTTTAAACTTATCCATACAGACACAGAAAGAATTTGTTATCATATTTATCGATGATTTTTCACATTATGGCTATCTCAATATACTACATAAAAATTTCAAGTAGAGAATGTCATTAAGGTACATATTAAAATATAGTTATATATAAAGGTGAAAGTCATCAGATTGGATAGATGATGAATATTAAAGATATGATGGTTAAGAATAATGATTTTGTTTATTTGTTAAACTCCTCAAAAAGTATGGTATTTCTACTTAACGCACTATGTCTAGTACGTGGTAGCATAATGGTATAACTAATAGACATAATAACAACATAGTAGAAATGCTTAGGAGTATATTACGTAATTTTTATGGATGAATGCTTTTGGAGTTTGAGACATCTGAAAAGAAATTGGATTTTAGAACGATTAATAGTAACTTTATTGTTTACTAGAAAAAAATCCAAAGGGTATAGGTTTTACTATCCTACCCATAGTATGAGAATTATATGTATTGATAATATCAGATTTATTAGGAATAGTGAAATCAGTGGGAGTGATAAATCACATAAAGTGATTATTAAAGAAGTAAAGGTAAAAGTCTTAATACCCATAACTTGTAATGATGTTGTTGTTTCCACAATTGTTGAATGATCTGACAATATTGAACAACAAATTAATGATTAACCACTTCATACTGATATTGTCGCCAACAAATCGAGATTAGAAAATATCACATGAGTTGCATTAAGATAATCTCTAACAAAAATAAGATAAGCTATTCAGAATGATTACGTGATATATCTACAAGAATCTAATTTTGATTTAGGGATAGGTAAAGATTTGATTTCGTTTTCACAAGCCATAGAAAGTAATGGATTTGCTAATTAGATTGATGTAATTGAAACAAACGGACCAGAATGAAGTTTGAAATCTTGTTAGATATGAAGTCAAACTTATGATCAAAGATTTCACTCATAGTTGATACATTGATTATATAGAGACCTTCTATTATGTATTTAACAAGGACTCACTAATAATCATTATGACATTGGTAGTTCATTATGATTTAGAGTTATATCATATGAATGTGAAAACTATTCTTAATAAAGTTTAGGCGGATAAGTCTATAAAGATTAACCTAAAGGTTTTCAATAAGAGAAATAATTCTTGACTTGAAAACTTAAGTTCAATAATATATTCTTTAAGTATCAAGGAAAGCACCATTATTGGTGTACATAGATCTTAAAGTTAGTGGGAGTAAGGTTTTTTACTCTATATGTTGATATTGTGTTGTTTGTCAGTAGTAATCTTTGATTATTACATGAAACTAAGTTTCCCTCTATAAATATTAAATGAAAGATATGGTGAGACAACTTATGTGATTGTAATTTAAGTGCTCTAGGATCGATCACATAGATTGTTTGGGTTGTCTCATAAAGCATATATCAGAAGAATTCTATAGAGAAAAACTATTTAGCTAATGTTACTCCAATTTAAGTAAAAGGAATAAGTTTAGCAGTAAGAATGTCCAAAGAATGTAATAGATTCCTTATATTCTGTTACATGATGTTTTATGTATGCATTTACATGTATAATGTCAGACATTATTCTTGCAGTTGATAAATTACGTAAATAACGAATCGATCCTGAAATGGATCATTACGAGCTTACAAGATATTTACAAGGTATGAATGATTATATGCTCACATTTAAGAAGTCTACTCATCTAGTGGTGATTGACAATTATGAAAGTTAAGTTGTGGCTTGCTTTGAGGCTACAATTTATGGATTATGGATGCGAAATTCTAATCTCAGGACTTGGAATTGTCGACTTTATGACCAAGTTACTAAGAACTTATCGTGATAATTTCGCATATGTGCTTTTTGCTAAGTGTCTATAGAGCATAATAGCATGAAGCTCATGACTGTAAATCCATTAAAGAAAGTGCTACTAAAGACATTTAAAGATGTTAATATAATGAGTCTTGATTGTAGCTCATGATGGTTGTTCACTTAATGTTGTGGATTTTGCATAATTATTATTTATTTGACACTCTCAGTTCTTATTTGAACTGTTTACAATATTTCTTGTTTTTCAGAATGTACGTACATGTATAAGATTGATTGAATGATAACAAGAATAGCCTTCGGCACAAGGTATTATTGTTGGACCTTATTATATATATACTTCTCAATTATAGATCACGTTAGGCAGGTTGCTAGTGTTGTGGTACATGGAAGGGACTATGTCGTGTTAATGATGTACAACCACCATGACTCATATTAGTGGGTTGTTTAATTGTGATATTATGATGACCAAATTAAGATAGTGATGGATTAGATTTATTGCTCGTTTATGTAAACCTTACTTACCCAATTGTAAGATAATCATATGGGCCAAGTGGGAGAATGTAAGAATTAATGTGGCCCACATAATTTGGCACATGTGATTTTACTGATTATTATCAGATAATTAATTTGGGTTAGATAATGATAAGGTTACCAATTCTAATCTAACCGGTATAACTAATGATTTCTGATTGGTTAATGAAAAGAAGTGTTTTCCTGATATCCTACTTTGATGGGAAGTTGAATTTATGTTAAACTAGGGAACCAGTCCACTCTCTACCTATAAATATACACATGCCCCATTGAGTTGTGTATCGTAAAAATAAAGGTTAGGAGAGAGAAACTGATTTCTGGGCTACACCAAATGATGGTTCAATTATTAATCAAGCAATTCAAGGTTTGCGATTATGGCTCCAGGTATGTTGATTATGATGTTCTAAATTCTACATTATGATTATTATGAGTATGTGAAAATCGTGATTGTTCTAGATCTTAGAATTAGGGTTTAATTGATCTCTTTGATCAAACAAAATTTACATCAGAAGGCAAATGGGGCACCTCACCTCCTCTTGAAAACGGTGATGGGCCTAGCACCACTTCTGGTGCAGCCAGTGCAGATCAACCCCAAAGGTGACAAGTCTCTTGTGCATGCATGTTGTTTACCTTGAACCATGAGTGTATCGTATCTACTGCTTTCATGTGGTTTTGCACGGTGTCCCGTCAGAGTTTTATTTTGGGAAATTTGGAGGCTGGTTCCCTGTATGAACTTATTTGGAAATAAGTCCGTCAAGGAAACTTATTTGGTTTTCAGTCCGTTTTTTGTCAATTTTACTATTGTAACCCTTCCTTGTAAGAATGATATAAACAACGTTTATGGACACAATAACCATCCATAAATATCTCCTTCATAATTGCCTTCAAATCCGGCTACAATCTCCCAAGCCACAATGTTTCCTTATCCCAAAAACAAGAAATCGACATTCACCAAAAAACCGTTCATATTCAAATTTCAAACTCATTACATTCCATAAAATACAATTTCAATTTACTATTTCAGTTTACTTTGGACTCCATCGACAAAATATTAATATTAAATATTAATATTTAAAAAATAACAATAGTAACATATTCAACAAAGACAGTAACATGGTCACTAAAAAAATAGTAACATGCTCAAAAAAAAATGGTAACATGATAAAAAAATAATAACAATTAGGGATTTAATTCTGTCAAAGTGGGCATTAACCTTATAACTAAGATTCAAGAAAACTCATACATTAGTACTAAATTAAAGTATTATATATTTCGATTTTGTTGATTTTTTTGTTGCACATGACAATCGAGTATTCCTTGGTTGTGTTACTGAGGAAAAAATTCATGTTACTGTACGTGAACCGAAAAATAGAGTTCAGAATTTCGATGTCTTGATGTTCACATTGGTGTTGAGTGTCGTAATTCAACTGTCGATTGAATGTTACTATTCGTCATTTTGTAAATTTTCAATTTGTGAATCGCATTTTCACTAAAATCATTCGAAAGTTCATATTACTGTAAAAAAACTATTGTCTTGTATTTTGTAAAATTAGATGTGTTACTGAGCACAAAACGTTGATGTTATTGTGAATATTAAAGTGTATGTTACATAATATACGTCTCAAGGTTTGCAATTGTATGTTAAAATTCACTATAGTGACATTAGTGTCAGTATAGTAACACGACTTTACTGGTAACACGACTCTAATTGTAACTTGAATCATATAGTAACATGAATGTTACTATATATTAACATTCGTGTTACTGAACTCTGTTGGCATTGTTCAGTCTCCCTATATTATGTATTACTGTTGTTAAAGAAATTTTGTGATCTGATTTTGACTTAATAGACCAACAATTTATTTGTACATTAAGTTTCTCATATATAACTATCAGAATATATAACTTCCATATAAAACTTCCGTTAATTATCATAATATTTAATAAATAGTTTCCATATATAACTCAATCAAAGGTTTCCATATATACTTCAATGATCTAACCTACGTGACTTTCCATAGCTGGACAAAATTAACACCGTTAAGGGTAATTTTGAGATTTAAAAAATAAGTGGACTTAAGTACCTACATATAAATTTAAGCATGGACTTACCCCCAAATAAGTTTTCTTCTAGGACTCAAGTCATTATAAGTCCATTTAGGGGGACTCACCCTCAATTTTCACTTTTATTTTCAAGGGAAGATGCAAGATTTGGGTAGTATAACTGTAGGATACTTGAACTCAGTTTGTCGAGCCGGTTTAGAGGGTAGCATCACATCAATTCAAATCTGAGACATGCCGCTATTTTGTCCTGTGGGATGTTGGGCAAAGTTTGGGTTCATGGTGTGAATGCATAAGATGACACTAGCAAAGAGGGAATGTGGTGGTCTTTCAACTTGGAGGAATTCGGCAAGGATGAATTAGCCTGGTGATTTTTATCATAGAAATAACTTTAGTTACTTCAAAGGTTCTGTTATACTCGCGCTTCGTCTTTCTGTGATGATTCTATAAACGATAATAATCACCTGCGTAAGTTGTCAATTAATTTGTTCTTTCAAGAATTATTGTTTTTCGTTAATGTATAATGCTATGTAGTTTGATCTGTTATAGGCTCACTACGGTGGCTGGTATTATCTAGACTTGTGCCTCTCTCTCTCTCTCTCTCTCTCTTATTTTTGTTTTGGTACTCCAAAAAAAGATCTTGATGCCGAGAATACATTCGCGATCAACAATCACTCGGTTGGTTGGCGGGTCAGTTTATTAATTGGAAATGAATAGTGGTGTTATTGTTCTCTACTCCTGTTGTACAAATACAAGCCCAACATGATACAGTTTTAAATCTTTCTGGGCAGTTATGATCTGAATCCTCCAAGCAATTGTTTGCTATGCTTGCAGTTTTAGATCTCTTTTGTCCCCTTTTTTGGAAGGTGAATGTTTCATAATGAAGCTCTGCAAGTGGGGGTTAGACTAATCGTCATGTTTGTTAGTTAGGCCAAGCACATGCCTGGTGGGGGTATTAAAAAGACATCGACTCCATCAAGAAAAGACAACTAACTAGTATACAACCATGGCATACACAAGTAATAACAAGACTATTCAATGCTATTGAACATGTGAGTTTTACATATACAAGGTGTTAGTCTTAATCCACGCTTATTTATTTATGTAGTATTTTTCTGACCCCACTCCTCGCTACCCCACGTCCACTGAAACAAAAGGTACTTGCATAAAAGGTATATAAACGAGCACTAGTGCATAAATTCTAACTTCAAGCCATTTTTGTGCCCAAATTGGACCCACCAATAGGAGTGGGACCCTTCACATATCTCCCAATACCCTTGTCCACCGTGTATAACCAGCTTTCATGCCCAATGGGTATCCACCAATAGGAGCAAGATTGTTCACTATTTATTTCACGTAAACCTACAATATATATATATATACTATTTGTAATCCATGTCTGAAGACACGATGCAATGTAAATAATTTTGAGAGATGTTGGTGACCGTTAGATGAATCAATTTGAGATCGTCGGATAGATTTATTGAAACTTACCCTGTTTTATATTATATATATATAATTGGAAAGCTGCTTCATTTTTAAGAAAATTTAGCAGAAATTTATAAATCCATGTACCAAATTTGGGAAGTGTGATATCTAGTCAAAATCAAAAAGTTGTAAGAATAAAGATTTCTCTCATTTCTGTGAATTCACAGACTATTCAAGAGACATGGATAAGGACAGCTTACTTAACAAAAAACTCTTGTTAACATCCTAAAGAATTTTTTAGTAGCATTTCTGCATTTGCAACAGTTGTTCTTTCACCTTTAAGGAAGTAACAGAACCACCTTTAACCTTTTGCTCTCAATTTCAGTATTTGTGTCAGATAAAAGAAACTGAGTTGCTCGGTATCTAAAGTTTGAAAGATGAAATATGGTAAGACTGCAGAAAAAACACACAATATGCACACACTGGAATGGGATTTGAAGAGAGAGACTGATTATCAATTCCGCCTTCGACCTGGCTTCGTCCGCCTTTTGGGATTGCCTGGAGATGACTGGTTTGCTTGTACTGGCAAAAGTGTCCCACCTTTGATGCCATCTGAATCGGTTGAGTTAGCGAGCATTCTCTGGGCTTTGACATAAATCTTCATGTCTCTAATCTGTGACCAACATGTAAAATTTAATGAAACCAAGGCTTGCAAATTGTGATGGTTAAATAGAAGTGCACACATATGGTAACACAAATACCTGTTCTTCCAAATCCAGTATCTTATCGTCTCTTGACCTCAGTGATGAACTTTCACTGAAAGAATACAGAGAATCAAAATTACTTTGTCTGGAATTGGCATAGGTGGAATTTTAATGCTAGATATTAGTATTCATTTCATATCCAACTGTTCTGGTTAATTAACCAGAAATCGGAAAAAAAGAAGTCATCGTTTCACAAGTACAACTAAAGAGTGTTTCCCGTACTCCCACCAAACTAAATCATTAGGAAGTATCACGATGTTGTTTAGAAAGCTCAAGTAGCATTACTGTCCCATCAACCAATACAGATGAACAAGACACGCAAACTTACCATGCATGTCAATGGAGAAGATGATAGTACCTTTCTTGAATTTCCTTGAACTTTTTTGCAGGGCTTCATCATTTTTCATAAGATCGTGATTCCTCTAATTACAAAAAGAAAAGATTTTATCAGGGTTAAAAACTGCTAGAGATAATCATTAGAAAGATTCACAATGACAGTGTCAGCCATATATTCTTTTCCTCAGGATATTTTTCCAATTTATATTGCATATCCTGCATCCTTGAAAAGACAGCCTTATCTACTGCTTTGGATGCGGAGCTTTCCTTACTAGTCTTTGCCTCAGCGAGTAGAGATTCGTAATGCTGAAAGAAAACACCATTTAATTTAAGGTTTCATCACACTACATTGTTTAAATCGCGCATTCAAGAGTGCTCATTCACTGCCTTAAAATCTAGTCACACATACGTAAACATAGATTTTCCTAGCATTTAATTATATAAAGTAGAGCCCTTCTAAAGCATTAAGTTATTTTAATCACCGATCAAAGAAATATACAAGTGAAGATCAAACAACATATCGACTAACTGAGAGTGCGGATCAGGGTACATGATCTGTTACTTACTTGTCTTTGAGTCTCCAGCTGAGTTGCAAGAAGATGAATGTATTCATCCACAATCTATCACAAGTATATAAATCAATTAATATGACATCTACATTAGAAAACAAGCAATAACCTACGACATAATTGAAAATGCAATAAGTCTTTAACACAAACAAGAATATAAGTTTAACTTTGCCTTGGAGGTTTCAACACCCCCATCTTCCAAAAAAGAAAAAAAAAATAGGCCTGGCCGCAGGAATAAATGTGCAGATCCAAAAAGAATCAGAGAAGCACAAAGTCACAAACTTATGGGTTGAAGTCAGTATGACAATCTTTCTATGGGATTTCAGTAAGCGGAGCTGAAGAGCATCTTCGTGTTATTGCTATTAGTATTTTTCCTGACAGATAGTAAGATCAGCTTCCTATTATCAGTATCATAAGAAGATAAAGAAAAAGTACCCCGTCAACTTTGCTGCTCAAAAGTGCATCACCCATTCCAGAATCCTCATTATACGCACAAGTGCCACGTTCTCCATCAAGCGACACACAGTGAGCATTCGTCTTGACTGACTTGCCATCAACTTTTGATTGATTCAATCTTTGAACATAGTTGTCTCCGACATAATCCCAAATCTGCTGTGTCTCTAATTCAAGAGAATAACAATGCTGCGTATCGCTCCAATGGTTTTTGGCATGCCCTTCTTTGTACCTACATTCAGCAGACATTGTCTTTAAAATAAGTAAAAATAAAGGAAACTATTACTAATCAAATGGACAGTAAACCGAGTATTATATTGTGAAGAAGATTAAATTACTATTATACCTTCCACATCCCACAAAACCACATATCAGGCAAACCCAGGGGTTCTTTAATGATCCACAAATGGCACAGGCCGGTTTCTCATCATGCTGCTGGCAGAGTCGACAGACCTGCCAACAAATAAAAAACTATTATGGCACATCCTTCCATAAAGTCGTTCCTATCCCTCCAACACATTACTCAAGTAACATTAAGCATGGCAAAATAATAATTTATACTGTGCAAACTGGAGGCACACTGCATTTATCCAATGTAGCTAATCTTCTATTATACTGCTTTGCATGAGAATAGATGCAGTCTAAAACTCAAGATTTTGGTGTGACACTCTTTATTTCTTTTTTTTTTTTCCTTTTCTCCTAGAGCTACAACTCCTACCTCCATCATCTCTTTCAAATTGATGTTCCAATATCTTCTTGTCATTTCTCCCCACACCCCCCCCCCCCCCTAAATTCCAGAAACATCCCTTCCTTGGGTCCTTTACTCAATCATACTGCTTGACATTGTGTTGTAAAAGACATCATGTATATTTTGCTGAATCATCTCTTCTACAGAAAAAATGGTATTATCAACTTGATCTCTAGCCTCCTCAATGTTTATGTATCTATATACTCTTAATTAACAGTTCAACTGTATCATATATCACTATAAGTGGGCATAAAAAGGAACATCAGTAAAAGAAATTTCATTTAAAACAGGATTCCAAATGAGTAATGAAAAGCACTGAACCAGCCAGCATGGTATTGAACTAGGACACCAATATAACATTTTTTTATGAAAAGGACACCAGCATAACATCAATAGTAAATGTCAGTTTAAGTGATAATTGAACATCTACAATCCACACATCATAAAGAACCACCACGTTCTTCAACATGGAAGAAGTTCTAATGCACTCTCAAGAATAGTCCATTGTTTTGCAAGGTGAAATTTTTAAGTGATGATTGAACATCCACACATCATTTTGAAGCAGTACCTGCAGAATGATCAGAAAAACTTTAATCCTGCAACAACTTTTAATGCTCTCTATACAGGCATTTATCATGTGAGATGTTCATTTAAATACAGTACTCTGAATCAGCATTGATTTAAAATTAAATTGACTAGGACAACACAAATCAAAGTGACAACTTTTTCCAATTGGTAGGAGGTAATATATTGACTCCGCCTTATTACCAAGAAAATTCCAATTCCACAAAACTTTTTTTTTTTTTGATCAGGCCACAAAACTAGAATATAAAGACTCTAAAGTTAGGCATCTAGGTTAAAGGACTGCAAACTAGCTAAGCACCAGAATAAGAAGGCCCTCTACATCATGCTACTAAAATTCTACTGACCCAATTATAGATAAAAGAGGACAAACTAACATGGCAAGATAAATAGGTCCAGTTTGAAATTCAAGCACAATGAAATGAATGATCGCATAGTGTACTCCGTATCCCACTGGTGTCTTGGTCCAATCTCTCTAGTCAAATCAAATTACCACAAACTTCCAAGTCACAAGATTTTTCTCTTCACAAATAAAAAATAGTTTTAAATGCATCATCAAACTCCTTCTTCACATGCATATATACATGTACATAAGAACATACAGTCACTAGCAAGTAGCAAATTAGTCAGAAACCGACCTAGACAAACCGGACAAGTTGGCAATTCAGTAAAACCCGGTGGAGGTGTGCCCGCAATCTCTGCTGAGTCTGTGTACTACACTGACTGAGTAAAGTATATATGGCAGACCTCAGCCTAAGAAACAAACAAAAAGTGCAAGTTAAATGACACATAAATTTCCAGATCTTTAAAATTCACCCCCCTCCCCCCCCCCCCCCCCCCCCCCAAGACACACACACATACAAGCAAGATCAAATACCTCAATGGGCTTAAATCGCCTCCCATCGAAAGTATGGTAGAACCCATCTACTGTCAACTGAGCCTAAATTGACATAAACATTAAATATATATATACATAAAGTACAATAGTACTTCTAAATTGAGATTGGTGGGAAAGTGAAATTTTCACTTCTCTCCAAAACATTTGGAGCATATGAATTGGAGGGCAAATACATGAATCCCACATTGGTTCTTGGAGGTTCTTCATGGATTCATCTTCCCTTATAAATAGAGGAAGAACTCCATCCTCCACTCAAGATCTCAAGGAATCCTCTTAAAGAGGAGGCCTACATAAAGATAACTTCAAGTTATAATTTTGTGTGTGTATATATATATATATATATAAAAGAGGAAGAAGAAAGAAAGAAGAAGAAGAAATAAAAGGAGGGAGCGATTGTTTGAACGCTTAAATAATGCGTTGAACGTGCTTTGCTCCTAGTACTTTTTCAGAAGTTCAGTTTCTGATAAATACTGAGATATTGGGACTTCGGTTTGTTCGAACGTAACCCACGTTCGAACGTGACTTGTTCCCAGTACTTTGGTAGAACTCTCAGAATATCTTAGAATCGAGATACTGAGAGTTAAGTACGTTCGAACTGACAGGTATTATGTTTGAAATTAGTCTCTAATGACTATATTATTGCAGTCCTTTCAAGGGGTATATTATGCCATGGTTTTGAAGGGTTACACTCGTTCATTGAGAGATGTGTAGAACACTATAAATAGGTTTCAAATACAAGAATAAAGTATCAACAATTTTAATCCTTCTTCTTCTCCTTGATTCAAAGTTTCTATATTTTATGATTTTCTATTCGGGTTGAGTTTTGATTTCAAGATTACTAAGGAGTGCAGTCTTTGATAATCTTAAAGTTGGTCATTGAATTTCCAAGAGTCCATTTGCATTATAAGTGGGAAAATTACTATCTGGAAGATAAAGAGTGTCGCGCCTTGCCTAACAATTTATCTTCTTCGGATTTTGATTCATTGTTTTTCTACTACTTGAAATTCTTTTACCATACTATATTCTACAACAATTTCGAGATAGTAATCCTTCTACAATGGATTCTGTGGTGGTGAAATCTAATCTTCATGAAGTGGAAAGGCTTGAAAGGTTCAATGGGCTCAATTACAATCGTTGAAGTATGAAGGTGGTTTATCAAATGACCATTACAAAGGTTGTCTATATGTTGTCCGTGCCTTATCCTCAAGGAGAAACATCCAATGGGCAATCTTCAAATGATGCAGTTTCTAATGGTAAAGGAACTTCTAACAATCAAGGATCCTCCAACAACGAACAAACCGAGAAACAAAAGAAATGGATGGAGGATGACTATGTTTGTCGTTTCACCATTCTTAACACAATGTCAAATGCTTTGTTCAATGTGTTTCACAAATAACATGGCAAGATAAATAGGTCCATTTTGAAATTCAAGCACAATGAAATGAATGATCGCATAGTGTACTCCGTATCCCACTGGTGTCTTGGTCCAATCTCTCTAGTCAAATCAAATTACCACAAACTTCCAAGTCACAAGATTTTTCTCTTCACAAATAAAAAATATTATATTGAAGGAGATTATGCGCTGTCTGCAAGGACAGCAAAAGAACATATGGAAAATAAAAAAAAAGTAGAACATTACACATTAAAATAAGATAACAGTACATTGTCCTGCGCCATCCCAAGAAGCAAGATTTCAGGAAACTGGTAAAGGGGATACTCGAGCAACTTGCATGGCCTCTCAGCTAGCTAGCACAACACCTCCAATAGGTCGAGACATATATGACCATGCATGATTTGCATGTCCTAGTTGAAACTTGTGACCATTCACAGCATCAATATATGCCTGCTGGAATAAACTAGCTATCGATATATTTATATTGGTAAATATCTAGAACAATTCGCAATCTCTCTCTCTATATATATATATGTGTGTGTATGTGTGTGTGTGTTGTTAATTCTTCAAAGTAATACCGGGACCATATATGTTAACCACACACACAAGTGGATCATTTTGAGTATAAAATACTGTAAATTAAAATTGTGGATCATTTTGAGTATAAAATACTGTAAATTAAAATTGTGGACCATTTTGCCAACTTAAGCATCTTTGCAAACACCGATGATCATTTAGCCAAAATCACGCTCTATAAGAAAATTCCAAACAATAGAGTATTTGCTGCAAATACATAGTTCCTTATTACATCCTTACTATCCAATTCAACTTCCCTAATAGTAGATATTAGATTTTTTGTATATCCTCTCACAAAGAAATATTACAACAATTAAAAAAATATAAATCAATGGTAAAATAAACTACCTCAATTTTTGTTACAAAGCCTGGTATTCCTATTACTACCAACTTGCAAGGGTTTCAAATCATGGAGACACTATTTCTTTTTGGTTTTAAGTTGCTAAATTCTTTAATTGCCTATTTTATACTTAGTGGCACAATGTGATTAGTGTTTGAATTGGAACTTCAGTCTTCACCCATTGTTTCTACAAATTTGTTGTCTTTCAGCATATAGCAATTTGAGTATGAGTTCTTCAATGTTTGTGTGTATGTATATCATGTTAATTCTTCAAACCATTATGCCATTAACAAGAAGTAAATACTAAAAGTATCATATTAGTTGCCTCCCAGAATGTGCATAAGTAAACATTTTAGGTGGTACTGAAACAACATACTTCAGGAATGATTGCTGGCCTTCTTCCAAACAGAAACAATGGCATAGATTGGGAATGGATCATGCAATCTCAGTTACAATGATTCAGTACTAAAGACAATGAGTTTCAATATAGTTAATGTTAATCGCCGGAAGATCAGATAAAATGTCTGGCAGATGTAGATAAAATGTTGGTAGATGTAATTTGAGACTTATAAAGACATAGCTAGCATGCATATCTATAAACACGCATGAAAACGAAAAATGCAGCCTCGACAGGTACATAGAATCCCTCATGGTCCAGATTCTCAATTACATTTATCTAGTAGATCCCAGTAGCCTGTACTTCAACATAGATCACCAACCTTGGAAAAAGCACTTCACCAAGTTGTAATTGCCATAATCAAGAATAATGTAGACAAAGAAAAAGATGATACAGAGAACTCACAACTGCTTAATTGAATCTATGAGGACCTCAATATTCTAGGAGCTAAACAAGGGTAGATTAGACACATTGCTGCTACCAAGAGCAGAACATAATGTCACGAATGTATTATGATTGTCCTCAAGACCTGAAGACCTGCATGGGTACAGGCAATTGTGCTAAGGGGTTCGAGCAACAGTGACTTTAGTCAAGGGTGAGAAAAGGGATAACATCTCTTTGCACTATGAGACATTCATCATGGATCCATAATAACTCCTGCATTATGTCAGTTATGCTCATATCCTTCTCCATATTGGCTAGAAGAGCATCAAAATCATCTTGACTGCCCACAGTGAGCATATCCAAATTCCTACAACAACAAAGGCCAACAAAGGTGAAATCTAATTAGATCACCACCATATAATGAAATTACACGCAAGATAATGCCAAAAGAAACATAAGAACTTTATGAATTTGCTCAGCAGAATCCATAGACAACTGGTTAGTGCATTTCTCCCCAATTTATGAATTTCCTGCAAACCAGCCAAAATGTAAATGCCATACGGAAGCAAGCAAAAAATGCAAGTGATACATACAGTATTTAGCTGGGCATAATTCTAAGGAAGCGTGCATATGACAAAGGAAGACCAATTCTAATTTTCTCTGATGCCGACAAGTGTAATGCATTAGAGAAATTCTCCAGGAAATCTTGACTGATAGCTACACTTTTTAGCGATTCACAAAACACTGTACTGAAGTTTGGTTTATCCAATAGTCTTTAAAAATAGAAGGGAAAAGGGGCAGAATTACAATTCCAACAGCCAATGTATTTTTCAAAATAATAAACTACTGCAGAAATAACAGTCAACCCTTCTAATTTAGGTGCCTCAAAACAAGACAAATGTAAAGTTACATGGCCTATCAAAAAAGAGAAGAAAACTTTACATAAAAAATCATTTCTTAGTAACATTTATCTAGAATTTTATACAAGATAAATTTCTCTAAGTTTGCTCTCACCTTTAATTATCACTCAAATAACGGACCTTCACAATATGTCCAACAAATGGAGATCAAATAAGAACACACAGTTGTAGTTGATTTATAGTACATCCAAAGTTAAATATGTGTGTGCCTCACATTACAGGGTTTACTTATACGGGGTATCACAATAGAAATACATATTCCCTAATAATTGCATTCTTTAGTCATAATCTCTGCTAAACTTCTTGATATGTAACACCCATTTTGATTTTTCCCCCAAAAAATTTGATTTACACAACAGAAAATGCAACTCAACTTTCAGGTGCATCTCACATTGCTCATTCCAAGTCAATTCTAAGGCTCACACTATCAATCAAAAACCAGTCACATCCATAACAAATTGGAAGTTACATACTTAAACCATTCTAGGAAACAACATTGACGGAAATTGGATAAAATCCTAACTAAAACCGTGCCTCAACAGTAAGGATTGGAAGTTATGAGTATTATTTAAAACCACATATGAAATAAGACAATGAAATGAGTTTATTTGAGCTTTATTGTTCTAATTTTGTTGGTGGGATTGTGATATGGAGTGAGTAATGGATTTACGTTAAAATAGTTTTGTTCAAATTCATGTTTATTTCTTTCCATCAATATTACTAACGGAAATTGATAATTTCATCTCAAAAAAATTTATTATTTTTACAATTGCCATTCTCCAAATTTAGTATCAAAAAAAATTAAAATTTTAATAAAATTTGATTTAGTACTCGAAAAATTGATATAATTTAGTACTCCAAAAAATTGATTAAACGAATTTCAATATCAATTTGATAACAATAAAAAATAATTTGATATTAATTCAACAAAGTCGAGTATAAATTGGACAAAATTAAATGTCAATTTTTGATAAAATTATATATTAATTTACAATCTAAGGTTCATTTCGTGTTAAATATTATTTGATGTATATAGTCAATGTGCTATTTTTTATTTACATAAAATGTTATTTACAAGTTAAGAAACAAGTGACAAAATACATATCATGGAATAACTAATTGCATAATATGTAATTTCATTTGTTTAATGGAGTAAATAATAACCAAAACAATACAAGGGAAACAAAAAAAAAAAAAAAGATAATAGTATGAGAGAGAGAGAGTAAGATAGATAGATAGAGATATTTATATGAGAGATGGGAGTCTTAGAGTTATAAAAAGAATAAAAGTTCAATTAGGACCATTGGATCAAAATGATATGAGCTATGAAAAGTTCAAAACAAACAATTTAGCTACCTTATTATATAGATTTTGAAAGATAAGAATGTTATATTTATATTGTTGGAGGGTAAAAATAAAAAAAAAAAAAAATTTTAAGTATTCTGATATTTTAAAATAGTATGATATTGTTGAGATTTAAAATTTTAACATGATATCTTGATACAATAATACGTTTGGCAATATGATCACAATAACATAGTCCAACAATTATCTATATAATAAAGTAGTTATCTTATTTTGTCTTGAGTTTTTCACGGCTCAGATTGTTTTGAAACTATTGATCCAACGTTCCTAATTAATGTTTGAATTTTTTTTCCTGTTCAAAAATTTGTGTAAATCTTTCATCCCATATACAACTCTAGACTCCTATTGCTCATGTACCTCTCTCTCTCTCTCACACACTCATACGATGTCTCTCTCTCCCTCCCTCAATAATTAATTAATGTTTGAATTTCTAGTAATGCAGCATAGTAATTTTCCATGTATAAAATTGGGTTCCTCTTTTTTTGAATGAACAGAGGATTATGTGACATGTATGGAAACAAGTTAAATTTGTTTAACTTTTGTAGAGGTTTTTGGTTGTGTTTGGACTCCGATAGTCTGAAAAATTACTATACCGCTGCATTACTAGAAATTTGGGTGAAACCAAACAGAGATAACAACTATTAATGCCTTACTCGACCAAGGGATCAAATATGTATGTTCAACTTTTCTATTTCCATATTCATGTAGTGCCAGAGCACAAAATCATTTTTTTTTCTTGATATATGCCCAATTCAAAGTTTGTACTTAAGTTTTATTTACTTAATTTTTAGTGGTACGCCACCTTAATTCTTCCTTCTCTTGATCATCAGTCCACCACATTATGTAACAATGAATCCCTTTAGGAAAGGCCCTGTATCTTTGTCGAAGGTTTATAAGTAATATGAAATTCTAAGTTGCTTTTATGTTGCATAAGCTTCTTAATATGATTTACAGAAATTGTTTTACCTATAAGTCATTGGCAGCATTCACCTATAATGAAAAGTAAACTTTACCTCTTCTTACATGCTTTGATTTGTTCATGTATTAAATATTTGTGGTTCAATTTATTGAAGAGGTAAAACTCTAGAGGTGTTTATGGTTTTTCTATTTTTTAGTTGATTGCGATGGCACAAAGAACAGTTACAACATTATAGAGTGCAAAGATATGATTCTTCTATTACTTATGAGGCAACAGTGGTGGCACCTTTAGAAGTAATTACCATTCTCCATTGTTTGTACTTTGTATGTCATTAAAATTGGTGTTATGAAAAAGAATTCACCCTCTCATGCATGCTTTGGGTTTTTCTCAAACTTTGTGTCTATTTTGCGAAGCATTACCAAATTTTTTCATCGTTTTTTGATCAATATCTTCGTTGAGGTTTTCTGTGAGGCCAATTGCTTGATATATATTTTATTAATTGTTTTATTCTTTTGCTTGCATTATAAAAGTTACAAGTTAATTTTTTTAGGGGCGATTAGGCGTGTATTTTTTTTTTATGTTGCTCATTTGTGACTTTAATTAGACAAATAAATATTGGTATGATGGATGTCTTAATGCTCATTAGTATGGACATCAGAATATGTTTTTTGTAATTTTTTGCATGTCGTGGTTAAAAATCATTAAATCTACTTTCTCAATGCTCTTTTTGTAACTTTAGCTCAAACTATCTGAACTTGGAATCTCAAGGTCATTACACGTTTTTTATCCAAAGCGCATCAATCAAATGATTTTAAAGTGCTTGGCTACATGTCAAACATCAAAGAAGCTATTACAAAAAGCTATGTTCTTAGGATGGACATCCATGTGTCCAAGGTCTTTACCTTGGTGTTTCTATTTTTATAGCTCGAAAGCCCTAGAGGTTTTCACTTATTTGAGCTATGGATTCAGTCGAATTATGTTGGTATTAACTTCTTTTTTTTTTTTGTCTTATTTATTATTTTAGTTCAAAGTTTTCCTTTTTGGCTTAATTTAAATGCTTTTGGTTTGACCATTAAATTATTTGTGATGGGCATTGTGAAAAGAAAAAAAAAAGAGTATTTTAACTTGTATTGTAGGGCTTGTCTTTTAACAGTTTATGTGAAGGTTGGAGATTTGATTTGAATATTTGATTCAGAAGCTGCTTTTGATAGTCAAAGTTTGATTGATATGTTTATTGAATGAAATGTAAATTTGAGTTTACAATTATGCCAAAATTTATTGGAAGCCAGTTGAAAATTATTTTTTGTACATAGAAATTAATTATAGAATGCTCACAACAAAAGCTAGATGTCATACTTTGGGTTGTAGGTGATGGTGGCAGGGGGAATAGGCTGTGTTGGTGGTTGAAGTTTGTTGGAATGGCCTTGGATTAATGGGTTTCCTTTTTTGCATGCGTATGTGTGTGGGATGAATGGGGATTCAAATTTTGTAAGCTGTGATTTTTTTTTTATTACATAGTGCCTTTAGGCACGGGCATTAACTAGTAATTATATATGGTAATTTTTTATGACCATGTCATTTATCACATAATTAGATCTCATAATTAACTGTTAATATAATTGCTCTCTTTTTTTTTGACAAGGAAGAAAAAGTCAACCAACTTCTTGATAAGAGAGAAAAATCTTAGGGATTACTATATCACATAAGATCCAATCATCAATCAACAGGTCAGCAACCTTGGATATTACAGTAAAATGTTCGTCCTCTATCTCCAATCATATCACTAATTTGACTTATTCTACGTTAAAAATGAGAAAACAAAATCTATATAATAAAAAATAAAATATAATTTAAATCCCAAAAATAAATAAAATAATTTTTATTTTTTGCGGTTAAGATCGTTTTTAAATTTATCTAAATCAGATCCAATGACTGAGATTAACTCCCAAAATTTACATTCATGTCTCCCTTCTCCAACGTAAATGAAGCTTCTCTTTGGGTGCGGCTATTTTCACCTCACAAATCTTCATTCTCACCTCATTTAATTTTTCATTATCAAACTATTAAGTCCACCCTTTCTATATTTAACCCATTAGTAACTAAGTCCGCCCATGCTACATACACCATCTTTAATAAGTAAATTCACTTTATATTTTGTCATAATTAGGGTTTTATTTTCTATCTCATCTCATGCACTCACAAAAATATATTTTCAATATTAATTTTTTAGTGAGATACATGTTAATATTACTTCTCAATTTAATTCTATGTTATTATATGAATTTTCATTATTTTCGATATTTTTTTATATTTCTGTCAAGTTTAATAATTTTTTACTTAGAATTTATATGTGTGTATATATATTTATGTTTTTAGATTATTTGTCCTTTTTTATCTTGTTAAGGTTTTGCATCTATATTTATTATTTTTTTTCTTGTTCGATTTTGTGTTTGTGCTTGATGCTTGTTTTTTTTCATATTTGGTTTTGCGTCTTATAGTTTTGCTTGTTCTTTTAATCTTTGGTTGATTTTTTTTTTTCTTCTTGTTTCGGTTTGCTTCTTTCTTTCTGTTTTTTCCTTATTTCGTTCTTTTCTCTTCTTTTTTTTTCTTGTTTCAATCTGCTTCTTTGTTTTTTTTTTTCTTGTTTCATTCTTTTATTTTTTCTTGTTTTAGCATGCTTGTTTTTTTCTTGTTTTGTTTTTAGTTTTTTTTTTCTTGTTTCAGTTTTGCTTGGTTCTTTTTTTTCTTGTTTCATAAATATATTTATGCATTCAAATTAATTGTCTTTTTTCATTATTTTTTTCTTACGATGACGTCTTTCATTAAAGGGATGTACATAGAATGAGTAAGCTTAATTAATAATGGGGTGTCTGTAGCATGGGGTAGCTTATTTACTAATGGGGTGATTATATAAAAGATAGACTTAATAGTTTAATAATAAGAATTTAAATGAGGATGGAATAAAGATCTTCTCTTTCCTCTTCCCATCTCTGTTCTGTTGCCGCTTCTTTCTTCTTTCCCATCTCTCATAGTCGTTGTTGGCACCGCCAATAGCAACCCGAATGCAGCAGCCACTGTGATCCGCCACCCAATAGCTACCGCGATGCAACCATTCAATGCCAATAGCATCGCAACGCTAACAGGCACTACGATCCACAATCGACCAGGTATGCCTCCCTCTCTCCCCATCTCTCAAGGTTGTGTTTATATGTGATATGGTTTGTTTAGGTGGTCGGAGTTAGTTCAGTTGATGGAAAATTTGGTTGGAAATTTGAGGTTTATGGCCAGGTAGTACCAATGTTTGGAGATTTTAGGGTTTTTAATTCCTATTTGTTAAAAGTGTAGCAATCTTCTTTGATTGCGAATCTGTTTTCTTTCAATGAATTTATGTTGATTTTGGCTGCAATTGTGGAATCTCTATCTAGAGCTCTGCTGGGTCAAAATCATCTGGGAAAAGAATTGATGGCTTAGAGTTTCTTGAGAATGTGTTGTATTTAGAGTTTAGTTTTGGGATCACTATCAGGAGAATTGTGAGTTCGTTCTGCTAGATTTTCTCTGCGAACACAAATTTTATCTTGCATTTTCATGGATTATTTCATTTGTTTATCTTATTGATCGAAGTTTCTTAACCACTACCCACTATCCACCATTGAACCGATCCCCACCATAGACCCCGCAAACCCACCCAACAGCTCTCGAAGCCAGGTCACAACCACCCCACAGACACCACCACAGCCCCAACATTCGTCACTACCACTGCCAAATAGCCAACTGTCGCCCCGACTTATTTCCTTGATAATGCACATCAACTATATGTTGAAATGCCTGACATATTGTCATTGTTTGTAGTTGTCTATCCTAACCATCCAAAGAATGAGGGATAGCTGACAATAGTATGTATTTCCACTTATACAAAAAGCATGAAAATGTTTTATGTTCTCTTGATGGTTCATTAGGACAGTGCTCATTTGTTACATTAGCTATTGGATTGTTTTATGACAATTCTATGGGTTCCTCGGTTCCACAAATGGTATGTATTTACAGGTTAAGATAAAGAGAAAGCAATACTTACAAGAGTTGCCCACTAATTGAAGGTTTATTTCTTAATTTTTATCATAGAAAGTGAGATTATTTCATTTTCTATTTTGTTGCAATTCATTATGTTTTTAATGTTTGGTTGGTTGTTGGTATTTATGTGCGGTATGACTAAAAATCTATCAACCAAGTTATTTGTTGATATCTTCACAGGTTACGTAGTCCTCACAACCACCAAGTTATTTCCCAAATATATTTTGATATGAGGTTGGGTAGATGGATTATTTTCTATTTTGCATTGACAATGTCTTTTGGTTGGCTTCATGTGGTAGTGGATTGAAAAAGTCACAAAATTGTAAGCTACAATTCTATCAAATATTGGCTGCATCTTATATCTAGTTCTATTCATAGACAGATTGAATATGTAAAGTTGGTAGCCTTTGTGGTACTGAGTTATGTTTAACCATAACATGATTCATTATATCCTGTAAAATATGGTCAATTCATTATATCCTTATGCCTTTAAAAAACTGTTTTTCAAGCACATCCATCTCTATCTTCATATGGGTTTTTTGAATATTTTTGGACCTGAAAATTTTTCCTCGTGAATTTTATATCATTGGTTGAAGAACTTTCTTTATTGTCAAAATGTGTAACTGATGGAGTAGAATTTGCTCCCTTGATTATTGTAAGAGGCAAAAAATGAGATTACCTCCTACAGGAATGAAGAATAGATGTTTCTGATAAAAAGATGATCTGAACTTGTTCTCCCTATCTTTACTTCCTGCAAAACGAACAAACTGTCCAAGATCGAAGTGCTTCGATTGAAGGCACTCCAATGCTTAAGTCAGTAATGGAGCTAAAACAGTTGCAAGAAGACAAGGAGAGTTCAGTGTACCTTTCACCTTAGCTCCTTGTGCCTTTTATAGATCCCCGCTCAGTTAGGGTTTCCATGATTTCCGATTCAAGGTGACACACCTTCCTTCAATTAGACGATTCTGTTTGGGAAGTTGTTAAAATCTCTCTAGCAATCCCCTTGGCCTATAATTAAGCCCCTTAGCTTATCTTGGATGCCTAAGTTATAGGCAAATCTTTTGCCTTTCGTTTGACTGTTTGAAACAGCTCGGTCTAGATGAGGGGCTAGCTCATTCCCTCATTCCTGAGCTCTCAGAATAGCTCGGCTGTGGTTCGGCCGGACTACGTTTAGGTCGGCCAGGATAGCCTAGCTATTTACTCGGTTAGACCAATTTTAGCTCAACCGAGATAGCCTAGCTATCTGCTCGGTCGTATCTTGCCATTTGCTCGGTCGGACCAACTTTAGCTCGGCCCGGATAGCCTAGCTACTTTCTCTGTTCGGCTGGACTAACTTTAGCTCGGCCCGGATAGCCTAGCTATCTGCTCGGTCATAGTACAGTCATGCAACCTGCCACGCGTCCAAGTCTAATTGTCAGATGATGGTCAGAATTTATCGACCCCTTCATTTGCCCCCAGAGAATATTTTTCATGTGGCACACTGGGAGATATTCTCTGTTTACAATCTTTTCTTTCATTAATTGCCTTGTATTGTTCCTTATGAAAATGCCTTTTTTGTGTCCCTTTACCCTAGCAAAGAGGTCCTACCTTAATGAAGGGCTCGGGGTTCAATACTTTAAGAAAAATGTCAATCAAGGCCCCCTTCCCCTAGCCAAGAGGACCTGCCTCGTTGAAGGGTTCGAGCATCAGTTCTTGGTCACTTATTGTGATCCTTGCACCCAGTGTTTTGAAAAGCGCGCCTAGGCGCTCGCCTAGGCGAGAGGCGAGGCGAGGCGAGGCCATCTCGCCTGGAAGACCCCAGGCGAAGCGAGCTGCTGTGAAGCGAGGAAAAAGAGAGTAAAGCGTTCGCTTTTCGCTTAAGCGCCAGGCGAAAAAGCTTTCGCTTTTGTCATTTGAGGCGAGGTTATTTTATTTTTAATTTGGACCGTTGGATTGGACAATTGGAAAATAAATTATAAGATGTGAGATACACCAAATTATTCTCTTTTCCCATAAATACAAATCCCCAACCCTAATTTTAATCTGAGTCTTCGCTGGTCGTTGCTGCTACCCACGATACCTGGGCTCTGCTCCTACTCGATCGACAGAAACACCATAGCTGGAGTCGATCGCTGGATTCGATCGACAGAGACGATCGAGGCTTCAGTTCGCTGCTCCTACAGGATCGAGGCTTCGGTTCGCTGCTCCTACTGGATCGAGGCTTCGGTTCGCTACTCCTACAGGATCGACAGACCCGCTGGAGGCTGGACAGAGTCTCCTTCTTCCCTGATCGTAGCTCTTTCCTCACAGGTAAGTCTCCTTTTTTTTTCTCTCTTCTATTTCTCCTTTTTTCTTCTCTTTTCTGGTCTGGATCTTCTTCTTGCTGCTTCGGTTCGCTGCTCATTTTTTTTTCCTAATTCTGATTCCCTCTTTTTTTTTTTTTTTATCTCTTTTTTTTTATCTGATGGTTTCTTTAGTGATGAGGATTGATTTCTAGTTTTTAGTTGCTTGAATTGTGTGTCTTATGTTTTTAAATATTAGGATTTGGGATATTATTTGTGTTTGTTTGAATTTAAATGTTTAAGCAATGACTGTTATTAAGATTTGATATATTATTAGTGTTTGTTTTAATTTAAATGTTTATGGTTTTACTTGTATTTAAATATTTAGTATATATAAAATTATAACTTAGATGTTTAGAATTAATTAAACTAAATTATTTAATTTTTTTTTAATTGTTCGCTTCACTTCGATAAAGCGTGTCGCCTCGCTTCTCGCTTCTCGCCTAGGCGTTAGGAGCCTTGATCGCTTCGGCTCGCTTTACGCCTTAAATAATTTTGCTGTCTTCTTTTGATTGTAAATAATTTTGGGTTGATTTTAAATTGTATTGTTTCTTTCATTTAGTTAGCCATGAAATTAGTTGATGTAACCAATGTTATTGTACATCCATGGCAAACTCTTCTTCAAATGGCCTCAAAGAATTGTGGTTGCCTATGAAAGGAATTTCTTTGTCATTATTTTGATGTACATTATTACATTGTTCTTATTGGGGGGAAGTTAATGGCAAGGATCAAAAAATCGTTTCGAAACGGTCGAAACATCCGAAACGTTTCCGTTTCCAAGGAGACCGACACGAATCAGTGATAGAATCGAAATTCTAATACTTCGAGGTGTTCCATAATATTTCGAAATATTTTGTTATATTTCAATGTATTTGCACAATTATTTCAGAATGTTTCAAGGTACTTTAAGATATTTTGGTATATTTTGACCAATGTTTTGAAAAAATAATTCTTAAATTTTTATTTTTTTTTCATTCTATTTTCGAAACGGGTCGA
This sequence comes from Ilex aquifolium, assembly GCA_951799425.1. Lineage (NCBI taxonomy): Eukaryota > Viridiplantae > Streptophyta > Magnoliopsida > Aquifoliales > Aquifoliaceae > Ilex > Ilex aquifolium. The sequence continues at coordinate 43,367,190 of OX637391.1, read as the reverse complement.
AACGTTTCCGAAACATGTCGAAACATTTTCGTTTTTTAGGTAACCGAAACAATGCACCGAAACGAAATTTTGATCCTTGGTTAATGGTCTCATAGTTGAATTTAAAATCTATAATATACAATTATCTCATACTCTTACCAAAAGTTACAAGACGTTACACCTTTTTTTTTTTTTTTGTCTTAATGCTATCGATGATAGACTACGTCCACAATTTTAGTTGAATTTTTTTACTTTATGTAATTTTGATCTTCAAAGTTGGTATAAAGTGAATTTTTGTCCGATAAGTAAAATTGATTGGGACATAAGCAGATCATCCTATGTACATGTGAGTTATAAAATGTTTACAACTTTACAAAAATCACTACTATGAAAAACACACTTAAAATGGTCCACGTGCAACGCACGTGTGCACCAACTAGTAACACAATAAGTAAACAATAACTAATAAATAATCAAAAAATATTAAAAAATAGAATAAATTAGATTTCATTAACAAATTGAAAAAAAATATTTGTCTATGTGTGTGTGATTATATGTGTGCACAAAGTGTGCGTACAGTGTGTGTAACTATGTGTTTGTATGTGTAACTGTGTGTGTGCACAAAGTGTGTATGTGTAACTGTGTGTGTGCAGTGCATGTGTGTATGTGTGTGCAACTGTGTGTGTATGTGTGTGTGTGTAACTGTGTGTGTGTAGTGCATGTGTGTGTTGCAGAAGATAACAGAAGAAGACAAGGAAGAAAACTTACCTTTGTCGCTCCCTGAAGAAGATGATCAAGAGTAAGAAGGATAGATAGGGTAAGAGTTTTTGAGAAAAAGACGAATTAAAGTTTTAATAGGATTGTGAAATATTTCGGGTAAAATTGTTATATTGTAAATATTGAAATAGATATGATAAGTGTTTCCAACTTTTATAATAAAGTAAGGGGTCTCTTACTTAATATTGTAATCTATTTTTAAGGAGTACTTTAATATATTACGATATTAAAATTTTAATTATCAAATGAGCTTAATTAATAAGTGTCGAATACATTTATTTTAAGTATTGAATTTGGGTTAACAAACACACCTTTAACATGGCCTATTAACATAAAAGGACATGAATGGTTAACCATTTATTATGGAAATCTATATAATAGGTAGATTGTTTGTTTTGAGTTTTTCGCGACTCAGATCATTTGGATTTAATGGTCCTAATTGAACTTTCATTCATTTTACAACTCTAAGACTTCCATCTTTCATATAACTCTCTCTGTCATACTATTTTTATTTTTTTTTATTTTATGTTTTCCTTGTATTGCTTTTTTTATTATTTACTCCATAAATCAGATGAAACTACATATTATGCAATTATTTATTTTATGAAACTAATTCAAAGTTTTTATATATTTGACAACATTTATTTTGCCACTTTCTTCTTAATTTGTAAATAACACTTAATGTAAATAAAAAATAACAAATTGACTATAAAACATCAAATAATATTTAACACGAAATGAACCTTAGATTATAAAGTAATATATAATTTTATCAAAAATTGACATTTAATTTTATCCAATTTATATTCACATTTGCCGAATTAATATCAAATTAATTTTTATTGCTATCAAATTAATATTGAATTTAGAGTAATAATTATATCAATTTTTGGGTACTAAATCAAATTTTATTTGATTTTATTAAATTTTTAATTTTTTTGATACTAAATTTGGAGAAGAGCAATTGTAAAAATAATATTTTTTTTGTGATAAAATTATCAATTTTCATTAGCAACATTGACAGAATGGAGACAGAGAGTGTCTCCGTGCAATGAATTCAAACCTTAGGGGGTCTTTGTATAATTTATAAAATGTCATGAAGTGTTTGTACACTATTGCCAAATCTCAGGAGACGTCTGTAATTTTTACCTTATTTTTAAAGTAAACATTGATTTATTATTATTTTATCTTAAAATTTTGAATTATTTTATTTATAATAAAATCAGTTATTAGTTACTCAGGTCTGTTGGTAACCAAAAAAGAAATGTGTGGATGTGTTTCTGTGTATATTTATATGTGGAGAATTGGACATTGGGTGATTAAATTTATAATTATATTGTTTCATTTGAGGTTGAATGGTGATAGTGGTGATAAATTCACGAGTTTTATAAATGAACAAGATTTGGTTGATTTTATTTATCGCTTAAAGATTGTGAATTTAATTGTGTTCTGATAGTATTTTTTATTTTTTTTGCTTTAGGTATTTTATGACATGGAGATAAGGTGGATTGAAAATATAGTGGTTGAGTTTATAATTATGTTGTATTATTGGATTGAGTGATAGTAGATGTGATAAATTCGTGAGTCTTATAAATGAACAAAATTTTATTGATTTTATTTATTGTTTAAAGATTATAAATTTCAATGGGTTATGTTAGTATTTTGTCTTTTTTCCAAAGACATTTGTATATATGGTGTTATTTTGAGGAGTTTTTATATATTTTTATGACAATTTCATTAATATGGAGAATATGGTGGACGATATATTCTGAGTCATTTTTAAACAAAGAATTGATATAATATTTTTAGGCCTTTCTTTTTGAATTTGGGTAATTGTTTAAGATTTTTTTGTTTGTTGTATAGTGTCTTCAGGTACAGGTAAAGACTAGTAATACAATATAATAAAATAAGGACTTGACTACGGTACAATAAAAAAAAAATTGGTACTATACCTAAAAAAATTACTATTTCAAAGGGTATTTTTACAATTTTTGTGAGTCATTTTACAACTAAAAAATTTATTACTTTTATGGGTGTTTTTATCATTTTTGTGGATGATTTACCACATTTGTGGATGTTTTTTTATCACTGTTGTGGTCACTAATTTTACCATTTTTTTGGTTACCACAACAATGGTAAACTACCCACAAAAGTGATAAAAATTATCACAAATATGATAAATTTCAGTATGATATCAAAATTTTAAATTTCGATACCACAGTCAACTCCATAAAATAAAAATTTACATGTTCATGTTTTTATTAAGCAAAAAAAATGTATAATATCAAAAAATTTACAAGTTCATATTTCGAAAGGACGTGAATTATTGAAGCTTTTCTTTTTCCTTTCCATTTTACCAATCACTGTTATAGCATGTTGTGTGGTACATAATCAGGGCGGTATAAGATATTTTGGAGCCTAAAGTAGAAAAGATAAATAAGATTTTTTATTTTTAATATTACTAAACACCTATAAATTATGACACCTTCCTTAGTGCTTAAATTTTTTTTTTTGATTGGGTGTGTGTCTCTATAAAGTCTTTCTATATGGTTTAAAGTATTTATAAATTTAATTTTTTTGGACTTTTTTCAACAAGACCGTTGATGAGCCGTCCCTCTACATAATCAATGTGATTGTGATGGGAACCAGTACCCATGTGATATTCATTAGACTGACCATCCTTTCGACCCAATCTCCTCCGCTCAGTTCTTCTAGTATTCTCTCCTTTTTCTTTTGTTTACGAGTCCTCTGTATGCTTGTGAACTACTAGTGATTTATGAACTATAAATCTTTGTTCTCAATTCCATCCGGAAAAATCTGTATTTCAGTCTCAGCTTTATTTATGGGTATAATCCCATAGGAAGGTACGCTTTTTTTTTTTTCGGATAATAGATAGCTTTCAAGTTCTCAAAAATTGTGTTAGTTCTTTAGGAGTATCTTCAAACATTTTTTAATCATTTATTTATATTAGAGAGATTTCATAATAAGTTTGAAAAGAATTATGATCAGAATAGGAAAATAAATTAGAGCATGACCAGCTCGCTAGAGCGAGAAATAAGCACCAACTACCAGAAAAATAAAAATCTGATCTTACTCACTCCACTCGATCCATATTTTGGACTTGTTTTTTGGTGTTTTGGAGACAAAAGAAGGAAACAGAGGGAACACCCGATTCCTCATTAATGAGGCCTCCCATTCGAACCTTCTTAGCTGCAAAACATATCTTACTATAAAAAGATTTTTTTTTGCCTTTTCAGAATTTTTTTTGCCTTTCTCTTTTTTTTTTTTCCTCTCTCTCTCCACTCCGGCGAAACCGGACGAAGAACACACCCATTAGATTTCAGATCTGGGGTTTTCTCCGCTGTTGGCTCCAACGTCAGTTCCAGCATTGGTTTTCTCTCTCTCTCCAACGTCGGTGTTTAGCCGTTTTCTTTGGTTAGGTTTTCTTCAGATCTGGGTTGATCTTCAAATTTGGGTTCAAATCTGTGTTCGATTTTCTTTAGATCTGGGCTGATCTTCTTCAGATCTGGGTTGAATACCAGATCTATCTTCTTCTTTTTTACTGGTTATATATTTGGCTCTCTATTACTTTATTTATTTATTTATTTATTTATTTTTCTGTCAAATGTGTGATTGTGGGTGGTGGTTTTTTTTATTACTTGTAGTAGATATTGGGGTTCAAATTTGTGTTGATCTTTTTTTGTTCTATTTTTTTTATTTTTTTGTCCATTTTCGATTTATTAGTGTTTGATTTATTGATTTTATATATAAATTGATATTGAATCTATTATAAAGTGATATTGAAAATTTATATATAAATTGGTTTATTTTAAAGTTTGGTTTATTGAACTTTTTTTTTTATGAAAGTGTCCATCTAAAAATTACTTTCTCATATTTTTTTATTAATTTTTGAATTATTGTCTAAATATATATCTAGATTGTCCAAACATATTTTACTATTTTCTGTTCTGTAAAATTATTTTTAGAATCATCTAACCAAATAAGTTATTTATCTCAGAAAACATCAAAACACACTTTCTTAAAATGGTATTCAAAAACTGTTTTTAAATATCATTTTTTGAAACGCAAACCAAGCATGCTCATGAATTCAATTAAGTCTAACTATTGACTACTGGCAGCTAAAGTCTCTAAGTCAACTTAGAAAACCTAACCAGTGTAATTATAATGAGTCTGAAATTAAAATCTTAAACAAATTAATATGCAATTGAATCTTCAAATAGTTCAATAAAATTGCTTAATCATCTTCAATCTTCAGAACACTCGACCTAAACGTAGACCCATTGACTTATGAAACGCAAAATGTCTCCAATAACGAACGACACTAAACAAGCCAACAATTTTGTTCCTTTATTTCTCCTAGTATTGTGGAGACGACATAAATTCAATCTATACTTTATCAACCTTTCTTTATCATTTTTCTCATCTTCTCCATTTTTTTTATAATAATGCTTTGAGATTTGGATCATTTCAATATCAGTTTTGTCAACTCTAATCACTTTTTAATCCTTAAACAAATCATGTGTTCTCATTTGTATCAAGTGGACTCACTACTAAGGTGTGTGTACTAAAAAAAAGTTGAAATTAAGATAGAAAAGACCCCATCAATTTTTCCACTGTGAAATAGACTAGTAGACACCGAAATTTGAGCTTGATCTCCTTTGCTCTCTCAATTTCTAAATACAACAATTTAATCTTCAAATAATCCTAATTTTCATTTTAACTATTAGTGGACAAGAGATGTTTTTTAATGATAACTAGCACATGCCAATTTTCATTGATTTATTGGACAAAAGTTAACAATTGGGCTATTTAAAAACATTTTTGGATGCTTATCCCAAAAAAAAAAATCAATTTCGGAACCTTAAAGTATTAAACTAACACAACTAAAAATTGAAGGCCTAAAGGGAGATTAAGTAATTAGTACTCCCTCCGTTCCTAAATATCTGTCGTTTTACCCAATTTTTTTTGTTCCATAATATCTGTCGTTTAATGAAACCAAAGTACAATTAATATTTTTTCTTCCAAATTTACCCTTAACTCTTAAATGTATTAGATTAGGTGTAGGCTAAGTGTCTTTCATATTCCTTTTCTTCCCAATACGTATTGAATAAGAGTATTTTAGTCTTGTGCAATTATTTTTTACTCATATTAGAGCTATTTAATAGCTTCCTTAATCTCTGTGCAAAAATCTTAAACGACAAATATTTAGGAACGGAGAGAGTATTTTTTATCAGGTTTTTAAATACAATCATTCATCAGACATATTGGTGGAGAACATCCTAATTTATGAATGATAGATAGTCCACGTGATTCGAACCCTCACCTATGAGATGTGCACTGCATATGGGACCCCGCACCGATTTGATTCATGTTCTTCTCCTCCTTTTCTTTTTCTAGTTGTTCTCCTTTCTTTTCTTTTTTTTTTTGTAAAAAGAAGAAAAAAGTCACTCACTCTTGACAAAGGTCCTAGGTAATGTTGGGCCCGTACAGGACTTGCTTTTCGAAAGTTGGTGAATTATTGAAGGATTTACTTTTCATTTTGCACATTAATTCAACACGAACACAAATTTGATAACCCCTATTCTTATAGTGGAACATCCAATATTAAAAATATTGTATCTGGTTTCTTAAAAATTGATTGTAATCCAGACAAAGATCAGGTATTTTCATGATCTACCATTAGAGAAAATAAGATTAAAATGCATTATCCAAATGGAGGGGAAAAAATACAACTCTTTGGTGATGAATCAATTTTCGAATGTGGCTTTTCCATGTATTCGTTCCAAGATGATCTCATTGATTGTCTATTTAGTCTTTTTTTTTCTTGACAATATTAGGTACCGGAAAGGGCAAAAAAAACATAAGAAGATTGGAGATCTTGGATTGGAAGATTAATATGAACCGAATTTGATACTAAGAGGTCCGAACCAATTTTTTATGGCCAATCCAATCATCCCTGTGATATAAAGCGGACAGCCAGTAGCCATGTGAACTGACATTTGACTCATGCTCCTCTCCTATTCTTCTAATTTTATCTCTCTTTTGTGGGTGTAGGAGTGTTTCCAGTACCCATTTGTGCTTGTGAAGTGCTTGTTTCAAAGTTCATTTCCTGTATCTTATTTGGATTCTCGGTGGAATTTCACTGGTAGAGATTTTTGTTCTTAATTCCATCCGGAGATATTGCTATTTCAATCTCAGCTTCTTTTAAGCATATTATACCACATAGAGGTACTTTTTCCAAACTCTTTCCTTTACTTTCTTCTGACATCACTATTTGTTGTTATATAATCCCTTTGGTTTTCCTTATATCTGTTTGGGTCTGTGTCTTCAGGGGAGGAAAAAAATCAAAAAGCAAAAAAGAATGGATGCAGCTGTGGGTTGTCTAAGTTCTATTGTTGCAACAATTGGAGAGTACACGGTCGTAGCAATTGGGCGTCAGTTTGGGTATATAATTTATTACCATCAAAACATCAACAATCTCAGAAGTCGAGTTTATGAGGACCTGAAAAACATTCGAGATGGAATCCAAGGAAGAGTTGATGCGGACTTTAGGAATCCCCAAGACATCCTACCACAAGTTCAGACATGGCTTAAAAACGTGGACAAAATCATCCAAGAGTCCGACAGGTTTTTACATGATGAAGCTGTGGGAGACAAGAAGTGCTTTGTTGGGTTGTGCCCTGACGTGAAGTCACGCTACCAAGTAAGCAAGATGGCCAAGGAGAAGAGTTCGGCTGTTGATAAATTGATATCCGAAGGCAGGTTCGACAGAGTTTCAAACCCCGCGCCTCCACCAAAATTTGAGTCCATATATACGAGAGAGATGGAAGTTTTTGAGTCTAGAAGACAAAATTTTGAGGAGATCATTGAAGCACTGAAGGATGATCAGATTAACATCATTGGAGTTTATGGGATGGGGGGTGTTGGAAAGACCACCCTCGTGAAAGAAGTTGCAAAGCTTGCTGAGAAACACCACCTCTTTGATGAGGTAGTGATGGCAGTGGTGTCCCAAACACCAAATACAAGAAAAATTCAATTTGAAATTGCGGACAAGTTGGGATTAAAATTTGATGTAGAAAGTGATTCGGTTAGGGCGGGTCGCTTATGCGAAAGAATTAAGAAAGTGGGGAAAATACTCATGATCCTGGATGATTTGTGGACCAGACTTGATTTGGAGGCTGTAGGAATTCCACACACTAATGCTCATGAAGGTTGCAAAATTGTTTTGACATCTCGAGACAAAGATGTATGCTCTATGATGAATGCTCAGAAATTTTTTTCCATCGATACCTTATCTGAGACAGATGCATGGACTTTATTCAAGAAAACGGTAGGTAATATTGTTGAGTCGCAAGATGTGCATCCAGTAGCAACGAAGGTAGTTGAAGAGTGTGCAGGCTTACCAATTGCTATCATTACGGTTGCTGCAGCTTTGAAGGGTAAGAGTAGTGATGTGTGGAGGAATGCACTTCACCAATTAGAGACTTCTAAGCCGATATATCTCAAAGGCATGCATGCTAATGTTTATTCAAGGTTAAAGTTGAGTTATGACTTTTTGGAAACTGAAGAACTCAAGTATTTTTTCTTATTGTGTTGTCTACATCCAGAAGATTGGAATATTCCGATCGAGTATTTGGTGAGATATGGGACAGGTTTAAGGTTGTTTGGAAATGTTGATAGTTTTATGGATGCAAGACGCAGTGCAAAAGCGATGGTCGATAACCTTAAAGCAAGTTGTTTATTGCTGGATGGGGTATCAGTAGAGGATGTTAGGATGCATGATGTTGTTAGAGATTTTGCTATGTGGGTGGCTTCAAGTGATGAGCATGATTTTTTGGTAAGAGCAGGATCCATGTTGGTAGAATGGCCTAAAGATGATGCACTCAGCCGTCATACTGCAATCTCATTATTTGAAACTCGTATTACAGAGTTCTCTGACAGCCCTTCTTGTCCGAAACTTGATATTTTGATCTTATCGACTGCCTTTTTTTCATCTGCATCTGTAGTCAATATTTCGGGTGAATTCTTTAAAGGGATGGAAACCTTGAAAGTTTTAGACATGACTTCCATGGATATTCCATCAATGCCACCATCCATGAAATACTTGAAGAAACTTCGAACATTATGCTTAGAAAGGTGCAAGCTTCCAGAAATATTATCCGTAATTGGAGAGTTAAAGGACCTAGAAATTCTCAGCTTTATTGGGTCTAAAGTTGCGGAATTACCGCGAGAAATCGGACAACTCATTCGTTTAAGGCTCTTAGATTTGACAGATTGTTCAGGTTTGAAATTAATTCCAGCTGGAGTCATAGCAAGCTTGACCCGATTGGAATGCTTGTACCTGGTAAATAGTTTTAAGGACTGGAGTGTTGATGGTCAAGACATGGGAAGAAATAATGCAAGCCTTACAGAGTTGAACCATCTTTCTGACTTAAGAGCCTTAGAAATTGACGTACCAGATGTTGAGATGTATCCTAAAGATTTACTGTCTGGGAATCAGTTGCTTGATGAATATAAAATTGCTGTAGGTAGCAGTTTTCTATGGTCTGATGTAAAGAATAATTCAAGGGCCTTGAAACTCTCGAGATGTCAAAGTATTATTCAAGAAGGCGGTGGGGTCAATATGATGTTAAAAAGAGCAGAAGCATTGATCCTAACGGAATTGGAGGATGTGGAGACTGTTCTCAATTATTTTAGAATCGATGCATTTCCAAATCTGAAGCATTTGAAGGTTGATGGGTGTGGTGATAAGATTGAATATCTAGTTGACACCACGGAAAGGATGCCACCTTCTATTTTTCCCGTGGTGGAGATATTAGACCTCCGCAGCATGCAAGACTTGAGACAGATATGCCATGGCCATCTCTCATCTACATCTTTTTCTGAACTACGTGAGTTGTTGCTTGACAACTTACCTGAGTTAATAAATTTGTGGGAGGATCCCACTGGCCAAGCACGGCTTTCTAGCCTAAGGGAAGTAAATGTACTTACTTGTCACAAAATGAAATACCTCTGTCAGCAAGATATAATAGTAGGAGATCTTGGGCAGCTCGAACACCTACATCTAGATAGCTGCGACAATATGGAAGCAATACTTGTAATCAATGCAGATGGAGCAGCGGCACAAGCGGATGAAATTGTCTTACCCAAGTTGGAAAACTTGAACCTTGAGAATCTACCAAACCTCGTGAGTTTTTTCTGCCAAACAAATGGTTCGGCTTCAGATAGCAGTCCTTATATCCGGGCACATGAACCTCTATTCAACAGAAAGGTATGTGACCCCCAACACAATCTTTATACCAATTCTAAAATTCGCTGTCTTATCCTCGCTATCTTTGAGGCTCAAGTTAATTTGAGCCCTAAAGCGATAATACTAAATGAAGTTTTTTTATTTTTAGTATTATTTTTAAAAAATAAAAAATATTTTTAATTTTTTTTAAGTTAGAGAGGAGGATGTGATAATTTGTTTTTATTTTTTAAGAGAGAGAGAGAGAATAGATATGAGTAAATATGAATTGATTTTTGGATTTTTTTATATTTGTTTTTTAAATTTTTGATTTTTGAATTTCTAATGTTATGAATTGAATTGTAGGCCAAAATTATTGAAATTATAATTTTTTGATTGGATTTAATTTCAATAATTTTTTTGGGCCTTTTTGTAAGGCCTAACATTTTCATGGATTTAAATTTTTTATGTGGACTAGTTATGTATCTAAAATTATGGGGTCTTTTAAAAATTTGTAATCTAAAGCCCATGTTTTTTTTTTAATAGTGTTGAGCCGGCCCTGCTCCCTATGAAAATGTGTTACTAAAAAACGTAAGATAGAATTGAAGTCAACAATATTCTTCGTCATCTCTCATAACTCATATGAGGAAAACTTTTTATTAGTAATATCTATTTCTTCTGTCCTTTGTTTGGGTCACTGGGTGGTTTTATGTCCATGTTTCTCAAGCCCGCCAGATGATCTTCTCCTTGAAATTTATAATATTTGTCTTAATTGCTCAAGATTCATGTGACACTATGATGTAATTGTGAAGGTTGTATTTCCAGCATTGGAGAGGTTGTTTATCGAGAAACTAGACATGGAAGAGATATGGCACAGACAATTGCTTCCCGCCAAGAGCTTCAACAAATTGAGAGCACTGATAATAAGCAAATGTGAAAAACTAATCACAATTTTTCCATCCAATTTGGGACAGTTGTTACAGAATTTAGAACATTTGGATGTTTCAGAATGTGATATGACGAAAGAGATAATAGCAACCGAAAGAGAGGAAGATGGAGAGGTCGTTGATGCAATTGTGTTCCCTAAATTATGTGCCCTGTACCTTTGTCGAATGCCTGAACTTACAAGTTTCTACCAAGGGAATTGTACTTTAGAATTCCAATATTTGGAAGTATTGAATATTCAAAAATGCCCCAAGATGCAAACATTTGTTGGTTCAAGCACAAATAGGTCAAAAGAAGCAAGTGAGGAAGGGTTAGAAGGGCAAACAGATCAAGAAGGCAACTATAGTGTCACTGTGAAACCATTTTTCAACAAAAAAGTACGTTCTCTCCCTCCCTCTCTCTCTCTCTCTATCATTTTTCTAAACTACGCATGTATGCAAAGGGGAACTTGGTTGAAAATTTCTCATATATCTATGTTGATATTACCACTTCCATTGGACGATGAATTTCTAGGATACCAAATGTGACACATCACTGATACTAATTGTTGTCCCTAATTCTTCTCTGAATTGCTCACCACCTGTCTGTGAAAAATAATCATTTAACTTTTTCTTAATTGCAGTAAATTCAAATTAAAGTAGTGAGGAATTGATTTGAACCTAATTGGACCCAAACTTGAAGCCAGATTACTCCTTTTCATTTCAAAAATTGATACTGACACATGCATACAGAAAGTTATATGGCTATTTAGGAGGAAAACTTTTTATTACTAAAATCTAGTTACCTTTTTATTTTTTCTTTTGTGGGCCTTTGAGTTGTTTTACTTCCTTGTTTCTCAAGCCCACCACATGACACTGACAATGCCCACGTGAGAGGTGAAGAAAGTATGAATTTTTCAATATGGTAAAGTCTTTGATTACTGTTGATGATTTTTATTATCCTATATATTAATCAAGCAAAACTGAATTTCTAGTTCATTTTCTCTCCTTGAAGCTTATAGTATTTGTCTTAACTATGAACATTCATGTGCTATTATAACATAAATTGGCAGGTTGTACTTCCTGCCCTGGAGTTCTTGACTCTTCAGAGATTAGATAACCTGAAAAAGATATGGGAAAGCAAACTTCCAATAGATTGCTTTAATCAATTAAAATTTCTTTTGGTGCGTGAATGTAACAATTTGTTACAAGTTGTATCATCCAAATTACTGCCGAAGCTACACTATTTGAGAGACCTTATTGTAGAAGAATGTGATTTAGTGGAAGAGGTCCTAGAACAAGTGGAAGATTCTAGACGAAAAGTTAAGTTCCCTTCTGTATACACTCTTCGACTTGCACATCTACCAAACCTCAAGAGTTTCTACCCGGGAAATCATACTTTGGAATGGCCACTCTTAAAAAATGTGGAATTTGAAGACTGCCCCAAGATGCAAACCTTCTCTTCAGGGCTTCTAATTACACCTAAGCTAGATATTAGTTCATTAGGGCGGTTGGAAGGGTTCTGGAAAGGCGACCTTAACAGCACTGTCCAACACGTTTTCAAAGAGGTATGTGCTCATGGTAGTACGCTTTATGTTCTCATCATTTGCCTTGTTTTCAAATCTCTAGATTTTGACTTCTAGACATCATTTTTGCATAGCATTGCAATTATTTGAAGGGTTGAAGAATAGTATGTTGGGAAGTAATGGAGATTGGCTCGATTCACAAAGGAATCTAGTATCACTGCTTTGTCTTTCTCTTAGCCAACTGCTTAAGAATGAAAATTAGCTTGATTGGGAAAGTAAAGGAGACTATCTATAGACGAAACAAGTATACAATAGTGGGTTCAATCAGCATCCATATGCTTTTGCTTTTGTTTTTCAAAATGGGTGGAAATCACTTTCACAAAAAATTATAGGGAAAATTCCCCAAGGTTGATTGTAAGTATGTCATTTTAGCTAAAATGTTTCCTTCTGCCTTGGTGGTAATTTTTGTTTAACTATTAAAAATGAATCAACCCACCAAAAACAAGATTCACTAATTTTGTTGGGGAATGATATATTGTAAAAGGAATATGCTTAAGTAACAGAAAAGTAGTTATGTAACATTTCAAAGTTTCATATATTTTATTTTGTGTATAGAGCAGAGTCTCACAGATGGAACCCCAAAATCATAATATTTAACTCAAAAATTTAGATTTAGAGACCCAACATATTATTAAGTAGTAGATCATGTAAGAATTTCAATGATTCGTATATGAAATTTAGAACACCTAAAATTTCAAGGTTTAGAACATACCTGTGTGAGTCATGATACTCGATCTTCAGGTTTCTTTCGTGGAAGGGCAAGGTCTTCCTCTCCTTTTTCAAAGGAGTAAGCGACTGTTAATGGGACAAGCCAAATTAGGGTTATGAAGTGAAGAGGGACCTAGCCTGCTATTTATAATGAATCTAATGGGCTCTCCCATTACGGGCCACAATTAGATTAAGGCCTACACTTAACGTCTCAACCACATCAATTAAGAGATGTATATAAGCCCATCAAAATAGATCACTTAACAATATTGGGTTCATCTCATTGGACCATAAATTCAGCCTGTTTTTCACAAACCCAAAATTAACTATCAATTAATGAAAGTCCATTATGAAAAAAATTCTAACATATTATTAAGTAGTAGAACATTGATTGAAAAAGACAAAAAATAAATGAAAGTGTAACATATAGGAGGAATTATCTAATCTCAATCAAAATTGAAAAAAGTAAACTAATGATGAAACTAAGATGAAGGACGAGCTACCAGTATTCTGTGTTTGTCTAGGTTGAGATTCACAGGATCCCTAAAATCAAATTAGTAGTTTGACTTTGACCATAAACGAATTGTAGAAAATGAAAAAGTAGATGAAAGCTAGACTCTTAGAGTTTTTGTGGAACTTGAAGCAAATATTCAACGTGTGTTCCATTGCTTCAAGCTTTATATGCAATGACGTAAAATTCCTCAAAAATTTCTCATAAATATCAATTTTGATTAACAATATTGATTTACACTTGGTGAAAAAATAAACGTTGTTCAAGCACCCACATACTCAAACCTCCAAAATAGAAATTGCTTGAGGAAAGTAAAAAATGAACCAATTAATTATTTTGGAGAGCTCAGTGCAGATAGTTCTCACTTTTGGGTGAAATGGTGCACCAAAGGGACAAAAATGTGAGAATATAAAGTGTGGGAGAAGTGGAGATGGATTATAATTGCTGATGGCGAAAGGTGTTTGGAAAACTGGTATGATGTAAGAAGACCAATGCGCTCATAACTTAGTATCAGTTGCTGATATACAACTATTATTTCTTCACAACTTGGATTTGATTGGTTTGCAATTTAGGAGAAAATCAAGCGAGACTTCTACAACTGCCACATCACCACATTTGGAAAGAATGACTAGTAGTTTCTATTGTACATAAGCCTATCTATGAATCTTGAACTTGCTATTAAAGACAACAACAAAAAATTAATTAATCAACACAAAACAAAGCTAAAGGCCTCCTGCTGAAATGGAAGAAAGGTAGGAAAAGGAATGCTACCTAATGCATGTTTGTGATTTACTATTTTGCTTTTATATGTATAGAAGTCAAATTATATTGGCCAAAAAAAGAAAAGGAGCAGCAGATGAAAAATGGGATCTTTCTTGGCATTAGAGAATGGTCTCTTGGAGTTGACATTAAAAGATAGAAAGGTCTATTGGAGTTGATGTTAAAAGATATTCATTTTGGGCCATTAATCCAGTTCTTAAAAACAAAAAACCCCTAATCAAAAACTTGAGCTGTGTTTTGATGTCAGAATGTTGTACATTTAACTGAATAACGTGGACCAATGAAAGTTTCATCTTTCTTGTAATGAACCCCCTCAAGCTAATGTTAGCCATCCTCAAGTTCTAAAAAACCTATTCTTCTTATTCAATTTTTATTTATAAATTTTAAATCTAAATTTAAGGACTTAGCCTATACTTTGGTAGCAAGTAGAACATATGCTCCTATGGATTCCTATGAGAATATCAAGTGGTGGTGAGTCTGGTGACACGTGTGAAATTAGTGTAGGAGTCTTTTATCAAAAATTCAAACACAAGACATGGTGACCAAGAAACTTTTCTTTTTTGACAATCCCATGACTTGCGTTGTTGACAGATACTTGCGTTATATTAACTTGTATGTGATCAGGGAAAACTTGGTGAAGGGGAGGAGAAAGAAGAAGAAGAAACTTTGACCACTCAACAATTCCCAAGAGAAGTATGCAAAGAAGCAGAAGATAAAGCATAAAATGCAAGGAACTTTCTTGCCATCAGAAGGTATAAAATGTTGATGACTTTCCACAAATGCCACGGAAGGTAAATTTAACTACAACCTAGTTTGACCATGAAGTTTAATCATAATCTTTCTGCGTGAGCAAGTATTGTTGTGTTGTTACGAAATAATGCGAATAATATGTGTTCTCAAGGCCAATTTACAAGAAGTCAATACTTTAGATTGTAGACGTGTGTCGATGGCAGCATTTTGCAAAACATATGATGCATATTGCATCACTATTCGTAAAGAAAATCTATATTCAAGGATGCCTGTACTACAATTGTGAATGCGCATTAAGGTGCAAGTATTTAAATGAAGAAACATTTGTGTCATTTTTTCCCTTTGATTATCTTTTCTGGAAACATTATTTTGCTCATTCTTTGACATGTTTCTCGGAAGTGAGATTGGAAAAGCTGAAAACTTGAAGATGTATAGTCAAAGAAAGACTTGGATTCTATTACCATCATTTTTTTTCTTATAATGAGAGAAGGAGTTGGGGAGAGAGAGTGTGTGTGTGCATTAAGAAGGTCATACATTTAGTTGCATAACAGAGACATCAATCAATAAAACGAGTAATAACCATCCTCAAGCTAGCTAGCCACTAAGTTCAGGGAAGCCCGTCCTTTTTCGTTCAAATTTTGTCATCCAACCTTCAAACAACATGATCTTGGGCATCACCATGGAATCAAGAAGATTCTTGTGGGTCTAATCTAGCAAATAAGGGACATATAGGAATATTTATGTTTGTAGTTGATAGTTGCTCACGAATTTTGTGTTTTCTTTGCTTAATCTTCTTCAAGTCACTCTGCAATGTAAAAAATGAAGTCTCCTATTTTGATATCTTACTCTGCAATGTGAAAAATGAAGTCCCTAATTTTGAGTTTTCTTTTTTTTTTTACCTTCACACTTTTGGCAGGTTACTCAAGCTTCACACCACCTATGATCTGCCCTACACTTCCTTGCAACTACTGTTATCAATGTGCGTCAATTTAGTAGATTAAAACGTGAAAAAAGGTTCATGGACAAGGAGAATTTGTGAGTAAGTCTAATACTTACCATAGTTCATGTATTTCGATGAAATTAAGGTGTATAGTATATTATGCATATTGTGTTGCTATTCGTAAAGGGAAACTACGTCCAAGTATGTCTATATGTGCACATTTATGTATAATAATTTTGAATGCGCATCACGTGCAACTTTCCAGAAGGAGAATTATTTGTTGTCACATCTTTGTTACATAGTGAAACTATGATTTGTTAGTCTGTAAACATTCTAAGCATTAAACTTGCACATGTTCCTAGAAGTTTATATTTTCACGGTTTTGTCTATTGTTCCTCTATCTCTCTCCCCTTTTCTTTTCTGTTTTTTTTTTTTCAAACTTTCCTCGAAACCATATGATTTTTCTCATTCTTTGACATGTTTCTCCAAATGTATGAGTATTGAGAAGCTAAATGCATGATAATATATAGTCCCATAAACTAATGCTTCCATAATAATGATGTTCAAACTAGATGATTGATCCAAAAAAAGAAAACTAGATGATTAATAGCTTCAGGGTAATTTATAATATTATATTAAATTGTATGCGATTTTGGAATTCAATCATATTGACCAACTTTGGGTAAAATAGGATTTACAATAGTGGCAATGGTCATATACATACTTATTAGAGAGATCATAGCCAAGCTTGGCCAATATGGTCGGCAATAGCAGTAAATTGATTTGAAAAAGGAAACATTGAGCTAGCCATATGAATTGAATTGTTTGTTGTAAGATTTCAAAATCCAATTGTGATGTCTTTCATACCCTGATTGTTGGTTTTTGTAAACTAGAAGGAAAAAAGTTTTTAAAAAGGCAGATGCATGATAAGCTTATCTAGACTTATAAGACAGGCCAACTCAAAGACTTCAAAACTTCCGCTTAATGTGACATCAATGAGGACTCCATCTTTATTTTGGCAAGTACTTTCCTATGCATCAATGTTTCGTTCATGGTGGAGAAGCTCTAGCAGTTGATACGTAGAAATTCATATTCCTCTAAATGGTTGGCCATTCTGAAGGAGATGTGATTCAGATTTACGTTTCTAGGCCATCACCAGTAGAATAAAGATTACCGTGAGATATGACTGAGAATGTAGTGGCTCTCCTATTGAATCAGCAAGCTCTCATCTGTAACAATCTACAATGGGATGAAGCTGACGACTGCTAAAAACGAAAAATCATTGAAATTAAAAAAAGCTGAGAATGCGAACGACTCTTAAATGTCTTATGTTGAATGTTATGTCACTCCAAGGCTGTCAAACTATGATCCATTATGGGATCCCAGATCATGCTACCCTTGATCTGGGATGATATTCAGAAAAATCGATCTGTACATAAGTGTTTGGTTGTAAGTTGTAGAGCAAGAAATAGTACAGAGGTTTTATTGAGTTGTTTTATTGGTGGGCAAGTAGAGCAGTGGCTTTTCTTTTAGCTCTCTTACAAATTGTGAATGTTTAGGAGATGCTCATTACGCATAATGTTAATTGAACAAATTAATTTGCACTCCATATTCTTGTTGAGTGGAACTTCGTTAGCTCCAATGGCTTTATCATTTACATATTTCCAAGTTGCTTTGAACAATAATTAATTTGGACTGCATATCGATTAGCTCCAATGCATAACTTCTTCTTCTTCCTTACTTTCTTAACAGGTTAATCCCTTAGACAGGAGATGATTCTCCCGACACGAATAGGAGAGCGTCAAGTCATTATTCGTCTGACTTCGACGGACACCAACAACTCATGCCAGCGCCACCAATTGCCCATTCTGACGCCGCACCAACTCCAGATATGTGAATCTGTGCATGTGATTCGAGCCACCAAATCCAATAACATCGAAGTTTACGCTTCTATATCTCAATTTTCAATTAAATCAGAAACGATAGAATCTAAATTAATCTTAAACGGAAAGATACATCATCTATTGGAGAGAGGGAGACAGTAAGTCTGGGAACTCCTTCCTCTATATGCATAAACCACTACAATTTAACAGTATTTTGTTAAACAGTTTTCTACCGAGTTGCTTGACATGTAGACCTAGGAAGCAAAATATTGGGTACACTTCTCAGTGTACAAATGAATCTAATCAACAATATTCTCAATGGAATAAATGATTGACGGTTCTGGTCATGCGTCAATCATGTGATTGGCACGTGCCTAATTCTTGTCTTTTCCCGTTCTACCTTATAGTTGTAATTTAGCTTAAACCATAAGGCAATAATCTCTTCCTCAAGAATGGGGTTTTCTATAGCCCAAGATTTTTTTTGATATGTTATTTGTGATGATTTAATTTTTTTTCTTTTTGTGGTTAGCTTGGTAACATTTGACTGGATCTTTACTTTGTATTTAGTGTATATGTGAACATAATATAGATGTGTACATCACAAGTGTTAATGCCCAGCATTGTATGGATTGTTTTCATGTTACAAAGTGCTTTTCGGCACAAGAAAACATATTTTTTTTTTTTTTGGTGTTACAAAGTATTTTTAGGCACAAACAATTACTAATTGGAAAAATTTCAGCCACACCTCTCCTAGTTTACTATATCTTCAAGGACACCTCCTCTATTATCAAAAACATCACTGACACCCCTTTTAGTTTATATTTAAACATTACTAACACTCCTTAATATTAAACTACCATTTCTAACCAAAAAAAAAAAAAATCATCTAAAATACCAAAAATGGCCCTACATAAACCTCAAGTAATTTTATGCATAAAATTTTATTAAAATTCGAGCCGATTAAAATTTATTTTTCTACATATTAAAATTTGAACCAATTAAATTTCGATTGAAGCTGATTAAATTTTATTTTTTTAATGTATTAAAATTCGAGTTTATTATAATTTATTTTTTATGTGTTAAAATTTGAGCCGATTTGGACTCTACCCGAGTTATTAGCGCCGATTAAAATTCTCTTTCGTGTCAATTAAAATTCGATTTATTAAAATTTGAGTCAATTAAAATTTATATTTTTTTATGTATTAAAATTTGAGCCGATTAAAATTCAATGTGAGTTGATTAAAATTTGATTTGAGTCGATTAAAAATAATTTTTAATTGGCTCAAATAGAATTTTAATTAGCCCAAATTTTCATACGTAAAAAATATAATTTTTAATTGGCTCAAATAGAATTTTAATTAGCTCAAATTTTAATACGTAAAATATAATTTTTAATCGGCCCAAATTTTAATATGTAAAAAAATAAATTTTAATTAGCTTAAATCGAATTTTAATCGGCCCGAATTTTAATACGCAAAAAAAAAATAGAAAATAGAGGGGGTTTCATTGAAGATATACTTATCTAGAGAGGGTGTGAATGAAGTTTGTCCTCAAATATATCATGGGCAATTTAGTAAAACTACATTCTAATTAATATTTTTCATTAGCATAACTTCTTCATACTAACAATATCCCAAGTAATAAGATCTCAACAACACAGTTCATTGAATACAATAAGTTGGACAAAATAAGAAATTGTGATACGGTAATTGACGGAGTTTTAGCTTGGCCTAGGAAGGCCATGGCCCTCCTTATACTTTTGCTAACATGTGCATATGTATGTTAAATGGACCTCTTTGGAATTCAGTTGTTACTTTTTTTTTCATCGATTAGCAATATTTCATATTCTTAGTTTGCACCATATAGAATGTTAAATTTGGGTCCTTTTTCGATTATATATGGGGTTGTGCAATTTCTACTGGATTGTTTAACTTCCGTTAAGGTGTGTTACCGGATGATAATTTGGACGACTAAGTGGATTATGTATTCAGAAACTATTTCTTTTGTTCACCTTCTTATTATGGGCGATATGATTTTTTATTGCATATATGTTTGTATTAAATTATTATATATGTTAAATTATTATACACATATAGTTATTAGATTGAATTCCACAATCCAATATATATTATATTTTATTTTTTGACATACAATAAAATAATAATATTATAAACGATCTAAATAAAATGACAAATTAAATATTCCAAAACTTATAGAATAAATCAATAATTAAATTTAGTAATAATTAAAGTATGAATTAATTATTCAACGCCTAATTTATTATTTAATTTAATTACACATATAATTCATATTTTCTATAAAAATAATATTATTTAAATTTATTTATGTGCAACGCACGTGATGCATTGCTAGTAGTATAATAAATAGAAGATTCAACTATATATTTTTCAAAAAATTAAACTACGATAAAAGGAACCCATTAATTTTTTTTAGGTGAAAAATACTATTGCACATCGAAGTTTCCACACAATCTCCCTTTATGATAGGGTGAACTTACAAAAAAATTAGCGGAATTAATTCTTTTACCCTTCTTTATGAAAATTAAATAGGTGATGTACCAAAATCAATCAACCAAAAAATAAAGTAGATAATAAAATCAATCACAAGCAAGACACAAAATTTACGTGGTTCTCCCAAACTCGGGATACGTCAACGAATGCCGATCTCAACATTCTACTATATTTCAATAATGGGTTTACAACAATCCCCCCCCCCCCCCCCCCCCCCCCCCCCCCCCCGCGAAAAATTCTCAGAAGCTATCAAAGTACCAATAATTCATCACCCAAAGATGAGTATCAACAAAATAACAAGAAGATATCTAATCCGATAGGTCTTGCAAAGATATCAATCTGAGAAGGCTTTCGACAAAATAAACTGATCATTATGTAGTTCCAGTTGTCCTGAGCAACATATTAAAATTTTATAAAAATCGGACGTTGAGTGCCTGTCCAAATTTTGGCTTGAATATCCTACACTAACACCTTTCTTCCTGTCTGCGAAACGACTATTCACGCCGTTTCTTGCTTTTGTTTCTTGCTATCTCCAACAATTGGGTTTTGTTATAGCATCTTCAACCCTGACTTAAATTTAGACTCAAATTTAAATTTGAGTAAAAAAACCTAAAAAACTTGCTCTAACATTTGAATCAAACTTATACGAAATCAATGGAGACTCATTTTTTTACTCAAATCAAGGGAGACTCAAATCCTTACCCAAATCTTTAATAGTGAGATTTCACCATCTTTTAAAGATCCAATTGTCATCTTTATTCTCTTTTAAAATTGAGTTTGCCCTTATTTAAATTTGAGTTTCTACTTTTTAAAATTTGAGTTTGTCTATTGAAGCCTTTTGTATCAAATCAAGCTTTTTACTCTAATTTAGACTCAAATTTGAGTAAAAATTTGGGCATGGTTGGAGATACTCTTAGCAAAGAAACCTTTTCCCACTTGTTTTTTGCATCAAGTGATTCTAGTGAAGACAAAGTCTTCTGAAGTACCTCTAATGTTAGCCTTCATCATCAAGTTTTCCAATAGAAATCAAGTTAAAGCGCATCTCTGGAACATGATTGACATCCTTGAGAAGCAATTTACACCCAATGCTGGTTTCAAGCAATACATCTTCAATGCCTGCAATCTTTCACTTTGTTTCATTCTCATCTTGATCCAACCAAAATCACCGCTGGCATAAGAAGAGAAGAAATCTCTACATATAGTAATATGAAAAGAAGTTGTATTAATTACCCAAGTAAAGTCCTGACTTGCGATATTAGCATAGGCATCATCACAAACAAAAGTAACATCAGCCTCAGACGCAACTGTTGCAGTATTATTTCTATCTTCATTTGTTTATTGAGATTGCTCATGTTTTCACTTTCTACATTCTTTCTTCTAATGCCCGAACTTGCCACAATGAAAGCACTTTATTCCCTTTCTTGACTGTCCAGTTTTTGGCTTGGATCTACGTCTTGAATTGTGACGATTGTCATCAGAATAATTTTTAGTTTTACCTCTCCCTCGATCTTCTATAACAAGTGCTTCTGAAGTAGAAAAAATGCACTGTTCTTTTCGTTTGGCCTCTCATTAAACATACTATTTTTTACCATACTAATTGTGATCACCATTAGGAGCCGAATTACTGAGCAATACAACTAGGGCTTTCCAACTGTCAGGTAGGAAACTGAACAGAAGTAATGCTTGCAGCTCGTCATCGAGCACAGGCTTCATGGTGGACAACTCATTCAACAATTCTTGAAAATTATTGAGATGCTCTGCAACACTGTGTCCATCCTTATACTTCAAGTTCACAAGCCTTTGAATCAAAAAGGCTTTATTTTGTGCAGTTTTGCTCTCATACAGACTCTCTAACTTTTGTCAAAGTTCATACACATCAGTTTCTTTGGCTACATGATGAAAGACACTCTGATAAATCCATTGTCTAATATGTCCAACGGATTTTTGATTGATTTTCTTCCATTCATCATCGATTCTAGTCAGTAATGGATTGATCCCCTTCAATTCAATAGGCTCAAACAAATCTTTGCAATACAAGATATCCTCCATCTTGGTCTTCCAAAAGGAGTAGTTTGATGCCGTTAATTTAATCATGGTACCTAAAGATTCCTCCATTTAATTTGCACAAGAAAATATACACAACCAGATCAAGTAACCCCGCTCTGATACCACTTTGATAGGGTGAACTCACAAAAAAATTAGCGGAATTAATTATTCTACCCCTCTTTATGCAAATTAAGTAGGTGATGTATCAAAATCAATCAACCAAAAAATAAAACAGATAAGAAAATCATCCACAAGCAAGACACAAATTTTACTTAGTTCTCCCAAACCTGGGGTACGTCCACGAACGCCGATCTCAACCTTCCACTATATTTCAATAATGGATTTATAACAGTTCTCCCTAGAATAATTCATAGAGGCTCAAAGTATCAATAATTCATCACTCGAAGATGGGTATCAACAAAATAACAAGAATAGATCTAACCCGATAGTTCTTGCAAAGATATCAATCCGAGAAGTCTTTCAACAAAATAAATTGATCACTACATAGTTCCCGTTGTCCTAAACAACATATTAAAGTTTCATCAAAATCGGATGTTGACTGTTTGGCCAAATTTTGGCTTGAAGATCCTACGCAAACACCTTTCTTCCTCTCGATCTGTGGAATGACTATTCATGCCGTTCCTTGCTTCTGTTTCTTACCGCCTCCAACAATTGGGTTTTGTTGGCAAAGAAACCTTTTCCCACTAGGTTTTTGCATCAAGTGATTCAAGTGCAGACAAAGTCTTCTAAAGAAAAAAAAACCATCGTATCTTTTTTCTTTACTAGTACTTGCACACGTGCGTTGCACGTAAACAACTTTGAGAATAGATAATTGCACAGTAAAGTTGTGGCCTGATTTATCATCTTATTAATTTTACATCTCAAACCTCACCATTTTGCTTGAGAGATGTAATAAATGTTCATCTCCAAAACCATGCTATTATCCAATTTTACACCCATCCACTATCGCCCTTAATTTTTTATAGGAAATAAAATACAACAAGGAGGTTAATTCACTTGGATATTTTGTGAAAGTAAAAAAAAAAATATGCGACCAAAAATATCATGCTTATATCCACATATATTCAAATAATATAGAGATGATTTTGACATATTTGACGCAAAAAAAAAAACATAATGCTTATGACGACAAATTAACATCTCTCTAAGATATGTCTAGTGGCAGAACCATTTCCATCTTCACTCATGTTGGTGTAGGCAACCCAGTTACCAGGTGGACTAAAGTCATATAATAAACACTCAATGAAAAGTATGACAAAGCAAATACCTAAGCAGAAGAAATATAAAATAAATACACAACTGAAAAGAACAAAGAATGAGTGGAAAAACATAATCATACAATTAAAATTACTCATATATAGTATTAGGATTCACTTCCCATTCTTGCTAACCTTAAAATGATGCATCGATTGACAATGATATGCCTCAACACATGAAGATTCCAAAGTAGAGACGTAGTAGATCCAAGGGAAAGAGAATGATATTACATACGTTAAGACAATTCTCTCTTGGGATGACAACTTATGTGTATAGAAAATTGTGAAGGATGTGAAGAAAATATAAATAAGCCATGGAATGGCTACCCAAATCAGAGAAATTTTAGTTTGTTTATATATTATTATATTTGTGTGTAACATGAATTTGAATAGGTGAGGAGGATATGAATGGATGACTACAAAGATGGGGTTTTGGTTATTAAAATACAAAACAACAAGAAATCATGCTTAATAACTAATGTAACACCCCGCATTTTTTTTTATATATGTATATAGATATATAGTAAATATTTGTTGTAAAAATGTGGATATGTGTAGTGATGTGTGTTTGAATTTGGTAGATTGGAAAAGTAAAGATTTAAAATGTTAGTGGAAATAATAGTTGAAATTTAGTTTTTAATAAGTGAAAATATGAAATTTTAGGTCCTAGAACTTGTATTAAATAGGTTTGGTGTAGAAATATGTGTTGGAGAGATTTGGTATGGATTTGGTTGGCTTAGGAATGGATTGGAAATGGAAAAAGGGATGAAACAGCTGTGAACAGTGCACGTGAACAGTGCACTGGCTGCAACTTCAAGCTCGATTTCGACCTTGATTCAGTCAATATCTCTCAAAACTCAAATCATGAAAGTTGTAGAAATCTTTCTTATCATTCCATAGCATCTTGAATCATCTCAATCGGAGCTCGGATGAGAGAGTTATGCCCAGATAACAAAGCGATGTCCAAACAGTCCATTTAGCTTGAACAGTGCACTGGCTGCAACTTCAAGCTCGATTTAGACCTTGATGCAGTCAATATCTCTCAAAACTCAAAACATGAAATTTGTAGATCTCTTTCTTATAATTCCATAGCATCTTGAATCATCTAAATCGGAGCTCGGATGAGAGAGTTATGCTCAGATAACGAAACGATGTCGAAAGAGTCCAATTAGCTTCGTTTTGCATTTAATGTCTCCATTTGCATCCTAAATCAAAATATAAGAATAATGAGTACTTTTAGGCTTCAAATAAGTATAAAAGGCTTTAAGAAGCACCCTTCATCACCTTTTATTTACAAACATCGCAAAACTTCATTAATAGCCGGTTCGGATGGGTAAAAATAGAAACTTTAGTGTTTCGGGTGTACGTTGACTTTGGTTTTGAGATAATTCATAAAAATAAATGTTTTTAGGTTAAAATAACATTAAAAATGAATCCGGAACGTCGAAAAACCTTAGGGTAGTCATATGGATCAAATTGGAGATTCTTAGTGGCAAAACCGTAAATTTGGAGAAACCCAAAACAGTCTGTGAACAGTGTTTTTGGGGCTGCTATGTTTAAACTCATTTTCATCTCATTTGCCCTCATTTCTTTCACTCCCCTCACACCCCCACACCTCTTGGAACCCTAGAGAGCATTAGAGAGGAAGAAAGGAAGGGAAAAAACAAGAGATTCAAGGGTGATTCAAGATCAAATATTCTTGTTCTTCACACCAAAGCTAAGGATTCAAGGTAGGGGTTTTCTCTCATTCACTTACATTGATGTTAGGGTATATATATATATGTGTTTTGGCTATCAATGGTATATATATGCTATGGAATCAACATCTCTTAGGCTTTTTGCAAAGATTACATGTTTTGAATAAAGTTAGGGTTTAATACCCATGAAATCTCTTTCTAGTTTTAAAACCGTAATTTTTAGGAGAGTGATGTATTTCCTTCTTAAATGCTTGATTTATTATGAATTTCGAAACCTTAGTGCTTTGTGTTGGGTAGAAAAATGATATTATTGTGATCTCATGTATTTTTCTTGGTTGGTTGTGGAATGGTTACATGATATATTTTAGGGATTTTGGATAGATGCTTGTAAATTGAGATAAATGTTGGAATGGTATGCTTGGTTGGGTTGTTTGTGATGCACATGAGTGAGAGGTTCCTTGTAAGGATGTTCACCCCTTCCCAAGAGGTTCCCGGTAAGGATGTTTGGGAAACAATGTAGTGATTGGTGAGAGGTTCCATGTAAGGATGATCATCCATTCTCAAGAGGTTCCAGGTAAGGATGCTTGAGAATCAAAGGTGACCTAAAAGGGGGTGGAGGTTACCACAAAGTATGCCACCTACCGAAAGAATTGTTGGGAATTGTTTATGGCCATTAATGGTTATTATTTGTATGTGGCGCTCGTTTATTCATTTAAGTAATGTTTTTACATAAACTTGAGATCCTTTTTAAATGTCACTGCTTTAATTCAAATTATGTACCTATGTTATGTTAAAAATGAGACCGACCGTTTTAAATGTTTTTTTTTCTAAACCATGTATGGGTTTGGGAGAATTTCTCTACAGAGCTTCGTGCTCACCCCCTACCGCTAACATTTTTCAGATTACCTGCTTGAGGAGGACGTAAGGGTCGAGGATCCCGCTACTTGGGAGACTCCACTTGACGGGAATATGGATCCTGAGGTGGACGCATAGAGCGACCTCCCTTCCTTTTGTACTAGACTAGGACATTCTTTTGGAACATTGTGTAGTCTAGCTTTTTTTGTTTATTCCGCTGCGCTACTTTAATTAATTTTTGAGATGTAATAGCCATGACTTGGGCTTATTCTTTTGGATAATGTTGTAAATATTTTATGGATAGATGGACCCGGTGTGGTCAATGTAGTATAATTGCACAGGTTGTGTTTTGGGTAGAGCTCCCCAAACAAAGGAGACTCTGCCCGAATTTTATTAAATTAAGGACCCCCGGTTATTTATGGATTTTATTAGTTGTTCCCATGGTATGAATGGTTTTAAAAGGTAATGCCTTCCAGGGTGGTTTTTGGGGCGTTACAACTAATATGTGAGAAGGGAGAATATGAAACACCTTTCTATTGATAGCTACATCTTCATTATAGTTGTAAATGAATACTTACTCCTAGAAATGGAGTTTAGAAGTTAAATTAGAGCATATGATATGATTGTAGTTATAGGAATTTTATGGTTATAATAAGAATTCAAAATTTTTTCATTTAGCTGCCTTTTATTAGTAATATAGATATAGGTATAGATATAGATTATAAGTAATATAATATATAGTATAGGTATAGACAGATATAAATATAGATATAGATATGGATCTAAGAAGATTATGCTAATTATTATGAGGAGGAAGACAAATTGATATGACCTTTCGTTTATCTTACCTCACACATGACAGAGTTAATAGCATTATGAAAATATTGGAAGCTGAAGAGCTAATATAATATTTTTGAAATTATAAGATTTATTAGAGTGATATATCTACACTAGCAAATACAATAATGCTCCTTATGAAAAATTTAATGACTCATTTGATATGATGAATGTCACAAGTGTTTGGTATTCCAATTCCAATGGTGATCTTGGCATTTTCAAAATTTTGGAGGATAAAAGTGTCCAAATAAAGTTTTTCATGTATCTTGACATTTTATAATAGTATAGATAACTATGGGTTTGAACCCATGATTTATACGTTGGGCTGCCCACATGGGTTGGAACCAAACTCAACACCTTATTCTCTCAATTTTCAATTATATCATTATATTTGTATAAGAAATTTCAAAATAACACTAGAGCAAAGATACCTGGAGAGCAGACGACAAAAAGTCGAGCTCCTTCCTCTATACGTATGAACCATAAAAATTTAACGCATGCATATTTTGCAAAACAATTTGCTATCAAGTTGCCTCGTCGAACTTTTCAGTGTACAAATGAATCTAATCCATAAAATTCTCAAGGTATGTAAAGTCACCCTGCACCTTAGAAAATGAACTTATCATCAGGTTCTTAATTTGAGTCGTTTTTTAGTACGATATTTTAGAATCTCAACTTTGCAGAAAAATTGTTAGCAATCAATACCGTCAAAGCTTTTGTGTACTTTTTCATAATAAGAACTTTAGCTAAATAATTGAAAGTTGAAGACCAGAAGTACCCGAATAATTCAATAAGAAATTGAGTTACTAAAGTAAGATGAACCACCTATTTAAAGTAACATTAGAGGTACGCCATCTAGATCTTTACTACTAGTCCAATCATCCAATAACATATTGGTGAAGAACATCATACTTTATGGAACATATTCCATGTATTCGGAGAATCACCCATTAGATCAACATAATCTCTTTTTGATAATGATGATAGACTTGTTTGGAAGCAATCCAGGTCAGGAGTGTTCTCTTTAAAGGATGCATGGAATCTTGCAAGGGTTCCAGGTGTGAGAAATGAGGTTGCTAAGTCCATATGGAGTATGAGTACAGCACCCAGTGCTCAGCTGGTTGGTTGGAAAATACTAATGAAGGCTCTGCCATTGGATTCCAGAGTTAGATTGTGTGGTATTCCTCTTGTTAGTATGTGTGTGATTTGTTGTGGGGATGGGAAAAGTACTGTGCATTTATTTGTTGAGTGTGAGTATGTTAAGGCTATTTGGGTAAGGTTTGCTTGTATGGGAGGCTTTCAATTACTTAGTAATGAGCTACCCTTGGTTAGAATGCAAAGGTTGTGCAGGGTTTTTAAAAGAAAGACTATGTGCTATTCTCTGATGAGAAGTCTTTCTCTGTTGATTTTTCGGCAAGTATGGAATGAGAGGTGTAGGAGGAGAGCTGGGGAACGTAGGCTGAATTCTTACTCTGTATTTCTGAAAATCTGTAGCCTTCTTAGGGTATAGGTGAGAAATTTTAAGCCTAAGGTTATGGATTATGAAAGGGGTAGAATGCTGATGAATATGTTAGGCATTAATATGCCTTATGTGTTATCTACTAAAGGTGTATGGGTGTGCTGGGAGTGTCCAGCTTCTAGGATGTTAAAGCAAAATGTTGATGGTGCTACTAAGGGTAATCCTGGAGCAGCTGATGGAGGAGCAATCCTTAGGAATAAGTGCGGAGGTATGGTTTTGGCTGCTTCTTTTCATTATGGTATTGAATCTAATATGGGTGCTGAGTTTAAGGTTATATTAGATGGACTTGACTTGGTGGTGAGGCATGGGTTGACTGTTTATAGAATCTGTATTGAATCAGATTCTTTGGTTTTGGTTAAGATCATTAAGGGTTTGATGGATTGTACTTGGCCTTTGTTGGGTTTTCTGGCTCAAATTCGTTTCTTATTGAGCAAGATGCAGTATAGTATGGAACATATATACATAGAGGCTAATTTTGTGGCAAATGCTTTAGCAAATGTTGCAGTCCAAAATGGTGTTTCTTCTGAATTTACTAGGTATGAGTTGATGCATGTTGTTGTAAGCCAACGACTGGTTCAAGACCAGAGAGGCTTGTCTGTTCTGCGCACTAAGAATAGGTTGGTTTTTGATGATCATGGTTGATTTGGAATTGGTCTATGCTGCTATGATGGTGATGACTGGTTTATGCAAGTTGATGGTTTTTTTGGTGGAGTAATGTTGCTGACCTGGGGTGATTTTGAAGGATTAAAGTGTAAATAGCTTGTTATTGGTTATTCTTTGTAACAGTTTTTCTGTTACTTGAAAACTGAAATTATGTTTTTCTTGTAACAGAATTTCTGGTAGGTAACAGAATTTCTGCTTTTTGGCTTGTAAACAGTTTTTTGTTGTTTTGTTGATTCTTGTAAATTTTGATATTCATTCAATAAAATTGCTTTGTTTGCTAAAAAAAAAAAAAGAACATCATACTTTATGGAACACATTCCATGTGATTCGGAGAATCACCCATTAGATCAACACGGCAGATGAGACCCAGTACCACTGTTCTTCCTTTTATTTTCTTAATTTTTTTAATAATATTGTTGAGATTTAAAAATTTAACATGATATATGTGGGGACCTTTGGCTAGCAAGTGCTGACCGGCAGAAGCCAATGGGAGCTCAGCCGACCAGCACAAGGCAAGGCTACCTTAGAGCAACAGATGCCAACCAATGTCTTCTAAGGGACATGTCTGTCGGGTTACGAACGCTCATATGGCTTTCCCACCTCTATTAGACACGACTTACTCGACTAAGGTTCAACCTAGGACCTAGACTCCTAGATAAATGCTACTCCGAATAACTAGGACTTTGAAGCAAGAGTCTTAGTCACACTCTATCCTGAATAACTAAGAATTGGTAATGAGGTCTATCCTATCAAAATCTAGAGTTCGGATTCCTTTGGGACACAACTTCCTACCACTACAAATAAAGGCCTTCAGGTACCAGGTAAGGCATTACATCATAGCCTATTCACTACATACTATCTTTGACTTGCTTACTGGTTTAAGCATTGGAGTCCCAGCTACCTCTGGCCATCGATTTACCTAGGTGTCTCTTGTCTTGCAGGATACACATGGCTTCCTCACCTCCTTCTCCGTCCATATGAGGTGGTGATTCATAGTGCGAAATTATTCCTTTACAATTGGCATCGTCTATGGGAAACAACTAAGTTTTCTAGCAACCAACAAACCTTGAACCATGTTTGGCAAGAGCCCTTGGTCCGGGAACCAGCTGTACGACACTTCCAGTACCCCCAATCCTCAAACATCCTTCTAACTATGACCTCCAATTATCGAAGGAAGTTCTACTCCCTGATGGATAGGAGCACTCTAAAGATAAGCCTTTTTCTCATCGCAACTTACCAACCCTTGGTTTGGAAGGTGGATTAGTTACCGAGATGGATTACCATGAAGTAATAAGGAAGAAAACGGATGAGTTAGAAGCTTTCAAGCAAGGCCTCCTATGTTAGAGTGGCAAGCAACTCGCCAATGAGATCAAACATCCAACACGTGACTTTCGTCGTCGGTACAATCATTGGGAGGAAGCCTATTCCTCTTGACGTAGGAGTCGTTCTCCAGCAAAGCTCATGATCAGGTTCGAAGCAACTACTCACCAAGACGAAGCATTACCCACTACACCTTCAGAGACCCTTCTCCGATGAGCAATCGTCCTCATTGTAGGGAGGAAGGAGGCAAAATATATAGACAATGCCACCCTAGGGAGCAAAGGGAATGACATGGAGCTCAACCCACTATAATAGGAGAGATCATTGGGATGCTAACTATGGAAGAGAGAAGCATAAGCGCTCTGAGCCAGCTCGTGAAGTGGCAACTTGGCTGCAACATAACCTCGCTCAAGATGACCTCATATATTTGGCAAAGAAGAGGGCGAGGCAAATCCTTGCAAAAATGATTACCACACCTTTTGTTCGGTCTATATGAGAATCCGAACCCCAACGTAAGTTCACTCCTCCGACTTTCGAGTTATATGATGGCAACTCCAATCTTGTGCTCCTCATAAGGGCCTTTACTAATAAGATGGCTCTCTGGATAAGCAATGAGGCATTGATGTGTAAGATGTTCCCCTTTAGCTTGGGGAGATCATTTTTCTCTTAGGAGTAACTCGCCGGGGAGTTTGTCTCTTGATTCATAACCAATAGCCGAGAGCCGATGACATTTGACACACTCTTGGCATTACACCAAAAATGAGGGGAGGCTCTCTGTGAGTACGCCACGAGATACTTGAAGACTTATGCCGACATAGTAGAGTGCGATGAGAATACAGTCGCTATCCCTAGAGAAAGCAAGTTACGAAAACACCTCACAATGTGGCCGCCCCAGAGTATGTCCCACTTGAAAGAGCATATCAGGACGTACATAAAGGTAGAGGACGACAAAGAGCTAACCAACCAGTTACCATCATCCCTAAGAAAAAGCCAACAGAAGGAAGATAACACCACTAACCCGTCAAGGAAGGATAGGACCTCCAAGGGAACGAGGGACTCATACCAAAGAGTCAATAACATCTTTAAAGAGCCTATCAATCGAATTTTGAACTAAATCAAGGATAAGAATTATTTTAGGTGGCCACCGAAGATGACGGGAGACTCCTCCAGGCAAGACCAAAGCGTTCATTGTTCTTATCACAAGGATAAGAGCCACTGAATAGAGAATTATCAAACTCTCACATGCCACTTAGAGGAATTGATCAATCAAGACCTCCTATCCCAATACATAGACAAAGAAAACACTACCAATGAGCAGGCAGAACAACAAGCCCAACCAGATGACCAACCTCGACCAAGAGATGGTCAGCCTCCCAAAGTGATAAATGTCATCTTCAACACAACTCCCCCAACACAAGTTGACTTGGTCCAATCTTGGGCCGAATACCAAAAACTCGCCATCTTCAGCATGTAATACAAGTGGATTACCAAGGTGGTCACACTCCTAAGCGCCAAGGGCAGAATCAAAGAGCCTTCCCGTCACTTTCTCATATGCTAATTTGGAAGGAGTGGTTCATCCACATAATAACCCCCTTATTCTTACTCTCAAAATGAGTGATTTGAGGTAAAGCGTGTGCTTATTGATTCAGGGACCTCAACAGAGATCATGTACTATGAGCTCTTCAAGAAGTTGGGAAAAACACAAGCTGATCTTCTCCCAATGACAATTTTACTTGTTGGTTTCAATGCCATGCAAGTTTGGCCCCTTAGCAGTTTACGGCTTCCTGTCAAGGTGAGCTCACAAGTATTTGAGGTGGATTTTCTAGAGGTGGATGTGCCATCACCCTATAATGCTATTATGAGGAGACCATGGCTACACCAGATGCAAGTGGTAGCTTCCACTTATCACCAAATGCTACACTTCCCGACTAGTGAGGGGATAACTGAGATTTGTGGAAACCAAACTACCTCCATGCAATGAATTAACATTGCGGCAAAATTGATGACTAAGTCACAACAATTGTACGTAACTAATGAGGAGATCCCCCTTCTCGAGGATATAGGGGTTAATCCCAACGACAAGTCAATTGAGGAACTGGAAGTTGTACCAGTGGAAAAAGCAGATGCAGAAAGATATTTCTGCATCGGGTCGCAATTGCCTACCCCCTAGAAGGAGTCCTTTATCGGGTTGCTAAAAAAGAACATTGAGACATTTGCTTGGACACCCTACGAGATGTTAGGTGCTTGATTCGGTTTTCCCTAATCTCCAAACATGAGCTTGGATTGTGTGTATATGGCTTATATGAGTTCGTGAGTGTCACTCTCCTCGAGTTCAAATGCAAGAAATGGAAAAAATCGTGTGTGAATAAAAACGTGTGTGCAAAAGTGCTTCCCAAGCGAAGAGAGACTTGCAATGTCATGTTTTACTTGGAATAGGTATTCCAAGGTCGTCTCCCCAAGGAAGTAATGTCAAATTGTTTTGAAGGGTGATTTGAAAAGAAATGAAAAGTGTAAAATCTTGTGAATTTTGGTTTGGTGAGATGTGTTTTGATAAAAATGCAAGAAAGCAAGGTTGGCATTTGCTCCCAAGTCTTGTAGTGCTTGTTCCACACAACAATTCCCAATGGTTATAGCAATGGTTGGGCAGTCGAGATCTTTGAACTTGGGTGGTGTGTTGGTCCTTAAAATGGAACTCACTTGCTCCATAAGAAATGTCTTCTTATGCACATTCATCTTCCTCTTCACGGTGCACAAGTCTTTCAATATATTTGCACATGAAGCTATTTGCTTGATGGCATCAAGGAGTGGAATGTTTATCTTCACCTGCTTAAACATTTTAATGATATCTAAATTGTTAGCAAGTTTAGCCGGTGGCTTCAAACGTTGGGGAAAAGGGGCTGGAATAGGACAGTCATGCACATTCAAATCAACAATTTTTTTCTTTTCAAATGTCTCACCCTCCTCAGAGTTGCCCTTAGTCTCTTTTCCAGTTACCAATGTGGCTTTGGGTGAGACTTTTGGCAAAATAGTTTTATCAATTTGTTTGTCACTCCTAAGGGTGGTGACTGTCTTGAGTTGCTTACAACTCTCCTTGTTAGACTCGGACTACTCAATCACATGTTGACCCCTTGGGTTTTCTTGGGGTTGAGCGGGAAATTTCCCTTTCTCCTGTTGGTCAATTTAGTGATTTGAGTCCGAATATCATTAAAAGTGACGACGATTTGATTGTTGATTGTGGTTTGGATTTGAATGAATTGGTGCACTACATCCTCCAAATTTCTCTTGGGAGGAGGTTAGTAGGTGGGTGAGTTGGATGGTCATTATTGACCAAACCCTTGTTGAGGTGGGTTTTGGGAGAACCCTTGTTGATTAGACCGTGGGTATTGGGAGCTAGACGAGGGACAATAACCATAGTAGGATTGGTTTTGCTTAGGTGGAATGGGAGGCGACAATGAGCTAGACCCATGAGGAGTAAGGTTGTCATTCTTCCAACTAAAGTTTGGGTGATTGCTCCAACCTGGATTATATGTATTGGAGTGTAGAGAGAATGATTGCCTACTTTGGTTGAAAGCATTCACTTGTTCATGATAAACCTCTTTGAGTGCCGGAATGTTTGGGCACTCTGAGATGGAATGCTCAACACTTTCACATATAGAGCAACACTCCTCGGCCTTAGTGATGTTAGACACCTCATGCCTCCTATTCACCTCTAGACTCTCCACCTTGCGGGACAATTTTGTGATTTTGGCAAGTAAGTCTTCTTGGTCTCGCAAATTATACATCACTCCCCCACTTGGTTGACTACCCGGAGAGGACCTTGGCACATCGGCAGGATCCGTGATATCCCATGATTAAGCATTTTCTGCCAATGTATTGAAGTACTCAATGGCCTCATCGGGATCCTTATTTAGAAACTCTCTGTTGCACATCATGTCTATGAATTGTCGATGGCCCGGTATAATTCCTTCATAAAAGAAACTCACCAATTGTCATGGTTCAAATACATGATGTGGAATGGAGTGTAGCAAGTCCTTGTATCGATCCCAACATTGCTAAAACTGCTCATTGGATTTTTCTGAAAATTTTTGAATATGTTTCTTAAGAGCAGTGGTCTTGGGCACCAGGAAATTTTTTTTTAAAAATTCGAAAAGTATTTGTGCCCAAGAACTTATCGATCGGGGTTTCAATGAGTTCAACCAAGTTTTGGCTATATCTTTGAGGGAGAAGGGAAATAATTTCATGCGTGTCATGTCTTCCATGGCATGATTTGTGATGAATGTTCCAACAAACACAACAATTGAGGATGCTAAACCACATCTCCTACGATGGATAATGTTGCTTCAAGAATTTGATCTTATCATCAAAGACAAGAAAAGAGTTGAAAATATAGTCACTGATCATTTATAAAGGCTAAATTATGATACGAAAGAAGAGTCAATACTAATCAAAGAAACTTTTTCCTAATGAGCAATTGTTTGCAATCATAAAATTACCATGGTATGCTGATATAGCCACAAGTACT
Organism: Ilex aquifolium; assembly: GCA_951799425.1. Classification (NCBI taxonomy): domain Eukaryota; kingdom Viridiplantae; phylum Streptophyta; class Magnoliopsida; order Aquifoliales; family Aquifoliaceae; genus Ilex; species Ilex aquifolium. The sequence continues at coordinate 43,331,839 of OX637391.1, read as the reverse complement.
ATTCCTTTTCATTATACTTGGACCGACAAGAAAAAAAAAATTAAGAGAGGTACGTAATTTATTTTGGGAAGATCCCTATGTGTTTAAGTACTACAAAGATCAAATAATAAGGCGCTGTGTACCCAATTATGAAATAGGTCAGGTCATTTCATTTTGTCATTCTGAAACTTGTAGAGGGCATTTCTCTTCAAAGAAAACCACTGCTAAAAATTTTTAGTGTGGATTTTATTGGCTCACCCTTTTTAAAGATGTACATGTCTTTTGTATAAATTGTGACAGATGTCAAAGAATGTGTGTGAAACCCGGGAAAATTTGATTTTTTTTCTGAAAAGGGGCAAAATAGTCATTTGCCACTACTGAGCGTATTTAAAATACATATGTTCTAGACCTCAGATGAGGAAACGGAGTGCATCGTTGGATTCGCAACGCGAAATCTAGTAACCACCAGAAAATTCGTCGAATTCCGAGATAGTCGGATTTTTGCACGTAGTTCGAGACGACTGCGTGGCAATGGATCTTTTAAAGGTCCCCAATAATGGATTTTATAAAATTTCCTTATAATTGGATTAAAGTTCCAATAAAATTAATTTGGACTTAATCCGGGATTTAATGAATCGTTTCGGGACGAAAAACGGACCCGAAAGTCGAAAATATACGGTGCGATGTGGACCGCTCATTTGTGACTATAAATATGGGCTTAAATCAGATTTTTACACAAAATATCAGTGCAAAAACCAGTATACACGTTTTTGGAGAGAGAGGAGAGAAAAAGTGGGTTTTTAAATTTTCTTTCGCCGATTCCGGGAGTTCCGTCCGTCGGAATTCGTCGATTCAAAAGGCAAAGTTGATCTACGCGACAAGGGCTACGCGTGGGCACCAAAAACAAGGAATTTCACCAAAGATCTAAAGAGGCGATCTTGAGAGATTCAAAGTTTTGGAGTGGTTTTGGTGTTTTTGGGGGTTTTCTACACTCCTAAGAGGTAGGGGTTCTCCTACTTTGGTCTATTCTTGTTCTAGATGTAGATAAGTGTATATACATATATATATATATATATATATGTAGGTTTATATATAGATATGCATGGTTCCATGAATTTGGGATGAGGAAGTGTGTTTGGAAAGTATTCATAACAAATTCAACCTTGAAATTAACTATAGAGAATTACATGTGTGAATTCTCCTTAGGATTTGATGAATGTGGGCATGAATTGTTTGTAAATATATTGTATGCCTTTAAGGTGTTTGTTTAAATGCCTTGGTTGATGAAATGAGGTTATTTCAATGATATTGTGATAACATGTTTATGTGTATAGAGACAATTGAAATTATGCTCTATGTTGTCAAGCCATGACTTTGATATGTTGACATGAATATGAGATTTGATAGTTATATGCACTTGATATAATTGCCATGAAGTTATGACATGTTGAACATGTGGATACATTGCTCATGTGGTAGTTATTGCATTTTGAGCATTTTCATGGCATCACATTCATGGGACTATTGCATGAGTGTTGGTGTGTGGGAGATGCATGGATATAATCAACACCTTGTTTGGTAGTTGATATGTGGGCTTGGAAATGTGGACCGATGGTCACATGGAGTCACATGATTGCATTGCATAAGGAAAACTTGTGTTGGGTATAACAAGAAGGGGCATGGCGACTTCCTTGGGTAAAAAGCCCTAAACCACTTGGTTCATACACTTCCCGGGGTGAAATTCCGCAAAAGTGTAATGCTTACGGAGCCAGGGTGAAATTCCAAAATCCGTTGCCCAAAGGAAACACAAGATTTGGTTATAAAAACACCCATTCAATGGGTAGATTCCAATAATGATCGGATTTCATAACGATCATTGGAAGGATTTTTTCGTCAATAGACGTGTTGCATTACACTTTGGCGTTGCATTGTGTTGTGTGAGTCGGTGAGGACTCGGGTTGAAACGCATGGGTGAGTGTCACTTCATTCCATGGCATAGCATTGTTGCATTCCATCATAGAATGCATAAGTATGAGAAATGTTTAGTTATATGTTTATGTGATGATTACATGAGCATGTGCATCTAGGGGAAGAGTAACCTCTATAGGTTTATCTCTACTGGGCGTTGTGCTCACCCTATACGGGAAACAATTTCAGGTGTTGGGTTTACACCGGCGATTGGCTCCCATGGAGAGCATCAAGGGTGAAGGGGGCCTATGTGTGGCCTTATCTCAAGATTTTGTAAACCTTTTGTTTTAAGATGGTTTATGACATGTAAATATGGTAATCATATTTGATGGAACCTTGTATGTTATATAAGTATGGTTAATTGGACCCAGTGTGGCCAATGTTTACTTATACATGGACCCGGTGCGGCCATTGTTTTATATTTGACCTCGGATGGGTCTGGTAATTGTGTATTGCACAGGTTGGGTATTGGGTAGAGCTCCCCATACAAAGGAGACTCTGTCCAAATTTCGTAAGTTATGGACCCCGGTAAGTGGGGCATAACAGTGTGATATCGAGACACTAGGTATCTATAGGTATTCCGCGGGTTGATGGGTAATCAACGGACCCCCAGATTTTTGGGGCGTCACAATGTGAAATATTTCAAAAAGAAACATGATGCATTCGAACCCTATTTTAATTACTAAAATTTTTTATTGTTGAGGCATCGATTTTATGGGATCATTTTCCCCATCTTTTGGACATCTGTACATTTTGGTTGCCATTGATTATGATTCCAAATGGGTAAAGACAATTCCTTATCGAAACAATGATCACCGCACAATGATCAGGTTTTTAAAAGAAAATATTTTTTCTAAATTCAGAATTCCTCGAACCATTATAAGTGATGGGGGAACACATTTTTGTAATAAATTTTTTGAAAACCTAATGAAAAATTGTTTGATTTCCCATAAAATATATGCCTATTATCATCCCTAGACAAGTGGATAAGCTGAATTGGCCAATAAGGAGATAAAATATATTTTGGGGAAAATAGTGAATTCAGATCGCAAAGATTGGTCTTTGAGACTGACTGATGCACTTTGGGCTTACCGTACTACATACAAAACTATTTTAGGAATGTCTCCTTATCAACTAGTTTATGGTAAACCATGTCACTTGTCTATCGAATTGGAACATCGAACATACTGGACAATCAAAATAATGAATTTTGATATTGACAAGGGAAGTGCATCTCGCAAACTTCAGATAAATGAATTGGAAGAATTGAGGAATGAAACATATGAAAATGCAAAGATTGTCAAGTCTAGAATGAAAATTTTTCATGATAAGAATATTGTGTGAAAGTCCTTTGTACCTACTCAAAAAGTCATGTTATATAACTCAAGGCTCCGCTTATTTCCTGAAAAATTGAGATCAAGATGGACAGACCCCTATATTGTTAAACAAGTTTTTGAACATAGAGCAATTGAAATTGAGAATCTATTAACTGGAAGTGTTTTCAAAGTAAATGGTCAAAGGCTTAAGCCATATCATGATGAATTTGTTCAAAATGTGGATTCCATTCAGTTAATGGAACCAGAATATGTGCCTTGAGAATTTTTTATAAGTGTTAGATTGTAAATAGTAGTACTAACTGTTTGCTTTATGTTTTATAGATTAGGGTTTTGCATTATGGATTTGTCTCGCCTCTAGATCTTATTAACAATTGTCTATAATATTACTTTATAATGTTATACATTGAGGACAATGTTTAATTTAGGTTGTGGGAGGAAACAATCCATATTCGTCTTTGTGACCAGCAGACGTTAACGAACCGGATAGTGAATCTTTTCTAAATTTTTCAAAAAAAATTCAAAAATATGGATAAAAAACTTTTTTAGTTTAGTTTGGGTATGTTACGTATTTTTTCGAAAGATATACATTCTTGGATCATAGCAAAAGCAAAGATTGTCAAAAAATTAGAATTTTTTTGCAGTCAAGCAAAATCTTTGTGCGGAAAAAGTTCATTTGCCAAACGCCGACGAGAAAATCGACTCGGTGGTTGTGTAAAGTGCGGTCGATTAATGCATATGAGAGAATTTAATCAATGTGCCGAACCAATTTCAGGTTGAGCATTAGATCGTCTCAACTGAATTAAGTATGAGCAGAGTAAGGATTATCCTGAGACACCATCCTATTTCAATCCCATGTTTTCAAAATATGTAAGACAGGAAATTAATCGGTTCACTAATGTTCTTGATTTAGAAGATTCTAATTAAATTTACTAATGATCAGAGATGTATAATCTTAGGATTTATATGAATGTATATAAATATATGATGATTTAATGTATTAATGTACAAATTAAGTTTATTGGTTAGTTAAATATTTGAATTTAAACTGATTATCTGTAACTGCAGGGTGAAAACTAAAGCTAGAAACCAGGCGGAGATCAAGGGTCAGCAGTTGGAAGCCTAAGCAGAAATCCAGAGGATCAGCACCGTCCGAACGGTGCTGATAGCGTCCGGACAGTACAGGCCAGTATAAAGTCCTCAGTTCGCAAAATTGAATAGTCAAGCAGTTCCCTCACAGCAGAAATTCGAAAACCAGCAAATTTCTTCACCTTCTCTCTTCAGATTCGCTTCACCCGTAAATTTTTCTTCAATTCTATTCCAATCAAACACTTACCCATCATCTTTTACAGGTTTTTTCCGAACAAAAATCCTTGAAACCTTATACTGAGCAAGAAATTCAAAATTCATGGATCCAAGAGCAAGAACAAGAGCCTTATCAAGCCGAGCAAGACGAGGAGCCTCTCTACCGCCTGAAGCAGTCTCGCAACAAGAAGAACAACCCCAGGGTCAGAATGTATTCGACACTGCTATGTTTGAAAGCATTGATCAGCAAGTTTGGTATGATACTTACTTTTATTCCTAGCCAATTATTGCTGAGAGACCTGTGATATATGAGGATTTTGAACAAATCGGAGTTAGGCAAAATCTAGCAGCATGGGGTTGGCTTAATAATGTGAATTTGGTAGGTCCTGCTTATGAATGTCTAGTCTGGGAATTCTACAGTAATACAAAGGAAACTTGGCCAAGGCAATTTCGTGTTTATGTTAGGGGAGTTGTGTTTCAAGTTACACCGGCTACCATTGCTAATTTTCTGAATCCTATCCCAAGGCATCAACATCCCCAATATCTCTATACCACATTGTCTGACATGACTACCATTGGGATTGACTTGACTGAGAATCCGGAGTATGTCTAAGGTAGACCGAATTAGTATATTAAGTAAGGGGACTTAACTGACAAATACAAAATTCTGAATTTGATCACTGTGAACAATTTGTTGCCCCAGTCTCAGAAAAACCAAATCTACACTGAGAAAGCTTATTTTCTGTTTGCCTTCAGAATGGGACATACTATTGACTTGCCAACACTGATAATGGATCAAATGATAGTAATTGTTAAGACTAAGATGCCCTCACTCCCATTTGTTGTTCTAGTATCTGAGTTATGTAGGGTGAAAGGAGTAATTGTAGATCCAACATGACCAAAAGTGGAGCATTTGGCACCATTGGATAAAACTTCGCTAAAAAATATTCATGGAGGGCAGGCAGAAGAGCCACAGGAAGCACCACCAGAACTATAAGCAGATCCATTTTCAGAAGGTGCAGATTTTCAGTCATCTGAGGAGCCCCAGCAACCAGAAGAGCAGCCTTATATTCCCGTTGATGATTGGACTGACCATCAGATTATGTTGGGATTAGAGAATCGCATCACTCAATTAGATCAAATGATGGCTAGCTATGAGGAAAATCAGAATGAGATCCTGAGGCTACTTCGAGGACAATACAGTGGAGGCTCGTCAGCCTAGTGATCGAAGTTTCTGAAATTTCTATGCTCTTTTTACTTTTACCAAACTTTTAATTATTATGCATTTTATTTTAGTTTTATGTTTTAAACAGTTGTTTTGATTGGGTTTTTAGTTAATTTGGTTAGTTGGAGATTTCGCTTAAATTTTACTATGTTAGGATACTTATTTCATACGATTCACGATAAGAATTATGTTATCATTCTAATGTATTGCAGGTATAACCCTAACCAGATTACGCAGGATTTTCATACATTATTTGTACACTATCTCTATATTTTCATAGAACCTCATTCTCTTGAGCACGTAAAAATTTCTTATTTTGGAAACCTTTTGATATACTACGATCCTTTATAAAGCTTACATATATAGTGGAGATGTAAACATGTATGCAGATTTTTAGCCAATCCTCCTTGAAGAGTTTTTTCAGCGATAAAATTTCTTTGAATAATCTCATTATCCTTGTTTTGATTAGCACTCGTCAAATGACCTGCCAACCATTCTCTTTTAAATCTTTATGGAAATTATGTAGGTGCATGAATTCTGGAAAATGATCTTAGGCTATTTGTGATTTTATTTTGAACCCTAGCCATTTCTTTTGCAAAACTATATCCCTAGCAAGCTGTGATTGAACCTAAAAAGTATGATTTTTTTTCTTTAACCCATGCATTAACCAATCCATAGAAAATATATTTATCCAACCTTTACTATCTAATTTTCTTGCCCCCTCTCCTAAAAATTGTATTATACAAAAAAGGGAAAAAATGGTAATTATGGTTCGAGAAAACAAAAAGGAAGAAGAAAAAGAATCTATGAAAAAAAGTAAAGAAGCACAGAAAGAAAATAGCCAAGAAATTGCAAAAAATGAGATTGAAAGGAGAAATGGGAAATACAATGTGTAAAAGTTTTGGAAAAATGGGAGAGATGTGTGCAACACTAATCGGAAAGGATAGCTTTTTGAATACCTTTGACGTCATTTCTTAAGCCTAATACCCTTGGCCACGTTATAACCCTGATAAAGTCCTTTTTGATTCTAGAACTCATGCATATGTATTATTTCCACCTATTTATTAAAAAAGGAGAGTGTTGATAATGTTGTTTGATATAGTGTTAATATTCTTTCATGAGATTATGCCAATTTTCAATTTTATTCAAACAACCTTCTTTTGGGATATTACATGTATTATTGCCTTGCTTTGATAACAATATTCTTTCCACATGTTATTTTTTAGAGATAGTCACTAAAACTTGAGTGTATTCTTTGCTGAGTAATTTCTAGGAAATGATTGACATCGAAGCTAATTCTTATACAGTAGAATAAAGGATTGTGATATTTCTTAACTGTTTTTTAAATAAAATCCCTACACACACATACGAGTTTTTCTGAAAATATGTAGAATAGTGTTACAATTAATGTGTTACTCTTATAGTGATCAAGGGAGGGGAAGTATCCTGATAATAAGATAGAATGGCGATTTAATCTTATCTGTGGAAAAATATGAATTATGTAATCCTAACCTTTGAAGTTTGTAGGTATCTACACTAGAAACCTTCACGAGACAAAAACCCGTCCACTAGGGATCACCTAAGAGTTTAACGGCTTGTTGCATAAGCTAAATATAATCGTGAAATCTACGAAAGTAATTTTGTTTTATTACTAGGGACTAGTAATGTTTGGTTGGGGTGTGATTAACCCCAAATAGTGCGTAAAGGAATTAGGGTTTAGGTTTAATTGTGTGTGTAAATTAGGTTAAAGTGATTAATTTATAAAGTATTAGGGTTAATGTGTAGTTTGTATATTTTATAGGGTTCCAAGCATAAATACGGAAATTTAAGAGGATCAAAGTGCAAAGGTTGAATAAAGCAAGGGAGGCAAGTGTAATTCACAAGTCAACAAATCAAACAAGGAGGCTGCAAGCATAAAAACCATAGGATTAGCACCATCCGGACAGTGGTGATAGTGTCCGAACGGTGGCTAAACCACCTTCCTCCTCCCTTTCCTCTCATTGGTCCATTTGAGCAACAATTTGATGTGATTGGGCAGCTTGGGTGTCTACCGCCTCTACCCCCTTTCCGATGCCTATAAATAGCCTACTTCGGTTCATTTTCAATAGATGTACGGGAGTTCAATCCAGTGCAAGAGAGGAGAGAAAATAAGGGAAGGAAAAGAGAAAGAAATGCTTCAGAGAAAGTCTTTACAGTCAAAAAGAGCGAAGCCTTTCCCTAGTCACTTCCCAGTCAGAATTTTCTTTACTTCTACATTTTTGTTTATCCTTTCTACTTGGAGGGTTGAACCTCTCCCACTTTTGTGCCCTAGCTGGTAATAAGAGTGACAGTGTTTCAACTATTCTTCGGGAGAGGACTTTGTTGTATTTTATTTTCAGTTGTAATGGGATTACCTCATTCTTCTTGCCCGTGTATAGCAATGGAGCGTGAGTAGTCTGTTTATACTCTTCGGTAAAAGGTGAATGCATGTGTAATACTGTTTTTAAGTTATGAAAATGCCAATGTTTTATTTATGCGTTAATGTTTATACCTCCCTTAATTGATGGATGGTTATTATTATAATATGTTCATGATTATAACATCGAGCAAAGTCTAATGCTATACACCATTCTATCTATAATTATTACGTAATTCATGAATGATACGGTGATGCACGTAGTTGGATTTTATGTAATAGTAGGGAGATTGGTTATAGACGGGTTAAATCTCATCATAACCAATGCTTTTGATTCAATGCATAAACCAGAACTCCGTCTTCATTGAATCATCAACCTGCCGGTCAAATAACTAGAGTAAACCTTCTGAATGGTTCACCTTCGAGTTTACTAGGGTTATTTTATTGTTGCATGGTACATAGACCTTCCGGCTAACCTAACTAGTTGATGTGATATGGTTCAGTTATATATCAAACCTACTGGTTAACTTTCCAGTAAACTGGGAGTTAATTGTTGTGAGGTGACATTTTCATAAATAAACTATATAATGCATGTTGAATCCCAGAACTAAAGAGTATCTTTTATCATTGTTATTCAAAGTTTTAGTTAAGTGTTTATTTGATAATTCTAATCTCACACCACAAGTTATTCCATTGCACACTACACACGTGACAATTTTACCTTTTCTAGTTAGCTTCTTGTGGGTTCTACCTCTGACTTAAACCAAGAAATACTACAATTTGACCACTTATACTTGGGTATATGATTTAATTCAGGTCAAATCACTGGTCGCGAAGCCACGATGTTCTCTAATTTGTTTTTCGCAAATGATAGCCTTCTCTTTGCAAGGGCTACACCACAAAATAGGGTAGCTATATATGGAATGCCTCCAGAAGTATGAGGTAGCTTCGGGTCAAAAAATTAATATGGCAAAATCAGTCGTGGTGTTTAGTAAAAATGTGAATGTTGATGCCAAAGCTAGAGTCCAAGAAATCTTACAAATTCCAGAGGTCAATAGCCATGAAAAATATTTGGGTTTGCCATCTATTGTGGGTCGATCAAGAAGGAGATATTCGACTCTATTAGCCAAAGAGTTTGGACAAAAATCCAAGGATGGGAGGAGAAGACACTTTATGTAGCAGGCAAAGAGATCCTTATCAAGGCGGTAGTGCAAGCCATTCCTGCGTATGCAATGTCCTGCTTTAAATTACCTTCCTCTTTGTGTGAAGAAATTAATAGAATGGTAGCCAACTTTTGGTGGGGGCAAAAGAACAATAAGAGGAGAATACATTGGGTAGCTTGGGACAAAATGTGTATTGTAAAGGCTCATGGGGGAATGGATTTCAAAGATATGGGAGCCTTTAATCTTGGTATGCTATTAAAACAATATTGGCGATTAGCTCAAAACCCAAATTCTATTATTTGCAAGGTGTTAAAGGTGAAATACTTTCCTTCCAACTCACTGTGGGATGCTCAGCTAGGTTCTCATCCTTCCCTCACCTGAAGGAGCATTTTGGCATCAAGGATAGCTGTAGAAGTAGGCTCAAGATAGTAGATTGGCAATGGAAGCAATGTCCAGGTAAAGAATGATAGATGGATTCCCAGACCCTTGTCTTTCAAAGTTATTAGCCCGCTAACTGAGATGGATTAGAATCTTTGGGTGAGCTCTTTAATTGATTTTAAAAGAGGCATCTAGAAAATGAATATGTTGGAACAACATTTCTTCCCTTATGATGTGGAACAAATTTTGGGTATTCCAATTTGTGATGGCTATCCCAATGACCAAATAGTGTGGCATTATTTCCAAATTTGGGCAATTCTCTATGAAGAGCGCATGCCACCTAATCATGGAGAGAGGCTTACATGGTGGCAAATTCAATGCAGTGAATGAGCCGAGCAATAGTGAAGATAGCTGGGTGGGAAAATTGATCTGGTCTCTCAAGATCCCTACCAAAATTAAAATAATTTGTGTGGAGAGTTAGGAAAAACATTTTGTCAACTCAATGCAATCTAAGGCAGAAAAGGCTCCTTGTGGATACAAAATGCCTCTTGTGTGAGGCCCCTTACGAAATTGCTGAGTGATTAACCATCAAAAATGTTATTTTATTATGTTTAAAGATTGGTTAATTTCATATTATTTGTGATTAAATGTGTTAAATTCTTTGATTTTCTAGTTTGATACTTTTTCTAGTTGTTTGGTTTATTTTGCTGGTAAATTGGTTAATTTAAAGTAATAATGGATAAGGAAGGTGAAGCAATCACTAGAAGAAGAATCATAATTGATAAGGATTGAAGAGTCAAGATTGAGATAGGAAGACTTGAAGATAAATCAGTAATTTAATCCTTATAAGAGTCCAAGTTTGAAGAAAACTCATTTAAAGTTGGATTGAGAAAGTATCATAGAAGATAAGGATTTGACACATCTTCAGTATTTTGGTCATAATTTTTGACTCCGATATTGGATTGACATGATTTTTGTGGGGTTGGAAAGATGATTTCAATGGCTACAAAAGGGTATTTTACGCAAATTTTGTGATTCAGCCTCTAAATATACGAAATTCAAGCTCGAATTCTGGATAGATTTTGTACCCACGGCCCCAAAATTTTATGTATGGGATTTAACCTTAAAAGACTTCTGTTTGGAAAAGAATTCTTCCCAATCCAACCTTATATCTTCTACCTGTACCTAGGATTTATTTTAGTATAAATAAAGGCTCTCATCTATTGAGAGAGAGGATGAGGATTATTATTCTCTTCCCATCTTTTCTTTTCTAGTTTTTGTTCTAAGTTCTATGGCTTGCTAAAAGCCCAACTAAAAATAGGGGAGATACTTTCAATGAAGCACGATATTTATTATTGATTCAATATTTTTTTTAATGCATGATTTGTTCTTTTAATTTAATTCTTATCTTCGAGTAAAGTTTTTGCTCTATATAATTCTTGATTCGTTGTGACACGTACATCGAATGCTTGAGATTCCCTGCGAGTCAAATAATTGTTTATTCCACGCTTGAATTAGTTAATTGGAATTTCTCATAAGATATTTGATTTATTATTTGCAATAAAATAAGGTTTACCTGTTGAAAAGCTTGATTTATCGTATACTCCAGGCACGGTGAATGCTTATGATCTACAAGTAAATTTTTATACTTATTTAGATAATTCATTAATTACAACTTTTGATGTTTTCATATTATCACTGCTAAATATTCCGATTGAGATCGCTCCTCAGTTGATTCTCAATTGAGTTTGAAAACTGAATCATTAACAATTACTGTGTGGATTAGAAAGGGTATCCCCGATGCTTTAGTATTTTCAATTATTGTTTTAAAATCAAATTTATTATTTTCTAATTTCAAAATACCTACAACAATTTTTTCAAAGCAATTTTCTTTTATTTTTTTTTGTGTTCTAAGTTTTCACAATTCTCTGTGGTTCGACCTTGGACTTCCGAGTATTATATTACTTCGCACAACTTGCACTTGGGTGATCAATTCTAAAGTCGTAGCACTGAGCATAACTCCTAGAATGCTCTGGCACTGGGGCAGTTTGGGGTCTCACTAGATTTGTACCCTCAGATGTAAAGGGGGTTGCGATAAAGGATTGGATGCTGCTATTCTTACAAGTTGAGCGCGGAAAAACAATGTCTGGGTGTTGTTATTCTTTGGTCTCTGTGGTTTAACAGAAACAAAGTTAGACATGGAGAGTCGCCAATGCCCCCTGATCAAATCTCGGAGTTCGCTCAAAAATATCTAAATCAATTTTGGGATAGTCAGAGGAGTGAAATAAATGCACAATCAAGGATTGAAATGTCGTGTTGAAACGTTGCGGAATTTCAACACCGATACGAAACATGGGTTGAATTCCAAAATTCTAAAGTTTCGGTCGAAACGTCACACTGTCAGACCGTTTCAGTCGAAATAATACCATTTCGACGAAACAGTGTATAGATTCGCTTCAATCCAAGCCAAAAGCAAAAAAGGAAACTCTCGAAAAGCTAAGATTCCACAAGTCAAATCTCAGAATTCACAGGTCCTCCAAGCCAAAAAAAAAAAAAAAGGGAAAAAAACAGAGATCACAGAAATCTCAGATTTTCTCAGAAATCATCTGTCCAGGTTCAGGACTTCCAACAAAAAAAAAATAGAGAGGAGAGAGAGAGAAAGAAAGGCATCAGACAAAATCGAAGAGACAGAGAGAAAGAAAGACACATACAGACTATAGACCAGAAATTGAAGGAGAAGACTTCAGTAACTTACCTCATTGAGTCCAGATTTGAGCAGATCCAGCCATTTTTCACACAGATCTAGGGCTTGGGAGTTGGGAGTCCCATCTTCATCGCTACGAGCTGCGACCACGAGCTACCACTGGTATGTTCTTCTTCTTCTTCTTCTCTCTCGCTCTCTCTCTCCGGCACCGGCATGGCCCATCACCATCGTCATCGCTTCTCGCCTCTCTATCTATATATATATATATAATAGCGCGATCATGAAAACTCTACACCGTAGTCTTTAGTGGGTACTTTTTACATAGACTGTTGGATTACGATCTAATGACTTCCAAACAAAGATGCTCAAAATTTATTGTCAAAACCTACCTAATTAGTTCTTAACTAAATAGGAAATATCTATGACTTATTAATTGTAATCTAATCCTATAAAGAAAGCTTTTGAGGTTAATAAAAAAAATTCTTTTTTTATTAATTAGTATTGAACGGATCGAACCTAATGACCCAGACGATTTTTATCTCATATCTATATTACCTACCTAATTTATTATACCCGTTTGGATTAAAAAAAAAAAACTAAAAAAACCTCTTCAAACCCATCTCCTCTCACGTCAATCTCCTACCAACTACAACTCTTATACTCAAACACTCCTGACGACTATTCTTGTCGTCTATTCATTGACTCAGGTAATTTTATCATGATTCATGTCCTTTGCTGCACTTAAGCTATTAGAATAGTTTAATCAAATGGTCACTTAATTTCTTAGTTGGTTAAATAATGGGTTGTTAAAGGCTTTGGTGATGTAGCTTCTAGGTTAAAAGTCTAAAAGTGGTAGTATTGATGAGTTATGTTCGGCATATTGATTTAATAAGCCACTGTCATTTTTTGAATTTCAATTTAATGCTTAAGCCTTTTTATTTTTTATTGGGGACAAAAGTTCAAGATGTTTGTCAAATTTCACTATATAGATATTATTTGTCCATGTCTTTTTAAAGTTGGTAATCAATTGCATTTTTTTTTTTTTGTTTTCTGGAGGTAATTTGATGTGTAGTTATATTGTATCAATTCAACAGGTTTTTTATGCAAGTGTGAAAAATTGACATAGCGACAAATATAGAAGGGATTGAAATCATACCTTCTGTGCCTACAGATATAAAACCATTTTTTATGAAAGAATTCAGTTCTATTGATGAAACATTTACTTTTTACAATGCCTATGCAAGGATTTCTGATATGCAATCCTAATTTTAAACTTAATAAGCACTAATAATTGTAAAATTGTGGTGTTAAGAGGACAAAGTAGTGTTTATATAATGAACCAAAAAAAAGAAAAAGAGGAATAACTGGTAATTTGACCAAATAATTGGAAAACCATCCGGTCATTGGGTCGATCCGTTAATATTTAAGAGGAATCAAGAATTTTTTTATTTATTAACCTTTAAGACTTTCCTTATAAGACTAGATCACAACTAATAAGTCATAGATATTTCCTATTTAGTTAAGAACTAAATTAGGTAGGTTTTGACAATAAATTTTGGGCATCTTTGTTTGGTAGCCATTAGATTGTGATCCAACGATCTACGTAAAAAGTATCTACTAGAGACTATAGTGCAGAGTTTTCATGATCGCATTACTCTATATATATATATATATATATATTGTAAGTATGAATAATTACATTTAATACCCCACTGCATTATAACTTTTTACTTTTAAATATACATAAGTACCATTAATTTAATTTGATACCCTTTATTATTTTTTTTTCCTTTTTGTAATTATTCTTTTATGTTATTATTATTTGTTAAATTGGTATATTAAATAACTGCAACTCATTTTATTAATTATAACTTATTTGTTAAATATTTAGAATTAAGTATTTATGTGTAATCAAATTGTGTACACAATGATTTTAATATTAATGAAATAATATTATTTATTAATTTGAAGACACAATTTAAATTAATAAATTAGTATTATAATAATATGCTACACAAATTAGTATTATAATAACATGTTGCACTTAGTATTATTAATTGGATAATATTTTAATTTAAAAGTGTTATACATGTCATATTTAATTTGTAGAATGAATATAATGTGTTTGATAATGTAATAGTATTTATTGTAGATATGACATCAAATGGGAAGAATGTGGTTATTGAATCATCTCAGAAAAAAAAAATGTGATATTGGAAGGAATTACGGCGAACGAATTGGGGATAACCGACAACATGTGATGTGTAATTTTTGCCATAAAATAATGAAGGGTGGCGGTGTGTCACGTTTAAAGCAACTTGGCAGGCGGTTAATGTGGAACAATGTGATGCGAGAGCTATGAGGGATTCCTTGAATCGCAACAAGACTGAAAGTGCATAAATGACTGATGAACGGAGAAAAATGGGACATAATTTAATTGGTGGATCAAGGCGGAGGAGTGACATCGAAATTTATTCTTCCGATGAGAATTCAGATGATGATATGGATATAGAATATAGAGCTAATATTGAGTATGCAAAACAACAATCTAATCGTGATATACATATGACCGAGCAAGGCTTTAAAGGAGGAAGTTCTAGACCATCTATCCAAAAAGGTGATACATCTAGGGGTTTGATGCGCTCACATAGTGTGAAGAAATATTGGGATAAATTCTCAAGAAAATCACAAAAGTTGATGGGCAAAAAAAAAATCTCACGATAGAATAGATGAATCCTTCAATGTATCGGAATAGGGAAGTGAAACAAGCCAAGCTAACTCATTGTGGAATATGTCCCAAAAAGTGGGCAAAGTTGCGAAAACATGTTATTGCAAAGAATGTCATTTATGAGAATATTCCACCAAGCAAAGCTCAATGTCATTTTTACCAATTGATGATTGATAAAATTGTTTTAGATGGAGGGGGTGTGCAAGGGCCAACCCCATATGAGATTGGCGGGACATTACTAGATGATGAGATAGATGAGCTTAAAGAGTACATTGATCAGTTCAAAAAGAAGTGGGAGATTTATGGAGTGAAAATCATGTGTGATGGATGGACATTCACCACAAGATTATCTATCATTAACTTCTTGATATATTGTGGTGGAAAAGTTGTCTTCCACAAGTCAATTGATAGTTCTGGCCATGACAAGGATGATAACTATATTTTGGAGTTGATGGATGCTGTTGTTGAGGAGATTGGAGAGAAATATGTAGTTCAGATTATTACAGACAATGTCAGTGTGTACAAAAAAACTGGTGAAATGTTTATGGAAAGAAGATCACACTTATATTGGACTCATTGTGTTGCCCACTCTCTGGATTTGATTTTTCATGATTTTTCCAAGATTGAAACGGTTCAAAATGTGTTAAAGCAAGCTAAAAGAGTGACCAATTTTATCTATAATCATAATAGAGTCTTGGATATAATGAGAACATTTTGTTCGGGAGAATTGATTCGGCCTAGGCAAATAAGATTTTTCACTAATAATATTGTCCTACAAAGTATTTTGGAACAGAGAAATGGATTGCAAATGATGTTTACTTCAAAAGATTGGTCTAGGACTATGGCAGCAAAGGATCCAGTTGGAAAGCGAGTTCAAGGAACAATTATAAATCCTAAGTTTTGGAGAACGCAAAAAATGTGTTGAATATGCATACACCTATTGCAAGAGTTCTAAGAATGGTGGATGAGGAAAGAAAAACAACAATGACATATGTATATGAATAAATGAAACGAGCAAGACAAGCTGTCAAAGACACGGCTCCTAAATCGTGTAAAAAATATCTTGACATCATTGATGCTCGATTGAAAAAATAAATCATTCAACATATTCATATGGCAGGTAAACTTATTGTTTACTAATTTATATTTTTTATTATTTATAAGTGTTATCATTTTGGATGTTATCATTTATAAGTGTTATCATTATTTGTATTGTGTAGCTTATTACTTGAACCCCACGTACCATTATGAAGAAGATGTTGGTGTGTTAGAAAGTTTGTTGGGTTCGCTTCGGATCGTTGTGTCTAGATTAGAGACAAATCCAAACAAGGTTGTTGAAGCACTTGTAGAGGTAATACTTTAGTATTTCGACCTCAGTTTACGAATGTGCTAAATTAATATATAACATCAACATATCCATGATATTTAGGTAAAAATATTTCGGGAGGCAATGTATTGTTTTGCTGACCAAACTGCAATTAGAGAAAAAACAAAAAGTGATCTAGGTAATTAAGTATATTATTTACACACTTATATTTTGTTCTCATGATTTTTTATTTATATTTTTCTTTAAGGTTTTAATATGTTTCTTATTATTATGCAGTTGAATAATGGTTTATGTATGACACTGATGCTCCAAATTTGAGAAAGATTGCTATGAAAATATTGTCGCAAACAACCTCATCTAGTGGTTGTGAGAGAAACTGGAGCACACTTGCTCTCATTCATACTAAAGTGTGGAATCGACTCAATTAACAAAAGTTAGAAAGTCCGGTGTTTTCACAATATAACATGAGGTTGAAGTTGAAGCACCTTATGAAGGACAAAAAAGGATACGAATTCAGACCTATAGACTTAACCACTGTTTTTTAGGAAGATGCAGGTATTTCAGAGTGGTTAGATTATCCTGGTAATGAACTTTTAGATGAACTTGATGATGATGGGCAACCAACAAGACCAAACACTTCCCTGGTAACGTGGGCAAATCGTTTTTCCAATGACGATGGAGGAATAGACCTAAGTCAAGGTGTTGTGCCACCACGAAAATCAAGATCCAAAATAAGTAGAGAATGATCAAGTAAAACAATGGATGATGAAGAGTTTGACAAATAATGAGAGGTCCACCAAAACGTAAGAAACCTATCATTGTCATTAGTAGTACTGAGGATGATCATAATGGTGATGGTAGCAATGATGATGGTGGTGAAGATGATGATGAAGATAGTGGTGGTGTTGGTAGTGGAGATGGTGACAGCGGAGGTGGTGAAAGCCTTGGACATGGAGACGATGGGGGTGGTGGTGATGGAGGTACGGGAAGCCAAAGTCCACATAGAATTGTATTCACTTTAGATGAAGGATTTACACATGCTACACAATATGAAAATCATGGCT
The DNA here is from genome assembly GCA_951799425.1 of Ilex aquifolium. NCBI lineage: Eukaryota > Viridiplantae > Streptophyta > Magnoliopsida > Aquifoliales > Aquifoliaceae > Ilex > Ilex aquifolium. Next base: position 43,314,269 of record OX637391.1, on the reverse strand, counting down.
CTTGACGAATGCTTCAATATGAACGACACTCAAAATCAAGTCGAGATCGTTAACGTGAGCGTACTCAAAATCCGATCACTCCACATGGTATGGGTGCTATTAGGCATAAAGTTGATATGATTAATGATGGTTTTTTTACTATGTGTCTAAGTGGAAGTGGAAGTGGAAGTGAACACCATAATTACGGTTCGTCCCCTTCATATGGTTATGGTTATAGATATGGCATTCTCTCATATGATTATGGATCGGGGTATGACACACGATGATATGAATATAGATCCTCAACATATGGTTATGGATCTAGCCATGACTCCCAGACATCCTACTCATATAGACAAGATGAAGGTTGGCCAGGGACTTGTGCATTCGTTTCCCATCATATTGGATGTAGTGTTGCAGACTATCAGAGGTTTGGGAGAGAGTATAATTCATATTATTGTAATAATATGAGTTGGAGTAATTATTATCATTATATTTATGCCACATATGGAGTTCCTCTAAGTAACTACCCAGAGCCTGCATCGATGTATAATTCTGCCCGACACTCCACAGAGGGATGAATGTAGTCATGTAAGTATGAACTCATTAGTATTTTATGTGTATTATGAGACCTTAACATTATGTAAAAATGTGTTTACTTGATGAAAATTAAGTGTTTGAAACTAATTTAAGTGATTTTTGCCTCATGTCAAGCCTTTTTTTTACGTCTAATTTAAATTTATTTTTGTATAAATAGATGTTAACCCAATAAATATGTTGAATTAATCAATTATTTAGCTTATCTTTATAAATAAATGGATTATATTTGTGTTTCCATATTTTTTCTGCATTTCCATTGCGTTTCCGAAACGTTTTCGAAACATTTCTGAAACATTTACATTTTTGAGCTGACTGAAACGTACTTCGAAACGATATTTCGATCCTTGTGCACAACAACCCTTTCATCCCTTATATCAAGATGCGGGTAAATGGTCTCCTCCCCCTCTAGTTGTGCTAAAGATCAACTTTGATGGAGCTATTTTCAAGTCAGAGGGGTGTTCTGGTATGGGTGTGGTTATTAGAGACTGTAATGGATCTTTTATATTGGGATATACCCGAAGAGTCTAAGGAGTTTTGCATCCTAATCATGCGGAGGCCTTGGCAGCGTTGACAACGATCAAGATTGCCATTGACTCAGGATATACGAAAATTACTCTTGAAGGAGATTTGAAGGTGGTGGTGACTGATGCACTAAAGAAGAGGGAGTCGGATTTGTCCGAAGTAAGCAAGTTTACTGATCCATTAATAGGTTGGTAACTGTATTCGAAGAGTACTCAACTTCATGGACCCGTAGAGAAGGAAATATGGTCGCAAATTGCCTTGCAAAATACGCTAAGAGTTGTATGGACATCTGTTTTTTTTTGTCATTCAGCATGCAAGAAAAATGTCAAGAGTGCTAGCAGCTATTTTTCACTCTTGCATTCTTGTCTCAACCAAACCACCGAATTTTTTGAGAGAGAGACGTATATGGAAGGAAATGGACAGATATGAGAGTCTGAAAGCCCTATGTCGAATAAAAGTCTTACTTTATTTTATAGATTACTAGGGAGCATTCAGTGGGATACACGAATTTTGTCTCTCCTCCCACCAATCTATTTCAACCATGGTCGGTTGGAGCCTAACACCATCAAAGCGGTGGCTTTAGGCCCCTGAAAAAATAAGGCCCCAATTTTTTTTTGCAAAGTAAAAATAAGGCCCTAATTTTGTTTTGTAGTATAGTTCATGTTAGTATTTTATATTCAATAATAGTCTAAGTTCAATAAAAATAGCTTTATGTAAGTCTTTGTTTGGGAAAAAAAATATAAAATTTTGATATGATATATTATGAGATAATTGACATAACCTAATAATATTTTTATAATTATCATCGTTAGGCTTTTTTACTGGGATAATAATACGTACCATCATTAGGTCAAAGTAGTTTTAGGTGCCAATATGCTATTTGTCATATAAACTATAAAAGTTAGAAACAATCGTCAACTCATTACTTTCTCTCTCTGTTTTGAGCACTCAAATAATAAGTTTTTTTAATTGAGGCACTAAATTAAATATTAAAGTTAAATTTTGCGTCAAATTGATTGTGTTATAAAAAAGATTAAGTAAATTAATCATACTATTAACTAAAAATATTGTACTTTGAAAAGTGAAAAAAAAAATTCAATTAAAAAAATTTAAAAGACCTCACTTAGATCTGTCGCTTTAGGCCTCTAATCATCTTGGACTGACCTTGGTTTAACCTTTTTAAAACTCTCGTATTATTGAAAAATTACTTATTAAAGAATTAAAATATTATTTATTAAATGAAAAAAAGTGAAGAAAGATGAGGCAAAATTTAAATTTATGGTTCAAAAAGATAGTGGAAATAGTATGGAGGGAATAGTTAAAATAATTTTATATGCTCTTGTTAAAATATCATTTGAAAAATTGCACCAAGGTAATAAACCAATATTGCGCATCTCTCTAGCTCTGCTACAAGGGTTTCGAAGTCTCGCATCTCTGCGAATTTCTCGTGCAAATTGGCTTTCTACGAAATCTGTTGAATTCAATCCTAGGTTTTATTCTTCTGTATACCCTCTCAGATCACCTCAAGTTCTCCAATTTGAAATTCAACGGGCATTGATTTAACGCTTGGCGTGATGAGCTAAGCTTTGATCGGTTCTGTTTTGTGATCCTAGTGCTGTTGAGATCTGAATTTATCGGTATAGAAATGGAAGTTGATTTCAAGGGGGATGTGGCGGGTCTCGACGCTGAATTGTTGCAGCTTTCAGAGGTGTCTCCTTTGGCAATAAAGGCAAATCCTTTTGTTGCAGAGAAGCTTTTTGAGCAATGGCTTTCGCTTCCAGAGACATGTGCTTTGGTAATTTTCCAAACAGCCCCAACCCAATTTTACGGAAATTTTATTATTGTATTGTGTCCTAGTGATGATTGAATTGTATTTCTTGGCAGTTTATAGTGCTTGTTTGTTGGTTTGTTATTGAGATTTTTGTGTTTGCCTTTTTTTATAAATGCATTGTCTTACAATGTTGATAGATTATCTATGTTTTGATTTTTGTATGATGGGTTTAATAATGTTGCTGAATAATATGAATAAATGAAAAGTTATTTCCGTTAAATTCAAGATGTTGGAAGGGATGAATTGATGTAGAACACAAAGTGGTTGTCCTAATATTTTCTGGAGGATTTCATCAATACACTGGCAAATGACCCCTACAATTTTGGGTATAAGTCTTTTTGTTTTTAACAATAAACAGACATTTTACTGATAAAAAAGTAGTACAACATAGAATGAAAGAGGGTGCACAAGTTGTCCAAGCCTCACATCAAAAAAAACAAGAAAACAGTCCAATGAAACTTCCACATTTCCACCAGAATGGGCCAAGCTATAATACAGCTCTCGACCGGCCAAGATACAAAAGAGTGAAATTCCCTCAAAGTCTTTAGTGGTTTGAGCCCAAAAGGGGCCAAGAGGAATATGCAACTCGGTAATCCTTCCACCACCTCACATCTATCTTCAAAATATTAGAACTTTCCTTTTCAACCAAATGACCCTAACCATAACAAGAATTGCATAATTCTAGATATTCACCCCTTTATTATGCCTCCCAAATCTCCTAAAGTCCTCAACAAATATCGAAGAAGAGGTTTGAGGAATAATTCAGTATAAACTTGCCAATATAAAACAACTTAGTTCTCAACCGAAAGCAATAAGGTAGTGTAAAAATAAATGATCAGCAATTTTGTTGCCACATCGATATAGCACACATAACTGCGTAAAGACATGCTTGAGGTTTTTTCCTCTAAATCATATGATTGGTATTGATCTTGTCATGGATAATAGTCCGTGCACAAATCTGCACAGTACTAGTTACTTTAACCTTCTATATCATCAAAGATGCGAGAGCAATTGAACAAAAAGATCATCAATCAAGGATTCAAAAAAAAAAAAAAAAAGACACACGAGAATATGCTCAAAAAATTAAGAAACCACCTTCTTTTATCAAGAGACCCCGGATTAGGGTGCCAATCATTAAGAATTCAAAAAAGTGACAGTGTGACACCATGTCAAGAGGATCTCAGTCGTTTAAGTTTCTACGAAATCTAAAATCTCAAAAAAGTGAGTGCGAACAAAACTGAATCATAAAAACCTAGGAAGCATGGATACAGACACATATATGAATGTTACAGATACAATGATACGAAAAAATATCAAAAAATAAAATACGAAAATTGCCTGTGTTTGAAAGTACTATATAACACAAAAAATTGCTAATTACAAAATAAGAATCTCCAACGGCGCATGAAGTAGGAGTGGCAATGAAATCGTGTCATATCATATTTGTGTGATGTTATTTCAAGTTTATGTCAAAAACCTCTCAGCCTTAACATGACTTGCTTAGTTAATCATGTTGAATGCCCTAACACTAACATAACTTGCTTAAAACACGATTAACTTGAACATGGCCTATGTAACACATTAAATAAATAGGTCATGTTTGGGTTGACGCTATCTGCTACTAACCCTTTTAGTAGTGCATGGATCAAGTTTGAGTGGACACAACTCGCATGACACGATCAACACAACTAACATAAATTGTTGAACTATTTTCAACCTATTTAACGCAATAAATTCTTATTTTTAATACAATCCACAATCCACATCCATGAAAAATAAAATATAGGTCAAAACCATCACAGTCGGTATTTGGAAAAGTTAAGAGGAGCACAGTCCATAATCCTAAGCCAGTCTTTTAGTACAATTTTAGTACAACAAACTCAAGTAGCCAAAACAAAAATGTTAACCCAAATAACATAACCCGACAAATTAATTCACAATCCTAACCGATTCGCTACCACCACTGGTCTCTCTTCATCCTCATAACCTCAATCATGTGAATTTGGTAGCTCATCTTGCTTCATCTTAGAGTTGTCAAATGCAAATTGTCAAAGTTAGAGTTCAGAATAAACAAAGACTTGGGAAAAATGCCTAAGGAAGTCAAATTTGATTGAACCTCAAAAGCAATTTAAGAAACGACTGTGAGTGAAGACAAAAAAACTCATTTTATGATACTATGTTTTCTCAAAGCCCAAGAAAATTGCATGATTCTTAGCTCAACTGCGTTTGTTATCACTGCGTCGAAAACCCTTTATCCTCATAATGCCAAACTCAATTGACTTTGCGAAAGAAAAAAAAAAAATCATATGCAACAAAACAGAGAGAAAGAAACCAACAAACAATGAATATAAAAACAAAATGACACATAATATCAAGAAAAGCTTATACCTTGTGCTCAACCATGGATGCCTTGCCCCTTGTTGCCACTATAAAGACGTTTTGAATTGTTGGAATTCCATATTATTGTAGTAGAACCATCAGAACTTATTCTTCCATCCCAGCATTTAACCCCCAAATACCATTTGCTTTGTATACAGATAAAAAAAGTCGAAATGAGTACAAAAAAGAAGGTTCACCGATGATTAGAAACTGATAATATTCACTGGGAATCTACAGATAGAAACCAAATTTACATTTACAACATGATGTTAATGCCAATACAAAGGAGATATCAATCAAAAGAATGCTGTAATGAGGAGTATACTGAAAAAATCAACTTTCCGCAAAATTAAATTATTCCGAAAAACAAAGAACTATGAACTATATAGTTCCGAAGTGTGGGTATTGGACATCTTAAAAGATATGGGAAGTCAAAGATGAGTGTGAAACCATAGGACTTCAATTAAATGACTTTGGCCAGTCACAAAATGTTTCAGCAATTTTTTTTTGGTGATAATCCACCAGTTTTATACTTGCCACCAAATGTGTTTAGTTCACCTAACGTCTATCCAAGCAAAATCAACCCAAAACCCATCAATTTTGAGAAAATATTGGAGCCTATGGTCATACCTCACACGAGCGCATCATTAGATTTTACAGTTTCTGGTCAATATTGGATGTTTGGTGTTATAATTATAATCTACATATAACTGAATGCAAAAAAGAAAAAAAAAAACCTAAACTAAACTAAACTAAAAAATGCTCTAGGAATTTGCAGAATTGTTCTAGAGATAGAGGCTTTTCAGCCACAATTCAATCTCTTTCTTGGAGGCGAGAACAGTCTTGCGGAGAAAATCATATTCTTGAGCATACTACAAAAACACAGATGATAGAAAAAGATAGCAATGAAAATTTTTAAACAAAGAAATTGGCATGGGGAATAAATACAACTAGAATCAAGTTTTTAAGAAATCAAGAAACTCATAATCAAGTATTCAAAATCTTTAGTTAGATATTTCATTTTCAAATAAATTAATGACTCCAACCTACATAAAAAAAAAAACTACCTTGCATCCTAAAACAAGTTGAAGAATTTACCCTTCAATTTGAAATCAAAATAATAATAATAATAATTATAAAACAAAACACAACAGAAATACCACTTGCCACCTAATAGAACAACAAAATTACTATATAAAGGGAAATAGAGAACAAAAAGTGTCAATAGTAAGCCTCTATATAAACAGAAACAAATGAAACCATGAACATCAAGAAACAAAATACCCAAGAGTATAATATGATAATTTTTAGCGAAGATGAGAAAGTTGCAAGGTTGAAAACATGTGGCAAAAAAGGGAAATATAACGATTTTTAGAGAAAGTCATCAGCAAATAAAGAGGAAAACAAAAAGTTTTTTGATACATCTGTGGTTGCTTGTGTTTGTTGTGTGTGTTTGTGTTCTGCAAAAACCCTAAACCAGAAACCCTCTCTTGAAAAACCCCCAACCCTCTGTGTGTGTGTGCTATTGCTTTTGTGTTTTCTGCTTGTGCTTGTGTGTTCTGCTTGTTTGTGTGGGGGAAGCAGAGACGAAGAAAAGAGGAGAAGAATGGGGATGGAAAAATGCCAGGGGGGCTATGTGGCAGTGGTGCTGTGGAGTTGTAGTGTGTGTGTGTGAGAGAGAGAAAGAGAAAAGTGAAGAGGCGTATATGGAATTTGATAGGGGTGTGTGTGAGAGAGAAGAGAGATGTATATGAATGAGAGTCTAATAGTCTCAGAGATAGGGTAGAGATGGGAGTCGAGTTCTATATGGAATGAGAGAGTCCTACTGAAATTTTTGGGTGGAAAAAATATTTTGGGAATCAAGTAGGATCGTTGGATCAAATATCAATAATTCTAAAATGATCTAGGACGCAAAAAGCTTGACACAAGTTTGGGATTCAAACACAGTCCTACTTTATTATATAAAATATAGTTATGTATGCAATACAATATTATTATAATACTATGATCTCAAGGATTAGGTGATAAGAGTTCTCAGCTTTGACTTAGCTTCTAATTACAATAGACTTTATTGGTTTTGACATAAGCCATAAAACTTGACTATCCAGCCTAAGCAAGTTGTAAAAAATTCTCAAAAATTCAGCCCAACAACACTCTTTCTAGGGTGCATGAACCCACTTATATTCTCAATCAAAACAACTCTCTACCGGAGGTATGTAAGGCGCCTCCAATCAGCTAATTTTTTCCTAAATCTTATAATGAGCACAAACTTATACTTTTAGACCATTGAGCACAAATGTTGATTTAAATCTACACAATCCACCACACTAAGTGTAAGGAGCGTGTATCCACCTCGGAGATGCGTGTATTTGATGTGTATTCGACAGGTATCTAGCAATGGCTGCGAATGAGAAATTATTCTCGATTAGGTGGTATTGATTGATGTTGTCTGTAGCACAAGAGAAGGATATTGATGCAAAAATCATCAAGCCTCAATGGAATGGACCTAGCCAAGTGTGGGATAGCAGTTCTACTAGGCTTCCCCGCCATGTCCTCCGACTGCTGCATGGTGTGGATTAGCATAAGTCGTTTCTAGTGAAAGAGGGAGCGGCTCTCGAGAATCTGCCACCTTGAGGATAAATATTTTATTAACTAATCTAATACGTGTGAAAGGTATTTGATACGTATCTTTAAGTACTCAACGAGTATCGATATCCGATATGTATCAAATATGGATACGTCACCTTAATCGAAGTATCCCAGCTTCATAGATAGAAACTATACTAACAAATATCCGTACCAGTCTAGACGGAGAACTATACTTGGAATCTCTCTAAACGAATGACTCTTTGAAATTATGTTGATACTTTGACATATTACGGTAACGTAGGAAACTTCTTTATTTTTCTCGAGAATCTTTAGAATTATCACAACATAGCTTTCGATACAGAAAACTTTTATATTATGCTTTATAATTACACTTTTATTTTTTGCACTTTTTTCCTTTTTATATTTATTTATGTATAGTAGTTTTTAATTTATTTTTTTATTAATCATTTGTTTTGTGTAAAAGTGTAAGATTGTCCCATGCATGTAAAAGCATGAGTTTTTTTTTTTATATTAAAATATGCTTTTTACCATATTTTTCGGTTTTATGTTAAATATGTTGATATTGAAATTCAAGTCAAGTTTCTACCTAAACCATGGTGGAAATAAGTTAAGAACCACGGTTTGACAAATAAAGTCAAAAGTTTGGTAATTGATACCAAAAACTTGGCACTTCCTGTGACTTTGTGCCCGTCTTTGCTTCCCCACCCCAACTCCCACCCATCAGCTCTTGGCCACACGAGGCATTCTTTACAACCTATGTCCCCAAAAAGTTGGAGTTGCTTGGTTGTTTGTGGCAGAACTTGGTGTCGACAATATGGACCAATCCATCTATCTTGTGGTAAAAGGGAATGCCTGGAATCTGCTGGGATCTACCTTGTACATGTATACTTTTTGTTTGTTTGATCTTTAATATTGGAAATTCAGCCTATCTTCTGTTAATGTCTGCATGTTTATAAAACCTGTGACCTTAATCAGACCTGCTACCTTCTTTCAGTGACTGCTATATGCATTGAGAAGCCTATGCATTATATGCTGTGTCTTGCAATTTCTAATTCCTACACATCCATTTTATTAGTCGTTGGTTGCCTACCACTTATTTTACCTCTTCCAATAGGCAGGAGACTTGTGCACTGCGTAGATTTTTTTTTTTTTGGGTCTGTCCCAATGTTCCTTGGATCGTGGGTTAATTTGGTACGTGGTGTGGATACAAATATACGGTACAGCACTTTTTTAGGTATGCGGTACGCTGGGGGATGCTTAAATGGGTACGGTGTTTTGGGTCCCAATTTGTTTTGGAACCCTTATGTAAACCGCTTTCACTACTATGTCAATTACTATTTATTTTGCGCTTGTGATACATGTTCCAAAGCGAATCGATTTAGAGTTAGTATTACAGTTTGAGTTCGGACATTCAGGTGAAGTTGATCACGAACCCACCCATTTGAGATTGTTGTACCCAGATCGTGGATTGTCAGAAGTTAGCGATTTCTGGTAACTACGGTCTGTCCATGATATCCTATTTTTATAGTTTTCATTTTGTGTGTGCAGGTAAAATCTTTGATAAATAATGCTAAGGCTGGTGTTCCCTTGAATTTCTCTGGAACAGCCTCTAGCTCAAATGCGGCTGCAAGCAATTCCTTACCTTCCATGTTTCCAGCTGGCAGTGCACCTCCACTTTCACCAAGAAGTTCATCTGGTTCTCCTCGTGTCTTGAAACAAAGGGCAGGTCCTTCTGCATTAGGTTCTCCTCTAAAATTAGTGAGTGAGCCAGTTAAAGAGTTGATACCTCAGGTCTGACTAATCTCTGATAATTTTTGGTTGTATCTCTGTGCAGTATTACTTCTTTCCTACATTTGGAGTGGTGTTTTTTTTTTTTTTTTGGTGGTAGCTTGTAAATATTGGTGACTGGAATTTTGGTTTTTAGTAAAATATATGCAATGGTTGCAGTTCTACTTCCAAAATGGCTGTCCACCTCCAAATGAACTAAAAGAACGATGTGTGTTTAGGATCAATCAGTTTTTTTATGGTCACAAGGATGGGCTACAATTACAAGGTGAGATATACTCGAAACATATTCGTTTATTAAACGTATATATATATGTTTATGTATGAGATGTTCTGGTGGAGGGGGGGTGTTGGTAGAATGTTTACCATTTCTTATTTTTTGTGGGATGTCAGAATTTAAACCAGTTACAAAGGAAATTTGCAAGCTGCCGTCGTTCTTCTCTACTGCTCTTTTTAGAAAGATTGACGTTGATTGCCTTGGCATTGTAACCAGGTATGCAGTATGCTATTGTTAATTGGAGTTTCTCAATAAAATTGATATTGAATGTTCATAATAGTTTATTTTATGCGTCTTTATGATTCTTAACTCGTTTATGATTGATCTTGTGAATAGTATAAGGCTAGATATTTTGATTTATGCATCCTTGTGGTTCTAAAAATCCTTTATGGTCACTCTTGTGAACCAGTATCAAGAATTTGTTTTGCTGCATAGTTTCGTTCAATTCTAAAACTGAATGTTTCAGAAATGTTTTGGACACAAAATGCTTGCCCCTTTCTATGTTATTAGTAAAGCGCTAACGTGTCCCTACGTGAGCCTTATTAAATGAAAAAGGCCCTTTACTATCCTATAGATAGGGTGTTAGCGCTTTAGTTTGATTAAGGGTTCTTTATCTTTGCCTCCGAGTATTCCAAAAAATTCAGAAACATTCAAAACATGGGGATTTCAATTTTCCATGACTGATTCATTTTTGTGGTGAAAACTGCTAACTTTCGGTCATTTCGGTAGAAACAAAACAAAATTTTAATCCTTGCTTGTGAATAATATAAGACTAGGTATTTTGAAGTGATGTACCATTTGCCATAATTTGTCTGAAGTCATTTCGGTTTGTAATTGAGGATCTTATACAAAGGTTTGTATTATGATGAAACCTAATTGAGGATCTTGAGTTTAGAATTTGGATGGCGCTGGATGGACACCTAAGCGAAAGGATTTAGATTCATAGATTTAGATAAACTCTCCTCAAGTCACCTATGTGTTCGTGCCCGTGTCCCACTTTTTTGAGAAATGATGTGTCTACGTGTCCGTGCCTCTTAGGTCTCAACTGATGATCAATAAGGGTCAACGGAATAGATTGTGTTACATCTTATGGATTATGAATCATGTGATTTTGAGATTTTGTCCTCCATGTCTGTGGAAAAAGTGTGGACTTCATGTAATAGTCTTATTTTATGGAAAACCAGACAACTCTGCCCGGCAGGTCCATTCATATTAGTTGTTTGGGTTTCCAGATTCTGGAACTGAAAAAAGATGGTATTGATTACCTATTCTTAGAATTGGTATTAGAGTTTCAGAAAATTGCCTTTTTTATTCCCCTGAAATCTCGTAGGTATAGAGATGAATCTGTTGTTCCTTTTGGCATCAGTTAGAATCCTACATACAAAACTACTATTCTTTGGAATACTTTCCACAATAGGCAAGGCCCTCTATAAATGCTAGTTTCTTCAATTTATACAAAAGATCTTAGCAATGAGGACGTGGATGGCAGCCTAGATATATTTTGGACAACAACTTAGTTCCTACTTTTTGAATAAAATTAAATCAAAAGATATTGTAAATAAGAAGGAATACAAAAGAGAACAAGTAGTGCCCTAAAAGTACAAATTGGAAAAAAAATCAAATGGAGGAAGGAAGTGCTTCAATCTTTAGCTCTTGAAGCCCAAAGAGATGCCAAAGAAAATTTTGTCTCATAATTCTTCCAACGAATGCTCTTTATCATCAATATCCTCCTATATCAATCCAATCATATCATCCACAACATTGTCAAAAGCAGACATGTCCATAAGATCTTAGATCTCCTACAACCCTTCTTGCGCCAAAACCCAAAAATCAAACCGATTCACCACACCGTGGAATCACATGGGACGACTTCAATTAGCAACCATCTATTTTGCAAATTTGAAGATGCCGAGCAATGTCAAATTATCCATAATACTCTATTACTAAAAGATAAAAACAAATAATATGTAAAAATCTCAAAATAAATCATTGTCTATCCTATCTCAATCTGATCCTCATCAGATCCGCAATGGAGTCATTTGGTTGCACCATTGTAATATTAAAGGGTGAATTACATAATCATAATATATTAAAACTCTCTAATCCAATCTTATACTGCATTTGATTGTAAAAAACACTCAATATTATAGTCTTATTTCAAATGCTTATTCAAATAATGCACTTTATCTGTACTATTGAGCTGATTATAATACTACATAGGGAGGTGGTATTATAGTCCAGTTCAAGTGTATTAAGTTATAAATTTATTATTTTACCCATCAAATAAACAAAAATATTAATAACTAGATAAGATTGATGGTTTTTAGGTCAATATGTAATTAGGACTCTATTATCCCACTCTTAATCTAGTGTCTTACCGGAGTACAATGCGTAGTATTTTTGTCCCATATTTAATCTTGTATTTTATTTGCTTATACGGAATTAATCTGTATTATCTAATACAATCTATTCTTTTACAATACGTACTCCAATGAGACGAAACCGGAAAAAGATACACGTATGACCATTTTGTAATTTTCTACTCTAACCGAAAAATGATGTTTTTTTGGAAGGATTTAAAATAGTGAAATGACATCTAGGTTTTCCCTTTTGGTTTGATCTAAAACAAACGAACCCGATGATCTTATGCTTCTCTTGCTTTTTATTGTTCTTCTTCTTCTTCTTCAAACAGACGAAACCTAGTTGTATTTCAAGCTTTGTCACAAAGAGAAAGTGTAGTCTCTCTTTTGATCGTTGTTGTAAAAGCTTATTGCATGAAATGATAAATGAATTGAAATGGTATTTGTATTTATTTTGCACACTCTATTTCTATATATCTATATGTGTATATTTTTATTAATATTTTTAAAATTGATCGTACCTTAACATAAATGAGACATTACGATAATTGATACATTATTTCTTTAAAACAATACGCATTACGATCCATGTTTTGACTACCTTGTTTCCAATTTGATCTCTTGACTACCTTTGTATCCAAGCTGATTGAAACTGTGGACTGAAATAAAAGTTTGATCCCTGGGGCCTGTAAACAGGCATATAAATAACCTTTCATAATGAATAGTGATCAATTTAAGAGAAATTTTCGAAGCTTTGAAGCCTCTTTGTGTTTGTTTGATGCAACCCTAAATGATTTGTGATGCCCAAGGATATCTAGGAGTGGTTCCTAGTTTCTTCTTTCTTCTCCAATTTGATTTTCTTCTAACAAATCCAATTAAGCTCTCTTTAAATGCCAAGAAACCCTAGTCAGCAAATCCAACAATTTCCTTCAACAAAACTTCATGCCCAGCATTGTAAGAACCTATAATCTGTTTCTATTGTTTACAGAGTACTGTTCAAAGCCCTTGAATACCCTCAGATCTGATGCCAAAACCTTTATTGTTTTATATCTCAGACCATTTATCGACCAATCCCCTAATTAACTTGATCATTCTTTGACTAAATCTAATTATAATATGTAGCATTTTGTTCTAAACTTGTGTGGTGCTGCATGAGGAAGTTCTCTCGATGTTCTGTTGCGATTATGAATTTGCAGTTGAAGTTTTTTTTGCATTTTCACAACTCATAATTCTTTTGAAAGTGACATTTGACATTTGAAAACCCTGCAATGCCATTTGAAGGACTTGAGCAACGAGCCTTACTGGCCTGGAAGCCATATCTAAGTAAAGAAACCTTCTCTCCTGTACTGATTGTGATTACCGGCTCGGGCCTTGGTTGAAAGGATCTTCTGTTTAAAATAACCCTCTTAGTGATGAACCCTGATTTTTTGCTTATTATCTCAGAATCATTTAGCAGATGGCGAAGTCTTTTGTAATATACCCACAAACTAACTTGAGACTAGCCTGCTAGAGACTTGAATAAGTAACTAAGCGTCGGGCATTTCGTGATTTAAGCATGGTACATACATGTTCTCTGGGCTTAAATGTTGGGGGACCAGATCTCATAGACAGATCCTTTTGTTTTCGAGATTCTATATGGAGTAAGTCTTGAAGCTCTACATCACTAATCGTTCACTTCCCCCCTCCCCCTCCTTTTGTGGAAAACAATGTTGATATTATAGGAAAAGTTGCACAGGGTGAGGAGAAGCTGGATATCAGTTATGGTTTTTCTTTTGATTGTTTCATGTTACATACCTGCTCTTTGATAAGGATAGATGATGAAGAATTTTAAAATGGGGGAAGACAAAGAATTTTTTTTTGAGGATTTGGGATATATCAAGCCTATACCCAGTTAATCCTTGCCATTTTGTGCATGCATTACTCTTGTAAGCATTTAAGTCCCTGAGAGGATCGATCAGAAAAAATTGACGTGATTGTGTTCATATAGAAAGGAAAGTAGGATCTCCATACTGGCTTTATATCAGGACTTCAACTCTACAGGTTCCGTTAACAAAGGAGCAGGAGTTGTCACTTGAGCTTTGCAGGTAGTGGATTATGAAGTTAGAAGGCTTCCTTGTGAATGAGGCAATTTATGATCATGTGGAGGCAAGGTCGCGGTATCGGTTATCAACTCGGAGAGCTCTGAAACACATTGGCCGTGGCGTCAGAGCGCGGTATCAGGTGATACGATTTAGAAGAAAATATTGAATATGACGAGAAATTCAAGACATAAAGCGGTGCCGTGGAACCGTATCGATCAATTTGGTGATGATATTTCGGCAACTCGGGATTAACTCGGATACAACTCGGACGATTCGATCGAGTTGTGCGAGACTCGGGATTTATACGTATCGTGTAACGGTATCGTCTCCGAAAGTGCCAAGACGGATACGACTCGGCCCACTCGTATCGGTATCAGCCGATGCTTTGAACCATGTGTGGAGCACCCACCAAAAGAGAGTACAAAAACAACCAGTATTTTTGCATTTGGCCTTGTGAGCAGAGCTTGTTATGCATTAATAGAGAATTTTAGATCACTTTTTGGTGGTTTAAACATTACATAGTGTGCTAATGTAATGCATTTAAGACTATAATTGCATAGAAACATGTGGCATTTGCATATTCTTCCTTTGTCATCCCTTTTTTGTTGTGTTTCTAAGGAGTGGATGATGTTATATTTCTTCAAATTGAATGGTTTTATAAAGATTCTAGCATTTGATGCTTTAGCTTAAATATTCCATGCTCCTTTCCTGTTTAGGGCCTTTTAGCAATCTATAGTGAAAGAACTCTGACATGGCATCCTCTGAGAACAAAGTGAGCTGTATTTATTGGGTGTTTTTGGCCGCCAATCAAATGTTTCACAGCCACTCATGTAGAGATGTGTTCTAGACTGTCCAACTGCTGTCGAATAAATCTAGTCTTTTTGGCATCCTAATATGTGGTTGGGATTGTTTGTGTTGGAGTTTAGTATGAGTATGCTGCCATATTTCAAATTACTGTATTTTGACTGTTGCATGAAATGTGTAATTATGGATGGGTGATAACTTGACTGCAGGGGTCTACATCAATTGGTGCTGTGTGTGTAAGGAGTTGGCGGAAGGTGTCAATATCAGTTACTTGATTGCAGGGGTTGTTTGGGAGTTGTGGAGTCTTGTAATGTCTTGCTGTTCATCTCCTGAGTTATGTTGGGTTTCAGGTTGGAGCTATAAGGTGGGAGTGTGATGAAGATAAGGGAAGTAGTGTCCCAAAAATATTGATGTGGAGCCCTTGGATAGAAAGGAACAGGAGAGCCTTTGTGGGGGAGAATCTCATTTATAAAACTAAAAGCTTGATGATATTTTTTCTGTTTTTGCAAATGACAGTGCATTAGACTCCACCTTATTGATGATCTAGTAGATCTACTTGGGGATGTCTATCAGTATTTCATGTAGATAATATCTGCTTTATGTATACCTTGCATGTATAGGGTTGTAGCCTTTTTTCTTTGGTGCCCTTTAGTAGATTCTCTTATTAAATATTACCAAAAAGAAGAAAAATTGTTGTAATGCTGTGTTGCTAATTACAGCAAATTATAAGCTGCTCCTGAAAAGAAAGTACAGCTAGCTGTTGTTGATTTGTCAATATTTCATTGCTGTTGAATGATATTGCCATTAGCAGTCGTTAGTATTTTTCGTCTTACTTTGCCCGTTGACATTACTGTAGGGATGCATTTGTCGATTATTGGGTCCATGGCAACATGTTGACGAAGGATGTAACAACCCAAATATTTACAATCTTGAAGCAGCCAGATCTCAAATACCTCACTCAGGTGTTTTTTTGCTTCTCGTTTCATGTTTGTTGTTTCTAATTGAAACTCTCTGATACATTACTTTCTATTATCTTCTAAATCTCAATTAATCCTAATTTTACCATTGGTTTTATCTCTCCAAAATGATGCTCTTTGTGACTTCCCCTTCTCATATTCAATATTGCTTGTGAAATTGACAATAGGATGACTTCAAACCAGTGCTTCGAGAACTTTTGGCAACTCATCCGGGGTTGGAGTTCTTACAGAGCACACCTGAATTCCAAGAAAGATACGGTATATCCTCCTTCTGTTGATAGATCTTTCGGTTGTGCTTATATTTGATGTGGTTGTACTCTTTCGCTATAAATCTGAGTTGCCTGCCCTTCTACTTCTTGTAACTGATGATACTTCAAAAGGCTAAAAATTTTAATATCATCTGTGTGATAATTAATGGAATTGTGTGCTTTTTCTCCGTACTCTTCTTTTCTATGATATTTTTGTTGTTTACTTATTTTTTTGTCGAAAAGGCTTAAGGGAAGCCACCTCATGCACTTAAAGCCACAGATTGTGCTCTATCTAGAGCATCCTACCTGGCACCATTAATGCTTTATGCATCTCCTTTGTAATTTTTTTATGTGTTAAGTAACTTCTTGAAGACCCTAATATTGTACGTAAAGCAACCTTATGTGCATATATAGAGAATAGGCTTTTTCTAGAGCATCCTACCCAGCACCAACAATGCTTAATGTTTTTCCCTTTTTTATGTTTTAGCTATGTTAATTAACTTAGAGGGTGGCCTTGGCGCGGTAAGGTTGCTCCATTTTGACTTAGGCGTCAAGGGTTCGAGTCAGGTAAACAACCTGCTTGCGAGGGTAAGTCTGCATATATCTAACCATCCCTAGACCCCCGCAGAGGCTGAAGCCTTGTGCGCTGGGCCACCTATTTTAGCTATGTTAATTAACTTCCTAGAGAGTCTACTTCCTTTTTTTCTTCCTCTCCAAATCTACAATCCCATTAAGTCGCTTATTTTGCATTTGGTAATTATATTCATCAAGTCCAAAGAGCCGCCTTCAAACATGGGTACCATTTGAACAAGGGTTAACAACTGCAAGGTTATGGGGTTCAAATTTGAAGGTGGTTCTTTGGACAAGTAATGCCAATGGTTAAATTTGTATACAATCCGTCCTTCCAGGACCCTCGACTAATAGAAACCAAACTGGGTCATGTCTTAATATGTTGATATTATTTATTTTGGTGGCATTTCAACTATTCAAGTATAAAAGTTTAATATGAATTGACGGCAATGGAAATCCTTTTTTATTAGATGTCTGTTTTCTTCTGTACTTGCAGTTTGTCAATTCAAAAGAACATTTTCATTGGTGGTTTCTTCTGGTAATAAAAAGGGAACTTATTGGAGATATAAAGTAGGTTAAGAAAAGGGTATTTGTATGATAATAAAGCAAAAATGGAATTAATGAGGAGATTATGAAGTGTATGTGATACAAAGCAGAGTTGGGCATGTTATGAATGATAAATTACTTAAAGGCATATTCTGATGATATTGGTCCTCATCTAGCTGTTAAGTGAATCAGTACCACCTAATGATTCATTTGGTTAAAGTAATAGGCCAAAATGTAAATGGTATAAATCTGTTTCTTATTATTTTTACATCGACACCTTCACTCTGCGTTTTTCTGATCATAGAATAATTCAATGTGAGTTACACGTGGGCTTCTCATGACTGAGAAAATACTACTCTCTTCCCGAAAGCTTTGCAGCCATACATCCTTTGAATACGTAAACAGATTTGAGTAGTAGGCTTTAATCTGGTTCAAGTACCCCAATCACTAAGCATACGCAGTTGTACATGATATTTTATTCTCGCTAAAGTTTTGCCTGATGCTTTCAATAACCTTATGGCTTGTTTGGAAGCCATATTAAAAAAGGGGAATTGATTAGGAAAATGTGGCTAATCATATATGGGTTTGATAAAAACAGTTACTTTAAATGGAAGACAAGAATAGTATCCATTCTAATTCCGCGTTTGACATATACAGGAGGACAAAGAGTTGGACAAATGTCCCTTATGCCATGATATTAATGTTTGAATTGGCCAAAATGCCCTTAATTCACTCTAATCTAATCCCTTATTTGATGCATCAATATTCCATAGGGTTGAGTCAGTAGAACTAAAAGTTATAAATAATATTTGTAATGAATAATTCGAATAACGTAGAATCAGATTGGCATGCTTTAATTGTATTATTAATAATATGGAGTCAAATTTTTATTCAACGTGCGGCCCTAAAATCAGCTATTCATTATTATTTGCAGATATAGTAGCAGGCAGTACAAGGATGAGCAAATGATCCAGACTTCTTGTAAAAACATATAAAAAATAATTAAATCATGTAAAAACAATGATTGTTTTGTTCACCAATGTATCAACATTGTCACACAGTAGTTAGTTGCTAGAATCTGTGGGAGAAATATAAATAGGGTAGACATCACATGAACCCCTTGAGTTTTAATCGAATGACATAGGCACGGTGTGACAATCCAAGAATGACATTGTGACCGCAATGGACGTTGAAATTTGGCTGGTGTTAATGATTTTGATAAAAGGCTATTTGGTCGAAAATTGTGATTATAACCAAAAAAAAAAAAAAAAGGTTAGAAATCGCGGCTTGGGCCACACCTAGATCAGTACCTTTATTAGATGAGTGTGGGGATAAATTTGGATTGAATAAATTTTGCTTTATTTAATACTCATATTGATTGTGATCAAGGATCAAAATTTCGTTTCGGTGTGTTGTTTCGGTCACTTAGGAAATAGAAACGTTTCGACTGGTTTTAAAAACATAATGAAAAAAATAAAAAATTTAATAATTATTTTTTCAAAACATTAGTCAAAATCTATCAAAATATCTTGAAATATCTTGAAATAATTGTGCAAATGCATTAAAATATAACAAAATATTTCAAAACATTATGGAATATCTCGAAATATTAGAATTTCAATTTCATCACTGATTTGTTTCGGTCTCCTTGGAAATTGAAATGTTTCGGATATTTCGACCGTTTCGAAACGATATTTTGATCATTGGTTGTGATCAATTTGTAAATTTAATCTGGTGCTTTATTATGAAATTTTATTTCTAATCAAATTATTTGTTTTGGAGGGGATGAAAATCGTTTTTCATGTGATACTTTGAAATGTTAGTCTTATTGTAGATGGTAGTTTAAAAATATTTTGGATTTTTTATTGACGCCCTTGTTTATTGTTAGTTATACCTACATCCGTTATATGAATGGGATGCGTATGTTTTATTGGAGGGTCAACGTGTCATATTAGAACTATCAGGGCATCATCTTATTATTTGGCCACAAGTTAGGGAGTGTGAATGATTTTTTTTTGACATAAATATGTGGGGGCAGGATTATAATACACCCCCCCCCCCCCCCAAAATTGTACTAAAATAGCTACATAGTACAGGTAGATGGTATTAAAATCATGTTAAATATATGTGTATCTTATAATCCTATACATAGTGCTAGAATTTTTTACGTTCAAATGTAGTACAAGACCAGATTAGAGAGTCTTAGTCCAATATGTGTTTTTAATGCCCTCCATATTACGATAACCAAACAAGCAATGGATGCACTAAAGATAAACTCATAATTACTCGGAGATCCGGGTTAACATGTTCCAAAACAGTGGGTCCGTGATCTAGATGGCCAAAATTTTAAACTCCAAATTGTAATTCATATCACTAACCAACTGACGATCTGGTTAATCCCAAGTAATAAACTTAAACCTCGAATTGTGGCTCTAAGTGGTTATTTATTTGTTTTGGTGATCTTTAAACTTAAATTTTAATTCGCTGTGATTTAACTTTTTCTTGTAATACAAATGTGCAACCATTAGCTTCTATAATCTACAACTATTAGCCGATTGATTCCCTTAGTAACTTATTATAAATATAAAATAAATATTAGTCAACTATAAAAATAATTTCATATAATAGTCAAAGTGATCGGGATGAGAGTTATGAAGTGAACCACGACTAAAAATAACGTACCAACTAAGTTTACCCTTATCGCACCATATACCTTGAAAAAATATTGTACATTGTATCCGTAACTGTTTCATGAACCACGTTGACCCACCATCCAGGTAACATTGGATAAACCATCCTTGCGTTTCTTTGGTGTTTGGTAATTGTAAGGCCATGTTGGATATGATTTTGTCTTCCTATCCTTTTGAGATATTATTTTATGTCTATTCAATTTATTTGGCTTTCAATTCTTGTTTCTTTTCTTCTTGCTTTTTTGATATGGTTTTGTTTCCATTTCATTAAGTTGCTTAGCTAGGAGGGAAGTGTTGATTTAGTTAGTAGCTGGCATTAAAATCTTTTCGCTCCTCGTTGGCTTTTTATATTTTGAAATTTAGACTATTTTCAGACTATGTGCCATTTGAGATGCCATACTCTATTGATTTCTTTTAACCTATAGTTTTATTGCATTGGGCAGCTGAAACTGTAATATACAGAATATTTTACTACGTGAATAGATCGGGTAATGGTTGTCTTACCCTCAGGGAGCTGAAACGTGGAAACTTAATTGTGGCAATGCAATATGCAGATGAAGAAGAGGACATCAACAAAGTTTTGAGGTAAATATAGCAGCACCTGAAATCTTGGTTTAGGTCAATGGATGGTAATCACTTGCGTGCTTGAAATTTCATATCTTTCCCTGAGAGAGTCCTCCTTCGAAGGGGTTATACTTTTCTCCAACCATTCTTTGCTGAAAGCCTTAAAAGCAGTATTAGTAGTATATGGTTTGGAGAAATTAATATTTGGTAAGTTTTTTGAGGTCATTTTGTGTACAAATTTAGCTGGAAGCTTGCCAAAGCTACTCCGAACGGCTATTCTGGTATTATATTTATGAGTTAGTCTAACATGTGCTGGTTTCTGAGACTCTTGGTATGGTTTGTAGGATAAAATGAAAAAAGGATAGCTTGCCAGTACTAAGAAATGCTTTCTGCATGAGTTGATCAGATTACCTTGTTTTCAAACTCCTCAATTCACAGATCGGTTAATAGTGTCATGCAGATATCCCACTTGATGGGAAACATATCATGCATTGCTATTATTCATCTAGGAGCATAGGTGTATTGCTTTTTCATTCTTGCTATATGTGTCTGTATGACATTCTAATCGCTGTTATCATTTTATAATTTTCCTTTTACATATTCATTTTTCACTGCAGGTACTTCTCTTATGAACACTTTTATGTGATATATTGCAAGTTTTGGGAGCTGGATACCGATCATGATTTTGTGATCGATAAAGAGAACCTTATTAGATATGGTAATCATGCACTGACCTACAGGATCGTTGACCGAATATTTTCTCAGGTTTGTTTCATTTATCTAGTGCTTTTGTTTTAAGACATGTTGTTTGCTTTGCTCAAAAGATAAGAATATATAGCGTTGATTGCTTTCTTTTGTCTTCTAGTTTCTTTATGTTTATCAGTATTGCAGGTTCCAAGAAAGTTCACCAGTAAGGTTGAAGGAAAGATGGGATATGAAGATTTTGTTTACTTCATATTGTCAGAGGAGGATAAATCATCTGAGCCTAGTCTTGAGTACTGGTACGTCTGCATCTTCTTTATCATTAACATATCCACTAATCTTGTAGTTAACCCTCAACTCTCAGATAGGTAAAAATGCAATGTACATGTATGTATTAATGATGCCTATGGAATTCAACCAAAAGTATGAGGAGTTGAAACCATCAAATTACAATTATAGAACAAGTCGTACCATCCATAATCAGCGGTCCAATTTTGAGTACCGAAAAGATGGAAATGTCTCAAACTCTTTTGCAATGGAAACCCATAAGTTAGCTAGAAACTTGACTTTCTCACAAAGAAATTTGACATAATTCGTCGTTTCTTTTAAATGTTCTACTATTTCCTTCCTTCCAAACAAAGATGGCCAGAACCATTTCAAATTATGGATGCCCTCTTACTCCTCCTAAAACCGCAAAATTCCTCCAAAAAGATGAAAGCACCACCACTTGGAATCACCGAATCCATCCTCACCACCCTAAACAATTTCTGATACAAGCACCACACAACAGGACAAAGAAGAAAGAGATGGTCAATGCTCTCATTACCATTTTTACATATAACACACCATGACGCCTAGGGGTGTTCAAATTTCCGACTAGCCGCAAGTTCCTACCCTACCCGACCCTACCCTACCCTACCCTACCCTACCCTACCCTACTGAACGGTTAACCGCAAAAATCGGGTAGGAATGCGGAAGAGTTTTTGGTCTTCCGATTAAATCGGGTAGGAATGAGGAAGAGCTATCCATTTCCGCATTCCTACCCTACCCTACCCGCATTAATTAATTAATATGATTTTAATGTATTTCATATGGTTTAAACTTAAATTAATTGTTATTGTATTTGTGTAACAATTATGGTAGATTGATGTTCATACTTTCTTGTGTTTTATTATAATTGTTGTTGTAGTTTATTTAGATTTTAGTGTTATTGATTTATTGTGTTGTTAAATTGGTGCATTCAAAAATTAATAGTTACAAAAGTGTTTACCCGACTTCCTACCCGATTAATCGGGTAGGAAGTCGGGTAGGAATACCACACCTGTCGGGTAGGGTAGGTCAAGAAAAAATTCTTCCGCAAAGTATCGGGTAGGAAGACGGAAGAGCATATTTCCTACCCGTAGGGTAGGGTGAACACCCCAATGACGCCAATTAGGTGAAAAAATGATACTTGGCCTTTTCCTTTGAATCAAATCACAGGGTTTTAATCCTCCCATGTGCCATAATTCATCCAAAAACCTACACCCTGATAGGCATCGCACAGGTATTTAGAAATGTATTTGTGTGTGTGTGTATATATTGTTGTTTTGGGGGGGGGGGGGGGGGGGGGGAGAGAGAGAGAGAGAGAGAGAGATTTCCTAATGATTAGTGGTTAATGTTAAGCTTGGGGCTGCGACATTGATGAAAAATTGTGGAAAGGAAAAAAAACAAAACTGAAACAATAATGAAAGATTGACATTAGATGAGGGTGGTGCTTGGGCTCCCTCTGTGGGAAGCAAATGTGAAAGGGAAGACTGTGGAAACCTTACAATGGACTTTTAGATCTGGAAAGTCATGTGAATGACTTGAATGTGCTGGATATTCTGTTACCGGTTTTCACAAGTGTTAGAAATTGGGTGGTTTACTGAGTAGTGTGATTGGTTGGCAATCTGGCCAGTCTACTTGGGGTTTCCAAGCATTGCCTCAGCATCTAAAGATAGTACATTTGAATAACTTTATTTAATGTGATATGCTTTCCTCTCTGGAGAATCTTTGGAAGATTGATGATTCAAGTATTGACATCATTCCTACAACTTTACATATTTTTTGACAAAAGTTATTCTATTGTCAATTATATGTACATGTGAGATTGAATTTTCTTGTTCAGGTTCAAGTGCATAGATCTGGATGGAAATGGAGTTCTTACAAGGAATGAAATGCAGTTTTTTTATGAGGAGCAGTTGCATAGAATGGAGTGCATGGCTCAGGAGCCTGTGCTTTTTGAGGATATTTTGTGTCAGATAGTTGACATGATTGGACCAGAGGTTTAATTCTATTATATTACGATTCTTCAAAATTTTATACTTGATTCTTTTGATTGGATTGTTTTGATTTTCTTTTCTTGTGCACTAAATGTGTTTGGAAGAAATTTTGAGGATGACTTCTAATGGCCACTCTAATAGTTTGCAATTCTTATTCGGCTTACCTATTTTCTTTTGTTTTTTTCCCCATAAACGCATACCTTTTTATTTCAATTTTTGCAATGAGCAACAACATTAGGCACAGATGTTTTCCCCGAAAAATTGGGTTGTTAATTTGTTCAGTCTTCTAATTAAAAAAATCTGATCTGACATCAAAACAAGGTAATATAGTGTAGCAGAAACCTTGTGCTATCCGGAGGTAGACATGGGGAGGGTTAATTTTCTGACATTCTGTCAACTTTGGATCCTTTGTCATATTCCTAAATGGTTCTGGGCCTGCATTTTTCTTATATGCAATTACTTCTTCAGACTTGTACTTATAGTAAGGATGCAGTATTTAGTGAACTTTTGCGGCCATTAGAACCTGTCCTTGGCTTGCGTATGGTTCAAAACAAACTGTTAGTTTGAGATTATGATGTGTTTAAGTTACAGAAGTGGGAAGATAGTGATCAAATTTTTGAAGAGATTTGAGCCGAAGCATATGTGGTGTTACCGTGAACTTTCCTTGCCTTTTACCATAGCTGGCATCTTCTGGATTTCAATAATGATGTTTGATACTTTTAAGCTTCTTTTCTTGCAGAATGAAAGCTATTTTACGTTGAGTGACTTGAAGAGTAGCAAACTTTCAGGCAGCATGTTCAATGTTCTTTTTAACCTAAATAAGTTTATGGCCTTTGAAACACGAGATCCATTTCTAATTCGTCAGGTACACGAAAAATTATAATTTGTTCTTAGCAATTGGTTGATTTTACCTTAGAAGATGTTCTAGTCACAATTGACAGAATGTTGATAACAACCACAAGGATCTATTGCAAACAGGAGCGTGAGAACCCAACGATGACAGAATGGGATCGCTTTGCACACAGGGAATATATTAGGCTTTCAATGGAGGAAGATGCTGAAGATGCCTCTAATGGAAGTGCTGATGTTTGGGATGAGTCACTTGAGGCTCCCTTTTGAGTTCTAATTGTAAGCTTCCAAGCTGAGGTCTTTATATATTCGTTCAAAGTAAAATTTATTTTGTGGATCAATATTTCCATTTAGTGAAGTATACAGATGTTAAAATGGCAGAGTTTCAATTACTGGGGAAACTCTGTACTATATAATCACCGTTGCTTAAACTCCATGGTATGCATATGAAATGCAGATGGGAGTTGGGTTATCATAATTCTTCCATCCTAACAAATAATTGTGCTGAAAAGTTAGTGATAAAAAGTTTAGTGAAACAGACTATTGTGATGTTAGGATGGTTGAATGGTATCATCTTATTCCCATCGATTTCTTTCTGAGTGCAAGTTCTGACAAAAACTGATGGATTTGTGAAGCAGATGTATTTAACTATGTACATTACACCTTAATAACCAAACTTTATCTGACAGTGCGCCCTCCGTTTTTTGGTGTGGGCCATATGTGCATAATTGCTGTAAGATAGTACGTTTGTAAGTGTATATAATGTATATTAATCTTGTGAGAAACCTGAACTGGGAACGACATAGATCAAGGGGTCACCCATTAGGCATCACTATATATCCCTCTTAGTTGTTGAAATGTCTTAAACTGCAGGAGTTTTCTGAGAATTCTTTGTTTCAAGCTGCCTACCAAGCAACAAGGCCACAATTTTGCTGGAGAAGTGATTGAATGGGATCATCAAACAATGTCGAACCCCGGCCAAGAGGTGTTCTGGGTTCACAGAGTGAAATTCATTGATCTGCACAGAGCATGTCAGCCATGTGATGGTGGCCATAAGTGTCATGTTCGTGTGAAAGCTTCGAACTAGCGTAGTAAAGAGCTCATCGAGAGTGGTCTAATTGATGATAGGTGATTACTCGAATCAGTTTATGGTTACACAACTTTGTAGCACCTTGCCTCCTCAGCAGGAAGAAATCATAACTGTTAAGTATTTCTTCTAGAGGTAATGGTTAGGTCCTGTTTTGATACATCTTTTTCTTAGAATGGTATCAGTGTAGTTAAGTTGTTTTGGCGCTTTTTTATATTCTTTGCAATTCTTACTTCAATGGTGGTTAATATTCTATTTCTGTAAGGAATTTTTCTGTATCTACTTTCTTCAGTTTGAAATTTTTGATGACGGCATTTTTTTTTTCTTTCTAAGATTAGCTATTGTCTTGCTTTCTGCTGAAGAAATTGGAAATCTAATCTAATGATGACCAGCATGAGCACTGTGCTACATAGATTTAGATCGAGATCCCTGTCACTGCACTTTTCCTCGATTTATCTCAATTTTCTTGAATTGTAGATCACCCATCATGTATAGGTAAGAGAATACACTTACAGAGTGAAATCTTTTTTCAATTCGTGGCCAGTGATCTACCATCTACAGAAAGTGTAGCAGAAGGATCCAAATTTCATAGGTTTGATGAACTGTGGAGATGGAAGACTTGAAGGATCATAAATTATGGAAGATGAAGCAGAGCAGAGGCTCTTGGTATTGGGTATCACTAATATTCGGGAAGGATGTTGTATGTTAATACCTACCTATGTGTCTTGCTTATTTCTATGCTTGTTTTAGGATGAAATGCATTATATTCCCCTTTAGTTTCGTCAGGTTACCTAACGAGCAATGCTATGTGCATCAAAATTTGTACCAAATCATTTATAGTCGTTGGATCAGTAGGTCCCATCACTGATCCAATAGTTGTAGTTGATTTGGTGTAAATTTTGGTGTATAAAGAATTACCCGTTACACATGACTTTACTTTAGAAAATTGCAAACAATCTCCTCGGGATATGGATTAGAGTGCAATGTTTTTTTTTTCTTTTCCTTTTAGAACTAATGGTCAAATGTCCGAAGTTAGAAATTTGTCCAAGACAATAGTGTTGTTGAAGTATCCTACTAATTTTTTTTTTCTTTTTTGAAAATTATTTTATCCTTTAGTTTTTTCAAGAAATACAAATTTTACACGGGCAGATTACTTAAAACTAAATATATAACATTTTTATATTTCTAATGCTTTCTTCTCCGTTAGCTACTCCATTGTAATTTGTAACCTTGTGAGATTTAGTTACGTGCATATTTTCAAACTATGGAAATTATACTAAAGTCGTTCATTTTTTTTTTTTTTTTTTTTGGAGGGACAAATTAGTTTTTTTTTTTCAATCTTTTTATGTTAGCATCCTAGTGACCTATGGCATTTTAACTAGTAGCCTTAGGAGAATCACACGTATATGTTCGAAATATAGGGGCTTATATGCAACTTGATCAAAACTATAATGATAAATAAATATCAAAATGTTGTAAAACAAGTAAATTTATGTAAGTGCAAATAACTAATTCAAACAAATTAAGAGATAGAAAAGCAGTACTGAAAGTTAGAGAGGAATGAGAAGATATATGTATCATCCGGTGTGTGTTTCATTCAAAAATGTAAGACCTATTTATAGGCAAAACAAATAGACTTCTTGCACTGTCGGTAGAAGGATGGAGGACTCTCATACCCATTAAATGTGGTATCTATTTGTGCATTGTATGGTCATGTTCAAGTACTCTTTACTACTATTTATGTATAGTAGTCATCCAAATTAATAGTATTTACAACACTCCCCCTTGGATGACTATTTACATAACATTAGGGTCAAAAATTCGATTTTGATAAAATCGTTGGGATCCTAAACACTGTCTCGTTAAAAACCTTGCTAAGTAAAAACCAATGGGAAAAACCTTAGCGAAGGAAAAGATTACATGCCTTCATCTGTTAAAGGCATCCATTCAAAATGATGATTATTCAGTTTGATAGATTTTTTAGATGCCGCATTCCAATTTGGTTCACCAATTTCTGGAATGTAGTCGGTGGGAGTGCTTTAGTGAACAAATATGCCAGATTTTCAGTCGAACGAATCTATTGAACATTAATATCATCGTTCTTCTCCAGCTCATGTGTAAAAGAATTTTGGTGATATATGTTTTCTTCTGTCACCCTTGATATATCCTTCCTTAAACTATGTGATACAAGCTGTATTATCCTCGTATAATATTGTTGGGATATCTCTGATTGAAGATAGTCAACTTTGCTCTTAAATATGTTGGATCATGGATCTTAGCCAAATACATTCTCGACTTTCTTTATGGATGGCTAGTATTTCAAAGTGAATGGATGATGTAGCAACCATTATTTGCTTAACCGATTTTCATGATATAATTGTACCACCATAAGTAAACACATATCCAGTTTATGATCGAGCCTTGTGTGGATCAAAAAGAAAACTGGCATCTGCATATCCAACTAACTGTGGACTTTGGTCATTTGTGTAGAATAACCCCATGTCCACTGTCCCACGGAGATATCGTAATACATGTTTGATCCCATTCTAATGCCTTCGAGTTAGTGTTGAGTTGTACCTTGACAGTAAGTTAACTGCAAATGATAGGTTTGGTCTCGTACAGTTTGTTAAATACATTAGTGCACCAATTGTACTGAGATATGGTGCCTCTAAACCAAGAAGTGTTTCACCTTCTTCTTTAGGGCGAAATGAATCTTTTTTTATGTCTAATGATTTGACGATCATTGGTGAACTCAATGGATGTGATTTATCCATGTAGAATTATTTCAAGATCTTTTCTTTGTATGTTGATTGATACACAAAAACTCCATTGGATAAATGTTCAATCTGTAGCCAAGACAAAATTTTGTTTGTCCAAGATTTTTCATCTCAAACTCATTTTTTAAATAGTTGGTGGCTTTTATGAGTTCTATTGGAGTACTTACTAGATTTAAATCATCAACATATACAGCAATAATAGAAAATTCACTGTTAGATCTTTTAATAAAAATACATGGACATATCAAATTATTGACATATCCCTCTTTCAAGAGATATTCACTAAGGCGATTATACCACATCCGCACTGATTGTTTTAATCCATATAACGATCGTTAAAGTTTAATGGAATACAACATTTGGGGCTGTGAATTATATGCTTTTGGCATTTCAAATCCTTCAAGAATTTTCATGTATATCTCATTGTCTAATGAGTCATATAAATACGCAGTAACAACGTCCATTAAACGCATATCCAGCCTTTCAGAGACTGCAAAATCTATCAAAAATTTGAAAGTGATAGCATCCATTACAGGAGAATACGTCTCCTCGTAATCAATACCAGGTCTCTATGAAAAACCATGTGCCACAAGTCGTGTCTTATACCGTACAATTTCATTTTTCTTATTTCGTTTTCTCACGAACACCCATTTATATCCAACGGGTTCAACTCCTTGTGGTGTTTGGACTACAAGTCCAAATACATTACGTTTTTTAGTGAGCTTAACTCTGCCTGAATGACTTCTTTCCACTTTGGCCAATCATTTCTATGTCAGCATTCATTGACAGTTTTTGGTTCAGGCTCCTCACTATTTCTTGAAATATCAAGAGCAACAACAAATGAAAATATGTCATCCACAATAACTTTATTTCGATCTCATATTTTTCTATTGTGTACATAGTTTATAGAGATCTCATCATTCTGAGGTAGATTCTTTAGGAGTTAATTGAGCCTCTACAAGAGATAATTGTTTTGTGGGATGACTCTTCAGGGACACAAACTTCTGGCTTATTATTCTCTTCGGGAGCATTAACTTTCTTATTTACTCTCTCTTGCCCTTTTCTTTTCCTAAGGACAATATATTTTGCACCGACAGGTCTACCACGCTTTAGGCGTCTTAAACTCATTTGTAGTTGTGCTACCAGATTGTCCTACAGGGACATCAATTCTTACTGGTGCATTTGCAACTGAAACATATGACTTTGTTACTTTATTTGTGTCGGTGAATGCATTAGGTAAATTATTCGCAATACATTGCAAATGAATGATCATTTGAACTTCCAGTTCACATTGATTTGTTCGGAGATCAAAATGAGATAATGATGGAACATTCCAAGTGAGTTCACGTTGTTCTTCGGGCTTTTTATTGTCTCCCCCTAATGGTGGAAAAATTAACTCATCGAAATGACAATTTGCAAAACGTGCTTTAAATATATCACCAGTTAAAAGCTCAAGGTATCTAATTATTGAAGAAGAGTCAAATCCAACATAAATACCAAGTTGACGTTGTGGACCCATCTTGGTTCGTTGTGGTGGTGAAATTGGAACATATACAGCATAA
Source organism: Ilex aquifolium (assembly GCA_951799425.1). NCBI lineage: Eukaryota > Viridiplantae > Streptophyta > Magnoliopsida > Aquifoliales > Aquifoliaceae > Ilex > Ilex aquifolium. Next base: position 43,284,169 of record OX637391.1, on the reverse strand, counting down.
CCAAAAATTTGTAAGTGAGAAAGATTTGGTTGTTGACCAAGAACGAGTTGGGCTAGTGAATATGTATGATATGTAGTTGGTTGAACACGAATTAAAGATGCAGCATGTAATACAACTCGTCCCCAAGCAGAAGCAGGTAATTTCGTCTTCATAAGTATGGGGCGAGCTATCAATTGAATACATTTAATAAAAGACTCAGCTAAACCATTTTGTGTGTGAATGTGTACAATTGAATGCTCAATATCCATTCCTACTGACATATAGTAGTTATTGAATATTTGTGATGTAAATTCTCCAGCATTATCCATAAAAATTGTCTTGATTGGATAATCTTGGAATTATGCTCGCAATTGGATTATTTGAGCGAGAAGCCTTGCAAATGCGACATTCCGAGTAGCAAGTAGGCACACATGAGACCATCTTGTTGATGCATCAACTAAAACCATGAAATAATGAAATGGTCCACTCAGAGGGTGTATTGGACCACATATATCTCCCAGAATTCGTTGTAGAAAATTAGGAGATTCAAAAATCAATTTTGAAGGAGATTGTCTGACAATCAATTTACCTTGTGAACAAGTAGAACATGTGTAATCACTTGGTAAAAGAATTTTCTAGTTCTTTAGAGGATGTCCATGTGAATTCTCAATGATCCTACACATCATTATTGATCCTGGATGACCAAGACGATCATGTCAAAGCATAAAATTCTTTGGATCGGAGCATTTATGGTGCATCACAACATTTGATACTACAAATTTTATTCTGGTATAGTACAATCCAGAAGAGAGAGTACGAAGTTTTTCTAGTACATGCTTCTGGCATGATACAATAGATATGATATATAAATACTCTATGCAACCCTCATTCATCGTTTCAATGTGATATCCATTACGACATATGTCTTTAAAACTCAATAGATTTCTGCTGGATCTGCTAGAATATAATGCATATTTAATAAGGAGTTTTGTTCTTTGGGGCAGTATCATATTTACTTTACCAGAGCCTTCAATTAAGTATGTTGGACCTGATATTGTCTCGACACTAGCTTTAGATAATATTAATTCAGAGAAATACTTTTTTATTACAAAGGATTATATGAGTCGTAGCACTATCCACTAGGCATGTATCTCCATCTTTCACCTTGGAGTTAACCAATGAATTACCAGGATCCATGTCTCAATATGAAAAACACACGTGATTTTATTAATAAAGAAAATACAAATACATGAATATTAAATAACACACAAAGACAATACACTCAAATTATTTGTCGAAAATACAAGATAACATTCTTAGTCTACATTGTCCATTTCATTTCCGCTTGGGTTAAAAAATTTGTCTCTATCAATTTTTTTTTCTTCTTTGGATTTTTGATAGAGATCTACCAACTGTTTCGACGAACTGCAAGTATGCGACCAATGTCCTTTCATTCTGCATCTATAACAACCATCTTCAGTCTTCTTAGAGAGTTTGTTCGGTAAACCCTTCTCTTTCTTTTCTTTGTTCTGGTTGTTCCACTTCTAGTGGCAGGGGCGAAGGGACAGCTGGGCCAGAGTGGGCAAGTGCCCCCCCTCATTTATATTAGACCCACATTATTTACCCAAAAGAATTAAAAAATTAAGCTCATTTAAAACAAAAAATTTTGAGCCCAATATTATCTACTCAAACTTATTAAAAAATCAAATATTTGACCTATTACAATCCACCCAAACCTATTAAAAAAACAAAACTTTTGGCACAACATTAAAAACAAAACTTTTGGGCCACCATTAAAAACAAAGTTTTTGGCCCAACATCAGTAACACCTATTAAAAACAAAGCTTTTTTTTTTCTCTCTTTCTCACTCACTCCCAGCTGCCCAGCCGAAGAATAGAGAGTAAAAGTGCTTCTCACAGTTCCTTGAGTTTTTGTCGTTCCTTGCATCGACACAGCAGGACCACCACCGACCGAGCACCGACAAAAGTAAATATACTCTCTCTCTCTCGATCAACACACACATGCGCACAGTCTGTGCACACAACACACACAAAAAATAAATTAATTTTTTATTTTTAAAATTTTGAATTAATTAGTCTTGGTAATTTTCTGATTTGTTGTGCATTTTAATTTTTAACCCTAATTTATTTTTTTGTGCATTTTTCCCTAATTATTTTCTTGATTTGTTATAGCCCGGATTAGTAATTGGGGATGCCTTGAAGACCTTGAGTTGCGGTTATTGAGTCGACAGTAAAAAGTATTTTTTGGTAACTCTAAATCTGAACCTATTTTTAATACTTTGAATGATATTGCTTGAATTTATTAAAATTATGAATTGGATACTTTTATGCATTTGTACTTGTATTTGCTTCCTAATACAATATATTCTTTAGAATGATAGCGATAAAATTGATAAAATAGTTTGTTTAATTAATTGTAAAAGTGTACGTATAAACCCATTTTCTTGAATAATTTTTTGAAACAGTCATAGAGAAGTACTTCAAGAGAAGTTTGAGTTAGAGTTATCACCTCCTCCAAACAGAGGTGGTGATTCTTCAAAGAAAACTCATGTAGATATTAATTTGGAGGATCTTTCATCAGATCTCGGACTACGGCCTCAAATTATGGATTATAATCATAATGATCGAGACCAAATTCGTAGAGCTTATCTACAAAAGGGTCCTTGTCAACCCCGCGACCATAATTTTTCACAAAAAGGATTTGGTGTTAAACTACGCCGGTTTAACAAAACTTGGTTTTCTTAGTTTGGTAACTGGCTTGAGTATAGTGTTGCAAAAGATGCAGCATTTTGCTTATGTTGTTATCTTTTTAAATCAGATATGTGAGAACAATCGGGTGGTGAAACCTTTGTTAACTCGGGCTTTTCAAAGTGGAAGAGAATAGAGAAGTTCCAAATGCATGTTGGAGGCGTTAATAGTTCTCATAACCAAACTTGGAGAAAATGTCAAGATTTATTAAATCCAAAGCAAAGTATTGAAACTATTTTCTTCAAACAGTCAAACCAAGCTCAAAATGAGTACAGAACCCGGTTGAATGCATCTATTGATTGTATTCTATTTCTTCTAAGGCAAGGGCTTGCATTTCGTGGTCACAATGAATCTGAGAATTCAAGTAATCAAGGAAACTTCCTTGAGCTTCTTAGATTTCTTACGGATCACAATGAGGATATTAAAGTTGTTGTGTTAAAAAATGCTCCTGAGAATCTCAAGTTGACTTCGCCTGAAATTCAAAAAGACATTGTAACTACAGCTTTTGTTGAAACGTGTAATGCTATTGTGACCCGCCTTGGTGATGCACTTTTTTCTGTTCTTATTGATGAATCACGTGACATATCAACAAAGAAGCAAATAACGATTGTGTTGCGATTTGTGGACAAGAAGGGACATGTAGTTGAACACCTTTTAGGTTTTGAACATGTTACTAATACTAGTGCTCTCTCACTTAAGGTAGCTATAGGAGATTTATTTGCTAGACATGGGTTGATCTTGTCAAGATTGCGCAGGCATGGTTACAATGAGGCTAGTAATATGCGAGGTGAGTTCAATAGTCTCAAGACACTTATAATGAAGGAGAATGAATATGCATATTATGTCCATTATTTTTTGCATCAATTGCAATTAGCTCTTGTGGCCGTTGCAAATAATCATATTCAAATCGCGACTCTTTTTAACTTGGTTGCTAATATTGCGAATGTTGTGGGAGCCTCATGTAAACGGCGAGATATTCTTAGGGAGAAACAAGCGACTAGAGTTATTTAATTACTCGATAATGAGGAACTTTCAAGTGGGCGAGGCCTAAATTAAGAAACTAATCTTACACGTGCTTGTGATACACGTTGGGGTTTACATTATTATTCTTTGATCAGCTTGATTGATATGTTCTCATCAGTGATTGATGTGCTTGATATGGTTTCCGAAGATGGTATAAATGCAGAACAAAGAGGGGAGGCAAATGTTCTTTTGGATTTGCTACAATCTTTTGAGTTTGTATTCAATCTTCATTTGATGAGAAGCATTTTGGGAATCACAAATGAGTTGTCGTAGGTATTAAAAAGGAAAGATCAAGATATCGTGAATGTCATGACATTAGTTCAAGTATCCAAGCAACGACTTCAAATGATGAGGGAAAGTGGTTGGAGTTGTTTTCTTGATGATGTCACATCTTTTTGTGAAAAACATGAGATAGTTGTTTCAAAGATGGACGATATCTTTAAAGCTCGAGGGAGGTCAAGACGTACTCAAGAAAAGACAAATTTGCATCACTATCAAGTTGAGTTATTTTATACCGTCATAGATATGCAACTTCAAGAGCTAAATAATCGTTTTACCGAGTCAAACACTAATTTACTTCTTTGTGTGACATGTTTGAGTCCTTCTGATTCCTTCTGAGCTTTTGACAAGGAGAAATTGGTTCGTCTTGCCCAATTTTATCCAAAAGAATTTTCTTCACTATAGCTCATGATACTTTCTGATCAGCTGGATAGTTATATTATTGATATGTGCTCTAGTATTGAGTTTTCAAATTTGTTAGGGGTTGGAGATCTTGCTCAGAAAATGGTTGAGACGAAAAAACACGTGGTATATACATCGGTCTACTTACTTGTGACATTGACATTGATCTTGTCAATTGCGACTGCCACAGTAGAGAGCATTTTCGGCTATGAAGATTGTGAAGAATCGATTGTGTAATCGAATGGGCAATCAATTGATGACAAATAACTTGATTGTATACATAGAGAATGACATTTTCGATTGCATTGATAATGATGTTATCATGCAATGCTTTCAAAATATGAAATCACGCCATGGTCAATTGTAAAATACTATAGTTAGTTTCATTTTTTGTAAATGGGTCTAATTAGAACCTTATTTTGTAGATTTTTTTTTGTTTTTGTACCCCATGTATATCGGTTTTTAGCTCTTTTGTCAATGAAATTTTAGGTATTATATATAATTTAAAAAATTTATTTGTTTTTAACTTTAATCTTTAAGAAGACAAATTTTTAAACTTATAGTTAGTGCCCCCCCCCCCCCCCCCCCACGTTTAAATTCCTGGCTCCGCCCCTGTCTAGTGGTGTGGATAGTTGCTCCACTTCTGGTGGTGTGAGACATTTTTTCATTTCTGATTTGGTGTGACAGACTTTAGGCCTCCACGATAACCCTTGCGAAAATGAATATTTTTATTCTTACTGTGACATTTATTTTTGGGAAGGCTTGGTGTCCAGTTGGATGAGATTCATGATTCTTCATTAATAATTCGTTATTCTCCTCGACAAGTAAAAGACATTCTATGAGTTCATTATAGGTCTTGAACTCATGTTGCCTATATTGTTGTTATAATAAAATGTTTGATGCGTGGAATATTGAATAGGTCTTCTCTAATTTTTCAGAATCCGGTACAGACTGACCACATAGTTCTACTTTAGCAGTAATTTTATGTACTGCTGAATTGTATTCGCGTACGCTCTTAAAATCTTGAAATCGAATGTTGAACCATTCATGTCTAGCCTTCGGAAGGATAATAGTCTTTTGGTGATCAAATCTGGCCTTTAATTTTTTCCACAACTCTAAAGGATCTTTAACAGTGATGTACTCATTTTTTAAGCCTTCATGAATGTGATGATGAAGAAAAACCAACGACTTTGCGTGATTTTTAAGAGTTGTCGTGTTTTTATCTTTTATGGTATCTCCAAGATTTTCTGAATCAAGGTACAACTCGACATCTAGAGCCCATGACATGTAGTTGTACCCCGAGATGTCTAGGTCAGGAAATTCCAATTTCTTGATATTGGCCATTTTCGCAAAACTATATGAAAACAAAATAATCGAATTAGATAAATAAAATATGCTTATCAAATTGTTGTTATGAATGACGATTTGATCATGAGTACAACGAGTATTTAATATTTTTATTTAATTTTAAGATCACATAAAATTATTTGTCACTTCGATCATGTGTATAAATATGTTGTAGAATAAAAAATTGAATATCCGATTATCCGACCCTAAACCAATTGAACCAAAGGCAAATGGATGGACACGTATTCGGTTCAGTTTATGAGTGGATACAGACCGAGAACCCAACTCACCCGAAACCGTTTGTTTATAAAAGCATCAAAATCCTAAAATGACATTAGATTTCACACCTCAATTATTTCTCTAGAAAGCTCCACCTCTTCTCTTCTCTCTCTCTAAAAACCCTCAACTTCATCTTCGAAATTCTCTATGACTTCAGAAACAAATACTCTCTTTTGTTATCTCTTTTGTCTTTTCATCCTCTATTTAGTAATAATGTTCATTTTTCTTTATGTAGTTACGTATCACTGTGACTGTGATTATTACAAACTTACTTGATGTAATCGTATCAGTTGTAGTTTATTTATATGTTTTATTTTCTCCCATTTTTTCTTCAAGTTAGTAGTAATCTCTTGTAATCTTATATTAGTAATAAAGATCTCATTTATTTATGTTGATTTTTCATCAAATGACTCTATTTATAAATCTAGTAGAAGAATATCGATGTGAAAGTAGAATTTTCAAAAGTTAAGAGACAAAACTAGTATTTATTATAAGATAAGGGGTCTAAGTATTACTCGTCAAAAGATAAAAAGGTCAAAGTGTTACTCATTAGAAGATAAAGGGGTCAAAGTGTTACTTATCATAAGATAAGGGGGTAAAACATAAAACCATTTATGTTCACTGCTTTCAAGTTTATTAAATGGATCTATCTTAAAAATCAGGGATTGATCTCACAACATATTTAAAGTGAGTGGAATTGACCATCTCAATATATTCAAAACTCAAAATAAATTTGACAAAAAATAAATTAATAAATATGCATAAATATAATGAGAAAAATGATGGAGACATCAATTAATATCTGAAGTGTTGTTGGTACAAGTTAAAAATTTATGAGCTTCAGGCTCTATAAATTAAATTATGATATTATGTTACCACAATAATCTACAAACTTCACATTTGTAGTTTATATTGTAATTTACAATCTTCAAGTATGTGATTTGTATGTCTTTTTCTAGCATAATAATATTTCTCTATACTTCAGGTACTTAGACTTTTCTATTATGTTCTTCAGGAACATAATGTGTATAAAATTCTTTATGTACTGCAGGTACACAATTTAGATGCTTCAGGCACTAATTAAATTATAATGACAATGTTAAAATCAACACACCTACATGTTTTCTCATTAACTTATAGGGTGTTACATTAAAACTAATTAATTTATATACCTGAGTTTACCTTTTGGGTATAGAAAATTATTCGATGATGACTCAATTGACTAGCTTTCATGCTAATAACGTGTTGTAAAACAAGCAAATTTATGTAGGTGCAAATAATTAACTCAAACAAATTAAGAGATAAAAAATCAGTACTGAAAATTAGAGAGGAATGGGAAGATATATGTATCATCAGGTGTGTGTTTCATTCAAAAATGCAAGGCCTATTTATAGGCAAAACAAATATACTTCTTGCATTGTCGATAGAAAAATGGAGGACTCCCATACCAATTATAGTAGTCATCCAATTTAATAGTATTTACAATACAAAATTGATTTTGTTGGGGATTCGCGGGCAAATATGTTGAGTTCATTATTTATTTGGGGCAATTTTCACCCCATAAATAGACCACTAAGTAGTCTATACCACTTTATATCTACCTTATTAATGACTAAGACTACTACCCCATTTTATACCGCTCTATTAATAATTAAGCACATCTCGTTAACTTTTTAAATGCATTATTTTCATAGTCTTATGCATGTCATTAGTGAAGACGAAAAGAACGAGTTTGTTAAATATAGTTACAGTTATCATGAAGGATCTATGTAATAGGTTATTTAGCTAGGTGAAGGATTGCTACATTCCAATACAATGAGGATTTGACTTTGGTACCAAGGAGGTATGGTTTCAATGTTGGAACCTATTTAATGGGATCCACATGTGGATCTTAATTGACAAGGTGCAGACTTGAGTTTTTGGAATAAGGATATCCTAATTAAAAGACCTAACATATATTGGTTAGGTTAATGGACAGTTTCCGGAAACATGTTTAACAAATAGTCAATTTTCTGGCAATGACCTTAATGGAAGGGAACAGTTACTGATTATTTTAACGTGAGACAGTTGGTTACCAGTGAGGGGAATATAAATTACCTGAGAGATCTCATCTCTTTTTACGCTTACAGTATCTCTCACTCTCTAGAAAAATCTATCTGTAATCTACTGGGAATCAAGTTCGTAACATATTCGGTATTTCTTAGTATACTTCTCGTGAGGATTTTCGCTGCATATCTCTATTAAGAATTGTTATTATGGATCTCGTGAGTCAAGGTTAGTTTTTTATTCGATCTATTTAAGACCATTAAGTCTTTCAATTGGTATCAGAGCAAGTCATGGGATTTGATTCTTAGAATTTATTTTTACTCCATATGATCAAATCTGAGAAGAAATATTATGAAAGAATATTTTTTTCTTTCTTCTACCATCGTTCACGCATGCTTTGTTCTTTATTACTATCATCGATACACTTATTACACGTGGTATCAAAGAGAAATACTATGTAACCCAAATTAGTATTCCAAATGTGCATTCAAAATGAATGAGGATCATTAGATGAGTGGATCTCATCAACTTTTTTAATTGGGATCCACTGATCCAACCATCCTTATTGATTTGGGATGTACATTTGGGATACAAATTTGGAATATATTGCATTGCTCGGTATCAAATAGTGTTGACAGTCTGTATTCTAAATGCGTCTCTGTGTCTTGAATGCCAATATATAAAAGAATAAAGCATGGAAGTGTCATCTATGTATACTATTTTAATGTTAAATGTTTGATATTGAAGCAGATATAGGCATTATTATATGTTTAAATATTGTATGGCAGACAAAAATTGAATGCCTTGAATGCTAGACTTTGAAAAGCCAAAGCATGATTTTATGCATTAGTTTCTACATATTATGTACACCGGAAGATGAATGGTGTCATTTAAGGGTAGATTTATCTTATCTGATGATACTGTTTATAATCAATTTGTGATATTTTGGCCATAGAGGTTTGTTCGAGTCCAGTTTTTGGCCATAATTAACTATTTATTTGTAACACCCCAAAACACACCCTGGACGGCATTACATTATAAAACATTCATATCATGAGAGCACTAAAATAATCCATCAATAAATAAGACTTCATAAAGTCATCCATAAAATTTACAGCATTATCCCAAAAGGATAGACCCATTTTGGCCTTTACATCCCAAAAAAATCCAATAATGTAGCGCAGCGGAATTACAAAAGAAAACTAGACTCTACAAGGTTCAAAATGAATATCCTAGTCTAGTACAAACAGGAAAGGAGGTCGCTCTACGCGTCCACCTCGGGATCCACACTCCCGTCAAGTGGAGTCTCCCAAGTAGCGGGCTCCTCGACCCTTAAGTCCTCCTCAAGCGGGTAATTTGAAAAATGTTAGCAGTAGGGGGTGAGCACGAAGCTCTGTAGAAAAATTCTCTCAAACCCATACAAGGTTTAGAAAAACATTTAAAACGGCCGGTCTCATTTCACAAATAGCATACATAATCTTTGCAGTAAAACAATGACATTTTACAACTGATCTCAAGTTTAAGTAGCCATAGTACTAGAAATGAACAATAATAACCAATTCTAATAAACATTCATTTTCAAAATATAAACCATTTCCCACACATTATATAATATTGTCCTCTTTTGGCATGAGCATCCTTATAAGGAACCTCTCACCCTCAAGGCTTGGTTACTCAAGCATCCTTATAAGGAACCTCTTGAGGAAAATCACATACTGTCCTCTTTTGGCATGAGCATCCTTATAAGGAACCTCTCACCCTCAAGGCATCACAAACTCAAGCATCCTTATAAGGAATCTCTTGAGGAAAATCACATACTATCCTCTTTTGGCATGAGCATCCTTATAAGGAACCTCTCACCCTCAAGGCATCACAAACTCAAGCATCCTTATAAGGAACCTCTTGAGGAAAATCACATACTCTCCTCTCTTGGCATGAGCATCCTTATAAGGAACCTCTCACCCTCAAGGCATCACAAACTCAAGCATCCTTATAAGGAACCTCTTGAGGAAAATCACATACTCTCCTCTCTTGGCATGAGCATCCTTATAAGGAACCTCTCACCCTCAAGGCATCACAAACTCAAGCATCCTTATAAGGAACCTCTTGAGGGAAATCACATACTCTCCTCTCTTGGCATGAGCATCCTTATAAGGAACCTCTCACCCTCAAGGCATCACAAACAACCCAACCAAGCATACCATTCCAATATTTATATCATTTTACAAGCATCTCTCCAAAATCCCCAAGATATATTATGTAACAATTCCCCAACCAACAAAGAAAATACATGAGATCACAATAACATCATTTTTCTACCCAACACAAACAACTACGGTTTTTGAAGTTCATAATAAAGAAGCATTTAAGAAGAAATACATCACTCTCCCAAAAACTAAGGTTTTAAAACTAGAAAAGAAATTTCATGGGTATTAAACCCTAACTTTGTTCAAAACATGTAATCTTTGTCAAAAAGCCTAAGAGATGATGATTTCATAGCATATATATACCATTGATAGCCAAAACATACATATATAAATACCCTAGCCTCAATGTAAGAGAGTGAGAGAAAACCCCTACCTTATGCTCTTGAAGAAACCTAGGGTTTGAATCTTGGATCACTTGTGAACCCTTTGTCTTTCCTTTTGATCTTGAGTTTTATCTTTCTCTCTTTCTCTCTAAGGGTTTCTAGGAGGGTTAGGGTAAGAGGGAGATGAAGAAATGGGGCAAATGAGGCTAAAAAGGGTGTTTTAAAACACCAAAATCCCGATTTTTTACTGTTCGGCGGGCGTCAGACGGATGGTACCGGTACCCAGTACCGGTACTGTATGGTACCGGTACCCCAAACCTTCTGGAGTCGAAGTACCGGTACACAGTACCGATACTGTATGATACCGGTACGCAGTACCGGTACACTTTGTCTGCTGCAACTTCCAGGGCAGTTTTGACCCATTTAGAGGTTGAATTGGAAAATTTCCATGAGACACACTTTTGTAGCCCTAGATGTCTACTATCTACTGTAAAAATTTCAGATCAATTGGACTTAAGGATAAAAAGTTATGGTCAAAACACTAAGTAGTGTCCAGGACCCATTTTACCCAAATTCTCTCTAAAGTGTGTTTTAACTCCGGGACACTTCCCAACTTCTAATACATCCCTATTACCTCTCCCAATGTTTTTCGACCTTCCGGATTCAATGGAAGCATTATTTTGACCTAAAAATCTTTAGAAACTTGTCTATTCACCCTTTCCAAGTTTAAACATCATCGACACGTAAACTTCCCAATCAAATTATCTCCATAGTATTTATTCCTACGGTTTATTCTTATGTCACTACATATATCCACATTTTTAAAACAATTATTTACTATATATTTATATACATATATAAAAGAAAAATGCGGGGTGTTACATTATTTATTGGATTCATATTGTTAAAAATTATTTGTTTATATGTCATGATTCGGAGTGTTCTATACATAATAACGAGCCAAAGCATCTTGAGTATGGAAACTTATATTTGATAAAATTATATTTATTTTAAGTTTATGGTGACGAGCCAAAACATCCCATAATTTAAAAATATAAGGAAATTTATCAATAAAGAAATTTGTGTTTATCCATGACATTGAACACTTGCACCATATTAAATAATGGCTTTACCCCAAAGGGAAGCTATTATATCATAGTGATCGGTGGAGTGAAAGAATGGTTTTAGGTATTTTAGCTAAGTTGAATTCTTGTTGCCCAAAGGTCTTGAAGTCTACTTTTCTATGATGCTTTATGCCATTAATTTCATCGTTAGGTAAATCATTATAATGTTGTATAAAATGATTTACCACTAAAATTACTATTATGGGTTAGTAATTTGGATAAAGTTTAAGTGTGATTATTAGCATGCATATTGATTGTAAGAATGTAATATTTTATTTTGCAGATTTACTTCATAGCTTTATGTCTTAATTTGCATCTCATATCCCTTTGCTAAATGGTTCAAATTTCTCGGAATAGAAAGATAGAATTATCTTTACTTTGGGGGTGCATGGAGATTGACACGGTGCTTCGTGAGGATAGGCCACCTATCCCTACGAAATTTAGTACGTCTGAGGAGAAAAAGTTGCATGAGAAGTGGGTGAGGTCTAACCGCCACAATCTCCTACTCATGCAAAGTCATATCTCAAGGAAAATTAGAGGCTCCATTCTGAACTCCAAAACTGCTAAAGAATTCATGACTGTAGTTGAAGAGCAATTTGTGAGCTCTGAAAAGGCATTTGCTAGCACCCTGATATCAAAGTTTGCCTCTTTGAAGTATAAAGGTCACAGTGACATACGCGAGCACATTATGGAAGTACGTGACATTGCTGCCCAACTCAAATCACTGAAAGTTGACATGTCTGAGACATTTATTGTCCAATTTGTCCTTAATACTTTACTTTCAGAGTATGCTCCATTTAAGATCTCTTACAACACACATAAGGATAAATGGTCTATGAATCAGCTTCTGACCATGTGTGTTGATGAAGAACAGAGACTGAAGCAATAGAGGCAAGAAAGTGTCCATTTGACCTCTCATAAAGGGTATGGACAGGTGGAAGCAGCTAGTAGCAGCTAGCATGTTCCAATTAAGAAGAAGAACATGAAGGTGTCAGCCAAATCGGTAGGCAAAAAAGACTTCAAATGTTTCTTCTGCAAAAAAAAAAAAAGGGATATGCAAAGAAAGATTGCATCAAGTATAAGAAATGGATCGAGAAGAAAGGTACATTTATTTCTTTAGTGTGTTATGAATCAAATTTCATAAATGTATCTCATAACACATGGTGGATTGACTTTGGTGCAATTGTTCACATATGTAACACCATGCAGGAATTGCTAAACAAAAGGGCCACAACGGAAAGTAAACGATGCATCATTATGAGAAATAAGATGCGGTCACATGTGGAAGCTGTTGAGACGTTCAGACTATTTTAAAGACTGGCCACATTAGACATTTACATGACACTTTCTATGTTCTTGACTTTTCTAGAAATCTTTTATTAGTACCTAGACTTGTTTCTTTTGGTTATCATGTTATGTTTGGACATTCGCTTGTTAGTTTGCACTTGAATCATGTTGTGGTTGATAATGGTATTTTAGAAGATGGTTTATTTAAATTATCCCTAGATACATCATTTGAAACATCTTTGTTATCCCTGCATGATAAGGAACATTGTGGATTGAAACGTGACATTTTGAATGAAAATTCTTCCACTTTATGGCACAAGAAATTAGGACACATCTCCATAAGGAGAATCAAGGGATTGGTAAATGATGGGATCTTACCAAGCCTTGAATTCACAGATTTTGATGCTTGTGTGGACTTTATTAAGGGTAAACAGACTAACAAGTTGAAGAAAAGTGTCATAAGAAGCTTGAATGTGTTGGATATCATACATACAGATATTTGCGGGCCATTTTCGCCTCCATGTTTTACGGGGCATAAATATTTCATCACTTTCATAGACGATTTTCTCGCGATACGGTTATCTTTATCTCTTGTTTTATAAGGACCAAGCCTTACATGCTTTCAAGTTTTTTAAAACAGAGGTAGAGCTACAACTTGATAAAAAAATCAAAATTGTGAGGTCGGATAAGGGTGGTGAGTATTATGGTAGATACACTGAATCCGGACAACACTTAGATCCATTTGCTCGATTCCTTCAGGAACTAGGTATAGTGGCACAATATACCATGCCAGGTACTCTTGATCAAAATGAAGTAGCTGAAAGACGGAATCGAACACTAATGGATATGGTTAGGAGTATGATTAGTTACTCCACTCTCCTAGTTTCTTTTTGGGGTGATGCCTTGAAAACCGCCATATACATTCTAAACATGGTTCCTACTAAGGTTGTCTCTAAAATACCTTTTAAGTTATGGACAGATAGAAAACCCAATTTAGCACATCTACACATCTGGGGTTGTCAAGCTGAGGCTAGGGTATATAACTCCTAAGAGAAAAAGTTGGATCCTAGATCCATAAGTGAATATTTCATTGGTTATCCAGAGAAGTCCAAGGGATACAAATTTTATTGTCCTGATCATTCTCTACAGACTGTAGAGACACGGAATACAAAATTTCTTGAAAATGATCAAGTCAGTGGGAATATACAACCTCAAAATATTATTTTTGAGGAACATCAAACTCCAATTTCTATGCAAAATTCAGATCAGTTGGTAATGATTCCTCGTCCTATTATTCATAATGATTTGATGGAGGATGAGTCAACTATTAATGTTTGGATAGTGAAATAACTTGGTTGCCTAGATACCTAGATAGTGAAATAAGTGTTTAACCTTACACTTTAAATAGTTTTTTTGTCACACTCTGAATTTCATAAAATAACGTGAACTAAAAAAATCATTTAATTCAAAATTTCTCCCAATTTATGAATAACTTTGAAGACAAAACACATTTTCTATGAGAAAACACATTTTTTAAGAGAGAACATGGAAGAGTCTAATTTAGAAATTGGCTTATAACCAAATGGTACGAGCAACCTATGAGAGTATTGTAACTAAAACCACCAACTAACCCAAAAGCAATAAAATCACCTAAATTAAAACCCAAAATATAAACCCATCACCAAGATTACATCCAACATCACCAAATTAAGTGACAGTGTCTAATAAACTAGCTCAACTCTAAGAATTCATAATGAGGTGAGAAAATAAATCAACAATCTTCAGGCTTCAAGAAATAATGAGGTAAGAAACTAAATCAACAATCTTTCAGGCCTCAATTTTTGGATTGATATTTTGATCCATTTTAATTTTTATCTTCGCATCCTCACCTATGTCACCCAAATCTGATGCTAAGTAAGGGGTGAGCACAACTAGCTTCATAGAGAAATATTTTCCAAACCTAAATAAGGTTTTAAGTACATATGAAATTAGACCAAGTCGTAGATCAAAATAGATATACAACTTTTGAGCAAAAAACATGTGAGCAACGAAGATCTCATATATTTCATGCATGATGTTGAATAATACAACAAGGATAAGTAATTTGATTAGAAAGAATGCCATACGCTAAAATACATCTACTCCATCACATAACAACAAATTTATAGCAAATCTCTAGAGGTCTTCAGGGAGAACCGATATTGAGAATCAATATCTTTAACCAAATTCCCCAAGGAGTAGGAATCCTTGGAAACCCACAAGGAGCCAAACCCATCTACTAACTCTCTGCCTCAGTCTTATGTGAACAAACAGAAGGAACCCCTAGAACCTCACAAGAAACCAAACACATCCACTATGAGTGGTAGGAAACCTTGAAACCCCTCGAGGTAACAAAATCATCTATACACTCTGTGATATAAATAGGGAACATTTAAGTTCCTTAAATCAATAAATCACGACCAACATCTCAAATTTTGCAAGGGATTCATAGATCAAACATGCCTTTAAAATCCGATCAAGTAATGCAACAAATGATATTTTTTGACAATCATAAATCAAGCAAGAGTATACTCAAAAACATGTAGGAGATCATAAATCAAACATTCACAAGTTTTCATCAATAAAAAAATCTAAGGTTTTGAGAATTCAACAAACGTAAAATGAAAATTAGGTATTTTTCGACCAAATCACACTATGTTTGGAGGAACCCAAATGTGACGCCCCAATTTCCAAGGGTCCTATATTAACCGTTGACCATCCGTCAACCCGCGGAAATACCCGTGGATGTCACTCAACCTAACACCACGGCAATAGCATCCCCTTAACCGGGATCTTAACTCACAATTGTAAACCGGATTCGAATTATTCATTGGGTTCAACCAACATCCAAAACACTATGATTTATCCATTATGGTTCATTTAGATCATCGGAGGGAAGGGAAAACACAAACCAAAAATAGGGCAAAGTGGTTTAAAATCTGAAAAATTTTGAAGAGAGTACCGGTACCATTCAGTACCGGTACCATTCAGTACCGGTACCCGGTACCGGTACTGTCAACCCACTGGAAAGGGGGTACCGGTACACAGTACCGGTACCACACAGTACCGGTACCCAGTACCGGTACTCTCTGCCCAGTTTTGCCTTTTTCCTCCATTTTTCATTTCCAATCCATTCCAAACCTTCCCCCAACTCATCCAATACCAGAGTAATAAGATTTTCCATATAACATGCTTTATAAAAATTCCATTACAACAATTCCCATAATCTATACATCAAAAATGGAAATTTTGCTAAAAACCTTACAACTCAAAATTAAGGCCACAAGTCGGCCCCCTTCATGCTTGATGCTCCCCAAGTGAGCCATCCACCGGAGCAAACCCAGCACCTGAAAATGTTGTCCCACGAAGGGTGAGCCACGCTCAATAGGATATCCTCCTACAGAGGCTACTCCCCAACCTAAGTGCATATGAAATGCGCACATGCAACAATCAACAAGCATCAACCAATCCAACAAGAGTATACACTTCAATATTAGAAAGCTACCATGCTATGCTATGTCATGCCATGATATGAGATGGAACTCACTCACGCACCTTATCCCGAGTCTTCCCCGACTCACACAACACAATGCAAAAGCCAATGTGTATGAACCCGTCTATTGACGGAAAAACCCTCTCAATGATCGTTTGAGATAAAAGTTATGTCTTTATAAAAATCAAATCATTGTTAGAGGTTACCCATTGAATGAGTGTTTTTATATAACAAAATCTTGTGTCTTCCTGGGCAACGGATTTTGGAATCGCACCGCCGGCTCCGTGGGCCTATCTACACTTTTTGGACTTGCACCGTCGGAGTGTATGAACCAGTGGTTCCGGGTTTTTCACCCGAGGGAGTGTCTAGCCCTACTTGCTTTACCCGACACAAGTTTTCCTTATGCAATGCAACCGTGCAACTCAGTCGGATCTTCGATCCCGACTTTCCCGAGTTCACATACCAACCACCAAGATTTGGTGTTTGATCCACAACACATGCACACACCCACACTCATGCTTATGACCCATGAATGCGATGTCAACTCACCCACACACACTCATGTCTTATAACCATGAATGTCATGTACCCATGAGAATGCAATGCAATGTAATGTACCCTTGCATCTTCTCCACATGTTCAATATGTATGAATGTCATATGAACAACTCAACAATAAATCCACATATCCATGGTACTTCATATCATAAGCATATGCATATAAATACCATAATTCAACACTTTGTTAACACCTCGTAAGCATGTGTATATCAACATTTTCCTTAATCACAATATCTAAGCATGTTATACATAGTTCATGCAAAACATACTTCACATTTTCATCAAAGCATTTACTCAACACCTTCAAGGCATCCAAGATCATGTAATCACATAATATACTCGAATTCATCATAAAGCTCAAGAAATCATATTAATTGATTTCTACACAATTATACCAAGATAGAATTCATTCTACCCTTAACATAACCTCATATGTCATAATTTCTCAAGAAATTATCAACAACCATTCCTAAATGTCCATTTCATTTAGGAATTCACTTTACCCAATTTCCCATATCAATTTCCCATACTTCAAGTTCCTTTAACTTTTTATTAAATTTACCCATCAAGTAAATTTATATACCCATTTCATACCAACCTTGCTTAGCACATTTGGTACTCATTTCCCACACATGAAATGCATTAGTGGTACATTAAACTAGAGAATGTGATTTAAATCATGCTACCCATTCTCAATACCCATTTCACCCAAATAACCACAATAGGCAAGTGATACATATATATATATATATATATATATATATATATATATATATATATATACACCTACCCATTCCATATAACCTTCCTAGGTTGGAAATAAACCTAAGTAGGAAGAAAATCCTACCTCTTGTAGCGTGTAGAATCGCCGTGGGAAGCTCCTAGAACTCAAAGCAAGCTTGAATCCTTCACTTCCAAATTTTCGGCCCTCCAACGTTCGGTGAAAGCCGTCGTTTTTGGTACCCACGCGTAGCCCTCGACGCGTAGAACAACCCTTGTTCTTGGCTCGAGTGGATTTGAGCGCTAGAACGGAGTATATCGTAGAGAGAAGTTGAGTTTTCTCTCATTTTCCCACTCTTCTTTTCTATCGGCTGAAACCGGCTGAAATGGTGAAGGAGAAGTCTGATTTTTCAGACTTTAGGCCCCTATTTATATTTTAGAATACTTGGCCCACAATTGGCCACACGTCCTATTTAATTTCGGGTCCGTTTTAATCCCGAAACGACTAAATTTCGCTCCGGTTCAAGTTCGAATTATTTTTATTTCAACTTGCCTATAATATTTTCCCAAACTTTAAAATTTTATAAAAATTTCATGTACGGGGTCACTCGAGGTCCGTTCGTCTCGTAAAACGCGAAAAATCCGACTATCTCGGAATTCAACGAAATTTGACGTGGTAACTAGATTTCGCGAGAAGAATCCAACGATGAAATCCGTTTCGTCATCCGAGATCTAGAAAAATTCAGTTTTTCAACTAGTACCGAAGTGGCAATTCACCTATTGCCCTTGTTCGTCGAAATTTAAATTTTCCCGGGGTTTCACATTCTTCCCCCCTTAAAAGAATTTCGTCCCCGAAATTCACACCCACATGCACATTCAACCATATGCACAAGTTACAAACAATACAGTCTAAACTGTCCCACATGTATCCGTCTCTCTCCCGGACTAGGTTTTAAATTCAACCAAATCCGTTCGTAAAGGCACCACATATCCCGTGTACCTCTGTCCCATTTCCGGAACTACTAGAATAGGTTGTAAAGTAACCTTCTTTGTAATTTGACAATAGTACCGAAGCATCCCAAGGCGAAGCATTCAGTAGTGAAGTCCTTATTCAACCTAGAGTTCTCACAACTCTACCAGTGTCCTTCTATGAGGAACCATAGAGTAGACAACATACCGGGGTGTAACTCAACACTGAAGTCTACATCCCTGCGTGGAGGCAAACATTCGTAAGCTCATAAACATCTGAGGTGGACGAAATTCATGTCTCACTTCGTTCTCTAAGGTAAAGCTTGCTAGCTAACTCATTAACTACCCGTTCCAACGGAATTCATATTTTACTTGAGGTAAACGTCATGTGTTTTCCCTAAAACTTAAAACATACACACTCCAAGGTGTAAACAGTGACCCGCTGATGATCACAATCACCGACGACTCAGTGTGCCGTCAATCCGTCCATCCCAAGGATGACATCAAATTCTAACATGTCCGTGGAGTAGAATCCCCAAGAATCCTAGCTCACATTCTCGACATACCCATTTAGTACTCACCCTAGATCCTAGGGGAGAACTCACCCACAATGGCTTTTCCAAGGTGTCAACTTCTAAGCCCAATTCCTTTATGCAATTTAAATTGTCATAAAACAATAACTAGTATCCCAATGTAGGGACTCAGTTCAAAACATTGTGAATTTTCTCACCGTCTACCTAGTAGAGCAAGTGTCTCACACTAGTAGACATTTAACCCATGAACTATCCCGTTCATCCCTTTTCGAACCTCCAAGATTATGTTTTCTAAACACTAGGGTTAGAATACTTTTCACTATGCACATTCATCATGCATACAATTCATATAGCACATAGCAAGTAAAGCACATAACATGTAATGCACATGGAATGCAATGGTCTAGACCCATGCCCCTCAAGCCCAAGGTAAATCGTAAACCTATGCTCTGATACCAAGCTGTGACGCTCCAATTTTCGGGGGTCCTATATTAACCGTTGACCATCCGTCAACCCGCGGAAATACCCGTGGATGTCACTCAACCTAACACCACGGCAGTAGCATCCCCTTAACCGGGATCTTAACTCACAATTGTAAACCGGATTCGAATTATTCATTGGGTTCAACCAACATCCAAAACACTATGATTTATACTCAATTATGGTTCATTTAGATCATCGGAGGGAAGGGAAAACACAAACCAAAAATAGGGCAAAGTGGTTTAAAATCTGAAAAATTTTGAAGAGAGTACCGGTACCCGGTACCCGGTACCGGTACCGGTACCGGTACTGTCAACCCACTGGAAAGGGGGTACCGGTACACAGTACCGGTACTGATTGATTGGAAAAACGTTGTTGTATCCTAACCTCTAAACATCATCCCTAAATGTGTGTATGGCTTATAGGAATGGGTGAGTGTCACTCTCACTCGGAATGATGCAAAAGATTAGGCAACAATGGAATGGTGATGGAAATGAATGGAATGAACAAAATGTTATGAAATGAAATGCGTGTGTGGTGAACAAAAGTGCTCCCCAATCGCAAGGAGTCTTTCGTTGTCGGTGTTTTACTTGGAAGAGTATTCCAAGGTCGTCTCCTCAGGGAAGGAAAGGGAGTTTTGTGAAAGTGATTTTGCAAAAGTGAAAAGAAAATGTAAAATCTTTTGTTTGAGTTTTGTGTCTGGTTTGTAAATGAAAATGCAAATAAAGCAAGTGTTGGCTAATCCAAAGGGTTCATTCCAATGGGAATACCAAATCAACTCAAAGCCTTCCTCCGATTGAGCATGAATGAACGATTGATTCGGGGGAAGCTAGGGACGAGATTGGTGAGTATCTAAGCATAAACCGTGACTAGGCATACGGAATATCAAAGGTCACCAACTCATCCACTCTCAACCCCGTCAAACCGAACCATTTGACTCTAAAGGGAGGAATGAAGAAGAGTTGAAAATGGTATTCCCAAGAGAAATTTTCCCTTGGATTAACCAACTTAAATCCTAGCTACTCATATTAACAATGCAAGACAAGCATAAAGGAAATGGACATGGAAGGGAAATGGAGCATTAAAAGCATGAAACTTAACTTGAAGCAAGAAATCTAAAGCTATGAAGGAAAATATGCAATACCCATTTTAAGCTAAGAAATGAAGAAAACATGGAAGCAACAATGGTGAAAGCTAAAATGAAAGATTAAACTTGAAATGAACTTGCAGTGAATAGCATTAAATACATTAAATGAAGCTTACCAAGTTCTTACAAAGGATTACAAGTGAAATGGATGGAAGAAATGCAAAAACGAAATTACATTACACTATTCATCTTCTTCCTCAATGGAGCAAAAACTAAGCTTAGGTAGCCAACTTCTATACAAGCTTGTAATGTTCAATATATGCTGTGTGGAGACTTGCCAAAACGTCCAAGAGGCTCCCCCCTAGCTGTGTGTACGAGCTCCCATCAAGAGAGGGCTGAATGGATGGCTTGACAGGCTAGGAGATCATAGCCCTGGCAGCCCACTTCTCTCCCATCCTCCATCAATGCATTGGCCTTCAAAGTCTTCCACTTGAGTGTAGGAGGCCTGCAAATGTGTAAGGAAATGTTGGGATAGGCGTGGGAGAAGTGTAGGTGGGACCCCCAAGCCTCAAAGTTGAGTTACAGGCTGTTTTCGCGACCAGAAGGTCCGGAGTACCGGTACTAGGTACCGGTACTGTTTTTCTGCACTGGACCACTTTCGGTAGAATCGGCATAACTCTTGATCGAACCGTTGGATTGGGCTGAAATTTTGAAACCAAATAGAAGACACCCATATCTACAACTTTCATGTTTTGAACTTTTTCAAATTCTGAGTAGATCATGGTCAACATGGAGGAATTCCGAGGCAGTGCTTCCAATTGTTGCTGCAGCTCGTGCCCTTGTTCCCAAGCACCAATGCCTTCTTGATTTCTTCACTTTTAAGCCTCCAATTCTTCATGTATTGTGTCCATGCCTTCACCACACATCCAACATAGTTGCAATGTCCTAAAATACATGATTTAAGCAATAAAAACTTGCAACATCAAAATATCAACATTATTCATAATTTCGGCTAACTCTAAGTACTTAAATGCAAAAGTTGAGTAAAAATGCATGTAATGAGCCCTTCAAATATGCAATATTATGTGCTCATCAGGTACTCTCTGCCCAGTTTTGCCTTTTTCCTTCATTTTTCATTTCCAATCCATTCCAAACTTTCCCCCAACTCATCCAATACCAGAGTAATAAGATTTTCCATATAACATGCTTTATAAAAATTCCATTACAACAATTCCCATAATCTATACATCAAAAATGGAAATTTTGCTAAAAACTTTACAACTCAAAATTAAGGCCACAAGTCGGCCCCCTTCATGCTTGATGCTCCCCAAGTGAGCCATCCACCGGAGCAAACCCAGCACCTGAAAATGTTGTCCCACGAAGGGTGAGCCACGCTCAATAGGATATCCTCCTACAGAGGCTACTCCCCAACCTAAGTGCATATGAAATGCGCACATGCAACAATCAACAAGCATCAACCAATCCAACAAGAGTATACACTTCAATGTTAGAAAGCTACCATGCTATGCTATGTCATGCCATGATATGAGATGGAACTCACTCACGCACCTTATCCCGAGTCTTCCCCGACTCACACAACACAATGCAAAAGCCAATGTGTATGAACCCGTCTATTGACGGAAAAACCCTCCCAATGATCGTTTGAGATAAAAGTTATGTCTTTATAAAAATCAAATCATTGTTAGAGGTTACCCATTGAATGGGTGTTTTATATAACAAAATCTTCTGTCTTCCTGGGCAACGGATTTTGGAATCGCACTGCCGGCTCCGTGGGCCTATCTACACTTTTTGGACTTGCACCGTCGGAGTGTATGAACCGTGGTTCCGGGTTTTTCACCCGAGGGAGTGTCTAGCCCTACTTGCTTTACCCGACACAAATTTTCCTTATGCAATGCAACCGTGCAACTCAGTCGGATCTTCGATCCCGACTTTCCCGAGTTCACATACCAACCACCAAGATTTGGTGTTTGATCCACAACACATGCACACACCCACACTCATGCTTATGACCCATGAATGCGATGTCAACTCACCCACACACACTCATGTCTTATAACCATGAATGTGATGTACCCATGAGAATGCAATGCAATGTAATGTACCCTTGCATCTTCTCCACATGTTCAATATGTATGAATGTCATATGAACAACTCAACAATAAATCCACATATCCATGGTACTTCATATCATAAGCATATGCATATAAATACCATAATTCAACACTTTGTCAACACCTCGTAAGCATGTGTATATCAACATTTTTCTTAATCACAATATCTAAGCATGTTATACATAGTTCATGCAAAACATACTTCACATTTTCATCAAAGCATTTACTCAACACCTTCAAGGCATCCAAGATCATGTAATCACATAATATACTCGAATTCATCATAAAGCTCAAGAAATCATATTAATTGATTTCTACACAATTATACCAAGATAGAATTCATTCTACCCTTAACATAACCTCATATGTCATAATTTCTCAAGAAATTATCAACAACCATTCCTAAATGTCCATTTCATTTAGGAATTCACTTTACCCAATTTCCCATATCAATTTTCCATACTTCAAGTTCCTTTAACTTTTTATTAAATTTACCCATCAAGTAAATTTATATACCCATTTCATACCAACCTTGCTTAGCACATTTGGTACTCATTTCCCACACATGAAATGCATTAGTGGTACATTAAACTAGAGAATGTGATTTAAATCATGCTACCCATTCTCAATACCCATTTCACCCAAATAACCACAATAGGCAAGTGATACATATATATATATATATATACACCTACCCATTCCATATAACCTTCCTAGGTTGGAAATAAACCTAAGTAGGAAGAAAACCCTACCTCTTGTAGCGTGTAGAATCGTCGTGGGAAGCTCCTAGAACTCAAAGCAAGCTTGAATCCTTCACTTCCAAATTTTCGGCCCTCCAACGTTCGGTGAAAGCCGTCGTTTTTGGTACCCACGCGTAGCCCTCAACGCGTAGAACAACTCTTGTTCTTGACTCGAGTGGATTTGAGCGCTAGAACGGAGTAGATCGTAGAGAGAAGTTGAGTTTTCTCTCATTTTCCCTCTCTTCTTTTCTCTCGGCTGAAATGGTGAAGGAGAAGTCTGATTTTTCAGACTTTAGGCCCCTATTTATATTTTAGAATACTTGGCCCACAATTGGCCACACGTCCTATTTAATTTCGGGTCCGTTTTAATCCCGAAACGACTAAATTTCGCTTCGGTTCAAGTTCGAATTATTTTTATTTCAACTTGCCTATAATATTTCCCCAAACTTTAAAATTTTATAAAAATTTCGTGTACGGGGTCACCCGAGGCCCGTTCGTCTCGTAAAACGCGAAAAATCCGACTATCTCGGAATTCAACGAAATTTGACGTGGTAACTAGATTTCGCGAGACGAATCCAACGGTGAAATCCGTTTCGTCATCCGAGATCTAGAAAAATTCAGTGTTTCAACTAGTACCGAAGTGGCAATTCACCTATTGCCCTTGTTCGTCGAAGTTTAAATTTTCCCGAGGTTTCACACCAAAACCCAAAACCAACTTCCATTGTATTTATACGATTAATAGTCAAAAGCTAGATATTTATAGCCCTAGTCTTAATGTTTAGGAAAATAAAAGAAAACCCTACCTACATTCAATTCAAAAGTATAGATTCGTAACGTTCTCTCTTGTTTTGACGTGTTTATCTCGAAACTTCGTGCCTCAACATTCTCTTCTTCTTCCTCTGTCTTCCCTCTGTGTCTCTCTAAGCTTCCTTGAGTTGGAATATGTGAACAATACCCTAAAAATTAATCCTAATGGTCTAAATCGGGTGAAACGACATGCTTCAACATGCCTATTATGTGCAGGCACTCTGGACGTAGCTCACGCATCTGGACAGAGGTAAGTCTCTGTCCAAATATGTTTAACACATGTTTGGATGCAGCCCACTAGTTCGGATGGAGAAAAGTTACCAAAATTGGCAGACACGTGTCCAAACAGAGCTAACTTTTTGTCCTCAATGTATTTTTTGCTTCACTATCCTCCAAAAATTGTCGTTTTGGCCCCACGTCCTCTATTTTGACCTATATGACCTCCCTAGGGTTTTTTGATGCTTCAAATCCATTCCTGATGATATTTTCACCTAAGACCCTTTAGAAAATTACTTAATCACCTTTTTTAGGCATAATCTATACTACTTATAAATGTCAGTATCTGCAAAAAAAAATTGATTTCCTATTTTATCCCTAATTATTATAATAAATTCAATTATACCCACCTATACTTTCATCTAATTTTTGTTTTTTACCCCTATTTGACTTTCAACTTGTTTTGGACTCTTTTATAAGGGTTTTAAAATTCTTTTGAACTCATTTATTAGTAGTACAGTTATATACAATTATCTATATCTATATGAAAAAGCAAAGTCCTATATATGTTAAATTATGATACACATATAGTTACCAGGTTGAATTCCATGATCAAATATATGGTATATTTTATTTTTCGGTATGCAATAATATAATCTATCTAACAAAATAAACATTAAAAGGGTCGAAGAAATACTTAAATAAATGGCAGATTAGTTATTCAAAAATTTATAGAATAAATTAAAAATTAAATTTAGTAATAATTAAAATACGGATTAATTATTCTACAAGTGAATTATTATTAATTTAATTACACATATAATTCATGTTTTCTATAAAATAATATTATATAAATTTATTTACGTGCAACGCACGTCGTGCATTGCTAGTTAGTTCAAAAATCTCAATTTATCCAAAAGTCCAAATTGCTCGCATAACACCAAATTACGCGGTTCTTTTCTTACTTCATTTTAGACTTCATAACAATAATTTAACTATCCCAACATCATGGTTAAAATTCTATTATCAAATTTAAATAAATATATGGGGTCTTACAATCCACCCCCTAAAAGAAAGTGTTGTCTTTAAAACTGATTACTAACCTCGAGAACCAAACAAGTGGTGATATTGTGCTCGCATTTTCGTCTCTAGTTCTCATGTAGCTTCCTCCACTCCATGATGTTGTCATTAATCCTTCACGAGTGGTATAACCTTGTTGCAAAGCACTTGATTCTTTGTGTCCAAATTATGTATGTGTTGTTCATCGTAAGTTACCTTTCTTGAATTTGAACATGCTCCAGATTAATCACACTTGATATGTTGGTTTCATAGTTTTGTAGCATAGATACATGAAACACATCATGAACCCCTGACAATTGGGCGCATAGCTGAAGTTGATACTCTACTTTAACGACTCATCGTAATGTCTCAAAGGGGCCAATATTCGTCGGAGCTAGCTTCCCTTTCTTGCCAATGCGTGTTACCTCTTTTCAAGGCGATACTTTTAGAATCATATAGTCAACCTTCTGGAACTCTAATGGTTTCCTCTTTCGATCTGCATAGCACTTCTATTGACTCTGAGTCCGAGGTAACCCAGACACAAAGTCCATCGTAATATGATCTCACTTTCACTTGAGAATAGACAAGGATTACAGTAACCCTCCCGATTTTTTATGTTCAACCTACACTTGTTAACATATAACACATCGTTCAACAAATTTTTTCACTTGTTTCTTCATTCTTTTCCACCAATACTAACGCTTCATATACCTATACATTTTGGTACAACCAAGATGAATAACAAACTTGGAACGGTGGCATTCACCCAGAATCTCCTCGTTTAGTTGAGCATCATAGAGTATACATAACCTTGCCCGATGCTATACTTCTTCATTCTGTAAGGACCATTCCTCCATCGCCTCTCCTCTCTCCAATTGGGATCGGATGGATTTAATTAAGGATCTAAATCCCAGGGTTCTTGATGCCCATTATGCCTCGTTAATTAACCTAAGACATTGATCTCAACGGATCAATCCCAATGGAATTTCAGCGGAGTCTCCTTTGTACGTGGAGCTCACCCAAAACACAACCTCAGCCAATAACAATTCCCATTGACCTTCCCAGGTCTAACATACACATCTAATCCAATTCATGGATTAGACTACAATAGCAAGTTCAAATATAAACCATTCATTTAAACAAAAGAAGAGTTTACATTAAATCCCCATATATAGATCTTTACAAAATCTTATACATATGTTGTATAAATCAAAAGTACAAAGCTATCAATTTTACAATTTGGGACCTAACATCTATACATCCAAGATAAGAGTCCGATCTCCAGCTCCGTCATCAAAGTAGACCCATGGGAGGGCCATCTGCAAAAACATGCGTAGTACCTGAAAAATATTCCCACAATGGGGTGAGCCAAAGCCCATTAGGGTATCTCCTATAGAGAATATCTCTCAACCTAAATGCATATGATACGAATGCACGTTCAACACACCAATCATATAACACAAGTAACGTTTAAATGCATGTCAACCATGAATGATGTTTCATGAATGCATGTCCGACTCCGAACCCACCACCGGGTTCTCATACATGACATATAATGTAATGTCATGTCATGAACCGATGATTCCAAGCCCCCGTCATTTATGTTATACACACCCAATGACCATTTATTTATTTTCGTGTCTCTATGGAGTAGGTACTTTTATGGACTTCCAACAACAGACTACCGAACTGACAATGGATCTCGAAGACATCCTATCTCAGGCTCTGTGTTACGCCGTCACACTTTTATGGACTCGTTACACCACCGAAAAATGTGTAACTAAAAAACTGGGTCTTGCACCCAAGGGAGAATCTAGCCTTCTTGCTATACCCTTACAAATTTTTCATGCAATATCCCCTGAGACTTAGTCGGATCTTGGTCAAATCTTCAAGTCTTCGATTGAGTGATGTGTTATTGTGTTGAGCTGCTGAGTGAACGACCAGAGAGAGAGAGAGAGAGAGAGAGAGAGAGTGAGTGAGAAGACTAACCTGTGAGTACCAGTCAAAGTCGAGTAGAAGTAGAGGGCAAAGCCAAACAAAGCAACGTTGAAATGAATTTGTGCAAAAATACCCTAGAACCTGTCTTTATAGCATTTGAATTAAACCGTCCGGTTCAGCTAGTTTGTTACACAACCGGGGCGGGTTTGCGGGTTTGTCCGGTTCATTTGCTCAAATGATCTAATAACTAAATCGGCCCGATTCAGGCTTGGGTTTACCGGATCAACCCACCGGACCGATTTATAAAATAATGGTGACATCATATATGTTCCAAGCACATGGACCTCATGCCTTAAAAAGTCCATGTCTGGACTTATTGACAAAACAGGTACAAAAATTATAGTTTTCAACACCTAATTTTATCTAGTATTTTGGCAATATACAAATAAGAGTTGAATAGTAGTTATTTAGTCCAATATGTTGTTTGTTTATTTAGGTGAGAAAAATCTCTTTATGGATATTTTGGTAATGAAATATAGTAGCTATTGATTTTTTGAACTTGATAACCAATATTTAACTCTAACACGTCCTTTAGACCTAAAATCAAATGTGCTTCTATCTATTGACTTAAAATGATTGAAATACACTAACTTATTTATCTAATAATATGGTTAAAAAGTTAAATTCTAAACTTATAAAAACATTACAGTCAAGATTGATCAAATTTTTATCTACTTTGATCAAATTGTACAAAATTCATTTAAAATTTTGTTTTTTGGCTCAAAAATATCAATTTAACTAATACACTCTCTATTGTCAACTAACTCAATTAATCCATACGGACCTCTCTTTCTCTCTCATATACCTCTTTCTTATTTTTCTTTTTGTTCAAGTTAATTTTAAATTGTGTAATTAAAAAAATAAATTATTATTTAAAATATAAATATTAAATGATGATAGTATATAGTGTCTTCAAATGCGTGTTATATCTAGTAATTTTCTATAAAAAAGAAGAGAAGATAAAGTTGTATCAAGTGTTGGTAAAAATGATGAATTATAATCTGACACGTCTCGAGTTCGAATATTGACAACCTCTTGGGGTTAGATCATACTCTAGTCCCGGCGTGGATGACCTTCTTTTGATCGAAAAATAAAGAGGTTAAATGCAAAAAAACACCCTATACTTAGGGTCATTTGTACGTGATCTCCTTGTAGGACGTTGCTAATTTAATGGAAGGTGGTAGACACACGCTCAAATTTGCATGTGGAGATAAAATGTTTTAAAATTATAACTTATAATTCCTAAAATAACCTCCCCTCCCCAACCCATCCAACTCTCTCTTTCTCTCCAAACCCTCTCCTTTCTCCACCGAAACCCACCACCTGCAACGCCACCGTTGCAGCCCACCCCCGCAGCAACTCCTCCATGCTAGCCCACCCCTACTTTGCCATCTCTCTCTCTTTCTCTCTCTCTCTCTCTCTCTCTCTCTCTTTCTCTCTCTCTCTCTCTCTCTCACACACACACACACACCCTCTTCAAAATCCTCTCCATTCCTCACCAAAACCAACCCCCGCAACACGCCCACCCTCGCCGAAACTCCCCCAATCGAGCCCACCCCCACAATATCTCTCCCACGCTAGCCCCCCTGTAACTCTCCATTCCTCATTGAAAACCCACCCCTGCAACACTCCCTTCCTCATTGAAACCAATTCAGACCAAAGAAATCTAAACCCCGAAAAAAATATGTACCAAATATGATCTTTAAGGCCCTCTCTCTTCCTTCCCTCCAACCTGGATTAAATTCACTTCCTCTAACCAAACCCATTGGAAAGGCAATTCTTTTCATGTCTTCAAACAACCCCCAACCTTCCATATGCATACACTACAAACCTGAACTCAAACGTAGATGGTTTAAACCCTAACCCTCTCATCTCTTCCATCAAATTCTCAGATTCATAAGGCAACCCAATTACGCACAAACCATTAACCTTCAGCTTACAGTAGAAGGTACATAATTCACACTCTCTTGAACCTATTTTGGAGACGGCTTTTGAAATTAGGGCTTCTGCTTCGTCCCACCTTTCTTTTTTATTTTCTATACTTTTCAAATATAAAATGCAGTTAGTTTGGTTTGAGGTATATGAAGGTGTGTGGGAATATTAATGGTGGTGTTGTTGGTGTAAGAGGCAAAAATTGAAGATACCTCCTACGGGAATAGTGAATGGATATTTCTGATAAAGAGTGAGAACTGAACTTGATCTCCCAGTCTTTCCTTCCTACAAAATGAACAAACTGCCCAAGATCGAAGTGCTTCGATCGAAGACACTCCGATGCTTAAGTCAGTAATGGAGCTAAAGCAATAGCAAGAAGACAAGGAGAGTTCAACGTACCTTTCACCATGGCTCCTTGTGCATTTTATAGACCCTTTTCTCGCTAGGGTTTCCATGATCTTTGATTCAAGGTGGCACACCTTCCTTTAATTTAGCGGTTCAGTTTGGGAAGTTGCTGATATTTCTCCAACAATTCTTCTGACGAATCTTTAATTTCGTTGATTCACCTATCCAGAATGCCTAAGTTAAAGGCATATCTTTATCTTTATCTCTTTATTTACTGTTTCGATCAGCTCGGTCATAATAAGAACCGAACTGTTTCATCAAATGCCGAACACATTTGATAACAAGGTTTGGTAAGAGCCGAGCTCTTTAACTCTTTGCCGAACACATTACTCAGTTTGGCTCGGTCTATTGAACTGAGTGGCTAATGTCTTCGTCACGTGCCTTGTCTTGTCATCCTCACGTGGGTTCATTTGATGCCATAACACGTATAATAATGAGAGCCACCCCCTTCAGTTGGGTTTGTGAAGATTGAGATAGAAAAGTATAGGGAAAGAATTAAACTATAGAGATAAGTGTTTGAGGTAAAAGAAGGGTATTGAAATGAAAATTAAATGGCTAAATGAGAGTATTTTGCTATTTTTATAAATTTTGTAATGTCCATCCAATGTTGCACTTTATTTTTAAGTTGAGAGGGTTTAGTACAATACTTAAAACTACGAGAAGATCACGTGCAAATGATTCTAAAGACAGGTTCTTTTTTTCTCGCATTTAATCCAAAATAAAATAAAATGTTGTATCAATTATGACCCAAAGCCCAAAATGTTTTTTTTGGTCAGAACCCAAAGCCCAAAAATGAGTTGGGCAAGACTTCACTAGCCCAGTTCACTGATATGCGGAGACCCTAGTCTACTACATCGTCTACCTCAGTCCGGTGTTGCGCGGTGGAGCGGAACCAGTATTCGGTAGCAGCAACGGCGAACTTGGAGCTGTTGTCCGGTTGGAAAGCCGGTAGCAGGTGACACGACGACGGACTTGGCGCGAACATGAAGGTGGTTGCGTTAGTCAGTGGCGGCAAGGATAGCTGCTATGCTATGATGAAATGTGTCCAATACGGTCACGAGGTTCTCCTCCTGCTCCTCTCTCTCTCCCCACTGATGTGTATATATATATGTGTGTGTATACGCTTCCATGGTTTTTAATACTCTACGGTTTTGGGGTTTAGATTGTTGCGTTGGCGAATTTGTTACCGGCTGATGATTCAATCGACGAACTCGATAGCTACATGTATCAAACCGTATGCTCTTCTCTCTCTCTCTCTCTCTCTATATATATATATACCCACGTCACGTATACATATCATTTATGTACACATACACACAAAAAAACGCAGAGGCCATTGCTTGATGAAATGATGAGGTGTTGGACTAAAAAACCGTCAGGCTGAGAGATCAAATTTGAGGGCAGTCACTTTTGTGAAAATATTGTGATAGCTTAGGTTTGTACACAGTCCGTCCTTCCCAGTATCATCGATTGATGGCAAATTGGTTGATAAATGCAATTCTAAGTTAATTGATTTTGGGCATGGTTAATAAATATGTCAACATGACACCACAGGTCGGTACTTCCATCTAGTAAGTTATATATAGATGTAAGTGCTTTCGTCAAGTTGATGATGTGTGGTGGTTCCTATTGATTTTGAGAACATGAACGTTCATCCATGTTAAAGTGCATATTTTAAAAATAATAATAATTTATGGCAGAAAAAAATATATGCATGGCATTGCTAGGAAATATGTTGGCGTTATCAACAATTTGAGTGGCAAAAACAATCTCTTTGCATGCGGTGGTTAAGGCTAAGACCGTAAGATCCCGCAATGGCCGAGCCTTATACACTGGGCCTCCTTTTCTGTTCTGAAATATTTAGAGTTGTATATACTTGGTAAATGGATACCATGGTCTATGTAGGTAACATCTATTACAAGAATATTGAACTTGTATTTCCGAGAATTCTATTTCAGGATGGCTTAAGCTTGTTCGGATTTAAAGATGGGATTTTGAAATATTTATTAGTGGAAGGCTCTCTCATAGGAAGTTTGCCGACATTCCATCCTGTAAACTATCCTGTAAACTAGAAAAAAGTGCTTTAGATATCTGAACTTTTTGATGCTGGTTTGCCAAGACTCTCAATTGAAAGAATGAAAAATGTTGCTTTTTTTATTTTATTTAAAATAGATTTGGTTTTATTATGTTTCTTTCTTTCTTTCTTCCTTTTTTCGGTGAGTCAAGGAAATGTACATTTGCATAATCAATGAATGTAAGGTCTCACTAAAATTTTACTTGTACACTGTGTTGCTATGTGTTGGACTGAGATTGTAGATGAAATAGGTTTGAGTAATTTCTCTCAAACAGGATTAGTATGTTTTAATTTTTTGTTTTGCAATGCTGTATGAGGCATAATCTTTATGCTGAATTTGTGTGCTTGTGCTCAAATAAATGTTTAGTATATTTACATATATAGTTGAGAATCGGGATGCTTTAATGTGGATAAACAAGGACTTATAAAATGTTTTTTATTCTCTTTGTTCACTCGCTAGTTGGAAATTTAGATTTTGAGCATTTTCATAGGTTGGGCACCAGATAGTTGTTAGCTATGCAAAATGCATGGGAGTGCCGTTATTCCGAAGGCGAATCCAAGGATCCACAAGGCAAGCCAATTGTAAATGCCCACTGTTCTCTAATTATGCTATGCTAGTCATCTTGATTATTTTTACCATTCCATTAATAGGTTTGTATCGTGGCTGTGTAATTTACGAAGGGAAGAACAGTTGTTTTTTGGAATAAGAAACAAAATGGAATTTGGTTGTTACACTGTTACTCTTATAACCCATTTAATTCTGTTGAGGTTTACATGGCATGTGTGGTGAAAATTGTGAACTTGTTACAGTATATAATCAAATATACTATGGTGCAATAAATCTGGCTGTGAAAAAGGAGATGTTTTGTTTGGGTGGTTTCCGTTAGAACTGTGAAGGCATGACATACAAGGTTTTCAAGTAGATGCTAAAGAAAGGACATTATGGTTGGATGAAATTTTCAGTTTATTTAAAGCAATTTTTTGAAGCTGCATTTTTAATAGCTTTATGCAGATTCAGGTTGTAGATCCCAAAATATGAAAAGAATTTGAGTTTGTGGAAAATTTCTATCTAACCGCTTCCGATTTTTGAAGTCCAAGTTTTTCATACAAAAAAAGGTGACTCAATGCACGAGGCTCCCGACACTACTAGGTCTAGGGAGGGTCATACCTGAGCTTCCACAAATTAATATTAAGAGGAAGTCAGTCATTTACATCGTCGCAGATATACATTTAAGTATGTTTTCTCGTAATTTAGTGTTATAATTGATTGTATTCGACTATTTATAGCCTGTTTTTCCTTTCTAATGGTTATGTTGGACGGCATAGGCATCATAGCCTTAGCTACAGAGTGACTCCTGGTGATGAAGTAGAAGATATGTTCATTTTGTTAAATGAAGTAAAAAGACAGATACCCTCTATCACAGCTGTATCTTCTGGTGCAATTGCATCTGACTACCAACGGCTGCGGGTGGAAAGTGTGTGTTCGAGGTTAGGACTTGTTTCTTTGGCGTATTTATGGAAGCAAGATCAGTCATTGCTCCTTCAAGAAATGGTAAATTCTGTTTTACTGTTATGGAGAATGACAAACCATTAAACATTCATGTAGCCTATGCTAAATGACTTTTCCCTTCACTGTTGTGACCAGATAAGAAGTGGGATTGTCGCCATCACAGTAAAGGTATAAGATATACTTTGATCTATTGTTATGTTGTCTATGTCTGTCTGTCTCTCTCTCTCTCACTTCTACACATGCACTTCTTTTATATCCGTGTTTCATGGTTGTGTATACGAGTTTGGATGGGAGTTCTCTTGTTTCGCAGATAACATTTTGGTTGATATTCAGTGACTTCTGTGGCTTGATTATTTACATTAGGGAAATGCATTACCTTTCTCTCCTCTTCTATAATTCCTTGTAGTGGTTAGTTTCTGCATTTCTTTGCATGTCTCATCTTTCTTTCAGAGTGATATGCTTGAGATATCTATTTGATGTGCAGCTGTCGTTATTTCATCTCACCTATGTACTTTTTGAGGAAAAAAATTGAGAATCACATCCCATATGCTATACCATTATACATATTAGAGCACTAAATAACCTTAATTAAACAAATCCATAATATATTTATGAAAATTTATAAATTCGGAACTATATACAAAATTGGATCCGTTGATCCAATACCTAGCTTCATGGCTCCATTTTGTCAGTTCTATTTGTTTTCTGACTTGTCGGTCTCCTAGAATTCAACTTGCAATTCGGTTGATAATGGGGGATAAGCTGGAAACTATAAGGAGAATAAATCCACAACATGACCAGAGTACAAATTATTGAATACCAAATACAAGACCGATGACATAATCGATAAATGTATCATCAATGATAAATCATATAACTTGTCATAACGTCATTCTCACTTTGAACTTCCCAGATTTGAATATGTCAGTTTGGACCTATATCGGATTTGAGTTCCCCGACTTAGACCTATTGAGCATACTCATAGAAATTCAATTGGAATTTCAAAATGACAACAATTCCATTAATTGAAATAGGAATCGGGAATAATCAAGAAATTACTCTTTACTAAGAGATTCGGGAGCATATTGTGAATAACCCCACTTACCTAATCCAATATTGATACCGGTAGAATATTGTGAATAACCCCACTTACCTAATCCAATATTGATGCCGGTAGACATGCACTTAAAGACACCCCGAACAGAACACATGGATTTTCTCAATTATTTTCCTTTTCAACTTTTAATTTCTACGTGAAACCTTTTCGTTTCCCTTTCTAGTTTTTTCTTCTTATTTTCTCTATTCTTTTTATTTTCCCTCTTATTTGTTTCTCTCGACATATATGTCTCTAATCACATTTCTTATATCATTTTCTTCTAAACTCAACAACTTACCTTTAACACACCACCCACATATGACTCACATGCACCTTTGGTGGACAAGTCCACCATTTTAGATCACAAAAAGCCTACCATTCGCTCTTTTTTCGAGGAATCCTAAGGATATAATGATGAAATGGTCTCTTCCTCTTTAGAGGGGTTATAGGGCTATGCTCATTCCAAGAGGGAAAGCCCGTAATAACACACCACCCGCGTATGACTCACATGCACCTTTGGTGGACAAGTCCGCCATTTTAGATCACAAAAAGCCTACCATTCGCTCTTTTTTCGAGGAATCCTAAGGATATAATGATGAAATGGTTTCTCTTCCTCTTTAGAGGGGTTATAGGGCTATGCTTATTCCAAGAGGGAAAGCCCGTAATAAAGTGGGATGATTTTTCTTCTTGTACAATTTCGTTTCCACATGCCATTATAATATAAACTAAGCAATACACACAAGACACCTGGTTGACACTCGACACATTACACTAATTTCCCATAATTGCATTTTCCTCCTATCAATTGGTTTTATAATAATTACAATTAAAACCCGACATTCTTTATTTCAATAATTACTTTTATTTAATTGGGATTAGGGTGTTACATATACATAGATATAGTAGAGGATACAATGGATACAAGGAGAATTAGAGTACTCATCTTGAGAGTGTGATATGGATGGTCCTCGATATGTGATTGACCTTGGGGGTGAATAGGTCTTGGCACTCGACTATGGAATTTAGCACCTAGTTCAAAACCTAATTCTACAGATTAACTAATTATGTCAATTGATGCACAAATCCCTCAATTTAAAACAACCTAATTCACCAATTTGAAGATTGACCCAAAATTCCCAAATTCAAGTCTCCTCTTAATTCGTTGAAATTACCCAATTAAAACAGCCAATACCACAATCAGGCCATCAATCATTTAAGCATGTGAAGAATATAAAATTCTAAGCATGCATGAAAATAAAGCAAAAAACAAATGCCACAAAAATTTTACTTGGAAATCATATCGAGAAAAACCACAAGATTGTGGTCCACCTAACCTAATCCACTCGCCTCAAAGTTAGATTACAAGTTCAAAGTCTTATACCTCAACCAATACCATGGTTAGATGTTTTCTTTCTTAAATCTTCACGGAATTCTCATTATATCTTGTTTGCCTATGAGTTTTCTGAGTTTGTATTAGATCTCTTTATCTCATGTGTATTGCAAAACAAAGAACATGATCAATCTAAGTAGTTGAATGACCTTTTGGATTTCGGGAGTCTAGAGTTTGTTTCTTGCCTCTCTAAATATTCTCTAAGGTATTATTAGGCTTTCCTTAGTGAGAAGGCTGCCATCATATATATATATATATTTATTTTAATGTCCCAAAAATGAAGTTTAATTAGAGTTTAAGAAAACTCAAATTTGCGATCGACTAGGGATGACAGTGGACCGGGAATAAACTGGTATTTGTTCAAGTTCGTTCCGTTTGGATCGGGAATGGACCATACATATTAGACGGTGGACATATACGAGAATACCTGTATAAATTCGTGTGGGAATGGACGGAAACTCATCTCTTTCCCGCCTCTGCCCTCCCCCTCCCCGCCTTGCTAAACCCGTGATATATATAATATCACAAGGACATAAATCCCAACAATCCTCCCACCCACTTATTAATACATATATATAATATCACAAACCCTACCCACCCACACACTCTTCTCTTAACCAAAAAAAAAAAAATATTTTACTTTCTCTCTCTTTTTTTTTGATCCATTTGTTATATAATGAGGTTTCATCTTTCTTGTAGATCCATTAGTGAGGTTTTATGATTTTTTTTTTAATTTTTTTCTTAAAATCATATAAATTAATTATTATGGACATGGACGGTGGCGGAGACAGAGACGGGGTTCAAAATTTATCTACTAGGCGGAGATAGGGATTAAATTTTTCCCGATTAATGGGGGTGGACCGGAGGTGGACGAATATTTTTGAAGCAGATACGGGGGTGGTGACTACTCCCCCCGCCCTCGCCCCGGTATACTGTCATCCCAACCACCGATTGTTGGAGCCATTAGCTGACGCTCTTCAATGGGAAAGGATTATGTCTAGGCCTCAACAGTGGAGACTACTCGAGCAACCTTGAGAACGCTCGAGCGGTTAGGCAACGATCTCTGCTAGTTGGCTTCTTAGTTTTCTCTCTAAGTGTTTAGAGATCGCTCGATCCATAACGCCATTGAACATCCAACAGTCAGCATTGGTTTTTAACCAGAAAACCAAGCAAAAACTAGCCACACCAAGGGGTGTCGCTAAAAAAGATCCATATCATGACTTGTGTTTTCAAATCAATTTTTTAGTTTCACAAAACTTTTTAATTAAGTAAAAAGAGAATCATACTATGGTTTCATTCAAAATCCCATTTTGATTCACCTAAGTTAACCAAACTTAGGCAACTAGATTTCTAGGTTATTTACCTTTACCTAAGCTTGAAAGATCCAAGGAAGTCTTCAAATATGACTTCGTAGGTTGAACTTTATCATTCTTCTAGACCAGTGTTATTTAAGGCGTAAAGCGAACCGAAGCGATCAAGGCTCTTAAAGCCTAGGCGAGAAGCGAAGCGAAACGCTTTACCGAAGCGAAACGAATAGTTAAAAAAAAAAGTAAATATTTTAGTTTAATTACTTCTAAACATCTAAGTTCTAATTTTATATATACTAAATATTTAAATGCAAGTAAAACCATAAACATTTAAATTAAAACAAACACTAATAATATCTCAAATCAGCAAAAAATTAGCACATCAGCATTCAACAAATTAGCACTATCAGCAAAAAATCAGCACATCAACATTCAGCCAAATCAACACTATGCATTACAACATTCAGAAGAAGCAGTAGCATTAAAATCAGCTATAAAAACAGCATTAAAATTAGCAGCATTAAAAACAGAAAGCAAAAAAAAAAACAGAATAAAAAAAAAAAAAACAATCAGAACCAGAAAGAAGAAAAAAAACAGAAGTAAAATAGTAGAAGCAAAAAAAAGGAGAAAAAAAAAGAAGAAGCAACAGCAGAAAGAAGAAGAACCAGAAAGAAGAAGAAGCTGAAAGAAGAAGAACCCGAAAAAAAAAAAAACAGAAAGAAAAAGCAAAAAAAAAAAACGAAGAAGAAGCAGCAGAAAGAAGAAGAACCAGAAAAAAAAAAAAATAGAAAGAAGAAGCAGACAAAAAAAACAGAAGCAAAAAAAAAAAAACAAAATTAGAATTAGAATCAGAAAGAAGAAGAACCAGAGAGGAAGAAGAGATAACTTAGTCAACCAAGGGTAAAATTTTCTTTTCCTTAAAGCCTTCTCTTAAAAACTCTGATAATGGGTCTTAATGCATTCTCAATTGTCAAGGGATCTTTGTGGTGTTTACCTAAACTTAGGAAGTGTCAATGAAATTTACCTCGTAATTTATACTTCTTTTAATATTGGTACTTTATTTCTTCAAAAAAGAAGGGTAGGTGGGATTTTATGCTGTCAAGCAAAATATAATCCATAAAAATGCATTTAAAACCTGAACTTTTTAATAAAGATAAATGCTAAGTTGTTTTAAGATATTAGTAGTGTATGGGGGCTCCCGTTATCATACTTTGGGTTTTGGACAAGTTCCTGGGATATAAATGGTTAAAGGATTCTCTTTCTGTGATAAAAAATTAGCTTGAGAGGAGTGATCTTGAGGCAATGGGCAGATAGGGTATCAATGGTTTGGTTTCTGTTTGGTTCCATATATATAAAGGAATATTATATTTCCATGTGCTGCATGCTAAGATCTACGTTGGGTGGACCATATTTCACTTATTCTTTGATTCATTACATAATAGCTGATAGACCTGTGAATATTTCATGCCTTTTCTCTTCCTTCTCTGTATATGATTGAGATGATTACCATGACATATTTGTAGGAGTAATGAAGAACTGTTTTGGATTTTCATGCTGTCATCGAAATAAAGTTTCATTGATAGCTACTGTTTTGTGATATCTGTTCTTAGTTGTGGATTTTAAGGTGAGGCCATGCTCTTTGATTGTCATAGGTTGCAGCCATCGGATTGGACCCTTCAAAGCACTTGGGCAAAGAAGTAGCGTACTTGGAGTCCCATCTACACAAGTTGCAAGAGTATGTGAGGCTTATGAAAGTGAATTGAGCTTGATCATATTTTGGTTTTTAAGCAGTTGATAATCTGTCATCAAATCATTTGGCAGATTGTATGGAATAAATGTATGTGGTGAAGGAGGAGAATATGAGACATTGACGCTTGATTGCCCCCTCTTTAAAGTAAGTATGCCCTCTGCTCTTTTTTATTTTTAATTTTTTGTCAAAAAAATGAGTTTTCTCCAGCAGTCCAGTGTTTTTTATTTTCTTTCCTTTTTTGCTTCCATAATTTTTTATAATTAGGTGTTATCATGAGACAACTGCAGCCTTCAGTTATTCTAGTTTTAGAGAAGTTAACAGTTTTACTTTGCATTTATGGTGTTTAACAAATTCATGATTCTGTTATTATTATTATTATTAAATTTTTTTTTTTTTTTTGGGGGGGGGGGGGGGGGGGGGCTTTCTTAGACCCATTTCAACCATATTTAACTTGCAGAAATTTTCCAGAATGCTCGAATTGTGCTAGATGAATCTCAAGTTGTACTTCACTCTTCAGATTCCATAGCTCCTGTTGGGATCCTCCATCCCTCGGCATTCCATTTGGTAAATAAGCGGGAGACTGCATCTTTGAATGACAGTAACAGAAGCAGTGATGTCTGTCTGGGAGAAATGGATTCAGTATGCGAAGTGCAAGGGAACTGTTTACAAAGATGCAAAGCCAAGTGCCAGTCTGGTGATGTAACCTTTAGTTTAACTGAAGTTGAAGAACATAAACTTCACATTTCAAAAACCAAAAAGGATGATACTTTTTCCATTTCTTGCTGGTTGCAAGATTCATGTCAAGCTTCAGCAGGTAAAAGTAGAATGTCCTAATGGAAGGATATGATTAGGTGTTTTTTCATAATGCAAACTCCGTTTATTTTGGGTTGATACATTTTTTTTTGTCTTTCCTCCCTTCTTGATTTCAGCTACATATATGCTTTTGTTTTGTTTTTTTTTTTTGTCATTAATCAGTACTTTTTGTGTGTTTTATTGGCAGATTTGTTACAGGATCTGAAGGTTATTCTCAGGAAAATTGAAGTACAACTCCTGGAATATGGTTACTCTTGGGAGAATGTACTTTATATTCATCTCTACATTGCTGATATGAATCAGTTCGCAATGGTGAATGAATCATATGCGAAATTTATTACTCAGGAGGAATGTCACTTTGGTGTTCCATCCCGCTCTACAGTTGAACTTCCTCTTTTGCAAGTTGGTTTAGGGAGGGCATATATTGAAGTCTTGGTGGCAACTGATAGCAGCAAAAAGGTATTGCATGTCCAAAGTATCTCCTGCTGGGCTCCTAGTTGCATTGGTCCATATAGCCAGGTAACAAAGTTACCAGTTTTAACGTATTCATTATATTTACTGATTCATTTTGTCAGCTAGTTTTTTGTCTTCCAGTTCTGTTCTGTTTTTAATAATTTCTGTTTGGCATCTTTGTGTGAATTGAATGTCTATGCAGGAATGGTATCTGTAGGCATCCTCTCTTAATCTGTGAGGTAGTATTATTTTGAAAATACTTGTGAATGATCCCAATATGTGTTTTTTAGGATGCTTAAAGAAGTCCCGTACTTGAGTTTTCAATTACCTTGAGCATCAACATAGAGTACGTGTCACTAATTATTCTTTTCTTTTGAAACCTAAATCCAGTTAGAAAAGAAATGCATGGGGTTTATACATCAATAGAATTGGTAACAAATCTTCATAGTTCATACTCTGCATGTGGTCAGGTGACTTAAAGGATAGTCAGGCCTTTGATGCCAAGTTCAGACACAGGTTTAGAGCCCAAGGAAAAGCTCTTTCATGAGTCAGTATGAATGGCTTTATCTTCCTTCTTCTTGAATTTAATGCATCGATTGACCTCCACGAAACCTCATTACAACCTTAAGAATCACTATTTGACCCGAGCCATTCTGTTGTAGAATGCAATATATGTCTTGGTTTTTAGTAAAGGAGGTATGGTGGGTGGGACGAGAGAGATGTATGAAATGGAACTGATGGTGACCAAGAAGGAATTGGTTGAAGGCTGAAGCCTGAATTGATGATTAGGGTTTTAGGAATTTATTTTAGCATCCAGGATTTATTGGGCTTATATAGTAATTCAGGATTCATATATTCTTCCTATATTTTATTTTTGGTAAACTAATAGATAAGCCTTATATGTTATTGGTTTGGAGACTAGACTTTGATATCAAGACTTGAATACAGAATTTGATTTTTTTTCTGTCTTCCTGAATTTCACTCCAAGTATTGTTGAATTTCACGCCCTTCTTTTGGGGAATTCTTTTTTGCTTATCTTTGTCTTGTGTTCGGGGGATTTTGCAGGGAAGTGCACTCCTCAGGTATGGAAGTGCTTCTCCATCCGAACTTGCATTGTCATAAACAAAGAAACACGTATACAGACATGAGATATGGATATGACGTGGACACACACAAACACGAAAACTCTAAAAGAAAGTACTGGTCAGATATGATGAGGCAATGAATGTATCAAAAGCTCTCAAAGTGTTAGAAAATATATAACACCAATCTATTTTTTAAAGTCCAAATGGTATGGTTAATTTTCAACATTTCTTCTTCAAGTTTTGGTTATAGTACAGTCAGCTCCTTGTGGTTTCAATTTCAAACAATTTTTCCCCTCCAAGGTTCAATATTTTCAAAATGATAAAGATATTTGACGGGTATCTATAGAGTGTTAGGGTAATTATTAAATGCGAATCATGTGCCCCAAGAAAATGATAGTTTGAGATGCTTTTAGCTTTATGAGGTACAAAATTACAGCACCCGCACCCCAACCAGCTCTTCATGAATACAAATTATTTACCATTGTTAAAGGTTTTTATTGGGAATTTTGCTGCCTTAATCATGTTTGTCAGTCAATTTACATCAATGAAAGCTTGGAGGGGACACATTGTTGAGATTGAAACCATAGGGAACTGATTGCAATATCACCCAAGCTTGTAGTGGGTATTTTGTAATTAACCCTATAGTCAAATACGTAACACCTGCCTATAATCTAAGTTCAAACATTACTCAACTTCACAACACTATGATAAGATCAACAAAACAAAATCATGAAATAAAAAGTAGAGAAATTTTTTTAACGATAAGGATAATGAACATTTAGCATGGTATATCTTCAGCAATCATTAAGCCATTCAAAGATGACATATTGTCGGATGTCATTTTCGTGGGAGATAGCTTTTCTAATTTCCTCTTGGTAGGCTTTTTTAGATCTAATGATTGTAAGGTTGTAGCTTTCTTGCCTTGTATTCTTTTCTTTTATAGTATTTATTTACTTTTTTCTTTTTGTTTAAGTACAAGGATTCTTATAATTCATATTTGATCCATCTCCAACGTGTCCAAATTTCTTTTTGAATATTAGATATTTTTCACACGTCCAAAACGTTACAGAGTATTTCTCCCAGATGTGTCCAACACTGATACATTGGTCTGGGAGAGGTGTTTGTGCTCCCTAGCTCGTAATAAAAGGGCCTCCACCGCAATGTTTCCGCCATAGATACAACTCAACAAAGCCTTAGTCTCAACTATTTGGGGCTGGCTACATGAATCATGTTTCTCCATTGTGCTCTATCAAGGGCCATATGTTCCGTTAGACTATAAGCTATCATAATTTTTTTTATTATTTTGTTCACAGTTATTTTAGGCCTACCTCTCCCTCTACCTTTATCTCTCGTATTACTATCGATATGTTTCAAATCACTCTTTCTTCCTGTTGCATTATTCAGTTGTCTATAAACAAATTCAAACCACCTAAGTCGATTCTCTCTTAATTTATTAATGCAAATCCTACGGTTTTACAAATATAGATATTAGCATTATTTTAGTCACATGACCGGCACAACCAATGGTATAGAAACATAGGCTTGCATTCTTAAAAACTATACTAGGGTTTAAATTCAATAATAATATTTTTAGCCCACTTCTCTGAAGGCTTTAAACAACCTCTTGGCTTCTTATAAGTGAATATAGCAAAGATCTATGGTATTTACAAATTGTTTCATTATATGTAGGAGCAGGGAGACTGTGAGAGAAATCACCTCACTACACTTTAAGTCACTAAAACATATATTGAGCAGCATTTACAACCATTTTGTATCTCAAAAGGATTCAACACTAGCACATAACTATTTCAACGAAGAATTTCTCAAACAAAGAAAAGATTGAACCATTGACATTTTGTTATCAAAAAATTTAGCCTCTACCCCCCTCTGCAATGAGAGAATTTTCCTCATTCCAGAACTGGATGCAATCAATACTTGAGATTAGCATCTAGCTTTGGGTGGAAGTTGTTGAAA
Organism: Ilex aquifolium; assembly: GCA_951799425.1. Taxonomy (NCBI): domain Eukaryota; kingdom Viridiplantae; phylum Streptophyta; class Magnoliopsida; order Aquifoliales; family Aquifoliaceae; genus Ilex; species Ilex aquifolium. The sequence continues at coordinate 43,240,483 of OX637391.1, read as the reverse complement.
AATCCCCGGGAACAAGTAATGTTACTATTTGAAGTATCAAGAAAGCAACTCGAGGCTTACATGTATCAAATATTATCGTCTTACCTTCAATCATTATGGAGATTCATCCACAGAAAGAGTACTTAATGCATGCAATCCAATTTATAAGGCTAATTGCCTACATGCTTCTGGTTTCAATGATATTGCACGAGTGCGCCATGGTTTTTACTTATTGAAACATTTACTAATTTTTGTTGCACTTAGTACCAATGACTTAAAGGATATCATAAGCTTATAATATAGGTCAAATTGATATCTAAAATACTAATTAAATGTTGCAAGTTTGATTCTATTAAGAGTATTATTATGTAAATACTGGTTGTAATAAGTATACCACATAGAGGGTATACATGTCTTTTGTATGATTACGAGTTACTATAAATACAAGTGATTTGTGAGAGCTATGTTAAGTTCGAGTACTCTCTGTTTCTCTCTAATATTGTGTTCACTCTCTAAACTTAACATGGTATCAGATCGAGTTTATTGATCTAAAATCTGCAATTAACCTTTCTTTGATACTGAGGATTCTGAACTGATAACCTCAACCTTTCTTTCTCTTCTCCTTCCCCTTCCCCTTTCCCTTTCCCTTCCCCTTCTTCGCCAGCCAGTCAGTTAATGAGACACACGACCATGGTTTAGTATCGTGGGTAATCTATGAAGTTCATGGTTGTGTGTGTGAGTGGATTTGGTGCCTGTGATTTGTGTTTGAAGTTAGTATGTTGACGGGAATCATTTCGTTGGTGGTATGGTGGTCGCTAGAGGTGGTGTGACGTTTCGTTAGTGGTGGTTGCCATTGTGCTGTAGTCACCGAAGATCAATGATCAATGATCAGTGATCCGGTATTTGTGGGCTTAAATCATTCTCAAGGCCCAAGGATTCTTGTTGAGTCCAGTTCACTAAGGCTCAATAACTTTTGTTGAGCCTAGTTCACACAGGCCCAAGCCCCTGGTTCGGTCTATGGTCCAGCCCCTTAGTTTAGGACCGGTTCATCTCTCTCTCAGACTGGTTCAGCACCGGTTCACCCCGATTCCAATAGGTTCAGCACTGGTTCAGTTGTTCAGTAGCTTGTCTAGTGCCTATTAGTGCATCTCTAGTTCGGTTCAATGCCTATCAGTCCGTTTGAGTTCGGTTTATCGCTTAACAGGCCTGGTTCAGCGCCTAGCAGTTCGATTCAATGCCTATTAGGCTCGGTTCAGTGCCCAACGATCCGGTTCAACGCCTTGCAGTTTGTTTCAGTGCTTATCAGGCCCGGTTCAGCACCTCTCTGGTCTGATTCAACCTCTTCTCGCTTCCACTCTTGCCTCTATTAAGGTAGTTTCTTACTTTTGCTCTTATTTGGGTGCTCCTTCTATCATTATACTACTATGGAATCCAAGCAAGACACTACCTCTGCTTCTACCTCATTTATCTTACCGGTACCACCGACGTCTTCTTCCACGATTCTCATTAATGGTCCCATGACTTCCCATAAGCTCAATGAGATCAATTATGTTTTATAGTCACGATTAGTTCAAGTATTTCTTAGAGGCAAAGGTTTTAAGAAGTATTTGATGGACATTAAACCCAGGAAAGATACTCCTGGGTATGATCAGTGGGAACATGAGGATGCTCAGATTATCTCCTTATTATTGAATAGCATCGAGCTCAGTATTAGCTCTACCTTGCTTTATCTTGACACTACCAAATAAATTTGGGATCACTTGGCCACCTTGTATTTTGGCACCAGTAATTTTACTCGCGCATATGAGGTGTGCAACCAGTATTTTTGCCTGGAGCAAGGTACCCTGAGTCTTGAGGATTATTGCTCTCATGTTCGGGAAGTTTGTGAGGAATTGAAACTCTACCACCCGTTCACAGCAGTTTGACAGAAGCAACATGAGGATTTAAATGTTGTTCGATTTCTGGTGGGTTTGAAACCTGAATATGACCCTATTCGCTCTCAGATTTTGGGTGGATCCAGTTTTTCATCTCTATTTGAGGTGTTCTCTGGTGCTACCTTCTGTTCTAGCTCTTCCTACATTGATTATGGCTTGTCAACTGACCGCTCAGCTCTTGTTGTTCCTAGTGGCCATAATGATACTGGAGATTGATCAGGTTCTTGTTCATGCACTCATTGTGGTCGTGGAGGCCACACTGTTGATTATTGTTGGGATTTACATAGCAAGCCTTTGGGCGTTGCTAATCAGGTCTCCTATTAGGATGACACCTCGATCGTTGCTTCGATACCTCGGTCAGCTTGACCTGACTTTGAGTTAGTTACTTTTACACGAGAGGAGTATGCTCAGTTCTTATTTCAGCAGCAAGCCGTTTCGTCTTTCTTCTTTCTCTATTTTTGCCCAGTCAAGTACTGCTTCCACTTGTTTACTGTTCTCCACACGTAGTCCCTGGATTATAGACTCCGACACTTTTGGCTACATGATTGGTGCGTCCGATGCCTTTTTTACTTATCAGTCTGATACTTTCCCACACAATGTTACTCTTGCTAATGGTACTTCTTCTCAAATTTCAGGTTTGGAGACTACTCAATTGAGTATTGATATGTCCTTATCATCAGTTTTATTTGTCTCTCAATTTTCTTTTAGTTTACTTTCCATTAGCAAGATTACCCGTTCCCTTAATTGTTCCGTAATTTTTTACCCCTCTTATTGTGTGTTTTAGGATCTCCAGACGAAGAAGAAGATTGGTACGGGACATGAAGCCGGTGGTCTCTATTACTTTGACTTTGATCCACCTACTCAGGCACTCCAGACCTCGTCATCTCCTTTTCAGTGACATTGTCGTCTTGGTCATCCCTGTCTAGAATCTGAAGCGTCAAGTTTTCAGTCTTAGTTATGTGTCGTCTGTGTCTTGTGAAGCTTGTCAACTTAATAAGTATCATCGTGTGTCCTTTCAGTCTAGAGTCAATAATCGTGGGTCTAGTTCGTTTGAGTTAGTACATTCTTATGTATAGGGTCCAATAAAAAATATTTCATCTTATAAATATTCTTATTTTGTGTCATTTGTGAATGATTATTCTCGTATGACTTAGTTATTTCTTATAAAGTTAGTTATGACTTATTTTCTATATTTGAGACCTTTCGTAAAATAATAAAAACCCATTATATTTATCGTATTTGTATTTTACTTTTTTATAATGTTCGTGAATATGAATCTGGTCCCTTTTCAGCTTATTTTAGTAAAATTGACATTATTCATTAGACTTCTTGTTTTTACACCTCTTAGCATAATGGTGTCACTGAGTGTAATGTTGGAAGTTACCCGTGCACTGTTATTCTAGATGAATATTTTCTGTTATTTTTGAAGTGATATTGTTCTCACTGCATGTCACCTTATTAATCGTATGTCATCTTCTGTGTTAAATGGGCAAAGTCCATATTCTGTCATTTTTTCTAGTAAGCCTTTATTTTCCTTAACTCCTAAGGTTTTTGGGTGTGTCTATTATGTTCACAACTTGGGCCCCACGTTTGATAAACTTGACCCTCGTACTACCAAATGTGTATTTCTTGGATATTCTCGCACACAGAAGGGGTATCGTTGCTGTAGTCCTCTTCTTCGACGGTACTTCACTAGTGCTAATGTTACTTTTGATGAATCTGTTTCGTATTTTTCGGCACCTATTCACCCTCCGAATCTTGATTTTGGGTCGTCCCCTATGCCACCGCCTCTTCCCTTGTCGTCGAATATTTCGCTGCCTACTATGCTACCACCTACTCCTCCGCTCCGTGTATACTCTCGTCGTCCTCGATCATTGATTGAGGTACTCTTACCGTTTTCCTTGCCGTCTCTTGATCTTGGTCCATCAGGTAATTTTAACTATTTACCTATTGCTCTTCGAAAAGGTACTCGATCATGTATTACTAACCATCCCATTGCTATTTTGTTTCTTATGATGCCTCGTCTCCTATCTTCTTTTTTGTACCTCTCAACTATCTGCTATCTCTATTCCTAAGAACTTACTGAATGCGTTGTCTAATCTGGGTTGGAGGAAAGTTATGAAAGTGGAGATGGATGTCTTACATCATAATGAGATTTAAGATCCTGTTCCTTTACCTCCTGGAAAATAGACTGTTGGTTGTCGCTGGTTGTACACAGTTAAATTTAATCCGGATTGTTCTGTGGATTATCTCAAAGCCCGTCTTGTTGTTAAAGGCTTTACTCAAAACTTATGGTGTTGATTATGAGGAGACCTTTTCTCCTGTTGCCAAAATCTTCTCTGTTTGTGTATTGATTTTTTTAGCTGCTAATCTTGATTGATCCTTATTTCAGTTAGATGTCAAGAATGTCTTCTCACATGGTGACTTGATTGAAAAGGTCTACATGGAGCAGCCACCTGAGTTTACTGCTCAGGGGGATTCCTGTAAGTGTGTGTGTCGGTTAAAGAAATCTTTGTATGGTTTGAAGAAGTCACCGAGGGCATGGTTTGGTAAGTTCTTAGATGCAGTTTCAGAGTTTGGTCTTCTTCGATGTCAGATAGACTACTCTGTGTTTCATAGACAGACGGATGCCAGATATATTATATTGGTTTATGTAGATGATATTATAATTATTAGAAATGATTCTGAGGGGATTGCCAAGTTAAAACCTTCCAGCGGGACTGATTTCAAATTAAGGATCTAGGAAAATTCAGATACTTCTTGGGTATTGAGGTTGCTAGATCTAAACAGAGTATTTGTTTATCCCATAGAAAATATGTACTTGACATGCTAGAAGAAACAAGTTTGCTGGGTGGCAGACCAGTTGATGTTCCTATGGATCCGAATCAGAAATTGTTGATGGATGATGATGCACTACTTGAGAATCCTGGTCAGTATCGTAGGTTGGTTGGAAAGCTCAATTATCTCACTATTACCTGACCGGATATTTCCTATGCAGTTAGTGTAGTAAGTCAGTTTATGGGATGCCCTAGAGTGCCACATTGGGAGGCAGTTACTTGTATTATTCGATACCTCAAACGTGCTATTGGTCTTGGGTTGTTATATCAAGCTAATGAACATCCTAGAGTGGAGGATTTTTCAGATGCTGATTGAGTTGACTCTCTTTCTGATTGGAGATCAACCACTAGTTATTGTACTTTCTTGGGAGGTAACGTTGTCTCATGGAAGAGTAAGAAACAAACGGTGATAGCAAAATCCAGTGCTGAGGCTGAGTATAGAGCAATGTGACATACAACTAGTGAGGTGACGAGGTTGTTACTCTTTCTGAAGGAAATTAGTTTTCCAATTCAACCTCCTTTATAGTTGTTCTGTGATAATCAGACAACTATTCATCTCACTGCCAATTTAGTATTTCACGAGAGAACAAAACATATTGAAGTTGATTGTCATTTTAGTTGAGACAAGATAGTAGTTGGAGATATTAAAACTCCATTTGTGAGATCTGAGGGTCAACTTGCAGATATGTTTACCCAAGTATTGAGTCGTACGCGTCTTACAGCCATTTGCTCCAAACTTGGATTATATGATATATATAGTCCAGTTTGAGGGGGAGTGTTAAGAGTATTAGAGTATTATTATGAAAATACTGGTTGTAATAAGTATACCACATAGAGGGTATACATATCTTTTGTATGATTACGAGTTAACTATAAATACAAGTGATTTGTGAGAGGTAGGTTAAGTTCAACCACTCTCCGTTTCTCTCTAATATTGTGTTCACCCTCTAAACTTAACAGATTCCCAATATAAACAATTGATGTGTTAACTGGTACTTGAATATCTGATTAATAATCAAAAGCAGAAACAAAGTAGATTGAGTCATAATATTGTAAGGTGCTAATTTTTAATTTTTTTCTTGTCATATTTGCCAAAAATTTGCAATTATATAACTTCATGTGGATGAAGAAAACCTTGTATGATTCTTTCATAATATTTTTTTAAAACCTTTTATGATTCTTTCATAATATTTTTTTGACTTTTTATCTTTACATCTCTCCTTTATTTTAAAATTTTATAAAATTATTCGCTTAATGTTGTTGAGTGGTATCTGTCTACAAAAACAAAAAGGCAGCTCAATGCATGAGGTTCCCACCATTGTGGGGGTTGGGGAGGGAAGATATATGCAGCCTTGCCCCCATTTGTAAAGTGACTGTTTTCATCTCAAACTTTTGACACTCTGACCATAACGGAGCAACCTTGTCATTGCCCCATTGCCCGCCCTCAATCTACAAGCCAAACAATATTCATAAATATCGTATATAACCATTGAACGTACATAGTTATTCAACAATCATTCTTCTTGGAGTGGCATCCAAACAAACCCTAAGATCTAGCATCCATTAGACAACGAAATTATGCAATGCCCTATAAGAGATTCTTAAATATTGCCAGGAGGTGATACAGAAAGAACAGGAACAAAAACTCAGATTTGGTAGTCTGTCACCTCTTATAGAGGTGAGAAAAGCAAGGAAATTAAGATCCAAAGTGTCGCACAAGTCTTCCAAAATAAAATTGTTTCCCATTTTCGATAATATATGCAAGAGAACTTCCGTAAGTATGAAAATTGTTCTTTTGTGGTTAATAATAATAAGTTTTTTTATCACTACTTTGAAAGGGGAATCATTTGGACACATCTGATATTAAATTTAAAAAGGTAATGGTCAATGATTTCTCTCCAAGAAGTCTCTTTTTTAGATTCTTCAACCAGTGCCTAGTGACTACATTACGTGTTACTTAAGCCAAGACCAGCAATTTATTCCAAATGACAACTATTGTTGGTCCATCATGCATTATATAATATAAGCCACGGCCATCACGTTGTTCCAAATGGCAACTATTGTGTCCTTTCTCCCATGAAAGAAGAGCGGCAGATCTTATAAATCTGCTTCTACCAAGTAAAGGTTTTGGATCCAAAACCCATGACCTTGTAACTACCACAAAATGAAAACCTAAACCGTGTCAACAGCATATATTACAACCTAAAAAACATTAGGCAAACCAATGGAACTCGGGGGCTGATTATTTTCTAGGGCATAGATTTTTGTTAAGATAGCTTCAAAAGAGGCTGAAGGCACACAGTTTTCTCTTCATCATCAGACATGGAAGTTGTAATTAGAAATCTACAGTCACAGTGTTAAGACTCTACCTCTACAAGGCATATTTTATCATGTCATGAGACGTGTTCTGGAATCAAGTGGATTTTTGTTTCCTTTGGAAACAAAATTTTGGAATCAAGTAGATGATGCTACATCTACATAGGGTTTTGAAGCCTACAGAGCAAGCTGTGGACCCCATGGCAAGCTAGAAGTCTACTTGGTCTAAAGGAAAGTATGCTTTAGTTTAACTTAGTATTTTTCTAGTCAGATTTATTCATGTTCTGTTTAGTTTTTGGCATTGAGGGTATTTTGGTCATTTTAATATTTGCTGGACATGAGGAGTAATCATAGTTCCATGGATCATCAATTGGGTCAAGCAATGGTACTTGAATTATATTTGGAGTCTTATTTGGTCTAGAATTGTGACACCCCACCCTACTTTTTCCTGGTTACCACGTTATTTTTATATCTCGTTTGCATCACTCAATCACCATCCAACTTGTGGAGTGGATTAGGGCACGCCCATATACTCATGCAAAGTCATAAATTTGTGCCCTTACTTAACAGCCACCTCCAGTATGTTTTATTCGACAGTCTTCTAGAATAGTTTATTCCTTTCGTTTCCAAGAACCTCCAAATAAAATTTTACCAATGTTTCTGATAGAATTAGGAATTAGGAGAAGAAAAATACGTGAGAGGATGTAGTATAGAAATTAGGGAGAATTACATTTAGACTCCTTGAGGTTTGTCACTTAATAACTCAGACCCTCTGATATTTGAAATATTACACACAAATCCCCTGATGTTTGTACGGACGTAACACTTAGGTCCTTGCCGTCAATGTCCGTTAGTATATCCGTTAGTAAATTACATCCAAATCCCTTGAAGTTTGTAGGCATGTAATATTTAGATCTCTCAAGTTTAAAATATTTTATTTAGACCAAAAATACACAAAGTAAAGATAGAATATCAAATATTTTAAATTTTACGACCAAAATTCATGTTCTATTATGATATTTATTAAAATAAAATTAAAAATAAAAATCTAATTTTTTCTTAAAAAATTATAATTTGTATACAATGATACTATCTATTGGAATAAAACTAAAAAAATCAAATAAGGGGTCAAACTGTAATGGACACAATATATTCTAGCTTTAATTGGGGTAATTTGTTTGTTTAAATGACCAAATTATATTACAATATATAGTATAATTTTATTCCAATTATTATGACATAGACCCCTTGTTTGATTTTTTAGTTTTAGTCCAATAAATAGTATAATTGTATACTAATTACAATTTTTTAAGAAAAATTGGCTTATTATTTTTGATTTTATTTCCATAAATGATACAGTAGAACATGAATTTTGGTTGTAAAATTTAAAATATTTGATATTTTATCTTTGATTGGAATATTTTTGATCTAAGTATAACATTTTAAACTTGAGGAGTTTAAGTATTATACGCCTGTAAAATTTAGAAAGTCTGAGTGTAATTTACTAACGGATATAGTAACGGACATTTGACGATAGAGGTCTAAGTGTTGCACACTTACAAACTTTAGGGAGTCTGTGTATAATATTTTAAATGTTAGGGAGTCTGAGTGATTAAGTGACAAATTTCAGGAGGTCTGGGTATAATTCTCCCTAGAAATTATAGAATTCAACACCCACCCTAATGTGCCGGCCACAATTTGTTCTAAGGAATGTAAGAATTATAATTATTAGAGTGGGAACGAGATTTAAACGTAGGACATAATGATCTGATACAAAATTAAATCGTGTTAAAGCATCCACAACTCAAAAACAATTGCTAATGGGTAGAGTGACAGTGACCCCTCAAGCATATAAAATTGGAATGTACTCAATCATTTGATGTGGGATACAAGCTTTCTTTGCACCCATACTCATGGGTGACTTGACCTGGGCTCGCACGTCCACTAACAGACCGAATTGAATACTAAAACAGATAGACATAAAGTCTAGATCTGAACTGAAACAATAGATAACAATCCGGACAATTCAAATGGGTGAGAGATTTAGCTCACTAACCACCACAGACCTACTATGTTAAATCATCAACTACTCTAAAAGCTTAAATTATTCTGGAGGGTTTAATATAAATATTTACAGACTTCAACAAACCAGGCACGTGTAGGCCAGATTTTGAGTCGTCTATGTCCAAGTCTTGTTATTACTAGAGTGACGACAAGATTCAAATGCAGAACCTCCTACTCTACTACTGTAATCATTTGTAATATATGCTCTACCTATGTTCGCTACTGTTACTGTGCATGTAAAATCTGTGTAATATCTCTTTAGAGTGTAAATGGCTTTGCAGTGAAACTAACAGTTTACAATGTGCTTCCTTTCAGGCAACCTTGCACAAGGAGATTCTGCATATGGCTGGGCAGTTGGGTCTAGACCCTCCAACAATGTTGCTCTGCACTGGGGGCCATATATCTGAGCTTAAACAAGCACTAGAGAACAGTGAAGCGGTGGCAAAATGCTTTAACTGTTCAATATCTACATCTGCCATTCTATTTGTCATTTACTGTTCAGCATCTGTAAATAAATCAAACAGAACCACTATTCAGAACAAGTTGGATGGATTCCTCAAGCAAATGAAGCTACTCCATTTAGATAGTGGAAACCTGTCTGAAGTTCTTGATCCCATATTTCTGTATGTCCTTGTGCCTGATCTGCCGAAAAGGTAATCATTTATACCTTGCCCCTGTTCCTGTAGTAATATAACATTTTGGCCAATGCAGGAAGCCTTTCTGAACCTTTTTAATTGTTAATAAAAGAAAGATGAATCTGGATAAGCCGTCAAAATTGTAAAGCGTTAGAATCTACATCTCTGAGTAATGCGGTTGTGTTTTTAGCTCAAGGGAACCGTAGGATGCATAGCATTTGCTCTCGGCAGTAGTACATAAACAGAACAGACCTAGTGGACCTTATCACTTCCTGTCTATTTTATACTGATTTTTTTATGCATTACTTGTGGTGTCGTAGAGCTTCTGTAGAAGTAAAGCCCGTCCTTTATGTTGCGGAGAATGTGGGGACTGAGAGTGATCACATTCTGCCAGAGCTAGCTTCGAAAACGGCACAAAGTTATTGGGGTTTTCAGCACGAAGACTGGCATGATATTTGCCTTAAGGAATGTGTTGTTAATGGAAAAATATGTGCGGTTATCCTATCGCTTACAGATCAACTTGCTTCGAAGGTCTGTTCTAAATCTGCAGGCATTACTCAGGATGACATGGACCATAAAACTTTAATCACAGAGGAGCAACTGGAAAGAACAGCACGATTTTGCATTTATCGTCTTGATAATTTCCTTTTGGAAAACTCTCTTTCTTGGGACGATGTAACGGTGAGTTTCTTTTTCATTGAAAAACCTTCATTCTTGTCTTAAGTTAATGTTTCATGGAGTTCTTTTGTATCTGATACTTGTTCTTGTACCTCCATGTTTTGCAACGTAAATATAAAATTTTCTTACTTTTAAGTCTTTTTATCTGTCACATTTTTTCAAACATCTGAAATTAGCAAGTAGTTCAAAGCAATTTGAAGGTAATTTTTCGTTTTGTATCTAATTAATGAAAAAACAAAATGGAAAGCTTTTGATGAATTTCTGATGTAATATAGAGAATGTTTCAGTGGACTAAGTCCTTGCATGTGCTAATATATTTGGATGCATGTGTTTGACTGAAAAAAGGAGAAAAGTATAGAGGATCATGTTAGACAAGTGACAGAATAGGAGCCTTATGTTCTGTATTAAGCTGAAAGTGACAACAGTTGAAGATAAAATTAGGGAAAATAGTTGTAATCGGTTGGCCATGTGCAATGAAAGATTGAACCCTTGAGGAAGCTCAAGAGTGTTTTTGGATTCAACATGAATATAGCTTTTTAAAGAGCCAATCGGAGATGAAATTATTTCTGACCCCAAGTAATTGGAATAAAACTTATTTTGTGTTGAGTTGAATATTTGGCCATAGGATGCATTTATGCTATCCATGTTAGGTTATGGCATGCTGGACCTTTGGCTAAACATGTGATTATATGATTGTAAACATACATGGTGCACAAGTATATGCTTGTATTTTACAGAGCATGTACTCTTTGGGCTAGAAACTAGAAAAGTGGAAGATTTGATCATATTTAAATATGAACATGGGTAGTGCAGTGTCTTGAGATAGAAGATAATGGGCTTGTTTGTAGCTAACTTTTTTAGGTGAAAAGTTGCGATTTGAAAAGCTTCACAAAAAAGTTAGGAGTTAAAAAAATCCCCCAAAACCATTTGAGGTGTTCTTTGAAAAGCTGAAAAAGTTGAAAAAATCCGTTTGGAGTGACTTTCTAACTTTTTTGTGTCAAAAATAAAAAATAATTATAGGTATGTATAGATTATGCATAATAGTTTCCAAAATATGAATTTCAAAATTTTTTACATCACTAATAATATTTTATGAATATTATAAACTAAAAAGTTATGTGGGATCCGTAACAAAACTGCAAAAAGTTGGAAGAAAAACTCATAAAATCAGCTTCTTAAAGCAGCCTAAATAAGCTTTTTTGGATCCAAAAAATTGCTGTAAAAGCTGATAAAAAAGCCAAGCTCCAAACAGACTTGGTTTATTTTACTCAAAAACCCTTAAAAGCTACTTATTTAAGCTTGCTCTAAACAGACCCAGTGTTTCATTAGTTATAGTGCCTTAATCCATGCCTTAAGCAATGGGAACTTTAGTTTCTAATTGATATTTGCTTCAAAATTTGGATCCTTGTTCCTACATAGAATTTTGCGAGGCATGCGGCCCTTCCATAATATAACCATAATCTGTTGTAAATAAAGAACATATTATCTTATCTACAGAATTGCTTGAGGTTCCCCCTCCTCCCTGGTATTGTGGAGTGCATTTAGTTTCTCCAAGCTTCCTAGGTTCTTCAAAGGTTGCTTCTACGAATCTCACCTTTCTTGTGGGACGGAGTTTCGAACATTTTGTTGCAAATGAGCTTTTCATTTTTGCTACTTTTGTCTTTTAGTTCACACATTCAAATTAACTGGACAACATATTATTTATACATTGCTTTTCTGGCCCATATGAAATATAGTGCTTCCTCGCCAACTCTTTTGAACTAAGAAACCTTCATACTCTCACCATTGGGCTCACCGTTTGTTTTTTCTTTACTTCAAAGGTAAGATGAGAAAGTGACAAGAAATGAGTAAGAAAAGAAAATGGTTTGAACGAACTAGAAAATACGTATAGAGAAGGCTTGAAAAATTCCTGTTGTTTATTTAAAGCATAGGGTCTCGATCATGCTTCGTTTCCCTTGAGTTGATATGCTGTACTTCCCGGTAGAACTCTCCTCCTCAAGATTCTAAATCACCTGACTTTCATGGTGACAGTTTTTCTGGACCTAAAGTGAGAAACCTTCCTTTTCCCACTTTCTTCACTTTTTTTCTTTTAAAAAATCTTCTCTTTGCATAATACTGTTGTAGACTCTAGACATATAAGAGCACGGTTCATTCCTTACACAACTGAAGCCTGTTCAATTTCATCCCCCATTGTTTGCTTCTACGATCCTAACTACTTGCACTTGGAAACAACTGAACTGGAGAGAGAGACGGAGACAGGTCTAAAAGAATTTACTTAGTTCTTTTTCTATGTTAATGAATATATTATTAGTTCTTAATGACCTTGACATTCAATTATCTTTAAATTCTTGCACCGTCAGGGAAATCATTTTGTTGAATTAAAGAGTAAAGCTCTTAGGAAATCTAGTAATCCTACTGAGTTAGTTGTGCAGGTTACAATTTCTGGTTTTGAATTATGAACATGGGGAATGTTATTATTAATTGACCTAATATAATTAACCTTGAGAAACTGTGGTCTCAGCTACTTTGGGGCCCTTATATGTATACTTTGAAGCCGTACGTCATCATTTTTTGATGCTGTTATGTGCTTACTCGCATCAGAGCCTTAGTCTACGCTCTTTTTTGTCTTGTCCTTTTCATATCTTCAACGCGATTAATTTGCTTTTGGGTACTAGTCGGTTTTACATTGGACATGGCGAAATCATTTTGAACAACCTTTCATTATCTTATATTTTATTGATGCCACCTTTAACTGCCCACATTTGTAATTATATTTTTGTTTTGCATTTTCTTGTGCAATCCATCTATCTAAACAGCTTCATTTTAGTCACACTCATTATCTTTGCAAATTGTTCTTCTCTCCCTTACAATTGTTATTATATGCTGATCCTCTTAGCTGGTCTGACTTATGGTGGCCTAACATTCTTTATTATACTAATTAATGCACACGTGCGTTGCACGTGAACTAATTTGAATTGCAATTTTGTTTTTTGTTTTTCAGTTTAATTTCTTCCTAATAGCCTTCCATTACTGTAAAGGCAATAAAATTCAGAGATGAAAACATTCATTATTCATTTTATGTTCAACTGAAACTCCTACCATTGGTTTGATGGATTATCCCACTTTTTTATTGTAAGATATAAGTACATGACTGAGAATTCCTGGACCTTATCGTGTTGTGAATTCCTGCACTATCACTCAACGAATTTCAATCCGACCGAAGTCATTTGTAATTTCTATTTTTTTCCCAAAGTTTATATCAAATATTAATGCTTGATCGCAATATTATATTATATAGATCCTTTGTTGTAGCTTTTTAACGCAAAGTGAATTAATTATCATTGGTTTATGAGTCGATTTAACCCTTTCGCTTATAAAGAGTTAAAAAAAGAAAATGATATTTAAACCTAATTTTGGGATCTAACTAGGCTCCATCTAACATTGAAACTTACAACTAATCCGAAGATTGAATTGAATTAGGTGCCCAAATTAGATCCCTATGGCATTATTCATAAAAGAAACCTACTTTGTAACCTTCACCATTTCTCCTAGTCCTAGTCCTTCCCTGTTTACAAAGAACAGCACATCAATTGTAAGGGAAAAAGTTTAAAAAAATAAAGCACACGAGTTAAAAAATGCAAAGATGATAACAGTTAACCTACTTCTCTTGTAAAGTATGAGACTTAGAAACAACATGAATGCCAAGTTTTATCCAAGAAATTTCAGAAAATATTAAATACATTAACAATGTTTATACAAGAACTTTATAACTTCAATCGAAATACAAAAGGCTGGTAAAGCAGATGAAAGGGAGCTAAGAAGTTACGAAGTGATTTATAAATCATTATTCATTATTGCTTTTATTGAATAGTGATATTTTTAACTATTTGTAATAGCCATAAATTTGCAAAAAAAAAATCAGAAATTATATGGAAATCCACACCCTCATAAGCAATTAGGGAGAAATCAATAATGATTTAATGTTACTATATGCTAAAAACAAAGGTTATTACTTTGATAATACTATGCAAAGGTGCATTTCTTCAGAGGCCAGAATCTCTCATAATAAGTCGCCTTTGCCAGCATGGATAGAATTACAAATCTTCACAGCATACATCATTGATGACCCCCCAAAAATTTGGCCTTAGACTGTGGAGCTCGGAATGCCTAGTGTCACAAAAACATGATCTTTCCTTATTCACTACTTGTATGCAGGAAAAAAAAAAAAAAATGAATTACATCACCCTCCAGTCTGTATATGAATCTGTGACAATGCCACATGCATACCAGTTACAACAGTGTAATTGCAACGAACATTCTCAACTTTGAAAAGAAAGGTTATAATCTGGTTAATGCACCAAGGCTCTGCCTGGACGTTGGGAAAACTATATGCAGAATTTAACCACAAACCACCCATGCATATGATAGATTGAATGAATAAATATGATTCAAGGGAAACAAACTTTTTCATTATAAAAACAAAACTTCAAGACAGAGAACCCAGACACACGAAGAGAACTGGTGAATCTGTTAAGTTATTTAAAGAAAGCCTCATAAATATCTAGAAAATGGAAGGTTGTAGTAATTGTTACAGTGAATGTAGATGAAAATACATGGAATCTAGAAGGTCTAGAGCTTAAATAAGTATTATCTTGAAGGCATTATTCAGCTTAAATAATTATACTAGTTACTGAATCAAGGATAAAATTGACTTAAAAGCATAAATCAAGGGTAAAGTAGAAAAACAAAAGTTTTTCATTATAAGAGATTTTTATAAGTAGTATAAATAGATATAGATATAGATAGATAGATATAGATATAGATGACTTTGAGCTGCAATTTTTTGTGGTTATTGATGTCATTGGAACTGAATGTCTTGTTTATTTGTGGACAAGTATCTTGGCTATTTCTCTTTGATGACTTATCATATCTGCTGTCAATGGTCCAACGTTTAGTTCCTCTGAAAATTTTCTTGAGTTGATAGTATTACAACGAATGTGTTAAAAATTCCTGTTTCAATGCTTTCAAAAATAATTTTCTATTCTTCATCATCTGTCTTCACTTAAAATTGATTATTTATTTCCAAAAGCTGCAAAGTAGACCTAACTGATGGTGTTCAGGTGTTGTTTGTCTGATGGTTTAGGTTTGTTGGCTGGTAGGCAAAGTAGTGGTGTGTCACTGTATTTCTGTATAATATGCTAATTTAATCCTGAACTAGTTACCTACCAAAAACAAATAAATAGAAACCTGAAACCAGTGGTTTGATGAATAGATGAATTGAGTATCAAGATTTCTCAGTACAAGTATTTTTTAATGCTCCTTGGTTAGCTGATTCTGGGGTGTTTTTCCTAGCAAAGCTTTTAATTTTTTGTCTTGATGGTTTTTTATTTCCCTTTTTCAAAATAGTCTGATTCTAAAGAATGTGGGGGAAGAATGGTAATCAAAGATCGAATGAAGTAAGCTAACTGCTAGGTTAGGGTCCTGCTCGACAATGATTATCTGAATTTCATTGAATTGTGTGTTTAGCCTAAGACATTATTTGGTTGCTTAATCTTATTTAAAGTCTTACCGTTACATTTCTTGACTGACTTTTGTTGATTTTCTCATTCATCTGTCTCTTTTTGCAGAATTTGAGGTTCTATTTTGCAACGGCTCTTCACATATCTCACGGAACATTGTCACTCATCTTCACCCGCGCATTCAAGGAATTTTCCGATATGAGTCAGAGAATTAAGATTCATAAGGAGCCCATTTTCAACCTTGTTCCTGTCTTAGGTGCGGGGAGCTCTGCAGCATCTATGGACGACATAATTACCTGTGAGCTATTTGCCAGTAAGTCTTAGCTGCCCGTTACCTTGTGCACAACCATCTGTTTATTTAATATGTAACCAGTGAGGGAAAACAGAAACGAGAAAGTAACAAAAAGTCAAAAATACATTCCTATAATCAATAGTTTCATGGTGGACTTGTGAATGTCTGCTATAAATTGTTGTGGCAATTTGGTATTGCCTTGAAAATTGAATTTTCGAGATGCAAATTCTGATAAGAATACAAAATTCAGCATTAAAGTTGTTTATTGCAAATTTCTTTATTTCGTGTTTTCTGTGCTATTCTCTGTCTTTTGAATATAAATTATAATGTACAACTATCCTTTGTGAAGGGGAGGGGGAATGGATGTGACGCAATAGGAGAGATTCAATCCCACATTAACCACTTTGTCATCTTTTATTATGCTGAATAGACTCAAGTTATCCAGGAAAAGGGAAAATAGACAAGAAACAAACTAATAAACATGACTCTATTTACAATGTTTCAGAGAGCATCTGGTTCTTGGTAGTTGTTTTCCTTTCTTCTGTTTTCTTTCCTAATTCCTAATTATTGTGTTTTGAGTGTTATATGTTTTTATTTTTATTTTTTATATATGAGGATTTTAGTAAATCAGTTTAAAATGTTAATTCTTTTCTTGGAGAATCAATTCTAATTGTTTCATGAGTGGCTTGTGGTGAAGAAAAGCAGGGATAAATATTATGTTCTACTGCCCTGTTCAAGAAGTAAAAATTACGATGGACAAAATTTGCTACAGAGTTGATAACTAAGGCATGAATTTTCGAGGTTGTTGGTGGTTTTGAAAGGCCTAGTGGTTAGTGTCTTTTCCGCTTTGCCTCCTGGTGTAAGGTTCGAGTCTCACCAAGTTTTCCTTTCCATTTCAATCAGATCTTGATCCCCTTAATTTCAAATTATTAGATCCTCTATTGCTAGATCTATTGGCACGTGAATTTTTATGGCCAATCAGTGAGAGACAGCTTGGAACAGAAAAGCCTTATTACAGGTCTCACGCACCTCAGCTGTAGCAACGGAGTATTTTGTTTTTTTTTAATTAAATAAGAAATTAATTACATCTTTACATGGAGCATCAGAGTCTCAATAGGGAGTCTTGATCCGAAAATTTGAGGGATCACACCATTAAAAGATATAGATATATTGATCTTAGGGACCCATTTAGTTTCGTTGATGGCTACACCTAAGATCAAATCATGTTTTCCCGAAATGATTTAGAGCAATTATATCGGAATTTAATTTGAAGTTTTAATTAAGGTTTTGATACATCATCATTGAATTCGTAATGAATTTAATATGGTTTATAGTTAATCTTATGATAGTGACACATTAGATCTGTGCCACTGACACCAGCAAAGCAACATAGGTGGTACAGGGATGGGCCAAGGACCAGAGTTTGGTGAGCTGGTCTGTGGCACCAGACATGGAAATCAGAATCCGAAAAGTTAATGGAATTCTACCAAGAATAAGAATCAAAATCAGAACCAGAACCAGAACCCAAACAAGAAGAAGAAGGGTTCTTGCTTTCATTGTAGCAAGGTTGGACACTATAAGAAAGAGTGTCGGTTTTCGAAAAAGAAATAGGAATGTTTTGATCCAAAAGGGAAGTTCATGGCCATGATATCTAATGTCAATGTACTTGAAGAAGATGACAAGTGGTAGATTGACTCCAGTGCAAGAAGGTATATGAACCTGTAGAGGATGACAATTTTATGTACATGTGCAATTTTTTCACTTCTGCAATCAAAGGCAAATGAACAGTGGATTTGGAATTCACTTGTGGAAAAGCCTCACATCTATCATGTACCAGAAATTAAGAAGAAACTTGTATTTGAAATTCTTCTTATCAAATTTGGGTTTAAGCTTTTCTTTGAGTTGGATAAATTTGTGCTGGCCAAAGAGGAACTTTTGTGAGAAAAGGTTATTTGTATGAGAGCATGTTTAAGCTTAATATCAATAAAATTGATTGTTTTGCTTTTATTGTTGATTTATTGTAACGCCCCGATTTTTTGGGTGTGTTAATCAATGAATCCACCACAATATACCACAAATATATCTCTAAGTATAGGGTCTGAAGTCTAATTACCTTAATAAAAATTATAATTATAAATTTGATCTTCAAAGACCAATAAAACTTGCAATTTCAATTTAATACAAATTATATCGAGATTCGTTTATCTCTGGTTTTTCAAAAATAAATTCTGGTCCTTTCCTCAGAAATCATCCTAAATATATTAAAAGAGGGAAGTATACAATACGATATAAAACAATATGCTCAATGATAAAAAATATATGAATGATCAAATACCAAATAAATCAGATGATGAGAAACATGAATAATGAAATCAACAATCAAATTGGACATACCACATAACTCAACTACTATCAAACATAGCATTATACTCAGTTTATCTTGATGACATGACAAAGTAAAACTTGAATAAACATCCATACTCATTCCAAACAATCGCACCCCACAGGACCACAATAATATTTCACAAGCTATGCCCCAAATAGTACACTTTGTACATGTACCAATCAACCCCAAAATATTTAACCCAAATTACAGGTTAGCTCAAAAAAAAAATAGGATTTCATATTAATCAAAAATAGTGAATACGATTATGAATTTTGAGATAAACAATAGAACACTCTTTGCAAAGAGATTTCAATTTACCAAGGGATTTCGATAAATTTGATCACCACCGTATTAAGAATACCATATCTCAATTTCATAAAATTCGCGCAACGCCCCAAAACCTACTTTGGAATGTATTAACTATCTATACAACATCCAACCATGAGAGCATCTAAAATAAATTATAAAAAAATCCATCAACTAAATAAATAAGCAAGTTAATTTTAGAAAAAAACATTATTAACTTCTCAAACTTATATCCCAAAAATCAAAATAGTATCTTGCAACTAAATAAATAAGAAATATTCAAAACATTGTATCATAGTTCAATCTCAAAATTTAAACTAGAAAGAAGCATCTTTAAGCCTTCAAATCGGGATTCACATCATGATCCTCCTTAACATCGAAATCAACCTGCTCATCTAATTCGAGATCCTCCTCAAAATTAAAATCTGAAAAATATTTATATCGTAGGACAAGGCCAATAGAAAAATCTTCTCAAACCCAAACGAGTTTCTAAAAACATAAAACAAATAAATCTCAGTTTGTAAAATAAATACACAACTAATACATAACTCAAACTCATACCGAACAATCACAACCCTGGAGGGAAATAATCAAATCGAACCATCACACTCCACTGGGTCACAATCAAATTTTACAAACTATGCCCTAGGCAACATACTTTGTACATGTACCAATCAATCCCAAAGTATTTAGCCCAAATTACATGTCAGCTCAACAAAACACATAATATTTTATATCAATAAAAAATAACGAATAGGAATACGAGCTTTGAAATAAACAATAGAACACTTTTTGTAAAGAAATTTAAAGACATGAGCATATTGTATATTACCCCGTACCTCAAGCATCAATGACTCCGATAGATACGAAATTCGAAGTACCAAGAACAAGATACTTAAATTTGATAGTGATCTGAAATAAAATCACCATTCAATTTTTGGCCCAAAAATCTCTTTAAGTTTTTCTTTCTAATTTTTTTTTCTCATTTCCTTCCTTTTTCCTTCCCTCTTTCTATTTTCTTCCTTTTCTTCCTCTCTTTATCTTCCTTGGTTTGTAAAATCATAGTTATCTCTCTAATTAATAGCCAGGTTATCACATTTATTTTTTATGGCATTATCGTTTAGGACATATCAATGCTATAAAATGCATGATATGTTAAATTTATATTCAATTCCAAAATATGCTACTGGCATGAATGATAAATATAGATTATGCATTCAAACTAAGATAACCAGAAAAACTACTTCCTAAAGTTAATAGAGCTTCTTTTCTCTCTCTCTCTCTCTTTCTATATATATATATATATATATATATATATATATATATATATATATATATATATATATATACACATACATAGCACTCCTACTAGAGGAAACAAAAAGTACTTTGTAACTTTTATAGATGATTACGCTAAATAATGCTATATATATTGCATTCTAAAGATGAAGTTTTAGATAATTTTAAGGTTTATAAAAAAATAGTTTTAAATCAATCTGATGCCAAGATAAAATGTCTCAGATTAGTGGTGGAGCCACATGAGGACCAAGGGGCACGGGCCCACCTTGAATTTAAAAAAAAAAAAATATTATTTATGTATATTTAAAATTATTATAAATATACTTAAGTGTGTCTACTCTATTATTTTTGTTCTATCAATTAGTATAGTCATATAACTAAATAATTATGAACTTTTGGACATACTTCGAACACTTTATAGATACATCTATATAAATCTTTGACATGTCAGACTCATTTTTAAAGTTATAGATATTATAAAAACTAGGTTAAATAACATAATGAGTGATCAGTGGCTAATAGCTTGATTAGTTATATAGAGAAAGAGCATAGTATCTTTTATGTAGTTAGTCTCATTTGTTATGAAGGGTTGTAATTGGCCTATTTTTTTATTTTTATATGTATACACTATAGTTAGCGACGTTTGATAATTTTTCTATTTTATGCATCTTTAAGTATCAAATACAATGCCATAAATTTAAATACACTATTTTATTTTTATTGATTGGGAGAAAACAAGTTTAAATTTTCTGAGTAAAGTGCCTACCCTGGACAGAAGTTTTGGCTCCACTACTGCCTAAAATCTGATAAAGGATGTGAACACCAATTTTCTACCTACTCTGAATTAGTAGGCATTATACATGGAACTTCCATAGCTTATACATTACAATAAAATGGAGTTGCAGAGATAAAGAATAGGACTTTAGTTGAAATGATAAATAGTATGGTGTTTAATTTTGGACTTAGCAATGGATTTTGGAGAGAAGAGCTTCTGACAGCTTGTTATATTTATGTAATAAAGTAGCTAAATTATTTGTCTTGAATTTTTTGCGGCTCAGATTGTTTTGATCTGATGGTCTTAATTGAACTTTCATTTCTTTTACAATTCTAAGACTCACACATCTCATTTAACTCTATTTATCAATTTTCGTTAGCAACATTGACGGAAGAGAGACAGAGGGAGTCTCCGTACAATGAATTTCACATCTCAGGGAGTCTCCATGTTATTTATAAAATGTCAGAAGGTGTCCGTGTAATATTGCCAAAACTCAGGGGATGTCCATGATTTTTACCCTATTTTTTAATTATGCAATTATTTATCCCATGAAACTAATTCAAAGTTTTTATATATTTGACGACATGTACTTGCTTCTTAATTTGTAAATAACACTTAATGTAAATAAAAAATAGCACGTTGACTATAAATATCAAATAATACTCAACACGAAATTAACTTTAGATTGTAAATTAATATATAATTTTATCAAAAATTGATATTTAATTTTTCCAATTTATATTCAACTTTGTCGAATTAATATCAAATTAATTTTTATTTTTATCAAATTAATATTGAAATTCATTTAATCAATTTTTTGGGTACTAAATCAAATTTTATTTGATTTTATTAAATTAAAATTTTTTTTGTACTAAATTTGGAGAAGGAAAATTGTAAAAATAATAAAGTTTTTTATGATTAAATTATTAATTTTCGTTAGCAACATTGACGGAAGGGAGACAAAGGAGGTCTGCATGTAATGAATTTCAAACCTTAGGGAGTCTCCATGTTATTTATAAAATGTCAGGAGGTGTCCGTGTAATATTGGCAAAATTCAGGGGATGTCTGTGATTTACCCTTTTTTCTAATTAAACATTAATTTATTATTATTTTATCTTAAAAACTTGAATTATTGTATTTCTAATAAAAACAGTTATTGGTTAGGAGAGTTTGTTAGTAACTAAAAAGAAATGTACGCGAGTGTGTTTCTATGTATATTTACATGTGGATGATTGGATATTTGGTGATTAAATTTATAATTATATTGTGTCATTTAGGGTTGAATGGTAATAGTGGTGATAAATTCATGAGTTTTATAAATGTACAAAATTTTGTTGATTTTATTTATTACTTAAAGATTGTGAATTTAATTGTGTTTTGTTAGTATTTTTTTTTTTTTTTGCTTGAGGTATTTATTACATGGATATAAGGTAGATTGAAAATACGATGGTTGAGTTTATAATTATGTTGTGTTATTGGATTGAGTGGTAGTAGAGGTGATAAATTCCTAAGTCTTATAAATGAGCAAAATTTTATTTATTACTTAAAGATTGTAAATTTCAATGGGTTATCTTAGTATTTGTTTTTTTTTTTTTCTAGAGTATTGTTATACATGGTATTGTTTTGGGGAATTTTTATATATTTTTATGACAGTTCCATTAATATGGAGAATATGATTGACGATATATTTCGAGCTATTTTAAAAGAAGAATTGACATGAATATTGTTAGGCCATTCCTTTTGAATTTGGGCAATTATTTAAGATTTTTTTGTTTGTTGTACAATGTCTTCAGGTACGAACAATGTCTAATACTTAATATAATACCTCATAACAAATCCCAAAAAAAAAAAAAAAAACCCCTTATGAATTATGGAAGAATAGGAAACTCAATCTAAGATATTTTAAGGTTTGGTACTATAGAGCTATTGCCAGATTACTAGAACCAAAGATAAAGAAATTGAGACAAAAAGTAGCTAAATGCATTTTCTTGGGTTATGCTAATCATAGTAAGGGATATAGGTTCTTAGTTATTGAATCTAAAGTTGTTGAATTTTATAAATACAGTTCCACATCAATACCATCTATTAGGGAATTCTAATAAGATAGTTGAATCATTGGAATCATATAAAAGTAACAATGATTTAGGTGAACTCAGAAGAAGTAAAAAAATAAGAACAGAGAAGGCCTTTGGACTAGATATCATAATGTATATGGTAAAAGGAACTAGGGATTCACCTTATAATCAAACAATGATTTCATCTAGCATAGAATCTTAATCCCTTAACATATGAAGTGGCAATGAAGTCACAAGATTCAACATTTTTGGAAAGAGGCTATAAATGATGAGATGGATTCTATAATGGGTAATAAAACTTGGAAACTAGTTGACCTAAACCCCGGCTCTAATCCTATAGGAAGTAAATGGATTTTTAGGAAGAAATTAAGAGTACATGGGATGGGACTATAGATAAGTTTAAGGCAAGGTTAGTAGCAAAAGTTTAAAAAAAAAAAACAGGTTTAGATTATTTTGATACATATGCTCTAGTTGCTAAAATTGCTACTATTAGATTATTAATTGTCTTAGCATCTATCTATAAGTTTCAAATTCATCAAATAAATGTAAAAACAGGGTTTGTTATGCCTTGAAAAAAACATAAAGCCTGTAAATTAGTTTAATCACTTTATTGACTTGAATAAGTACCAAAATAGTGGCATGCGAAATTTGACAAAACTATATTATCTAGCAGTTTTAAGATACATGAATCTTATTAATGTGTTTACAATAAGTTTCATAGGAAAGATGTTATAATATGCTTATATGTTGATTACATGCTAATTTTTTGGCATTAATTGTGACAGTATTGAAAATACTAAGATATTTTTTTCATTTCATTTTGATATGAATGATATGGGTATTACTGATGTGATTCTGGATATTAGAATCATAAGAAATAATGATGGGATAGATCTTACCCAATCCCATTACATTGAGAAAATACTCGAGAAATTTAATGCTTATGATTACAAGCATGTAACTACACCTTTTGATGCAAATATGATTCAAACACTAGTAGAGTTGAATACATGTATAACAGACTTGACTATGGCTGCTGAATTTGTGGTATTAGCTTCTTGTAGCAAAGAGGTAGAATGACTAAGGTATTTGTTATTGGAAATTCCTATTTAACCAAAACCAATGTCAGTCACATCTTTGTATTGTGACAGTGAGACAACACTATAGCTGACTTATAATGAAGTTTATAATGGTAAGTCTAGACAGATTGGCCTAAAACATAGTTATAGAAGACAATTACTCATAGATGGAGTAACTACCATCAATTTTATGAGATCATGCCAAAATTTGGTTGATCCATTAATTAAAGGACTTGCAAGGATTTGGTATGGAAGACATCAAAAAGGATGGGTTTAAAGCCCATAGACTATAATCACCAATGATGGAAACTTCCTCTACACTTGAAACATCAAGTCTTCGAGTTTTTTTTTGGAACAAAGTCTGAGTTCAATGAGTCAAAGTACATCATATCTACTGGTAGCAATCACTATAAACATATTCTGAATTTCACTCCTAAGAAAAAAGTGTTTTATGAGATAGGTGGAGGTCAAACGTTAAGCTCTTAGTTTGGGCATTTTCGATAAACCTTCCTATGTGAATGTAGGAGGTGGTGCCGCTTCTTATGAGATTAGGGTGCTTGACTTTAAAACACTCATGAAATAGGATATTGTAACACCCTACCCTCCACATGACATAATATTGTCCGCTTTGGGCCCACTGGCCCATAGTTTTATTCCTCCCAGTACCCCTGGAAAAACGTTTTATGCCAAGTAAAGCGAGGGACTTACTTATAAGCCCAACAACTTTCCCCTCCCTAACCGATGTGGGACACCAGGATCTCACAATCCACCCCCCTTAGGGCTGCACGTCCCCGTGAGGCAGCTCGCCAGCTACCTGCCCGCCCACTACACGCGAGCACGGCAGGGGCCCACACTCGGTCTAGGCGAGAGTCGGCTCTGATACCAACTTGTGACACCCCACCCTCCACATGACATAATATTGTCCGCTTTGGGCCCACTGGCCCTTACGGTTTTGTTCCTCCCAATACCCCTGGAAAAAGGTCTTATGTCAAGTAAGGCGAGATGCTTACTTATAAGCCCAACAACTTTCCCCTCCTTAACCGATGTGGGACACCAGGATCTCACAGATATAGACACAAGGCCTATTCACATGTTGACTTTTTAGAATACCTGAAGAGAATAAAATTTGTGTGTGAAACTTGTCCGATTAATTAAATAGGATCGCTGGTTCAAAGCATGCCTACTATTCCATCTATATAAACTTTCGACATGTAATCACTAACTGAAGGTGCAAGTCTGCAAGATAACTTCATTTATGCATAAGTTTTCCTAGTTTAACCATTTTATTTTCACTTATTTTGAAAATGGTGGGGGATTGATGTAAAATTTTCAAAATAGTGTGTATTTTAGTGGGTTTTCAATGAAGTAATGATATCTTTTATGGAAGGTTGTGAAAACCCTTAAAGGGGGAAAATCACACATCGGAAAGTGAGAAGAAAACAAATGTATTTATTAATAGACAACTATCATATAATATTACTTTAGTGCTAAGAGCGCTAGTATGCACTCTACCATCAGTGCGCATGCACGCCTGTGGCACGGACAGTAGTAGGCTGTAAGGCGCTATAGGCGCATTGTGGCGCTTTAGAGGAGCACTTGACACTTGGCATGTAAGTATCATAATGATGAGCAATCAGACAATGACCATTGATTATTTTTGATTTGACGATCGATTTCACATATACAAACGATCAGATGGTGAATTTCATGTCTGATCATCTGATTGTGATCTATGATCAAATTACATATCATGATGATTAGATCTGAACCATAGATCGCTAAGAGGTGTGATTTGATGATTATACTTCAACTTAAAAGTATCTGTTAAAATGTGATTGTTTGTGATAATTATAATTTAAATATTTAAATGTCTGTTAATTGACAAACATGTCTTTTTGCTCTTGAACAAGCACCATACCTGTTCAGTGGCTATCTAAACAGACACTAAAGGGCCTATAAATTGGTCAGAATTCTATCATTTTAGATTACTTTAATTTACTGCAAAATCTTTCTCCCTAGGGCTTGAACTTTTTCTACTATACGCCTAAAAAAAAAGGGATGGAATTGCCTTTTCGCGACGCGATTAGAAAAACATCGCAAAAATAATTACTAAAATAGGTATTTGCGACAAAATTCTAAAAGCGTCGCATATAGTATATTTTTTTTGCGATATTTTTAATTCGTTGCAAAAAAAAAAAATAATTTTTGTTGTAGTGAGAAGAGCAACAATTTTTCGTTAAAGATTATCAAGATTAAAGCTGCCAAAATACTCCATGGGGACTGATTTGGAGTGAACCATGGAGGTAGAAGAAACCTATAATAGGACATTCATAGAAAAATGGAACAAAAATGATTATGTGGTTCGACACCTTGTGTCTTTCTCCCCATACCAAATGTCTTGTAAGCTACGTCGATATTTATTCGCCTGTGATTATATACTAACAACTCAACTCCAATTATAAAGTGAATAATTACATTAGATAAGCAGAAGACGAATCATCAATTCTTCTCTAATTTGATCTAGCATCTTGATAGATCTTATCATATCTAGATCTTTATCTCATATATCTGATAAATGCTGATACATCTTTATCATCTTATCTCATGTATCTGAAATGTGTGTCCTGACAGTTGTAATCTCATAGCACATAAAAACCCATGAGACATTGCCTTCCTCTCTAGGCATTGCTCTCCTCTCAGAGCCTCGAGTCCCAGACTTTCATCGAATGTTTGACCTTCAACCAACTTTTTTTTTTTAATTTTATTTCGTAAAATTAGAGATTAATATCCGTTTTGGGAACATTTAGGAATTTGGGCTTTCTAATAAATTGTCATTTCATTCAATAATATTGTCTTTCTAGTGCGTTTCTCTTATTCACCTAGATTCAGCCTCTGTGGTTGCTTTCGACACATGAAAAAAACGGTGATTTTTTTGTGTCCAATTACTAATACGTCAAAATACATCCGAAAATATCTAAAAATTGGATCCTGAGCTTATGCTGGAGACTGCCAACTAAAATTTTTGCTCCACAAGAATGAGGTATTAATGGAAATATTTGTATGTAGCTGATGATATGCTTCTAGTCTTTCAACGTTCTAGTATGGTCTGATGATTCATGTGAAGGTGTCTATGAGTGTTCTGTAGGGGTTGTCTGATGATTTAGGCTGGGCTTTATTTTGTAATACGCTCATTTAATGATAGTTAATTATATTTTGTCTCCTTAATTAAACTATAGTCTTGAGTTTATTTGCCCCTTAACTAGATTTGGACGCATTGTGCTCTTAACTATTCAAATCTGTGCAAATTATTTTCTAGTTTTGACATGTGGGCTATTTTATATCCAAATTTAACATGTGCGAATGTATCGAGTTTGGACAGTTAGGGTGTATTTGTTTTAGGTATTAATAAAGAGGGATTGAAAAAATAACGTCAGGTTCATCTTATTCCTCTTATATCCATGTTTGAATACACTTTTTGGGCCCGGTATTATCATCTAAAAATAATACCGGGCCGGATGAATAGTGTATTTAATACCACATACAACCTCTTAAATAAACTCACATTTTTAGTAGGTTTAAGTAATCCAATTGGGATGTATTTGGCCGAAAGACATTTTTACCCTCAAGTATCTCTAGGATATAAATATCACTCTTTTACTTGAGGGTTCTTCAATAATTTAATGTTTATACCATCATTCAACACTCCATCCAAACAAAATATTGGATGGGATAAATGTGGGGTCCACTACTTCTTAATACTTGAATCAAACATGGGATGAGAAAACAATATCATTATAATTAGTCCAAGAGCCGGATGCTTAAACCAAACACACTCTTAAGGTGTAATGTGTTCAAATCAATAATTTTGGGACATAACAAAATTATCAGATAGAAATAGGGTAATTTAGAAGTAAAAGTGAAATTAACCGATTTTTAAAGTTATTAAAAACGTGGATCAAAGTTATGACTATTTTTTGCCCCCATAAACAAAATCCTGACTTTTTACAAGATGGACTGTGATTAAATTTTTAAGAATTTATTCTATGGTTTAGAGTATACATGACAATTGAATCATGTTATTTGTGTTCAGATAGTATTATTTTAAAGAATAGTTATTGCTTGTGCCTCAAGACACATAATAATAAAAAAAATGGTCAACAATAAATATATTTATATTCACACCTAAAATCAAATTACAAACATAGAACAAAGAAAAGAATTTAAGCACCGGTGGAAGTGGGGGTGAACGGTGATAGTGGTGGTGGTAGGAGACGGTTATGGTTGTGGTGGGTGGCGACGACTGTGGTGATGGTGACAGTTATGGGTGTCAATGATGATGCTGGTGGTGGATTTTTTGTAATGATGGTGGTAGTGACAGTCACAAGTGACAGCGATAGTGGTTGTGGGCGACGGTGATGGTGATGGTGGTTGACAATGGTGGTGGTGGGGCGACGACGGTGGTGGGTTGTGGTGGTGGGCAGTGATGATGGAGGTGGTGAGCGACGACATGTACTTCTGGACAACAGTATGATGGATTGTGGTAAATAGCGGTGGTGGTGGTGGTAGGTGTGGTAAGGGTGGGTGACAACAGTGGTGGGCAATGACGATTGGTGGTGGTAAGTTTGATGGAGGTGGGTGACAGTGACTGGCGGCGATGGTGGGCAATGATGGGTGGTTGTAAGTTTGATGGGGGTAGGTGACAGTGACTAGCCGCGATGGTGGGCAATGGTGGGTGGTGGTGGGTTGTGATAGTGGACGACGATGGGTGGTGGTGAGCAACAATGGTAGTGGTGTGGTGTTGACGGTGGGCGACGATGATAATAATAATAAATATATGAATGAGATGAAAATTGTGATGGGTGGTAGCGGTGGATGATGGTAATAGCAATCGGTAGTGGGTGGCGATGGTGGTGGGGCGACGATGGCAACGGCGTGGGTGGTGGTAGTGGTGGTGGGATGGCGACAGTAGTGGTGGTGATGGTGACAGTGACGGTGGTGGTGTTGGTGATGGTGGTGGTAGGGTGGCGGCAACGGTGGTGGTGGTGGGGTGGCAGTAGTGGTGGTGGCAATGACAGTGGTGGCAGCGGTGGTAGTGGTGATGGTGGTAGAGCGGGGGGTGGCGGTGGTAAAAGTGTTGGTGGAGCAGTTCCAAATATTATTTTTTTAAAAGTACTTATGAGAAGTTATAAGTATTAAAAACACTTTTAAAAAGTCACTTCAAACACACCATTAGGAGCCTATTTTCCCAATTAAATTTGGAGTGTTAATATTAACCATCAGATTAACTTTATAGTAAAAGTTAAAGAGATCTCAACCGCGAAAAGTAAATGTCATTTTGTTTATCTTTTGATATATAAATTGTATTTTATTTTATTACATAGATAGTATTATTTTAAAATCGTGTCGAGTTTTTGTCTATCTTAATCTGATCCATTTATTAATTAAATCATGTCAGATGGCCTAACATTAACCCGACTTTTTTGATATAATGTAGTGTTCAAATGTATTAACCTGCATAACTTGGGAACCAAGAACCTAGAACTAGAATTCTCTTTGTTCTTAATTAGCCGACCACTCACATGTCCCCATAAATTGTCCATAAGCAGGGAAATAAGGTAAAAAATTAGGAAAATGCTATTTTGAATGTCTAATTTAGAGACATAATCAATGAAAATTGTTGGATTAAAAATAAGCTCCATCAACCATCTGAATTCCCCCCCCCCCCCCCCCCCCCCCCCCCCTTAATTTTTCAAATTTATCTTATACCCCCTTTAGGTTTTGAAAAATCTTATACCTCTACTTGAATTTTTCAAATTTATACATAGTGCATTTGATGTAAATATTGAAAAAGCTTTATGGCCAGATATTTAATAACCAAATAGAAGAAAATACCTCATCCCTATGCATGAGAATTGCTCAAAAGCTGCAAGTTCAGATTGTAAATTTAAATTAATTCGTGTCAAACCAAAATTTCTAATGATAATTATTCGTAGTAATTACACTATATATGTCACAAATTGGAGAATAGTGGATCACGATATTGTTATACATTAATTTTTCAATAGAAAGTCAGAATTAATTTTTGAATTTAATAATTCAATTATTTTTTGCAAAGTTAATTTTATAAGTCCTCAATGACTAAAAATTGGAGATTAACCATGACTTGTTGAATGACCCTTTGAAAAAAAAATTTGATTGTCCCACTATTTGGTTTTCCTCACAATAAAATTCTGACTCCATCCCTATTATAGCTAATCCAATGGCCGTAGTGCGTTAGGTCTTTTATTAGGTCCCTGTAGTAGTGCTCAAAACATTATTTAATCTTATAGACATATTTATACAATATCATATAAAGTAGCAAAAAAAACCTAATTTTTTTTCATACAACATAGGGTAAACGAGAGAAAATATTGGGTGTAACGATTACATTATGTCATCATGCTGACATGATGTAATCATCCAATAATAAGAGAACATATAGACAAGTGATTCCCACATGCAGTAGTTACTACATGACATAGATGAGTAGTTATTTAATTATGTGGGATTCACTTACTCATATGTTATCTTATTATTGAATAGTTACATTATATCAGCAAGATAACGTGGTATAACCGTTACATCTAATATTTTTCAACAAGAGGGTTGTTATTCCCAAATCAAATTATTGGTATTTAACACTAATTTACCCATTGCCCGTTTGCTATAACATGTTGCGCTAAAATTCTTGCCCTTAGTTTAGAGTGATTCAACTTCAAAACTAGAATGACCTTTTGCTTTTTGAAGGTGGTTTAGTGGTCTTTTTGTTTTTTTGAAGCCATGCCAGCACCTAATTTCTATTTTAAGCCATGCATTGCAAATATTTAGCTCCTCCCTTTGAGGTCATGCCAGCATTATCCCTCCTTTTTTTAACCCTAGCCAGCACTTTCAGGATGCCTTTAGTTGCAGTTCAATTTGTAAATATAAACAACGCCATGATGTCCATTTAGAGAGAGGGAGAGAGAGAGAGAGAGAGGGAGGGAGAGAGAGAGATGGCAATGGCAAAAACCACCCAGCAGCAGTTTGTGCCACCAATTGTTCTTCTTATTGGACTTGTGGCCTGCAATCTCATCGGTGGGTGGTTCATATTCAGGTCCGTATCAACGGACTTCCAAGAATCGATAAGTGATTTCGATGACAACCAGGAAAGGGGTGAGTTCATGTTCATTAGTGGTCTTCTCACCGTTGTCGTCCCCGATGCCATTTTCTTTTCCTTCCATGAATTCTTCTGGTCCAAGTCCGAAGTACATGCTGTGGACTCCGGCCAAACAAATTCCGGCGTTGACCACGAGATTCCATAAATATATAGTCGCCTCCAATATCGATCTCAATGACGAAAATTGTTTTGAGAGATGAAGGCCACGAGGAAGATCTAAAACAACAAATGGTATTTACTACAAGCACATAAATTGCAGATAGTAGATTACAGATTTTCTCTGTTAATTCTTAGGTCAAGTCTTATTCGGTTATCATGATCAAGTGGAATATCATTTTAAATACTCTTCATATGTATTTGTATTCTTTCATTCAATGATCTTACTTCTTGGTAAACAATAAAAATATATACATATTTCCTGGCACTTCCCTTTCCCCATTTTTCTGTCCCCACCAAAAATTTGTTGTCATCGATTCCAAGTCGTAGCATAAATAATCTGAAGGCTTAAAACAGCATATTGCATAAGTTGGAATGGATTGAGAGACTGGTTTTGATGAATACTTCTTTACCTGCTTTCGAAAAAACTGCTGCTTCCAACTTCCTCATACCTGCTCTCTGATATTACTGGAAATTTTCCTTTTGGACTTCCCAAAAATAGTTGGTAACCCAAAATACTTATCATGTTTTTTCACCAGTTGTACACCTAATATGGCCTGTAGCTCGGTTGCTTGCTCATGCGATAAATCTTTACTACAAACTATAGCCCACTTATTCTAGTTTATTTTTTGACCCGATGCTAGCTCATAAGTTCGGAGAATCTCATGCAGTTCTCTTGCTTCAGGTTGCCTTGAATTCAGAAATAGGAGACTATCATCAGCAAAATAAAAATAAAAATAAGTCTGTTGGTTTTGCACAGCAAATAATTAACACATATAATATTTGTTGGAAGATAGAAATTCAAATATAGAAAAACAATAAAAATATGACAAAAAGATATAACTTGGTTTGATAAAGCATACCCGCCTTGGTATACCGTACCTACATCCACGGACCAAGAATTTACATCGATGTATTATTCATTAAAATCTGGTCATCTGAAAACTGATTACATAATACTTAACCCTATTTATAAACCCAAACCTATTCGGATATAAATGTTGATTAGGTCACTAATAAACCGAGCTTTTACCATAATCCATGCCTTTTTTCAAACTTATACCCAAAAGATAGTTCTTTTCAAACTATTTTTCAAACTCAGGTATTTTTAAAAATATTATTCCATCTGACATTTTTAATGATAAAACGTTACTTAAAATAATGTTTTTCAAGTGCCGTTTTTAATTTGCATTTGCATAGACAATGGCCATATAAACGTTATGATAAAAATACTGAAAACGTTGGTTCAAATAACATTTCTAAAAAACGTCATTTAATCTGACGTTTTTCAGTAAAACGTCATTTGCACTGACGTTTTGTATACCCTCTGTTTTTTTTATCATCTGATATCACATTGTCATTTATTTGAATGTTTAATTTTATTTATTGAATATTTAATTATATTCAAAATAAATTTATTTTGATCATTTTAAAATTAAAACATTGAAACGTATACATTTAATTAATTTTAATTTAACATTGAAACATAAGATGTTGTGATTGATGTCGACAATAATATTATGACAAAGCGATGTAAAAATCTTATTTATTCATAACCAAAAAATTGAGCATTTATTTCATAACACTTTCCAGTGCAATGGATGAGGTAAAATGATGTCAATAACGTGGTTGATGTTCAAAATAACATAGAGGGTTACCGAGTACACAAAAACTTGATGGGATAAAAGTGTTTGACGCATCATCGTCCAAGTCAGAGAAATCAGAAAGTTCAGGATCGGAAAAAAGTAACGGATCCTCTAAAATTTTAAGGGTTAATTGCACTAGAGGTCCCTAAAATATGGAGTTTGTCTCATTTTGGTCCCTAAAATATTAAATATGTTTCTATATGGTCCCTCAAACAAATAGCGTTCAAATTGCTAACAATTTTTTATCATAAACTTTTCACATAATACCTAAATGTAGACAAAAAATATTTTTAATAACTCTTAAACAAAATTTGGGTAGCTCTTGACAAAAGAATGTGTAATATGGGTAGCTTTTGACCAAAATTTGGATAACTCATGATCAAAACTGTGTAATTTAGGTAGCTATTTAACAAAATTTGAGTAGAAATTTGGTCAAGAGTTATCTAAATTATTTTTTTGTCCATATTTAAGTATTACTGGACAAGTTTATGATAAAATAATATTTAACAATCTAGACATTGTCTGCTTGATGGACCATATAAAAACATATTTAATACTTCAGGGACCAAAATGATGCAATTAAAACATTGGGGATCAAAATGAGACAAACTCCATACTTTAGGGACCTTCAGTGCAATTAACCCAAATTTTAATTTCGGCATATTCAGGATCAAAATGTTCTGTTTTTGCATACTCGATTGCATGCAAACGATCAAGTTGACGTTGAGTTTGATCATTTTCACGTTCAAGCCCATATATGATCTCGTCATGATTGTTTGAATTATGTGGATCGTAAATATCAAACGAACTTGCCTTCGGTATCGCAAGTCCATACCAATGACAAAATACTTCAAGGTCACAACGTTTGTCATATAACTGTCGCCATCTTAGTGTGAGTTCGATATGAGCACCTAGAGCGGATAGTCAGTTGCAGGCCCAATAATTACATGTCCAACTTGACCGAATGGGTGATAAGGGTCGATTGGCTCATTGCGGAATTCACGATTTCGTTCATACCACGTTACACCACTAGAATATGTATATGATCCAATAGAAGGAACTCTGTTTAGTGATGTTGATTTATTTGTTGAGCGTTCTCGTTTGTTGGTCGAAGATGAAATATTTTGTTCATTGCTTGAAGAAAAACCTTCATTGGTTTGGTTGTCTTGTGTATTTGATGTTTGTCTATACATTTTGTTTCGTATCCATTACACAATTGGGAATGCTAGTATATATAGGCTCAGTTTAGCAATTTAAAATAACATTGAAATGACAACACGCTGCATAGTTGGGAAATGATTTGACAATGAAGGGATGTGACAATGAAAAAGTTGTCATATGACAAAACACTAAATAGACTAATAAAACTATGAGATTGCTTAACATTAAATAGGACATACACATAAACGGTATATGCACAATCAGTTGGACACTGATTACATTTGTTAATCTTCATAAGACATATACTCATCTGATAGGTATTGTTCATTAGACAATATAATAGATCACTCAATAGTTATCAACTTCCTTCCAAATGCAGTGGCCACCATGTCAGTTGTTAATTGGAGCATATAATATCGAAACTTACACACTATCATCCTATATTCTTCTTTCGTACACGTTTAACTGCCGTTTTGTAGTCCACTCTATTTCTTCGTGGCATGGTAAGTGAAAGTCCATGTGGCACCGGTATACTAAGTTCTCTTAGATCTGTGTATAATGAGTGTGATTCATTAGGATGGAAAGCCCACTCTCGTCGGAGTCTGGCATAATACTCATTTGGATAAAAAAATCTCTCTCTTGTAATCATCATTTCGCTCTTATAACAACCAAAATCGTTGATGTCTATGGTTGTTATCAATGGTAGATCGTGTTGATGTAGACATAATATGCAATACATGCGATATGAACCACCCATTATTGTGTTTTTATAGTGGTTTCATTGTGTTCAATGCAGCAATGTGCAGTCATTTATTTTGTCGGATAAGCACAGTTGTCATCAATGGAGTAGTGTGTAGTCACCTTTTTTATTTGAGTTGACGATCATACAATGAAATAAGAGTGCAGTAATTATGACTACACATTGTTACTTGTCAATGTGACTACACACTGAGACATCTCATTCATTGAAGTTAGTAGACCTTGATTCACACTGATTCACATCTATGAAACATTGAATAGTATCAGGGTTTTTGGCATTGAACTAGTGTGTAGTCACAAGATTTTGATTATGAGTACACATCGGTGCATTGAAGTGCAATGCAATGTGTTGTCAATTTATTGGTTTGTCTTTATTTCAAACAGTGTTGATGCACTTCATTCACGTGGGCTGCTGAACAAGAATAGGTACAACATGACAACTACATAAATGTCATTCATTGTGACTACACACTGGTTCAATGTCAGTCATTGTGACTACATAATGGTTCAATGTCATTCGTTGAGGCTGTAGACTGGCGTACTCACATCCATAATGCCTATAAGTTTCAATGCATGTACAATGTTCAATATATACACTTCATCTCTAACCATGAATTATAGTCCGCGAACGGTGTTTGAAACTATGGGCTATCATTGAGCATTAAATGATGAGTTCTTCTATCCAATGAATCCTCGTTTACGCTATTCACGAACGGCTAGAAACACAATGATGGCGGAATGGTAATATCATTTGACGAAAAGAGAATCTAAACTTAGATTTACATTCTTGCAACATAAGAAGACCTCGACAAGTTGCCATTGGTATGCCTATTATCACTCCTCAAGAATTAGAGCGAGCATTGTTTCGTTTTCGAGCTGAGAACAATCGAATAGCAATCCGTTGCAATCGGTACAACCTTCGTCGCATCGCAAGAGCCCCGTGCTGCAGAAGGGAGGATACAAGAAGCAATTTTAAGCTTCCAATTGAGTGGGGAAGTTGGATGTATTTCTGATGTGGAGTTTTCTGATGAAGATGAAGACCCATGAAGAAGTGTTATGCAACTCTTATTTTGTAACATTTAGACATTATTGTTGTATTTGTGTTTTCAGTATGTTTCTTTATTATGTTTCTATGAAATATGGTGTATTACTCCAGTTAGTGTTGTCTATGTGTATTCAATAAATTGTGTTAAAGTTGGTTAGAAAACGTTGCATAGAGTATTTGATAACTAATTTGAAAATTTGTAATGAAATTACACTATATCAAACTATGAACCCAAAGAGTTTGTATATACAACACTAATTAACACAATTTGTATACAACATAGATAAAAAAACTAGACTACATCCCACAAGGTGGTGGTCTCCTTTGTCAATTGGGCCACTGTCCATCAGGAGGAGCCAAAATCTCTTGAGTCACTCCACCATGTACAAGATCATCTGCATGGTGGCCAGAACGACTGACTCCATACTAATCTCTGCCTCACCCTCTGTGTGAAAGTGATGGCTCTTGTGTCACTCCCTCAGCATCATCGGAAGGAGAAGTACGTCGATGGGACAGCAGTGGGATAGTCTGTGGAATACAAGCCACATTGGGAAGTGATGTAGCTGTCAGGTCCTGTACACGTGGCACATCTCCTGTAACCAGTGGCTCTTGTGAAGGTGTGCATGATGACGGCGATGTATCCACGTGTGGTGAGGTCAGTGGTGGACCACGTGATTTCATTATAGGTGGCTGTGTAGGAGGGTCAATCGATGGTGTAGTGGCATGGTCAACAACGGGTGATGGACTGCAATAGTCAACAACGGGGACGTATGGTATAGGTGGACATGCTCCGGCGGCATAGGGAACATATGAAATCGAAGGGCCTGCATATGATGATATCGAAGCAGTAACCATGACCGATGAGGATGGCTGTCCACGTGAGCATGTTGCTGGCCGTCGTGGAATACGTACATAACGTTGTCGTGCATGCACTAGTGTTGTGACTGATGGCTGCTGAATGTCTGTCGGTGCTTGCAAAATTCTACGATGCTCAAAAATAGATGACAAACAGTTGTAGCTGACATCCCTGATTTGGCTGATGGCCGCCAAACAAGTCCTCAAATTAGGCTGGCCCGCAACAGTATCACATGTTGTGTGATATATCTGTGTTAGTGTATGTTCCTGTATCACCATAAATTAATGAGTTACAACAGTATTGCATAATTTGTGTAGCACGTTTAATTTAACTAAAAATTAAGCAAGACGTACCAACAACTCGATGATACTACCAGTTGGCTGGAAACCAACAATCAGGTCGCGACATGGGTGGTCCGATAAGTAGACGAGTAATGTGTCGATACCACTCCATGTATGGATCAGGGGCATCCATCATGTTGAGGGTAGGCTCGCCATGGACAATAGTATTATGTCGCTGCTCCTACAGACTGATGTAGCACTAATGTGCGGTGGTCCAGTCATAACCAGGTAAGTCACGCCTATTTGTGGCATGCAGCTCCCTACTCGAATCACATGCCGCTGGTATCGACTGTTTGCACCCAAATTGTCAGAAAACATGGTCGGAGAAATGACACTCTACCATATCAAAAAAAATAAGTGGTGCCCGTGTAGTCCATAATTCCCGACCCTGCAAACAGTAATCTGGTAGGTTGCCCAACACATCCATAGTGAAAGGCTATCATATCATCTGTAGGATAAGAATGTCAATTGTTGTTAGAAGGCATTATATAAAAATTTCGGCAGAGTTTCCCCTATAAGTATGACCCCAAAAAAATTTCACAAACACCTGTTGCATATTATATTTCATTCATACACTAACAACAACCCAACACATCCCACAAACATCTACCAACCATACAAACATCCAATTACAGAACAACAACCCATCAACACATGCTACAAACATCCACCAACCAACCAAACATCCATTCATACACTAACAACAACCCACCAACAACACAAATAACTCGGCAGTGTACGTACAATTGTTGGTATACCTGCTCATCCCGCATCTAGTCAAGCTGATCTCTATAATGTCTGGGAACATGGGTAGGTGTGTGTTGCTCGAAAAATGCAACATCCCAACTAAATAGCAAAAAAAAAAAATTACATATGACATTAGTTGCCAATAAGTACGAGTAATGAAAAATGAATCATACAATTCAAATATTGTCTTATCTACACACACAAGGGTCTGCAGGTAGCTCATCATGTGGCGTGGCATGTGCTGTAGGTGTAGGTGTCGGTGCAGGCAACTCATCTACTGGGCCGTCCTCTGTATGTACATCTTCTTAATTCGATACTACATGTGGTAATAGGTAATCTCTGTGGACGAATGTGTGCTAAACGCTCTCATGCCTACAACTGTATAGATACATGAAACAGTTGTAATGTAACATGTAATTATGACTAAACTTAAAACAAAAATTGTAAGTACATGAAAGAGAAGGTTGAGTTATACCTAAAGTAGAACAAGCAAGCCGTTGATATCCTTAGCATCATGTCTAGTCACGACACACATCTCGCAGTATGGCTAGGCCAATGTCGTGCTGCCTCAACGGTACTGACTGGCAGTGGTAAGATCGGCATTCAGTGGAAGATACATCAACTTCACCTTGCTTGATGACTTGTCTATAAAAAGATAAGAACCAATCAATAACATGATGTATGCTCTGGCATAACATGCTATGAAATCATAAATGAGCTCGCAATGCACTAACCCTGAGGAAAGACCTGTCTATAGCCCCCGTAGCAAGTGTAAAACCAAGCAACTATTGGCATAGTGCAGGCCAAGTCGTGTCATTAGGACAACTATCCCTACCACACACTGGCATACCATCGATCAATAGTCCTATAAGCACTACAACATCCTGTGGGGTGATAGTGGCCTCGCCCACAAGAAGATGGAACGTGTGCATCTCAACACGCCACCTTTCAATTAGGGTTGTGATGAGACCCCAATCCAACCGTTTCGACGCAACCTTGTGCGCCCGTAAAACCCCACAGTCAGCAAGTGACGAATAACTCGCTCATCTGTGACATGTAGCTATCGTGCATTGCAATCACTGCGCCTGCAATGCAAAGGAGGGGGATCTACGCCCTGCCATATATACTCTGACCAATGCTCTCCTTGCAATGATAGAACATAGTGGTCATGTGGACTAGGATGCAGTAAATGTCTACCATCATTGTCCATTGGCAGAATAAATTTTTTTGCAAAAATCAATTACAATCATCAATTATATAATAAAACATCCGCAATCAGATAATGAGAAAGTTAAGATTCCCAACATACAAGATAGCATAATGATATCAGTTCAACAAACATCTCATTCTCAACGTTACCTATCAAATATTATAACATAATCACTGCGTAAGGTCCAATACACACTTTAGTACAACATAGGACAACTTAACAAGTAAAAAAAAACTACATATGCCTAGTGAAAGGATGATGGAGCTCGGGTGTTTATGGATGAACACTTTTGACTATTGTGACCCATTTCGTCGCACAGACCACAATGTATCTGATTACGACCATCTGACAGGAAGTCCATCTCATTCCGTATGCGTAACGTTTGTGGACGACCAACCAAGTCTCGACGTTGGTTGCGATCAGAGACTAACTTGGGACGTGGATGATCATCCCAATAATGTTCATGCTCCAAAGGATACATTTGGGGCTCCCAAATTTTCTCTAAATTGTTGATGCTATATATCGGATCTATGGACGACTGAAAATGCAATTGAAAATGAGAGCATACATCCAATACATGAGAGCAAGAAATTCTGTAAATTGGTCATTTTTCGCATTTGCACGACCAATCTTCAAGACACACAACTTGCTTCTGTCCAACGTCAGTCACCATTTCAGTAAGACTACGCTCCCTATGAAATGACGTCACTTCATGGACATAACTCATTTACTATGCATGTTGTACTCGTTTCACAACATCCTTAGGGAACTTCAACCCATTTTCTTTCCATTTTGTCACCTTATCTCGATGTTCAAAATGATACTTAGTGACCCGATAAAATATCGATTGCACACAAGCAATTATGGGCAAATACCTAGCACATTAGAGAAGACTATTTAAAACATTAGAAATATCGGTTGTCATTATGTCATATCATCATCCACCATCATGGTTGAATGTCCACTTCTCTAGTGGTATATTGTTCAAGTACTTAGTCGCTTGCTCTTTGACGTTGCTTATCTGTGTCATCAACTCATCGAACTTGCGAACCTGTCTTGCCTTGCCAGCCCTCCATATAAGATCGTACAAATGAACATCCTTAAACTGTGTATTAAAATTACTACATACATGCCGAAGACAAAAGCGATGATAAGCATGTGGTGGATGCCACCCAGAATTTTCCATGTTCACAACAGAAAGGATTCCCACGTGCCTATCAAAAATTAAACATATCACTTGCCGATATCTAAGAACTATTCGCCGAAGGTAATATAGAAAAAATGACCAACTTGATTGATTCTCCTTTTCCACTATAGCAAATGTAATAGGAAACAGTTGCTTATTAGAATCAACACCCGTCGCCACTAACAACTTTCCCTTGTACTTGTCACGCAGAAATGTCCCATCACTATTGAGTCTGGCCTTGAATGCTCAAAATACTCGTAAAAAAATATTATATTCAGCAGATTCATAGTTGTACCTCCACTTCACAATCGAGTCAGGGTTATACTTCTTGATGGCACCCAAAAAATTTAGGCAACATGTCATACGACGAGTCTAAATCACCAAAAATCTTAGCAATGACTTTGTTCCTCGCAATCCATGCTTTCTTGTAGGATTTGTGGGGTATTACCAACAAGTCTCAGTATATTATGACATATGAAGTCAAAGTCTAACTGCATGTGGTCACGATTCATTCGAGGGTAAAAACAGGTATGAGGTCCATCATATTTCGTGATTTGAAACATTTTGAGTTTTTTCCTAAAACAAGCACGTAGTCTCCACTTGCAGTTAAGCTGCATGTACATGTTGCACTGTACAACCCACACTGTTGTGTTCGTCTCGACCACGACATAATCCTGATTCAGCTTGGTAGAATATCATTTAACTGCCCTAATCAGTGAAGTTTTATCCTTAAAAACCATGCCCTTCGCCAACTCTATCTTTATCAGATCCCACAAATTCAATTCAGAAGAAGGTACTAAGCTATTTTTTTTAGAATGCTGACCAAATTCAGTGGTTGTGAAGGAGGTGGAGTAAGGATTATGCATCCGAACCTCCGCACCAACCTCAATGTCTTCACCATTCCCATCTTCGTCATCCAGCTCAACAATCATTAATTCCTCATACTATTCTTCTTCTTCATCATCGAAGACATCTGTACGATCATTTGCACACATTTCTTCATATTCCCGGATTAAGCTTTATTGTATTATTGGTTGATAGACATCATCTTGTTCACCCAACTCAATTTCCTCCCCACCCATTTAAAAATTCTGACTCAATGCATTATCGGTTGAGTACCCACCATATGTAGCGGAGCCAGAATATTGGTGGGTGTACAAGTACTACCCAGACTCATCCATTAAATGCATCCCCACGGGAGCGAAACATTCACCCGTGAACTCGGAAGTTAGAAATGTCGAGGTACCTATCTCTCGCCTAAGCAACTTAGTGTAAGACATGGTAGTGGTGGTTAGGCACTCTTTGGTCTGACTACCGCCTATGACAACATTGATGTCCTCTGTATCCATATACAAAGTAACACTAGCAATGCTGGCGTTGTCAACTACCACATTAACCAAAAAAGTAGCAAGTTCATCGTTCATAATTTTCAAGCCGACATATGTATTCATGTTTGGTCCTGCTCTAAGTGTAAGTGGATATCTACATGTCAACTTCAACTTGTTATGTGACCTGTCCAACCCCATTACAGTATAAATTTTACTCAACAACTCTGACAGTTTTGTGCCACTATTAATAACAATTCCACCTTTGGGAGGACAATCGTATGATAAACCTTTCGATGCATATTTCATGTGTCCACCCCAATACAACAAAACGATAACTTATTTTCCCGTCGTTTCAAACAGTTTCCGTCGTGGGATAAGTAATGAATTCACAAGAACCTGGGGATGGATAGAAAAGGTTAATACTTGAGAAAAAACAGATCCATAGTTAATCAAAGTCCCATAAAATTTAACACATGCGACCTAAAATAATTGATAAAATAAGAAACCTAAGAGGTTGAAGTGTACATGTAGGAAACTAAGAAAAATGGAGATCCAACCATTATATGGAAGTTTGAAAAAATAATCCCCAAAAGAGGATATCTCTTAACATATTATCAGGAATTCAATCTGAAGTCAAACATGTTATCAAGAAGGTAAACAATGTAGCCAATTTTTTAGCTAACAAGGCAGTAATTGACTTATATTTACAACTCTATCACAATTATCAAGACTTTCCAACTCATGGATGACAATACTTGAGTAACTCTATCGCATTAATCAACATGCTTATTTTAAGGAAAAATGTGTTGCTTGATGACTAAGAGACATAACTACACTGCTTCAATTGAGATTGAGAGAGACATGGAATATGCTTAATATGAATTATTATATTCTTTTAAATTAAAATTTCAGTTTCATACATATGTTGAATTAGAAAGGACTTAATGAGGAAGGAATGAATGAGTACTTAACAGAAGTAAGATTGAAGCAAATTAAGTTAACACGAAACAATGCACCAAATCTCAAACAATTTATGAAAACTTTAGGTTACGCAATTTTTATTTAAAGGTAATCTTCATCATTATTATATTCTTTTAACTTAAAAATTCAACTTTGTACAAAAGTTGAATTACAAAGGAATGAATGAGTTATTAACAGAAGTTGAAAAAAACAGAAAAAGTTTTGATTAATCACCAACTAATAAATTTTTCAAGCAAGAAACAAAGCATTAAAATTAGATGAGTTGAGAATAAAAATATTTTTATCTGAATATAAATTTATTATATCATTTTTTACAAATAAAAATATAAACATATTAGTATTTGATTTAATTATAATCTCAAAACTCAAGCAACAGTTATCGCTAGGTAATTATGTACAAGTAAATACATAATCTAAGTGATTATTAGATTATAATTAAATTTAAATTTAGAATTAACATAGAATTCGAACTAATACAACAATTAGAATTAAATTTAAATTTACAATATCATCAAACTTGAAATAACATTAGAATTAGAACTAAAACAACCATTAAATACACAAATCTAAGTGATTATTAGATTAAATTAAATTTAAATTTAGAATTAACATAGAATTAGAGCTAATACAACAATTAGAATTAAATTTAAATTTAAATTTACAATATCATCAAACTTGAAATAACATTAGAATTAGAACTAATACAACAATAAATTTACAACTAAAACAATAATTAAATACACAAATTGCCTGAGTGAGATATAGAAATAGACAGAGAGTTAGAGAGATACACTCAGACATACCCCTCAATGTTGTTGTGCTGGAGGTAGTGGTGGAAGAGCAGCAGCTTTGATGGTGGGGGTCCAGCCGATTGGGGCTTTTAAGATTGAAGGGTTAGGGAGGTGGGTTTCAGATGATGGTGGTTTTCGTAGGTGGTGGAAGTGATTTCGTATGGTAATGGTGGTGGAGATTTGGCTGAATGACGCAGGTGGAGATGGGTTTCAGATGAAGGGTGGTGGAGGTGGGTTTCAGCTGGTGGTGGTTTTCCTAGGTGGTGAAGGGGATTTCTGATGGTGCTGGTGGTGGAGATTTCGCCTTCAAAATGAAGATTCTGGTGGAGGTGGGTTTTAGATTCAAGGGTGGTGGAGAAAGGCTTCAGATGCGGGTGGTTTTCCCCGGTGGTGGTCTGATTTTTGATGGTGGTGGTAGTGGAGATTTGTCGCTTGAATGTGCTGGGAAATTGGGTTAGGGGTCAGACAGAATTGTTGGGGGGGAGGGGGGGGGGGGGAAGAAGGAAAATAAGAGAGAATGAAAGAAGAGAAAAGGGAATGGGGATATAACGTTAAAAACGTCATTCGGACTGACGTTTTCAGTGTAGACGTCGGTTGTACTAGCGTTTTACATGGTAAACAGTGCTTTTAAAAACATCAGGCCAATTGTCGTTTTATATATTAAAGACGTTAATCCTACTGACGTTTTTACGCTGAAAATGTCATTTCAAATAACATTTTCAGAAGTAAAACCCAGTGAGTCGTAACCCACAAGACACCACATTATCACTACTGGGTTTATGTCAGCCAAATAGCTCTCAAACCATTGGAATACCGCAACTTCAACTCTAAAAGTCCAAAATCCTGAAGAAACATCTTCAGCAGAGCACGTGTGGTAATTCTTGAAATCCAAACAATCAGGAAGCAACTTAGTCTTCCGTTTGGTTTTATACTAACTTTAATTTTTTTTTTCTTGTGAATCTAAACAAAAATATGAATTGTACATACATGGCAAGAGAGTCTTCTTCAACATGAACACCAATGTGATCATTCAATCGCTAATGACTTGCTTTGATTGTTGCACCAGGATCATCAATCTAACTCTAATTGTTCTATCAGGATCATCAATCTAGCCCCGATAATTCTACTAGGATCATCAATCTAGCTCTGATACCACTTGTTCGTTTTGCACAACAGATAATTAACACAAATAATACTTGTTGGAAGATAAGAATTCAAAGATAGAAAAACAATAAAAATATGACACAGATATAACGTGGTTCGATATAGCATATCCACATTGGTATATCGTACCTACATCCACAGACCAAGAGTCTATATCGATGTATTCATTGAAATCTGGTCATCTG
This sequence comes from Ilex aquifolium, assembly GCA_951799425.1. Classification (NCBI taxonomy): domain Eukaryota; kingdom Viridiplantae; phylum Streptophyta; class Magnoliopsida; order Aquifoliales; family Aquifoliaceae; genus Ilex; species Ilex aquifolium. Next base: position 43,195,558 of record OX637391.1, on the reverse strand, counting down.
GTAACTGATTACATAATAATACTTGGGAGATAGTAGAATTGCCTCCTGGAAGCAAAACTATTGGGTGTAAGTGGGTATTTAAGAAGAAATTAAAACCTGATGGGAGTATAGATAAATATAAAGCTAGATTGATGGCTAAAGGATTTACTCAAAAAAAAAAGGGATAGATTATTTTGATACATACTCGCCTGTGACTAGTATCACTACCATTAGAATACTAGTAGCCCTAGCATCTATCCATAACTTAGTAATACATCAAATGGATGTCAAAATTGCTTTTCTAAATGGGGATTTAGATGAAGAGATATATGGAACTACCTGAGGGGTTTATAGTAAAAGGACAGGAACATAAGGTTTGTAAGTTAGTGAAGTCTTTATATGGCCTTAAACAAGCTCCTAAACAATGGCATGAGAAGTTTTATAAAGTGATCCTAGAGTATGGATTTAAAATTAATGAAAGTGATAAATGTTTATATGACAAGGATAGTGATATTGGTTGTGTGATCTTATGTCTCTATGTAGATGATATACTAATTTTTGGGACAAACTTGGAGGTAGTTAAGGATGTTAAATCTTATTAATCTACTAAGTTTGATATGAAAGACTTGGGAGAAACCAATGTAGTCTTGGGAATGAAAATAGAGAAACCATTCAATGGAATATCTCTAAGTCAGTCTAGCACCATAGAGAAAATGTTGAAAAAGTTTGATTTTTATGATAGTAAGTCTATATTAACACCATATGATCCTCATGTATACATTTGAAGAAAAATAAAGGAGAACCAATTTCACAATTGAAGTACTCACAAATGATTGGGTCTTTATTATACATAGCAAATAAGTCTAGACCGGATATCTCGTATGTCATAGGGAGACTAAGTAGATATACACGTAGTCCTAGTAAAGAGCATTGGGTTGCCTTAGAGAGAGTCTTTAAGTATCTTAAAGGAACCTTAAACTACTCTTTATGTTATAGTGGATTTCCAAGTGTAGTTGAAGGCTTTAGTGATGCGAATTGGATCACCGATAGTTTAGATATAAAATCCACTACTAGTTATGTCTTTTTGTTAGGAGAAGCAACCATATCTTGGGGATCTAAAAAACAAACCCTAATATCAAGAAGTACTATGGAGTCAGAACTTATAGCCTTAGATACCACGTGTACTGAGGCTGAGTGGATAAATAATTTATTACTAGAGATATCTCTAGTGGAAAAACCCATACCTGCCATTTCATTACACTGTGATAGTAAGGCAGTGATTGAGATTGTGAAGCAGATTCATAATAATAAAAAGATGAATAGACATATTCAAGTGAGATAAAAATCAATAAAGAAAATGCTGAGTAAAAGCATAATCTCACTAGACTTTGTGAAGTATGAGCTAAATATAGCTCATCAACTAACTAAAAGGCTTTCAAGGAAAGCAGTCTCAGAACTGTCGAGGGGGATGGGATTAAGCCCGCAAGGGAGTCACCTAGGGAGGTAACCCAACTTCTGTGATTGGGGACCCTATGAAGGACGTTCAATGAGTAGAAACAATTCATACTGCGTGACTCATTAGCACTGTTATTTAGAAAATATCCAAGAGGAGATATTTTTCCTGCTCATCCCTATGGCAGAAGTACATATGTAGTGTGACGTTAAAGAAGAGTTTTACCCTGAATGAGACCGAGGCAGTAACACTTTTGTAGGGTATTGTGCACATGTACCCTTGGAGGGCTCACCTAAGTGAGAGCCATCGTGAGTCCGCAACTATGAGAAATGGGCTTTTCTCTAGAAACTCTCATGAGAATTAAGATCAAGTGCATGACCATTAATAACACTGACCCGCGAATCCTGACGAATATCGGTATTGTGTGTGTGACATGTTGAACTTTGGTCCAAAGGGTCTAGTTCAAGCCTTTGGTCACTATGATCCTTCAAAGAAAAACTGTCAACACTAAGTGATGTTCAAATCCGGAAGACACCTACACCTATTACACAGTATTAAAGTTGCCCTATTTTCTATGTATATATACGTTCATAAATATTTTGAAATATTTCAAAGTTTCAAAAACTTGTGGGGGATTGTAACAATAAAATTAAGTTTTTAAAACTTTTTGTTAATTTCAGATTTATTTTCATCAAGTTTTTGGAATTTTTCAATTATTTTGGATGATTAATTTTTAGTAATTACAGATTTTATTTCATATATTACACAACTTTAGTGACAATTCAAATGACCCATTTAAGACATAACGATAGTATTCTAAATGCCTTTTTAAGTTGGCCAAATAAATTCCATTTAGACCTACAATTTACTAATGGGTTTTTTCTGTGCCTATATAAATCATTCGGTGGAGCTATTCTAGACTACTACACACACAGAGATCCATTCTTGAGTTTCTTAAGCCTTTCCTATAAAGCTTTCCTAGCGTTGTTGGTCTAGTTCACTAAATTGTCCCATAGCCCAGTTTTTGTCTTATCCAATTTAATATTCACATTGACCAATTTTTCCTTATATAGTTGTACAACTACGAGTACATCATATTTACTTGTGTTTTGGGCAACTCGATTAGTGTCAAGTTCACTCTTTCCTTCCAGTGGGCGTGACCATTGAGAAGGTGCTGCTGCGAGCGTCTGAGTTGAATCTTGGAGTTGCTGGTGTCCGTCAATACCCTCACGTGGGAAGACTCAGCTGCTTTAGGACAGTGATCATACGCCTCTCGGACTCGCAGACCAGCTCATTTCAAATCAATTTATTTGGTTTATATAGATTGCATGTTTATATATATTTTTTGTATTTATTTAAATCGCATGTTATATTTTTAATGATCTAACCACTGTTTGCATGCTTTATTTCTAATTTTAGATTACAACACTCATAGCTATTTTGCTCACATCATAATTCTAATAATTGTTGCTTTGGCCAAAAGTACAGTAGTCATTTTTCTTAATTCCAATTGTAAATCTATGCTTCAAATCTATTTGTTTTTACAGTTCCTTCTCTGTCTGTGGGAAGCCCATGCATGAAAAAATGTCGTATTACGATCCCCTTCCGTATGCGCCACCTCTGCCTCCAGTATTCCTCTTCCATATCTAAGAGTTCATCCAGCTCCCTTTTCAGCTCTTGTACCTCATTATATTTATCCTCGGTCATAGTGTCTTCCTTTAACACCCCCAGCTCCCTTCTTAGTTCTACAATTCTAATTTTGAACGTTTCCAAACCTCTCTTTATTCCATCTGAGAGATCTTGACCTCTACTTCCAAATACCTTATTTTTGGGCCTTTTTCTTCGATTTTGTTCCTTTTTTCCTCTGGACTCTGCCTATGCGTAAGATCGTAACAAAGAATTCAAACAGAAAAAGAAAAAAAAAAGCATTAGAAGGTAACTTGATATTCTTTTGCCGACTAAATGTTTGATTGTAATCATAATGCACAGACAAATCCAAATTTTTATTAGAATAAATCTATACATTATATACAACAATGTAGTTGGTTTAGATGAACTCCAAAACCCCATCTCAATTTTCTTAAATTTTTTATTTTTTAAATAGTCAAATTTGATTTGGTTTTATGTCATGACAGTTTAAATAATTTAATAAATCATTAATATTTCTCAATTGTCCCAAGTTTTTCTCCCATCATTTCTCCCTTTCCTATCCCTCTCTCTCTCTCTCTCACACACACACACATATTATCTCTCATCTAAATCTATAATTTAGGAGAGAGAGTGCTTATGAAACTTTCTCTAATCAAGTTCTAGATTTTTTTTTTTAATTTTAAATTATTTAATAACAATGCATTGATTTCATCAAATTAAATCATTTCATGTAACTTATGTAATTGTTTTCACAAAATTATTTTATTTTATTCTGCTTAATTTAACCCAGTAATGAGTCATCTTCAAAAAATACTAGGGTCGAAGTGGGTTGAAATGAGGGGTGGCAATAAAGGGTGGTAGGATTGTGGTAGAAGAAATTGAAAATATCGCACTTCACATGGAGCGTCATTAGTTTAGTTGTATTAGAAAGTTCTCTCTCTCACTAGTCTCTCCACAGTTATGTCAAACTCATATCTCTAAAATCTGTTTTTTTAATATAAAAATATAATCAATGAAAATTTTAAATGACAACTCCAACATGAAAATACTTTCCAACATAACTATACATGCAATTAAAAAAAAACATGCTAAGGAGGGAATTAGTATGGAGAGAATGTTATAGTTTGGGAGTATGTTTTGAAGGTAAGAAACAGGAGTTTCAAATGATTTGGAAATCCCACCTTATGTCCATCCGTGGGATTTCGAGTAGTCAAATTCATCATTTTATCCCTTTGTTCATTTTATCAGATGTTTTACGGCAATTATAGTTATAACTGGAAACTAGATATTAGAACCACTTGTGCTCGCCCTAGTCTCAGTGGCCTAAGCCTTGCTACGAAGTCACAAGGAGTAAGTAATAGTGAGTCCTTAAGCCCAAATCCTGTCAGTCTCTCACTATGTACCCTTAATCAGTTACTAGTTGTAAGAAAAAAACACTACTTGATCAGAATGCACAGGATACTTCGGCTAATTGTATAACAAAAAATGGGAGTTAATACCACTTAGAAAAGAGGCCGAACCAAAACAACAGGGAAAGAAAGAAGAAATGAAAAATAAATGTGTCACGTCGAGAAGTAAGGGTGGTGAGTTGGACGGATTGACCGGTCAACCCAAGTTTTTAAACTCTCAACCGGATACTCGTCAACCCGAGTATTATTTGATGATACACAAAGTTGACTAGGCACGATCAAATTACTCGAGCATATGGTGTAAACCAATTAATGAAACAATCAATAATAAATGACAAAAATTGGGTGGTTAGATCTGGGTGACCTAACCATTGAAGGTGGCAATGGTGGCCAAAAAACTCTATTAATGAGAGAGTATAAGGTAGTAAGAGAGAGAAAACAATAGTACGATCAAAGTGAGATGTGTGAGATCTACCCCATGTGTAGGGTGGTTTATAATTTATAGGCATAGAGCCCTAACTGTGGCAGTGATGTGAAAGTTAAGCTACTAATTTATTGGAAGGATAGCTATAATTGGGGATAGACACTATCATGGAATAATGACTATCTCGATGATTACTCTCCCACGGAGCATTGACTTTTACTGGATTCTTGAGCTTTGGACTGGACTGAGGTCATGAACTAAGTCTGACCTGCCTTTTGATGATTTGAGCTTAATCTATGGACTAGATCCAGACCTAGTCTGAATTTGGGCTCGTCACTACCCTTATAGACTCTGAATTAACTCGGGTTACACTCAGGTTCCATGTTTGGGTTAAATACAAGTTACTAAGTATTTTAATCCTACCTTTTATATTGGGCTCATATAGGCCCAATGAACAACTTAATACATCGTAGACACTTGTCTTCAACAATTCCCCCTTTATATACAAGAGGAGGGAGAGACACTTTGTATTTCCAAGAGATATAGAGCATGTTTGGTTTGGTTTTTGAAAACACTTTTTTGTTCTCATCTAAAAACAAGGAGAATTTGTTTTGTTTGAATTTTTGGTTCTCCAATTTTCGAAAAAAGATGGATGTAAAGAACAAAAAATATGAAACAATCTGAGCTTATTTTGGGTGTTTTAGAGACAAAAGAAGGGAAAAAGGGAAACACAGATAACACCCCTCTCTTTTTAATAAGGCCTGTCATTCGAAACTCCTTAGCAGCAAAATAGATTCTAATATAAAAAGGTTTTTTTTTTTTTGCCTTCCTCTTTCTTTTGGGTTCCTCTCTCTCCCCCGAATGTCTCCCTCTTTACTTCGGCAAAAACCAGACGAAACACACACACGATATGTCTTCTCCGATGATCTTCGATGTCTTCTCCAGCGTCTTCTCAAGATCTGGGTTCAAGATCTTCTTCTCTGTTTTTTTTTTTTGCATCTGGCTTCAGATCTAGATTTGGATATGCTTCAGATCTGACTTTGAACACACACACACACACACACACACACAAAAAGGAACGAACACACAGACACAGGCGGAACGAACACACAGGTCCGAATTTTATTTTATTTTATTTTTTGCATCTGGGTTCAAGATATTCTTCTCTGATATTTTATTTGTTTGCATTTGGCTTCATATCTAACTTTGAACACACACACACACACATATCCAATTTTTTTTTTTTTTTGCATCTGATTTTTTATCTGTGTTTTGCATATTTTTTTTATATTGATTTTTTTTAATGAAGAAAATTCTGCATTCTTTACAAAATCAAAGAACTACATTCAATATTTCTTCCCCAATTATGGTAATTATCTCCACTTACTACTATTTTTTTCCTTCAATTCAATCACACCTTTATAATGCAACTATGATCCAACCCTTTAATGCTCGATTCTGGAATATTTTTCTTTAGAAAATTCTTACGATTATCAGAAAAGATCACGACCAATTTTAGTATCAATAATACAAAATTTCTTCAAAATTACAATATGTCAGATAGAAGAGAGAACGAGATTCAAAGTCAAGGGCCCGAAAAGGGTGAAAAAACCCAAAATCTGTTTGATTAATTTTTATTTTCTCATATTTTTTGATTAATTTTTGAGCTTGTTTGGTTTGGTTTTTGAAAACACTTTTTTGTTCTCAAAACTCTAAAAACAAGGAGAAGTTGTTTTGTTTGAATTTTTGGTTCTCCAATTTTTGAAAAAAGAGGGATGTAAAGAACAAAAAATAAGAAAGAAGCTGAGCTTATTTTGGGTGTTTTGGAGACAAAAGAAGGGAAAAAGGGAAACACAGAGAACACCCCTCTCTCTTTAATGAGGTATGTCATTCGAAACTCCTTCCCAGCAAAACAGATTCAAATATAAAAAGGATTTTTTTTTTTGCCTACCTTTTTCTGTTTGGTTCCTCCTCTCTCCCCCCGAATGTCTCTCTCTCTACTTCGGCAAAACCAGACGAAACACACACACGATATGTCTTCTCTGACGATCTTTGGCGTCTTCTCAAGATCTGGGTTCCAGATTTTCTTCTCCGTTTTTTTTTTTTTTTTGCATCTAGCTTCAGATCCGGATTTGGATCTGCTTCAGATCTGACTTTGAACACACACACAAAAAGGAACGAACACACAAACACAGGCGGAACGAACACACTGGTCCGATATTTTTTTTTTGCATCTGGGTTCAAGATGTTCGTCTCTGATATTTTATTTGTTTGCATTTGGCTTCATATCTAACTTTGAACACACACACACACAGGCGGAACGAACACATAGACATAGGTGGAACGAACACACATATCCGATTTTTTTTTGCATCTGGTTTTTATCTATGTTTTGTATATTTTTTTATATTGATTTTTTTTTATGAAGAAAATTCTTCATTCTTTACAAAATCAAAGAACTACATTCAATATTTCTTCCCCAATTATGGTAATTATCTCCACTAACTACTATTTTTTTTCCTGCAATTCAATCACACATTTATATTGCAACTATGATCCAACCTTATTGCTCAATTCCGGAATATTTTTCTCGAGAAAATTCCTATGATTATCAGAAAATATCATGACCAATTTTAGTATCAATAATACAAAATTTTCTTCAAAATTACGATATGTCAGATAGAAGAGAGAACGAGCTTCGAAGTCAAGGGCCCGAAAAGGGTGAAAAAATCCAAAATTAGTTTGATTAATTTTTATTTTCTCATATTTTTTGATTAATAAGAGTCTGTTTGGTTTGGTTTTTGAAAACACTTTTTTTGTTCTCAAAACTCTAAAAACAAGGAGAAGTTGTTTTGTTTGAATTTTTGGTTCTCCAATTTTCGAAAAAAGATGGATGTAAAGAACAACAAATAAGAAAGAAGATGAGCTTATTTTGGGTGTTTTGGAGACAAAAGAAGGGAAAAAGGGAAACATAGAGAACACCCCTCTCTCTTTAATGAGGTCTGCCATTCGAAACTCCTTCCCAGCAAAACATATTCAAATATAAAAAGGATTTTTTTTTTGCCTACCTTTTTCTTTTTGGTTCCTCTCTCCCCCCGAATGTCTCTCTCTTTCTCTACTTCAGCAAGACCAAACGAAACACACACACGATTTGTCTTCTCCGACGATCTTTGGTGTCTTCTCCAGCGTCTTCTCAAGATCTGGGTTCAAGATTTTCTTCTCCGTTTTTTTTTTTTTGCATCTGGCTTCAGATCCGGATTTGGATCTGCTTCAGATGTGACTTTGAACGCACGCACACACACAAAAAGGAACGATCACATAGACACAGGCGGAACGAACACACAGTTTTGAATTATTTTTTTTTTGCATATTGGTTCAAGATCATCTTCTCTGATATTTTATTTGTTTGTATTTGGCTTCATATCTAACGTTCAACACACACACACACATACAGGCGAAACGAACACATAGATATAGGGGGAACGAACACACATCCGATTTTTTATGGCATCTGATTTTTTATTTGTGTTTTGAATTTTTTTTATATTGATTTTTTTTTTATGAAGAAAATTCTACATTCTTTACAAAATCAAAGAACTATAAATATTTCTTCCCCAATTATGATAATTATCTCCACTTACTACTATTTTTTTTCTTTCAATTCAATCACACATTTATATTGCAACTATGATCCAACCCTTTATTGCTCGATTCTGGAATATTTTTCACGAGAAAATTCTTATGATTATCATAAAAGATCACGACCAATTTTAGTATCAAAATTACAATAAGTCAGATAGAAGAGAGAACGAGATTCGCAGTCTAGGGCCCGAAAAGGGTGAAAAAATCCAAAATCTGTTTGATTAATTTTTATGTTCTTATATTTTTTGATTAATCTTTTAGCCTGTTTGGTTTGGTTTTAGAAAACACGTTTTTGTTCTCAAAACTCTAAAAATAAGGAGTTGTTGTTTTGTTTGAATTTTTGGTTCTCCAATTTTCGAAAAAAAAGGGATGTAAAGAACAAAAAATAGGAAACAGGCTGAACTTATTTTGGGTGTTTTGGAGGCAAAAGAAGGGAAAAAATTGAACACAGAGAACACTCATTTCTCTTTAATGAGGTCTGCCCTTCGAAACTCCTTCGTAGCAAAACAGATTCTAATATAAAAAGGTTTTTTTATGCCTTCCTCTTTCTTTTTGGTTCCTCACTCTCCCCGAATGTCTCTCTCTCTACTTCGGCAAAAACCAGACGAAACACACACACGATATGTCTTCTCCGACGATCTTCGACGTCTTCTCCAGCGTCTTCTCAAGATCTGGGTTCAAGATCTTCTTCTCCTTTTTTTTTTTTTTTTTTTTGCATCTGAGTTCAGATCTGGATTTGCATCTACTTCAGATCTGACTTTGAACACACACACATACAAAAAGGAACGAACACAAAGACACTGGCGGAACGAACACACAGGTACAAAATTTTTTTTTTTGGTTCTGGACCATCTTCTCTGATATTTTATTTGTTTGCATTTGGCTTCATATCTAGCTTTGAACACACACACACACAGGCGGAACAAACACATAGACATAGGGGGAACGAACACACATCCGATTTTTTTTTTTTTTTTGCATCTGATTTTTTTCCTGTGTTTTGAATATTTTTTTATATTGATTTTTTTTTATGAAGAAAATTCTACATTCTTTACAAAATCAAAGAACTATATTCAATATTTCTTCCCCAATTATAGTAATTATCTCCATTTACTACTATTTGTTTTCCTTCAATTTAATCACACATTTATATTGCAACTATGATCCAACCCTTTATTGCTCAATTCTGGAATATTTTTCTCGAGAAAATTCTTATGATTATCAGAAAAGATCACGACCAATTTAAGTAACAATAATACAAAATTTCTTCAAAATTACGATATGTCAGATAGATGAGAGAATGAGATTCGAAGTCAAGGGCCCGAAAAGGGTGAAAAAAACCCAAAATCTGTATGATTAATTTTTATTTTCTCATTTTTTTTGATTAATTTTTTAGCCTGTTTGGTTTGGTTTTTGAAAACACTTTTTTGTTCTCAAAACTCTAAAAACTAGGAGAAGTTATTTTGTTTGAATTTTTGGTTCTCCAATTTTCGAAAAAAGAGGGATGTAAAGAACAAAAAATAGGAAACAAGCTGAACTTATTTTGGGTGTTTTGGAAACAAAAGAAGGGAAAAAGGAAAACACAGAGAACACATCTCTCTCTTTAATGAGGTCTGTCATTCGAAACTCCTTAGCTGCAAAACAGATTCTAATATAAAAAGGGTTTTTTTTGCCTTCCTCTTTCTGTTTGGTTCCTCTCTCTCCCCGAATGTCTCTCTCTCTCTACTTCGGCAAAAGGCAGACGAAACACACACACGATATGTCTTCTCCAACGATCTTCGACGTCTTCTCAAGATCTGGGTTCAAGATCTTCTCAGTTTATTTTTTTTTTTTTTGCATCTGGCTTCTGATTCGGATTTGGATTTGCTTCAGGTCTGACTTTGAACACACACACACAAAAAGGACCGAACACAACAGACACAGGCGAAATGAACACACAGGTCCGAATTTTTTTTTTTTTTTTTGCATCTGGGTTCAAGATCTTCTTCTCTGATATTTTATTTGTTTGCATTTGACTTCATATGTAACTTTGAACACACACACACCACACACACACACACACACACACAGGCGGAACGAACACATAGACATAGGTGGAACGAACACACATATCTGATTTTTTTTTTGCATCTGGTTTTTTATCTGTGTTTTGTATATTTTTTTATATTGATTTTTTTTTTACTGCATTCTTTACAAAATCAAAGAACTACATTCAATATTTCTTCCCCAATTATGGTAATTATCTCCACTTACTACTATTTTTTTCCATCAATTCAATCACACATTTATATTGCAACTATGATTCAACCCTTTATTTCTCGGTTCTAGAATATTTTTCTTGAGAAAATTCTTATGCTTATCAGAAAAGATCAGGACCAATTTTAATATCAATAATACAAAATTTGTTCAAAATTACGATATGTCAGATAGAAGAGAGAACGAGATTCGAAGTCAAGGGCCCCGAAAAGGTTGAAAAAACCCAATATCTGTTTGATTAATTTTTATGTTCTCATATTTTTTGATTATTTTTTTGAGCATGTTTGGTTTGGTTTTTGAAAAAAAAAATTTGTTTTCAAAACTCTAAAAACAAGGAGAAGTTGTTTTGTTTGAATTTTTGGTTCTCCAATTTTCAAAAAAAGAGGGATATAAAGAACAAAAAATAGGAAACAAGCTCAACTTATTTTGGGTGTTTTGGAGACAAAAGAAGGGAAACACAAAGAATACCCCTCTCTCTTTAATGAGGTCCGCCCTTCGAAACTCCTTAGCAGCAAAACAGATTCGAATATAAAAAGGTTTTTTTTTTGCCTTCCTCTTTCTTTTTGGTTCCTCTCCCTCCCCGAATGTCTATATGTCTTCTCCGATGATCTTCTACGTCTTCTCAAGATCTGGGTTCAAGATATTCTTCTCCGTTTTTTTTTTTTTTTTGCATTTGGCTTCAGATCTGGATTTGGATCTACTTTAGATCTGACTTTGAACACACACACACACACACACACAAAAAAAGGAACGAACACACAGACACAGGCGGAACGAACACACTGGTCCGATTTTTTTTTTTTTTGGCATCTTGGTTCAACTTCATCTTCTCTGATATTTTATTTATTTGCATTTGGCTTCATATCTAACTTTGAACACACACACACACATAGGCGGAACGAACACAGACAAAGGTGGAAAGAACACACATCCGATTTTTTTTTTGCATCTGGTTTTTTTTTCTATGTTTTGTATATTTTTTTATATTAATTTTTTTTATGAAGAAAATTCTACATTATTTACAAAATCAAAGAACTATATTCAATATTTCTTCGCCAATTATGGTATTTATCTCCACTTACTACTATTTTTTTTCCTTCAATTCAATTACACATTTATATTGCAACTATGATCCAACCCTTTATTGCTCGATTCTGAAATATTTTTCTCAAGAAAATTTATATGATTATCAGAAAAGATCATGACCAATTTTAGTATCAATAGTACAAAATTTCTTCAAAATTACGATATGTCAGATAGAAGAGAGAGCGAGATTCGAAGTCAAGAGCCCGAAAAGGGTGAAAACCCAAAATCTGTTTGATTAATTTTTATTTTCTCATATTTTTTATTAATTTTGAGCTTGTTTGGTTTGGTTTTTGAAAACACTTATTTGTTCTCAAAACTCTAAATACAAGGAGAAGTTATTTTGTTTGAATTTTTGGTTCTCCAATTTTTGAAAAAAGAGGGATGTTAAGAACAAAAAATAGGAAACAAACTGAACTTATTTTGGGTGTTTTGGAGACAAAAGAAGGGAAAAGAGAAACACAGAGGACACACATCTCTCTTTAATGAGGTCTGCCCTTCGAAACTCCTAACAGCAAAACAGATTCTAATATAAAAAGGTTTTTTTTTTGCCTTCTTCTTTCTGTTTGGTTCCTCTTTCTCCCCGATTGTCTCTCTCTCTCTACTTCGGCAAAAACCAGACGAAACACACACGATATGTCTTCTCCGACGATCTTCGGCGTCTTCTCCAGCGTCTTCTCAAGATCTGAGTTCAAGATCTTCTTCTCCGTTTTTTTTTTTTTTTTGCATGTGGCTTCAGATCTAGATTTGGTTCTGCTTCAGATCTGACTTTAAATACACACGAAAAAGAACGAACACACAGGCACAAGCAGGACGAACACACTGGTCCGATTTTTTATTTTTTTTTGCATTTTGGTTCAAGATCTTCTTCTCTGATATTTTATTTGTTTGCATTTGGCTTCATATCTAACTTTAAACACACACATACACACACAGGCGGAACGAACACATAGATATAGGTGGAACAAAAACACATCCGATTTTTTTTTGAATCTGGTTTTTTATTTGTGTTTTGTATATTTTTTTATATTGATTTTTTTTATGAAGAAAATTCTACATTATTTACAAAATCAACGAACTACATTCAATATTTCTTCCCCAATTATGGTAATTATCTCCACCTACTATTATTTTTTTTCCTTCAATTCAATCACACATTTATATTGCAATTATGATCTAACCCTTTATTACTCGATTCTGGAATATTTTTCTCGAGAAAATTCTTATGATTATCAGAAAAGATCACGACCAATTTTAGTATTAATAATACAAATTTTGTTCAAAATTATGATATGCCAGATAGAAGAGAGAACGAGATTCGAAGTCAAGGGCCCGAAAAGGGTGAAAAAACCCAAAATCTGTTTGATTAATTTTTATGTTCTCATATTTTTTGATTAATTTTTGAGCCTGTTTGGTTTGGTTTTTGAAAACACTTTTTTGTTCTCAAAACTCTAAAAACAAGGAGAAGTTGTTTTGCTTGAATTTTTGGTTCTCCAATTTTCGAAAAAAGAGGGATGTAAAGAACGAAAAATAGGAAACAAGCTGAACTTATTTTGAGTGTCTTGGAGACAAAAGAAGGGAAAAGGGCAACACAAAGAACACCCCTCTCTTTTTAATGAGGTCTGCCCTTCGAAACTCCTTAGTAGCAAAACAGATTCTAATATAAAAAGTTTTTTTTTTTTTTTTGCCTTCCTCTTTCTTTTTGGTTCCTCTCTCTCCCTGAATTTCTCTCTCTCTACTTCGGCAAAAATCAGACCAAACACACACACGATATGTCTTCTTCGATGATCTTTGGTGTCTTCTCAAGTTCTGGGTTCAAGATCTTCTTCTCCTTTTTTTTTTTTTTTGCATCTGGCTTTAGATCTGGATTTAGATCTGCTTCAGATCTGACTTTGAACACACACACACAAAAAGGAACGAACACACAGACACAGGCGGAACGAACACACAGGTCCGAATTTTTTCTTTTTTTTGGCATCTTGGTTCAAGATCATCATCTATGATATTTTATTTGTTTGCATTTGGCTTCATATCTAAGTTTGAACACACACACACACAGGTGGAACGAACACATAGACATAGGTGGAACGAACACATATCCGACTTTTTTTTTTTTTTTGCATCTGGTTTTTTTATCTGTGTTTTGTATATTTTTTTATATTGATTTTTTTTTTAATGAAGAAAATTCTACATTCTTTACAAAATCAAAGAACTACATTCAATATTTCTTCCCCAATTATGGTAATTATCTCCACTTACTACTATTTTTTTTTCCTTCAATTCAATCACACATTTATATTGCAACTATGATCCAACCCTTTTATTGCTCGATTCTGGAATATTTTTCTCGAGAAAATTCTTATGATTATCAGAAAAGATCACGACCAATTTTAGTATCAATAATACAAAATTTCTTCAAAATTATGATATGTCAGATAGAAGAGAGAATGAGATTCGAAGTCAAGGGCCCGAAAAGGGTGAAAAAAACCACAATATGTATGATTAATTTTTATTTTCTCTTATTTTTTGATTAATTTTTTAGCCTGTTTGGTTTGGTTTTTGAAAACACTTTTTTGTTCTCAAAACTCTAAAAACAAGGAGAAGTTATTTTGTTTGAATTTTTGGTTCTCTAATTTTCTAAAAAAGAGAGATGTAAAGAACAAAAAATAGGAAATAAGCTGAACTTATTTTGGGTGTTTTGGAGACAAAAGAAGGGAAAAAGGGAAACACAGAGAACCACCCTCTCTCTTTAATGAGATCTGCCATTCGAAACTCCTTAGGAGCAAAACATATTCTAATATAAAAAGTTTTTTTTTTTTTGCCTTCCTCTTTCTTTTGGGTTCCTCTCTCTCCCCGAATGTGTCTCTCTCTACTTTGGCAAAAATCAGATGAAACACACACACGATATGTCTTCGCCGACGATTTTCGGCGTCTTCTCTAGATCTGGGTTCAAGATCTTCTTCTCCGTTATTTTTTTATTTTATTTTTTTGCATCTGGCTTCAGATCTGGATTTGGATCTGCTTCAGATTTGACTTTGAACATACACACACACAAAAAGAAACGAACACACAAACACAGGCGGAAAGAACGCACAGGTCCGAATTTTTTTTTCTTTTTAGCATCTTGGTTCAAGATCATCTTTTTTGATATTTTATTTGTTTGCATTTGACTTCATATCTAACTTTGAATACACACACACACATACACACACACACAGGTGAAACGAACACATAGACATAGGTGGAACGAACACACATCCGATTTTTTTTTGCATCTGGTTTTTTATCTGTGTTTTGTATATTTTTTTTATATTGATTTTTTTTATGAAGAAAATTCTACATTCTTTACAAAATCAAAGAACTACATTCAATATTTCTTCCCCAATTATGGTAATTATCTCCACTTACTACTATTTTTTTTCCTTCCATTCAATCACACATTTATATTGCAACTATGATCCAACCCTTTATTGCTCGATTCTGGAATATTTTTCTTGAGAAAATTCTTATGATTATTAGAAAAGATCATGACCAATTTTAGTATCAATAATACAAAATATGTTCAAAATTACGATATGTCAGATAGAAGAGAGAACGAGATTCGAAGTCAAGGGCCCTAAAAGGGTGAAAAAACCCAAAATCTGTTTGATTAATTTGTATTTTCTCATATTTTTTGATTAATTTTTTAGCCTCTTTTGTTTGGTTTTTGAAAACACTTTTTTGTTCTCAAAACTCTAAAAACAAGGAGAAGTTTTTTTGTTTGAATTTTTTGTTCTCCAATTTTCGACAAAAGAGGGATGAAAAGAACAAAAAATAGGAAACAAGCTGAATTTATTTTGGGTGTTTCGGAGACAAAAGAAGGGAAGAAGGGAAACACAAAGAACACCCCTATCTCTTTAATGAGGTCTGCCCTTTGTAACTTCTTAGCAGCAAAACAGATTCTAATATAAAAAGGCTTTTTTTTGCCTTCGTCTTTCTGTTTGGTTCCTCTCTCTCCCCAAATGTTTCTCTCTCTCTACTTCGGCAAAAACCAGACGAAACACACACACGATATGTCTTCTCCGACAATCTTCGGCGTCTTCTCCAGCGTCTTCTCCAGATCTAGGTTCAAGATCTTCTTCTCCGTTTTTTTAATTTTTGAATTATTGTTGAAACAGGTTTTACTATTTTCCGTTCTGTAAATTTTTTTTTGAAATCATCTTACCAAACAAGTTATTCGTCTCAGAAAACATCAAAAATATTTTTCTAAAACTCTTCTTCAAAACTGTTTTCGAATACTAGTTTTTGAAATACAAGCTAAACAGACCCATAGATTTCCATCTCACACATATTTCTCTTGCTCTTTATTCAACATTCAGTATCCGCTTAACAGTTAGGTCCAAGCTCGGGTTAAACTCGTGAATCCAAAACCTCAATCCAAGTATGACAAACATTCAATTAGGGTTGATGATTTTTTATCATGACCCAAATTCAATTTGGATTGAATATTTTTGGCCTAAATCTAACCCAAGTATTAAAAATCTCAACATAAACACTGATTTTTTCGGGTTGGTGCAGTTGGCCCGCCTAAGTTACACTCCTATTGAGAGGAAAGACGTCGATGGATATAGAGATGCTACACAATTGTCATGGCTACCTCACTAAAAGATAGGGTTTTTTCACTGTTCTTAACATTTTTTGAGCTGCAATTTGATCTTATTGTGTCGTAGTAAGCCTTTTTGAGTTATAAATTGATTTCAAATGATTTATAAACAAGCATTACTTAAATGAAAATAAAAAGTTGTATCTTTGGGAGCCATGTTCACGTGGTGGAGGAGACCATATAGACAGTTAGTGACAGAGCATGTGTATTAAGTAAAAGACCCCACAAGGTGTAGTAGTTAAGAAACAAAGGGGGCCACTGGCCTGGCCCACGAACATAACTAACTAGCATTGACATCATATAAGCCTTCCAATGGGCCCAAAAACTTTTACAAAAAAAGAAAAAGAAAAGAGAAGAATTGCTTTTTGCAGATAAAGACATTAAAATAACTCAAAAAAGTTGCAACTTGTTCCCATCTTACGTAGGCTATTAGAATAATAAAGAAAAAGAAAGACAACAAAAGTAAAAGAAATTTCTTATGTAATTCAATATTCCAGAATGCTAAAGACGTTTTTGTCCCCGACTATTAAATAAAATGACAAAACGACCTGTTTTATGAAGTTGCTAATGCTAGGAAGGAACTATATTAAGATGAGATTATGGTAAATATTGTTGATCAGAAAAATAGTGGCATTAAGCTACAATCCATGGGAGTCATGGTAGTACTATCCTAGAGCCCGACTACTGGTCCTAGGTCTCAATTGAAAAGTCATGAAAGGCGTTAAACATAATTCTAGAAGGACATTACTGATGTTCGATGGTCTTTTTTCGTTTTCATATTATCATATATCATTATTATAGTATTATTTTGAGCAACACATGCGTATACGTATCACAAGACAATATAGGATGGATAAGCCAACACTACCCAATTCTTCAAATGTAGTAGAAATACATTGAATCGTATTGAATTATTTTTTCATGGCAACTCCTTGGAGTTAGACCATGAAGAATTTATCTTTCATGAATACTCTAGTCCCAGCATAGATGATCTGTCTTTGACCAGACTGAGAAAGAGATTAATCGATGTAAACGTAAGTTGATTTGAACATATCTGATCGTTAAATAAAAAAATAAAAACCCAAAGAGATAGGGGTTGGGAGGAGGAGGGAGGTTGTTGGGGGATAGGGTGAGGCTGTAAACTAGAAATTGACAAAACCCATTATAACACAATTGGTTCTTGAATTGGAACTCATCCTTTTAATAAAAAAGATAAGGTTAAGGTATTGGATGATTTATAATTATTAATTTAAAAATTGATGCAGTAATGAAAAGTAATAAAATAAAAAAAAATTATACATGTCATTTTTTTATGAGATAGTAAATGGACGTATGGTAGTGAATAATTATTTTTCAGTATCATAATTTGATCCAAAAAAAATATAATAATAAAATTACCATTGAAAAAAAAAAAAAAAAAGAAGCCAATTAAACTCTCATATGGGCACTGATTGGTCAATTGAAACTCCTCCAACTACACAAATGAATTTAAGGGTTGTAGTTGTTGGTACAGCCGTACAGGAGTAGAAGCCAATCAGATTTTCATGTAAGAGAGGTAGCTGGCTCCACCATGGATGAGTGATGTAACCACTTGTCCATACATTTTCCTTTTCTCTGCTTCGATTTGGCGTCTACTCAAGTGCGTGCTCACTAATAGCAACTTCAAATGTTGGACAATTATACTGCCATTTTACAATGTTTTCTAATTAGTTTATCAATTACCTTTTTTTTATTATTTTATAAAAGCACTAGAAGTAATCTGTGTCTAAAGACACGATGTAATGTGAATAGTTTTAAGAGGGAGGTTGGTGACCGTTGAATGAGTCTATTTAAGACCGTCGAATAAGTTTATTAAAACCTCCCCTATTTTATATTATAGATGATTTTCAATGTAAAATGTATTTGTAAAACACAGCTTTATATTGAAACGTATTTCATAAAATACTCTTTACAATAAAAAGCATAAGTTTAAACCACAATTTCATACAAATATAAGTAAATTGGAGAACAAGTAAAAACTCATAATAAAATAAAATAAAGCTCAAAATAACGGTAATATTGTAAATGATTCTAGCAACTTAGCTTGTGTCTGTGTGATTACAATTCATGTCAACTCAATAGAGTCTTATCTCAATATTACATAAATCATATTTAGTCATTGTGATCTATTAAAGTTCATGAATTTGTTAAACCATAAGTCACCATATAATTCTTTACTATTTTGTTTAAAGTTAATTTGAGTTTTTCTTTACCCTTGCACTGATCATCAATAACTATCATATCACTCTTTTTCACTAGTGATGCAGTAGACCACCTATAACTATGTCCAAATCACCTAAGTCAATTCTCCTTACCTCTCTTTTCTCATGTATGTAATTGTTTCTAATTCTATCATTCTTAGTTTTACTGCACATCCATTTTAATATTCTCATTTTTGTCACACTTAAACTTCCAAATTTCAATAACAAATTCACGAAAGGGGAATAGGGGAAATATATTATTAAATATTCAGTTTTTTTCCGGTATTTTAAATCTTCTATATGTTAATAAATAGGGGAAATATATTATTAGTCCCAAATATATGTTTCCTTCCATTCCTATCCTTAATCTTACAATTACATCACTTTTTAGGTTTTTAAGTTCTTAACCCGAGTTTAAATAGCCTAATTTATGAAAAGCATTTAAATTAATAATAGAAAATGTCATGTGTTACTTGACTAAACACACTTTTAATCATCGGAGTATCTGATAAAATGTCACTTTATATTCCTCAATTATAAGCTTTATTATTTAACTAGTTATTGCATGTGTCTGAAGGTACGAAGTAATAAAAAAATAGTTAACAATAAACATTTTTGTATTCACTCCCAAAATTAAATCACAAATATAAAGGAGAAAGAAAGGAATTCAAGCATCGATTATAGTGGAGGTGAGCGGTGATAGTGATGGTGGACGGTAGTGGTGGTGGTAGGAGACGGTGATAGTTGTGGTGGGTGGCAACGGTGATAGTGGTGGAGGTTTTTGGGTGACGATGGTGGTAGTGGCAGCCATGGGTGACGACGGTGGTGGTGGGCGACGGTGATGGTGGTGGGGCGACAATGGTGGTAGTGGTGGTGTTGATTGACGGCGGGTTCTTCTGGACGATAGTGTGATGAGTGGTGGTGAATGACGGTGGTGGTAGGTGTAATGGGGGTGGGTGATAGTGGGTGGCGGCAGTGATGGGTGATGACAGGTGGTGGAGGTAGGTGATGGTGGGCAATAATGGTGATGGTGGGTGCTGACGGTGGGCAACAGTTGTAATGAGATGATGGTGGTAGTGGTAATAAATATAAGAATGAGATGACAATAATTGACAACAATGATAACAATCGGTGGTGGGTAGTGATGGTGGTGGTGGTGGGGGTGGGGGTAGGACAGTGACAGTGGGGGTAGGAGTGGCGACGATGGTGGTAGTGGTGATGGTCGTAGGGGTAGTGGTGGGACGAATGGTGGTAGGGGTGATGGTGGGACAGTGACTGTGATGATAAGGTGACGGTAGCGATGGTGGTGGGGGTGGTGGTAGTGGGGATGGTGTTGGGGCGGTGAAGGTAGTGGTGATGGTGGTGGTGGGGCGATGGGTGTGGTGGGGTGGCGACAGTGGGGGTGGCGATGGCGGTGATGGTGGTGGTTGTTGTTGTGGTAGAGATGGTGGTGGGGTGGCGAGTGGGGGGTGGTAGTGGTGACGATGGTGGGGGTGGTAGTAGTGATGGTGATAGGGTGGCGGAAGCAGCAGTGGTTGTTATGGCAGGGATGGTGGTGTGGTGGCGGTGGTGGTGGGGGTATTTGTGGTGGTGAGGTGGCGGTAGTGGTTGTAGTGGTGATGGTGGTGGGGTGGTGGTGGTTGTGATAGTAGTGGTAGTGGTGATGTGGTTTTAAACACTAATTTTTTTTTAAATTACTTATGAGAAGTTATAAGTTCTAGAAGCACTTTTAAAAAGTCACCTTAAACACACCCTTAGGCTCCTATTTTTCCTATTAAATTGGGGTGTTAATATTAACCGTTGAATTAACTTTAAAGTAAAATTTAAAGAGATTTCAACCGCGAAAATCAAAAATCATTTGTTTATCTTTTAAGATTTGAATTGTATTATACTTTATTATATAGATTTCTAAAATGCACATGATATTTTTGTGAGACGCACATTGACATTTTTTTTTGTAAGGAGTGTGTGATACTTTTTCTTACTAGTTTTAAAAATTACTAAACTCAAATTAGAATAAGCAAATAGCTAGCAAAATTAGTAGTTATGGGGGTTAAAATGATTTTTCACATATACTTTAAGGAACAATAATGTACGTGTGATATTTTTCATTACTAATTTAAATACGTGCCATTCATTGACTATTTAAATAAAACCAAAAATTTTACGGAAAAAATTGAAATTATTTGCGAGATTGGGACTAAAGAAAGATGAAGTCTTACCTTAGACTTAGAGACAATTATTGTATTTTGTCCAATGTTGTCACTCACTCGAATTTTAAATCTCTCAATTACAATATTGATTATGATTAAAAACTCCATATGACTGTTAAATTTACTAGGTTCAAAAGGATCATTCTTTTGGGTCCCAGTAAAACTCAGGGGGGTCTAGGATATTTACGGTTGATAGTTCAACTGAATAAAACTTGCCAAACATTAAAAAGGATAAATTACAATATTGTTCCTTATTGTTTTGATAATTTCAAAGTAATACCCTAGAGTTTTTAAAATTATATGACACCACTTTATGAAAACACCAAACCCACCCTTTATATGATCTCTCTTTTTAAGGGCTAAGATAGAAGAACACCACCTCTGAGCACCAGGTTGACTCAACACCACGCAGTTTTTCCTGATCAATAACACCACGCAGTTGAAAAACCACCATTTGGGTGGGTGTGGGATTACAATAATATAGAAGGAGTAATGCTAGGTTGACCAAAATTAGGGACCAAAATTAAGGACCAAATGAAATGATAGTCTAATCAACTTTCTAAATCAGCTGCCATGTCATTTAATAAAAAGATTAATATTTGATTAATATTTGGGCCAAAAGCTTTTCAACTTCCCCACTTCCACGGTCAATACCCACCTTCCTCTCTCTCTCTCTTCGCACTGTGACCTCTTTCTCTCTCCACACTCCCTGCTAGAGCCTATCTAGTCTCTGCCCTCCTCTTTCTTTCTTCTCTGCCAAAGAAGAAAACCACCCAGGAGTCACGTCTTCCCAAGAGGGTTAAAGCCGTAGGTATTGGTAACCCTCTGTTTCTGTCTCTCTCTCTCTCTCTTTCACACACACACACACACCCCCACCGCAAAAAATAAGTAATGTGATCAGAATAAATTTATTGGTCTGCAATGTGTGGATCATTAAATCTTCAAAATAGTGTGAACTTTGTTACAATACCAATGGGTTAACAAAATCAAAGAACTATCAAATTTGTTATAATTAAACTAAAAACCAAAAAATTTGACAGCTTCTTCACAGTTGAACATCTTGGGAAGACGTGATTAAGCGTAGCATTACTCCTGGGTGGTTTTCTTCTTTGGCAGAGAAGAAAGAAAGGGGAGGGCAGAGACTAGAGGACTTAAAAGAGAGAGAGAGAGAGAGAGAGAGAGAGAGGGGAAGGTGGGTATTGACGGTGGAAGTGGGGAAGTTGAAAAGTTTTTGGCCCAAATATTAATCAAATATTTATCTTTCTATTAAATGACATGACAGCTGATTTAGAATGTTGATTAAGCTGCCATATCATTTGGTCCCTATTTTTGGTCAGTCTAACATTACTCATATAAAAGTGACTTTTGTGGTTGGTGTGGGTAGGTGGGTAAATTGCAATGGATCGTAATTACAGTAGTAGTGGGTGTTGCTAGTCAATTATAGCATATTAGTTATGAAACACCACGTGGATCCATCTCATTTGATCCAACCCACACCCCAACACCACCCCCAACCGCAACCATCATTTAGGTGGGTGGAGGCTAATAGCAATATGGTTGTGAGTTTTTTTTGTTGGGGATACGTGGGTAAAGGGTAGTGATTGGGGGTGAAGGGTGGGATTAGTCAAATATTAGTTTATATTTGTTATTTTGTCTAATTTTAGACAAATTATATTATATTATATTTTATTTTATTTTAGAGTAATGTTATGCAACCCAAATAAAACTCAAAAAATTATAATTCAAATACATATCATTCATTAGATAAGTGGGTTCCATATATTTTTTCAGTGGGATCTGTTCATCCCACAAGCATCCAAGAAATGATATGCATTTAAGTTTTAATTTTTAAATTTTATTTAGATTATGTAATATTTTCTTTTATTTTATTGTTTGATAAGAACTAAAAGAGACACGTGTGAAAGAGCAAGTTTGATGATCCTTCGAAGTTAAGAACAAGGGGTAAATGTCAAATACGTGTCCGAGCTATATGCGAATATACAGTGAGTTTAGAAACCGAGGCTGAGGGGTACTTTTTATTCGTAGAAATTATGAAGTCTCTGTCATTACAATTTACCCAAATTGAAATCGACAGCATCGTGCGTGGACTGCCCCCTTTTTATGGGGCAGATTTGTAATATTTGCCAAAATTGGAGGGCAACACTCTCTTTCTGTCTCTCAAGCAGCAACGCAACAGTTGTGGATGAGATGAGATGAGAAGAGACCACCTGAGCTAACCATAGAAACACTAGAGAGAGCAAGATCTGAGCTGAGACCGTCAACTGAAGAAGAAGGCGATCAACCAGCAAAAAAAAAAAAAAAAGAAGAAGAAGGCGATCTATGCATAAGCAATCGCAAAGAGACCGATTCAACTCTCTCTCTCTCTCTATAGCTGTAGCTTAAAAAGCTTTTTATTGATTCACTTTTCAGGTACGTTTCTTCGCCTTTTTTCTTGACTGTTAGAAAATTGTGTAGACACTAAGCATGCGACGAAATTTTTAGTATTACAAATCAGCAGAAAGTTCCATTTGTATATTAATGTGTATAATCGATATGTTCAGTGTATGTGTATGCTTAAGCTCTGATATGAAAATTGAATCTTGTACAACTAAGAAAACTGTTTTTATGTTCTTTTGATGCTTCAATTTTAGCTTAAGCAGAGGAGAAGATGGATCTGTGCTGGTAATTTAATGCCAGTAGATTTTTTTTATTTTTTATTTCAGATTTGAGCTCTGTGATACTCTCACAATACTGCACGGGAGTAGATTTGAGCTTTAAGAGCGATTAATTTGGAATGCTGAAGTGTATTTCTTTTAATGAAGCTGAATTTCATGGTGAATTTATTAGTGGCAAAGCTAAAAACCCTATGCTTTTCTGGGTTTCCGCATAAACCCCTAAAAGATTGATCGAACGTCATTGGAAGGAGATAGAATATTTGATTAACTTCTTCGGTGCATGCGCCTTGGAGCTTGAATTTCAATAGAAGAATGGGAAAACTATATCTTAGTTGAAGTTTTAGGAAGAAAAAGAACAAATCAATGGAAGATTGGTCTAAATATGCCCATAGTCCTGCGCACTTGGCAGTTGCACGCCGTGACTACGCTGCCCTCAAACGGATTATTTCCACCCTCCCTCGGCTGGCCAAGGCTGGTGAGGTCAATACAGAGGAGGAGTCTGTTGCCGCTGAGCTCCAGGCTGATGCTGTGTCAGGAGTAATTGATCGGCGGGATGTTCCTGGCCGGGAGACCCCTCTGCACCTTGCAGTGCGCCTCAGGGATCCAATCTCTGCTGAGATTTTGATGGCGGTAGGGGCGGATTGGAGTCTTCAGAATGAGCATGGATGGAGTGCTCTCCAAGAGGCAGTTTGTACTCGAGAAGAAAATATTGCTATGATCATTGCCCGGCACTACCAGCCCCTTGCTTGGGCTAAATGGTGCCGTCGACTTCCTCGAGTTGTTGCCTCTGCTGCTCGAATTCGTGATTTTTACATGGAGATAACTTTTCATTTTGAGAGCTCAGTGATTCCATTTATTGGTCGGATTGCCCCGTCGGATACATACAGGATTTGGAAACGTGGGTCCAATCTCCGTGCTGATATGACCCTTGCAGGTTTTGATGGGTTCCGCATTCAGCGATCAGATCAAACTTTTCTCTTTCTTGGAGAGGGATACACTTCGGAAGATGGGAATATATCTTTACCTCCTGGTGCTTTGATTGTGCTTTCTCATAAGGAGAAAGAGATCACTAATGCTTTGGAGGGAGCTGGTGCTCAACCATCAGAAGCCGAAGTGGCCCATGAAGTGGCTATGATGTCTCAAACTAATATGTATAGGCCGGGAATCGATGTGACTGAGGCTGAGCTTCTTCCCCATTTAAATTGGAGGCGGCAGGAGAGGACTGAGATGGTTGGACCCTGGAAGGCCAAGGTTTATGATATGCTTCATGTTATGGTGAGTGTGAAGTCAAGGCGGGTTCCTGGTGCTATGACTGATGAAGAGCTTTTTTCAGTGAATGATGATGAAAGGATTGTTAATGGGGGTGAACAGGATGAGTATGATGATGTATTAACATCAGAGGAGAGAATGCAGTTAGATTCTGCACTTCGCATGGGGAATTCAGATGGCCTTTGTGAGGATGAGGAACCTGAGGTTCAGGATTCCCATGAAAATGGTGATGGGGCTGCATTTGAAAGCTGTGAATCTAATGGTGTTACGAAGGAGAAGAAGAGTTGGTTTGGTTGGAACAAGAAAGGTTCAAAGAAAGAAGGTGATGATCCTGAGGATTCAAAGATTCTTAAGAAATTCTCAAAGTTGGCTCCTGAAGGGAGCAACCAGAGACACAATGATAGTCAAAGATCCTCATTCGAATTTCCCAGGGAGGATATGGGGGATCTTAAAAAGAACAAAGATAGAAGCAGCAAGAAGAAAAAGAAAAAAGGGGCTATAAGTGAGTCTAAGCATGAAAGTGAGTATAAAAAAGGCTTAAGACCTGTTTTGTGGTTGACACCAGATTTTCCTTTGAAAACAGAAGAACTCTTGCCTTTACTTGACATTTTAGCCAACAAGGTAAAAGCTATTAGGAGACTGAGGGAGCTCTTAACTACTAAGCTACCTCCTGGCACATTTCCGGCCAAGGTATTCTTTTATATGTTTTGGGACTTTCAATTTTGATTGTTTGAAATTTGATGCCTTTCCTCCTCCTTCACCCCCCCCCCCCCCCCCCCCTCCCCTTCCTTTATAGCTACTTTTATTTTTTGCAGTGGCTAATGCTTAAGTACTTACTGCCATTATTATAACTGAATTTTCTGACGAGCTTAATTGCCTTCCTCATATAAGCTTGTTGATCATCTGTATCCAAACCTGTTGGCTGCTTTTGTTCTGCTAATCTTTTTATATTCTTTCCATCACCCTGAACATTAGGGTAAATTGCACGAATAGTCCCAGAGGTTTATCACTTATCGCACTTTGGTCCTTAAAGTTTTAATTTCGTCAATTTAGTCCCTAAAATTCTAATATTGCGTCTAAGTAGTCTTTGTCACTAACTGCCTTTCAAAATATGCCATGTGCCTATCACGTGCATCTGTTTAGGGGTATTTTTTATATTTTACAAATGAAGCAAGGGGTAAAAATAAAAAAATGAAAAAATAAGTTCTATTTCTCCTATTTTTCTCACAGTCCCCCTACTGGAAATGCAAGTCCTCACCCTATATTTGCCCTTGAATCCACTATTCCACCCATCGGCTGCCACCACCACCTTTACCCCTCCTCTACCCAAAATCCATTCTCTTCCACCTCCATCCCAAGCCAAGGCAATTAGCTAGCTGTAGTCCGTAAATAACCACTTCTCCTTCCCCATATTTTTTCTCTTAAACTTGTAAGCCCACCACCACCTACACCACCGACAACCCATCATTAGCACCTCCATCAAGAGGCTACAAATTCTAATTCTCAATTACCCATAGAAAAATTTAGAGAAAGAAGCATAGAATTCAAGAATAAGAAAGAGAGAGTTAGAGAGCAATTAACAATCACAATCGATTACCTACTTCAACCGTAATTCTTCATCAATTGACCTTTAGGAATGTGACAATCAGTCTGACTGGTGAGCAACTTTGGGATGGTGCAGAAAATTGGAGTTTGATTGTCCATGGTCATTCTGGAAAATCAAGCTGTGTATTTAGCTCAAACACAAGCCTTTGTACTGCCTTGTACATGTTCTAGACAGATATTGGGATGCATTGTGTGCGCTAGGGTTTTGAGGGAGATAGGGGGCTATGTTGGGTTATAGGGAGGTATGTGCAGAGATAGGAAATTGGACACAAAGAGGGATTACACACAGAAGGACAGAATTTGAGAGTTAACTGAAGGGAGTGAGAAAAGGGAGGGAGGAGGAGAGACACAGAGACAATAATCTCTGTGTTAGGGTTTGCGTGAGTGAGAGAGAGAGAGGGGATGGGGCTGGCTGTGTTGGGTAAAGGGAAAGAGACGATGGAGAGAGAGAGATGTATTGTTGGGTTTAAGGGAGATGGTTGAGCAGAGAGATAGGGACGTTATGTTTGGGGGTGTGAGAGAAAAAAGGAAAAAAGAAAGGAGGAAGAAGACCTGTGTTTGGATTCATGT
Source organism: Ilex aquifolium (assembly GCA_951799425.1). NCBI lineage: Eukaryota > Viridiplantae > Streptophyta > Magnoliopsida > Aquifoliales > Aquifoliaceae > Ilex > Ilex aquifolium. Next base: position 43,168,448 of record OX637391.1, on the reverse strand, counting down.
CTAATATTGCTCAAATAAAGGATAATGTTGTTTGGATGCATGAATTATTACAAAATACTAAAAATGCCCCCTCAAGGGCCGCACTTGATAGGCATATTGGATTTTCCTTCCATATTTTGAATGGTAGTTAGTGGCAAGGACTACCTAGGCACGATATTTGAACTTTAGGGGCTAAATTGATGAAATTGAAACTTTAAGGACCAAAGTGCGATAAGTGACAAACCTCAGGGACTAATAGTGCAATTTTGTGACGCTCCTAAAACAAGGGGTCTTTTGTCAACCCGTTGATCACCCATCAACCCGTGGAAGTATCCGTGAACGCCGCATAATCCGACGCCACGACATAACATCCCCTTCATCGAGATCATAAAGAACATAGAATTTGGGCAGAGTCTTCCTTGTAACGGGCACTCCCAAACGCATATCCTGTGTACATTTCAATCAATTGATCATTCCAAGGCCCAATATATGTCAATTTGTCCTTATTGTTACTCCATTTACATCCTCTGAGCAAAATGACTCAAGACCCGGAGGCTTGACAAAGTTATTTTAAATTTCTGAAAATTTAAGGGACCTTCCAGTAGATAATCGATGTTCTATCGGTAGAAGTGCCCACTGGAATTCTTCTGTCGGTAGATATTCGACGTTCTATTGGTAGAAGTGTCTACTAGAATTCTTCTACCGGTAGATACTCGACGTTCTACCAGTAGAAGTGCCTACTGGAATTCTTCTATCGGTAGATGACCAATTTTCTACCGGTAGAAGTGCCTAGTTTGCTCCTGATTCAATCTTTTTTCAATTCCAACTCATCTAATCTCACACAACATCCACCCAAACTCATATAGCATTAAATTTTACACAAAATACAGTTTATATGAGTTCGTTTTACAATCATTTGCACAATATTACATGTTCAAAAATAATTAAACACTTGTTTTACAAATATGTAATTTAAAGCCACAACTCGACTTTTTTTATCCATGAGGATCCAAGTGAGAGCCAGCCACCGACGCTTGTCCTGCACTTGAAATGTTGTCACCATAAAGGGTGAGTCACGCTCAATAGGATATCTCCTAAAGAGGCTACTCCGCAACCTAGATTCATATGAAATACTCATATGCAGTTCAACAAACAATCCATTTAAGAATATGCAATTCATAATGAAATTCTCTGTCATGTAACCCGAGCCTTCACCGGTTCCCATAACACATGCAATGTCATGTGTATGTATCCGGGCATTCCAAGCCTCCGCCATTGATGTTGCACATTCAATGACTATTATAAATTTCGGGTCTTTCTTGAGGTGGGTATTTATGGACTTCCACCAATGGGCACCCAACTGACACGACATTTATGGACTTTCACCAATGGCTCCGTATATGCCGACACATTTTATAGACTCAATACCAATGGAGTGCGTATCCAACTCACCAGATCTTGCACCCGAGGGACAATCTAGTCTTTTTTGCTAATCGCGAACCTATTTTCAATGCAAACCCGTGCGACTCAGTCGAACCTTGGTCCAACTTTCTCGAGTCTACGTATCATCCACAAAAAATGGTGTTTGATCAATAATCATGCACACACTCACACCCATGCCATATGCCCACGAATGTGATGATTCCTTTGCATATACAATGTAATGAACAATTGCATTTCATATCATTATGTAACCAAGTTTTCAATTGCAATATCAACATCATGTTCAACATGTTATGAGCACAATATAAACAACATTCCACCTCAACAATATTCCCAATTGTCAATTTATATCATGTGCATATAAATTACAATCTATATTCTCACCAAACATGTTATAATATTTTCAATGGAACAACCATGCTAAATCAATCTAGGCATTTTATCAAACACATTTATAGCACATAATCATGTAACACATAATCATGCCCAATCAACACATTTCTCATGAAATTACCAAAACAAATAATTTCACTCAAAACCCAATTCATATAAAAATTAGTTTTATGCATTCTTATACATTTCTCAACTCTAGTTACACTAGAAATACATTTACACAAGAGATTCCATCTCAAGTCATGCTACCTATTTCATATGAAACCCTAGATTGAAAATAAACCTAGTTAGGAGAAAAATTCTACCTCTTGAAGCGTAATATACGTAGTAGAAAGCTCCTAAGAATCCAAATCAAGTTTCAAGCCTTGATTTTCAGAAATTCCGTCTTTGAGACCTCGTTAAAATCCTCAATTTTTGGTATGGTTTTGTAGCCCACGTCGCGTAGAACAATCTTTGTTCTTGGCCCAAGGCGATTTGAAGAGCGGAGAGCCGTAAATCTTAGAGAGAATGTTGAAAAATCCCTTCTTTTCCCTCTCTTCCCTCCCCCTCTTTTCTGAAATTTCAAGGCTAAGAAATAGGGGAAAAATCTGATTTTTCCCCCTTTTTATATTCCCGATATACCTGGCTCTCGTTGCACCACACGTCCGCATTTCCCGGGTTCGATTTCGTCCCGAATCAATTAAATCTCGTCCCGTTTCAAGTTCAATATATTTTTATTTGAACTTACTTTAAATTATTTTTCATGTTTCGCAAATAAATTTTCATTCGCATTTACTTTGCTCACGCGACATCCGATCATCTCGTAAAACGCAAAAAATCCGATAGTTTCGGGATTCAATGAAAATTGATTGGGTAACTAGATCTCGTGAGACGAATCCAACCGTGAGGTCGGTTTCGTCATCCGAGTTCTAGAAAAAATCGGGTTTTCAATCCGTACCATAGTGGTTAATTATCATTTTGCCCTTTTTCATAAAATTTAAAATTTTCCAGGGTTTTACAAATTTACCCTGAACATTATGCTTTCCATGGGTTATAATTACTAACACAATATAATTGAACCTTGTGTACGATCTAGCTCTTGGCGAATAGATTTAATTGTGTGAATATAAACAAGAAGTATATGTTTTTCGCTTGTCACTGTTGGTGATTTGTAGCTTCAACCTCTTTGTTCTTTTGGACCTGGCTAATGACTTGAGACTCTAATCTTGAGTTTTTATCCAGTCGATGTAAGCTTTTCGTTTTGAAAATTTAATGCGGTTCTTAGTACTGCTCTTCCATTTGGGACACCTAGAAAGTTCTAACTCCTAGTTAGTCAAGTGATCTTGGCCTTACCATTGTTAACCTTTATGCTAATGTCTTTTTTTTTTTTTTCTTTCTGGTAAGTATTTATGATAGTGTCTTGTTAGTAGTATATGCAGCTTTTTGGCATTTGACTTTGTTCCGATCTAATCAAGCCTTAATCTCATGTATAAATTAATGGACAACATTACTTACCGGCCATTGTACATAGACTGTGGAAGTGGGGCACTTTTCTTGATCAGGTCTAATTTTTTCATTCTCCCTAAAAGACAAAAGGAGTACCTTAACATGTCAAATTCTTGAACCTTCATGTGATTTGGCTGTTTTCATCTGCTTCAGAGGCTATTTTAACATATTCTGCTATTTCTAGCTTTCTACGAAGTTCACTGTCTCACCTACCCCTCTCTCTGTACTCCAAAACAAGCTAAATAATTGAACTAGTAAGGACAAAAGTATGTTAGACCATCTTCGCTCCCTGATCAAAGGGACCTATGGCACATACTTCGCATCTTCCTTCTTTATTATTGTCTTCTTTACAACTTCCACCAACTATTGTGATCAACTGGGGATTATGATTCTCCTCCTTCCTGTTCTATCTTGCCCTTTTTCCCTTGGACATGTTTTCCTCTGTGATATCACAGCTATGTGAGCTCAATTATAATCTGAGGAAGCTTTCATGGAGGTTATTGTTTGTGCATCCCCTTGTGAACCCGTAGGTAATTCCTTGATCTTTTATTTTGTTATGGACACAAGTGACTTACAACATTTATAGTTAGTAAGGATTTTGAAAGCTTCAAGGACATTCTTTGGATGGTGTGCAATCACTGATCTTGATTAGATCTTCAGAGTATACCTGGAAAGGAGAAATACACTCCTCTCTAAATTGCAGTTTGTCATTGCATTTGGCTTTCCTGTGCTGACTTCTTCATTACATCCATGTCCATCCTTTGAGCCTTGAACCGTAGTGGGGGAATTTATCATGGTTTACTTAATCACATCTTCAGGTCATCTTTGTCTGCTTACCTTGGACAACTTATATTGCTGTATGCCAGAGAAGACAGTTTACACCACTGTAAAACCTAGCCTCTTATAGTTGGCTTAGTACATTCTGGAATATGTATTTTGACAAGTTGCTTTAGTTCTAATGATGACACTGCTAAGTCAGATTCTTTGGCATCTGATTGTTGCCTGCTCCTCTTAAGCAGGCTACATCATGATAGGGATTGTGAAGGGGTTGAATTAGCATAGAATTAAGCATAGGAGTTTATATATTTTATTGAGTATTATTTTGTGATTAAAGCTTTATTGGAATATATTTATAGTTCAGATAGAATTTTATTGGAAGAGTAGTTTTTGTTTTCTTAGGAGACTTAATCTATAAATAATCATGTAATTCCAATTATTTAGATTAGAGTATGAATTTGAATTGATTATTCTCTGTGGATAACTGTGTATTTTTTTTACCTAATCTTGGGCAAGGGTTTGCTCTCTCGTCTTCTTTTTTCTTCTACCTTCCCTTTCTGCATCAATTGGTACCAGATCCAGTCACTTTGTAACCCAAACTAGATTGGATCTAGACTGTATCTATCCATCATTATCATGGTCGTCTTCGCTGATTTTCGACATTGAAACTTTGTTGATGCTACTTGTTGGAGTTTGAAGTTGTCATCACCTTTCAATTGTCACAGTTTGTTACTGCCACTAGGAACCAAAGGATTCATTACGTAATTGTCCCTTATCGACTTATGCAACTTTGTCGAGAGGCGTGAGGAAGAAGATTGAGTTTTGGTGGTTTTTAAAAGTTTGATCCAACACGATTTGTTCATTAGAAAACTTGAACCAAATCCATATTGTGACTGGACTTGAATTCTTTACTTTTTATCATTAAAAAAAAAAAAGCCTAACTCAAGTTTGAATTATGCCCGAGCTAGAAAAAACAATCAGCCCAAGTTTGTTTGACCATATCACAACCCATCCAGATTTTTGAAAAAAGTCCAAAATGGCTCCCAAGTTTTTGTGAATTTAATCGAAAATGCAGACTTATGTACAGTTACACACATCTCCCAAAACTGTCAGGAAATTACCTATCCATCGCAGTAGTTTTTCGAATTCTAGAATCTTCCCCAAAAGTTTCTGAAATTTCAAAATATTCCTAGATTTTTTAGAAAATTTCCAAATCCCTTTTCTCATCAAAATGTTGACCAACATCAAGTTATTTGCTTGAGTTGATGCAATCATCAGTGGGTTCATTCCAAACATCAATAGAATCGCTGAAAGAAAGTTTACAGAAGCTATCTGCTATCCTTGGACTTAAGCCGCCAATTAGCAAATGTTTGTACAAGACGGATATTGGTTCATCGTCTTTATCTATTAGTCATCAACAGATGGTTAAACAATTTCTTGCACCACAAGCTCTAGTCCGATTGACCGATGAGACAAATTGGCTAATGTTGATGAGCCTAAAAAATCTCCTCCTTATCCAACACCAACTGTTGCTGATAAGCAAGTTCCAAAGTGTGTCTCTATAAATAGAGTTGCTACTTTGACTCCACCGCATTGTTTGCTTCCTTCACCTATATCAATGTGTGTTAGTATGTGGACCGGACTGTGAAGGATGTAAAGCATCAGAGTTTATTTTTTGCTTTGGTAATTTTTAAGATTATTTCCTTGGAACTTAAGCTTGTTTTGATCTCTTAAGTCCTTTTATAGGGCTCATAAAATAATTGGATAAGCATAGACTTGAAGATTGGGATTGTTATAAATCTATTTAGTAATATTTTTTGATTAGGACTTCATTGGAATTGTTATTATGTATCAAATAAATAATAGTGTTATTTAGTATTTATTTGATTGGTGAGTAGTTTTTCTTTTGATAGGAGACTCCTTACAAAAATAAATGTGTAACCTACTATTTGAATGGATTGTTCTCTGTGGAGAATTTGTCTCTTGAGATAATCCTTGCAGCGGTTTATAATCTCTTCTTCTCTCTTCTTCTACCCTTCCCGCTCTGCATCCCATCATGATGACAATTTGATGACGTCATGTTGAGTGGATAAGATTGGTGCATGCAACCTTGAGGGAGGTTGGTACATATCTGACTATCATGAACTGTAAAATTTTCTAAGCAGAATCTGGTAGGTAGTTGGCACCTGGACTTTATAAAGGCCCTTGTGACTAAAAATGATACCCAGTAAATGTGTTGAGGCTGTTTTGTACTATATGGAGGATTCTCAGCATGAGGCACTGCATTTCCGTATGGAATCATTTTGACTGTGCCACCAGAACTAAAATCTTGCGGAATATTTATTGCTCTAGTCATGCAATTTTGATCCAGCTGCAAAGGGATCACCTTGATGGTTTTGCTGCAGCTGGTCTTCTACTTCTATGGTACTTGTCTTTTCAGCAATCTTGGACTAAGAAAATTGAATCACTTGTGGGATAGGGATAGTTCCCTAGGTTTTAGAGGCTACTAGTTTGATAATGCATTTTGAAAGTCAGGAGAGAAATATATATTAATTTCTTGTTTCTAGAGGTTAACAGGTCATGACGGAACCTCCTTAGTAAATAGGTTACTTAAGTTCTCTTGAGGCCACCCTATTAAGTTCTGGAAACAGGAAAAATTAAGTGGTTTCTCTCAAGGGCGGAGCCACGTGGGGACCAGGGTGGACACTTCCCCCCCCAAAACCACTTTTGGACCATCTTTGATGAGGACTCATAAAATTATTTAATATATTATATTTATTATATTCCCCCCCCCAATTTTTTAAAATTTTAATAATGGTTCTAGTCTTTTCTTTTTTTCATAAATTACTGGTGCACTAACTCTCTAAAATAAATGTTTTATTTTTGGATTGAGTAAATCAGATGTAACTATCTTGATCTATTTGTATATTGACCGAAATACAATATTTCTTTTTATTTGAAACAATGTTCGCTAATTTTTAAGAATAATTTTTAGTTGTCATTTACCATTTTTTTAGTATATAGTAGTCTACAACCCAATAAAATATGATTGTATACAAAAGACAAAATCTTGTAACCCAAAAATATTTTAAACTATTTCGAATAGGGAATTTCTCTATAAGATCGATAATGATATCAACTAAGTTTTGCAATTAAATGAAGAATAATTTTACTACGGACTTGTGATTGTGTCAATTGATAGAAAATTAGTAAAAAATTAACATTAATTAATATACAAAATTTTAAAAAATTTAAAGGACGTTGTATTTTATTGAAATATATAATTGGGTTAAAATGTACTAAAAAAATTATTTTGCGTCTTTTTGTTCAAATTTTGTTTTGACTAAATAAAAATTGATTTTACTATTTCATGATAATTTTCTCTTGAGTCTCAATTTTTTGTATCAACTAGTGACTTATTTTCAATTATATTTTGCCTACCTCATAGATATTCCTGTTTCCGTCCCTGGTTTCTCTATTAAGTGCGTTTGATGACACGTACGAATTTCACTTGTAAGGGTTTGAAACTTAAGTCTGGGAGACCAAGCTTGTTACCAAACAAAGAACGTCACTTTACTTCACAATTTCATCCTTGATTTCCAGTTGTGGGCATTTTGCTGCTTAAAGTCTTCAGCATCCTTTGATTTAGTACTAAAATATTGCAGTATTTTCAAAATTCAGTAACATTATGTCTTTTGATGTAAAATCAAGGCGTGTCTAAGTGGAAGCCACTTGTGCTTTATCAGATGCACTCAGTGGAGGGCCACTGAAAATTTTTAATGGCCCTTATTCTTGAAGTGAATTCCTAAGGTGGTTTCTTTAGTAGAATACTTTCCTATGAAGCTCTTAAATGCTTCACTTTGTTATAACTACAGTGTGTTCATATGACATTCTAACTTTTCTTCTGGAGAGGTTGAGAATGAATGTGCATGTGTTCTTCTTATTCTCAGTCAGAGGAATCAGTGGGGGCTCGAGAGTCGTCCCATCTTGAGTGTTAGCACACCAGAATTTTGTCAATCTTTTTCTGGACAAAGTCTTCCCTTTAGAGAGGTTCAGAAGACGCCTCTTGGTGTTGGTCGATTGGCATTTTAGTTACTTATCCAGAGAGTTGAGGATTATTGCCAATTTAATTACTTATTTAGAGAATTGAAAACTAAGTGATTTGAATTTGTTTTTGGAAAATTGTAGCAGAATATTAATGGAGTCTATCTATGATGGAGTTTCTAGTTTGAGAGAGGCCAGTGTATGTATTGTAATGGCAAATATGCAGATTGATGATGGAGTAAAGCACTGTGGTAAGTGTGGTATGAAGGCTATTTAAGCATGATACCTTAATTGAAGAATTGGGCTACCCTACAGTAGAGTAGGAGATTCACTTAAATTGGACAAATAAACAAGAAATAGATTATGATTATGGAGAAATTATTTCCAGCTATTGTCTTCCTTCCAGAGTTCTGAATCTCGCTGAGGGTCTGTACTCTGTAAAGCATCTTGCCTCAACAAAAATTCTGAGCAGCAATGTTCTTCAAATTTTATTTATCCATTTTTTAATAGAGAACTTGTAACCGTATGTGTAGCATAACAGGAGTTCACCTAAAAGCTAAATGCTCAGTGGGTAAGGAAGTAAGGAGCTTAAGGAAGTTGATATAAGACAGAAAAGTATTATAGAATTATTGTGCTGCTGTTGCCATATGACTCATTACTTTATAGAAATCCTGAGATTAAATCTCTACTTGATTCATCCATCATTTATAGAAGCAGTTCAACACCATGTGGCAGGCATCGTGCAGGAATGTTCTGTCAATAAGGACTCATTTTGACTTTGTGATTTTCCATAAGTTCCACATTTATTAGCACTTAGCAGTTGTAAAATTCATAGACGCTTCAGTTAAATTCTGCGGGTGATGTAGTAGACCAATTGTGAGGAACTGGTTAGGTTTTGCCATGTTCTATACCAGCTTCTATCACCAGAATCAGCTATATGATTAACATAAGTTACAGGATTCAGATGGCATGATACAGTTTACTTTCTGTCACTAAGGCTTGATGTTTCTGGTATAAGTTTAATGTTGTGTTATTGACCATTTCCGTTATATTACATGTACCTATGCTATAAACTATCGAATTAGTTTAATTGTTAGTTTTGTTTTCCCTCTAAAATCCAACTCGGCACCTTCCATTACCGTTATACCTTCTTTGTAAGCCACGCGTCTAAAGTGACTTGGTTGAGTCATCCGAGACATTTTCGAGTCAATCTCGAGTCATCGTTATTTGGTCGATACCATTTGACTAGTCTTGCATGAAGTTATAACATCTCTATTTGTCTCTGTTACTTTTCTAAATAAGAAATTTTGGTCATTTTAGCTAAAGAATATTTCATTATTTTGACAATTATTTCCACACATTTGTTGCAGCAGTCATGAATGTTCGGTTTAATATTTCCTCAGTCTGTTTGAAATTCTTCCTGAATACGATTTCTATGGCTATCTTATAATTGTTTTTGAAGAACTCTTGTATGGAAATCTGATTGTTTTGAATCTTCAACGATCAAGAGGAATTGGTTAGTTTAATGCATAAATTTATGGCAGAAAAATGACAAACAAATAGGATGTTTTATTTGAGTGTCCTTGCAGAGTAGTTTTTCTACAGAACGTTGGTATGGAAATCTGGTCTTATAAAATCTTCAGCGATCAGGAGGAATTGCTTCATTAAGTGAAGCAGTCTCTATTCCTTATGGTCCTATAGCTGTATTTTTTTATCATTTGTTTTTTATTAGAATGTTATGGTTCTATAAGAAAAAAATAAGCCCGAGTAAATTTGTAATCCAGTTTTATTTCTGAATGATATCGTTCATCTCTTAAATTCTCCATTGCAGGTTGCTATTCCAATAGTCCCGACCATTCGCGTCCTTGTCACTTTTACAAAGTTTGAGGAGCTTCAGCCAACGGAGGAGTTCTCAACTCCTCTATCCAGCCCGGCACATTTCCAAGATGCCAAGTCTAAGGACTCAGAAGGGTCCACATCGTGGATTTCATGGATGAGAGGAAGCCGTGGTGGGCAATCAAGCGATGGTGAAAGTCGCAGCTTCAGGGATGAGATTGACCCGTTCCTCATTCCATTAGATTATGCTTGGGTTGATGCAAATGAGAAAAAACGTCGGATGAAAGCCAAGAGAGCAAAGAGCAAGAAACATAAAAAACAAGCAGCTGTCAGAAATCCGGATGGTAGCCGTCAGGTGAGTGAGGATATGGAAGAATAGGGGCACAAAAAATTCTTATCGCTACAATGCTGCTTCTGGATCTTGTACAAGAAGAGGGGGTGTAAAGCCCATTCCTTGCATGTATGGCCTCTATTATTCATTCGGGTGTGGTAGAAGGGTTGGTTCATGTGAAATTATTAGGAGATTGCTTCTTCTTGCTGAAGAAGATCCTAGCTTCTTCATTGTTGTAGTATTATTATGTGATGTGAAATTGGTGAGAAACAGAATCTCCTTTTTCTTTTTTCTTCAAAGCTTGTTTCTGAGCTAATTCTTATTATATAACTATTGTTAATGATTCAATATTGTTTAAAATCAAAACTGGTTAAGCATATTTATTTAGAAATTAGTTATTGCCAGTGTCTGAAAGTATTGAATAATAAAAAAAATTGATTAACAATAAGTATATTTGTATTTATATTCAAAATCAAATAACAAACATAGAGGTGAGAGAAGAATTTAAGCACCGGTTGTAATGGGGATAAGTGGTGGTGGTGGTGACGAGGGGGACAGTAATGGTTATGGTGGGTGGTGATGACCGTGGTGATGGTAACAACCATGGGTTAACAGTGATGGTGGTGATGAGTTTTGAGTGACGATGGTGATAGTAGGAGCTATGAGTAGCCGCAGTGGTGGTGGTGAGTGTGGGGGGTGGTGGTGGTGGGGGTGACGACAGTTGTGGACAGTGACGATGGTAGTGGTGGGCGATGATGAGTGTTTTTAGGTGACAGTGTGATGAGTGATGGTAAATGGCGATGTTGGTGGTGGTGGTGGTGGAATGGTAAGCGATGACGAGTGGTGGTGGTAGATATAGTGGAGGTGGGTGACAGTGGCTGGCGACTATGGTGGGCAACGAGGGGTAGTGGGGGAGTATGATTGTGGGTGGTAGTGGGTGATGGTGGGCAACAATGGTGGATGGTGGGTGCTGACGATGAGCGACGATGGTAGTAATCAGTGGTGAGTTGTGATGGTGGTGGTGGAGGATGACGGTGGTAGGTGGCGGTGTGGCAGTGGGGGTGGTGGTGGTGGGGTAACGACAGTGATAGTATTGGTGGTGGAATGGCGACGATGATAGTGATGATGGTCATGGGGGTGGTGGTAAGGCGGTGATGGTGGTGGTGGTAAGGGTGATGGTGGTAGGGGTGATGGTGGGACAGTGATGGTGGTAGTAATAGTTTTTGTATGGTAGAGGTGGTAGTGGCGATGATGGTGATAGTCGTAGTGATTATGGTGGTGGGGATGGTAGTGAGGTGGTGGTGGTGGTGGCGGTAGCAATGATGGTGGTGGTGGTGGGTGACAACGGTGATGGTGGTGGGGCAGTGGGAGTGGTGGTGGTGATGGTGGGGGTAGTTTGAGGTGGTGGGGTGGCGGGCGCGGTGGGGATGGTGATGGTGGGGCGGTTCCAAATACTATTTTTTTTTAATTAATAAAGTGCTCATAAGAAGTTATAAGTCCTTAGAACACTTTTGAAAAGTCACCCCAGGTCAAGGGTTCAAGTCCCCCTCCCCCTTCCCCTTCCCCTATCAAAAAAAAAAATCACCCTAAACATAACGTTAGGGGCCTATTTTTCCTGTTAAATTTGGAGTGTTAATATTAGTCGTCAGATTAACTTTTAAAATTCAACCGCGAAAAGTAAAAGTCATTTTATTTATCTTTTAAGATTTAAATTATATTTTACTTTATTATATAAATATGTCGCTCCGCTCTAGTCAGGAAACCACTCTCCAATTAAGGGGATAAGTGGTCCATAATATTGTCATAGATTAATTTTGACAATGATAAGTAGCATTCAATTGTTGAATTTTGTGATTCAAACTAACTTTAACGATGGTATCATAAAATTGATTTATATAATAAAGTAAAATATAAAAAATAATTTTTATTTTTTTGGTGATTGAGATCGTTTTAAATTACATAAAGCCAACTAAATTAACTAAAGCAAAACAACAAATCAGTGATTGTACTGAGGACTATTTTTGTTGTTAATCTATATTACTAATAAAAATATTTTAACATGAAAAATTTTTGATTCACTATTTTGCCCTTATAAAAAATTTTAAAGACTAGCATGCCCTTTTTGTATTTAAATATAAAAATTACCATTATATTCCCTTTTTATTTAAATAAAAAATTAATCTCTAACATATCATGCAAATCTATATATCTTTGCAAAACTTTTGGATGGTCATGTTATGATTAACATGATATACAAAAACAATATTATTCTTTTTTTTAAAACCCCAATATTAATACATGTTAACAACTTCATTGATATAATATCATCTTAAATGCCTAAAAACGACTATATTTATCTTATCTCTTCATTCAAAATCAAAATAATTTGATAAAAAATTACTGATGCACAAAGTAAAAACAAGAAAGACAAAAAGAAGAAAAAAATCGAGAAAAAAAAAATTTATAAACCTTACTACTGGGTAGTTCGAATAAAAGAATCATAGAAAATGCGTAAATTGAATGTTTATATAATTATAAAGAAAATACATACAATTTAAGTATGATAAATATGAGATAATATCTAATGTAACTACATAATTAGATTTTTTTTATGTATTTAATTAAATGTTTTAACAAAATTTCACGTACAACACACGTCGTGCATTAGTAATAGTCCTATGAAAAGAATTGGGTGGAAAAGAATGGTGGTTAGAATTTTAAGTAATAAAATTTTGACAAATAAAATTGAAATCAGCGTCGGATTTATATTATTTATCCAACAAAGAAACAATATAATCGGTAAGACGTGTTAAATGATGGGTATGGTTGTGAAATAGTGCTTGAATTAAATCCATTTTGACTATATTGGGTTGGTGATCTTCACTAGCTGTTTAAGCTTCATTTTTTTTTTCTCTGGGATTACTTCAAAATTCAATTCTCCTTATGTGGAGATTCCAGCATCTTTTGTAACATGAGGGGACACTTCATAGACTCAGCCAGGAGTAGACACGTATTGTCGGCATCAGGAATGTGGAAGTTCAGAAGACTGACACACGTCTTTGACATCAATCTCTCAGAGCACTGTTATTGAGACACATGTCCTCGACAAGAAAAGTGCTCGGACCCATATGCGATGGATGCATGTCCTCGGCACTAGTGTTCTCTCGGCGCCATCTGTGGGTGACACGTGTCCTTGGCCTCACTTCTCCTCGGCTCCTTATGCGTGTGACACGCGTCCTCAGCGTGACTGGCTCCCCTAAGGCATATTTCAAGACACGTCATCTCGGTTCCAGAATGCCGAGGCAAAAGTGTCAGGATGACGGTTATCGTTACTTGGAGTTAAACTTAGTCAATAATCATTGACTTCTCTTTCCAAGGCATTCAGAATGGCAGAGGGGACAGACCCACACCCCATAACTATGTTACACGTGGCAAAATGCACAGAATCAGGGGCCAAAAGACAAAGATGCCTCTATTCGTGCGCAGCCATCACATAAAATCATTTAATGATCCCTCAGAAAGATGGGACGTAATTAATACTCGGAGAAGCCCAGAAAGAAGAGCATTAAGTGCTCAGGAGCCCAAGCATTTAATGCCTGAGCCTCTTCCACGCAAGATGGAATGTGCTCTGTCCAAGGACTGAGCACCGTCCACTACCTCCCAAATGGACCAATGAGAAGCTTCTTCTTCAAAGGGTCCACTTGCCAACAATGATTATCTCCATGAAGGTATAAATAACTCTTTAAAATTCAAAGCAAAGGTACGCAAACCTTACTCAGCAATACAACAGTGTTTTCACCCCTCTCTCACACATACTGACTTGACCTTCGGAGGGGTTAAGTCGAAAAACACTCCGATGCCCTTCTAACTTTCTTTTTTAAGTGGTAGATTCCTTCTCGACTCCTCGGAATCACGCAGACAGCTGAAAAAATAATTTATTACCACTCCTTACGATCTTTCTTATTTCCTGTTGCTTCGGGATCCTCAATTTTCAGGTAAACTCTGTGTTCACCAAAAAAAAAAATCTGTCCATTTATTTATTATGCAAAAATCATTGCACGCATAACATATTTTAGATAGGGGCCCAATGACTATCAATGGTCAACAAACTAGGAGATTAACCTAGTAGGTCTAGTCTTACTCGTATTTATTTTGCTTTGTAAAAGTAAAGATGCCTATTTAAGTGCATCTCCGATCCTTATTTTTGTTTAAATATAAATTTAAATTTGAGTAAATAATTTTTAAATACTTTCTCTAATATTAGACCTTTAATATCTTCAATTATGACTCAAATTTAAATTAACATTTGAGTAAAAAGTTTACTTTGATACAAAGAGCTCCGATGGACCAACTCAAATTTAAATGAGAGCAAATCTAAATTTAAAAGAGAGTAAAGATGATCATTGGATCTTTAAAAGAGGGTAAAATCTCACAATTAAATATTTGGGTAAAGATTTGAGTCTCTCTTGATTTGGTACAAGTTTAAGTAAAATGTTAGAGTAAGTTTTTTGAACTTTTTTACTCAAATTTAAATTTGAGTCTAAATTTGAGTCAAGATTGGTGATGCTCTTAAATAGGGGTGTAAATCATGTCGCATTCGTGTGACCCGCGTGTCGTGTTATTCGTGTCATGTCATTGTTATTCATGTCGTATTCGTGTTAAGACCCACAAAGAAAAAATCTATTTAGTGTGTTCTGAATATTAAATATTAATCTAGACTATTTATTATGCATATTTAAATTTGAATTTATCCTCATTTAAATTTGAATTTATTTTCTTTCAAATTTGAGTTTTTTCACTGAAAATGTCTATACCAAATCAAATTTGTTATCTTTTTTCTTTACTCAAATTTGGATACAAATTTAAATCTCCAACGGAAATGGATTAACTACGGCGACAAGAAATCAGACTCATGAGTCATGACTATTAGTCAATGAGTGTGATGGAGTCAAGGCTATGTTGCCTATTTTGATAGGAAATAGGAATGACGGGTATTTTGGTCATTTCACATAAAAGTATAGCTACCCTTTGCAACAAAGATAAGATAATAGTTTCCATGCACTTGATTATTATGAGAACAAAAACAGCAAAAAGTAAAATATATAACGTATATACGAATATGACCCAAAAACAATTAAACAAAGATTATACACATATTTACATGCTGCTACCAGTAGGAAGCTTTGTAATGTTTAGTCTTTGAAAACAGAGTGACCCACAAAATTGAACACCCGTATAACAAGTAATATAGCACCCATGTGGTTGGTAGACATCTTTAGGTGTCGGCAGAACCATCCTTCTCCTCGAGTAAAATATCAATCCACACAGTGCAGAGGGTAGTTGCTGCATCTTGTGTTGGATATTCTCGGGTCGTGTGGAGATATATAATCTATACATATCATATCTCCTGCCCCCCCCCCCCCCCCCCGCACACAGTATTGTTATTGGACGGTGACACCAAGTCAGTGATGACATGAATATTTACTCATTGTTCACATTGAAGTGCCAAGCCACTAATTTTCCCAAATAATTCCAAGCTGGCAGATTTACAAAACCCCCTACCAGAACCGATCTTTGTTGACACTCAAGTACCCAGCCATTACTTTTCCTCCAGTGTTCCTCATTCCATCTATGAGAAAGCACCATGTAGAACCTAATGCTCCAATGAAGAAGTCAGCTTCAGTGGCCATCAAGAAATTAACTAGAGGATAGTTGGTGCTGGTTTCCCTGCCAAGACTAGCTTCATAAGTTGCCATAGTCATGTTCCCCACTTGCCGTGTCACATTCGTGTAGTAAAATTTCCAATGGGCGTACGATCTTGATTTGTCAATCACTTCCTGAAGATCAATAACACAATTTACACTTCCAATCCATACAAAGCATAAACAGCAACTATCTTTCAAGGAAAAAAAGAATAACTTGGCATTCAAAATTGTAAAACCTGCATTTCAGTGGAGAGCCAGATGCTGTTAAGATGAGGAAAACGCTTTCTAATGCGGTCAGCAAGTTGCATGTACTCTTCGAATTCTACCACCTTCATTTCGCATGCCTTGTCTCCCATTCTCACATGCATGCTTAACAATGGCCTAGGGATCCACGGCTTATGACTTGACCAAACAAATTCTTCAATGTCATGTCTAGATTTGTCTCTAACATCCTGCAGAGGAGAAAATCTACCATTCACGTTGGGGTTTCAAGACTCAGATTCAGGAAGATATTATGCTTATATTCCTAACAACAACCGGAATCAAGGGGAAAATTGCACTTGGTTTTCTGAGTATTTGTCTAAGAAAATCCATTGTGGAATTATTTTGGTCACCATAGCAATTCAATAATGCACAAAAGCTATTTATTTGAAGACTACATGGCATAGAACCGGAGGGAATAACAAAGGCACTTACTACAACTATAATGTTTATAAAGTGTTTAAAAAAGTTTAAATGCATAACAAATTGACATACTTGCTCAAGTGAGTTTTATAAAGGGTCCACAAGAGGCGACACTGCCATAAATTTCTTGTTATCAATTTAGCATCACTTTATCTCTTCCAAGTAACTTAGCATGTTTATATACAAGAATATATTCCTGGGTGAAAAAATGATGTTTGCCTTCTCATGCAAATAAACAGAACCCAATCCACAGAAATCTGGTAAGAACAACCTATCAAGCTGAAAGTAAATGGTATTCTTCAGAACCATCCAATGTCAAGGTTAAAAACGTAGCACTAAAATGAGTGAAGAACAGTGATCACAACAAAAATGAAGAATAAAGATGACATAACCCTCCTAAACATTGTAATGACAGTTTGCATAACTCATTTAATGTACATTCGGAAGTTCAGAAAGCAAAGGAACCATTTGATTATCAAGGACTAACTTTGCTTTCAGAAAGCAAAGGAATGTTAATCCAGGTTTTTTCTCCGTCCTCTCCAAATCATACAAGAAATAAGATTCTAGATTAACATACCTCTTGCAATTCTTCAACAGGAGTTGCAGCAACTATTTTTGCAGCTTCCCACCCAAATGCTGCATGCCGTGCAATATTTAGTAGGTTGCATGTGTACTCAGTCTTAAACCTCATTAGATAGCGCATAGCCTGACAATGACATAAACATTAATGCAATTATATTAAAAACACAAGGTAAGCAAACATTATTGATTTCTTACCGTCATTCACAAAATGCAACTTAAGCTCTAATGATTACTACACTATTTGGGGAGGACCAGTAATTTAAAGTTGATTTAAATTTGGTATAATTCATTTTGGGGAAGACGACAATCGATGAGAGCTTCAATGGACCATCTGGGGCAGGATGATAATCTACAAGAGCTCCAATGTTCTGAACTCTATTCCATATAGGGGGAGTTCTACATATATAATCCTGAGGCAGGCATCACATTAGCAATAGCTCCAGCAGAAAGGATGTCACTCAATGCTTACTCTCCTGGGCCTCCAGCACTATCATCTTAACCAAACAGATTAACATACCTATCATCTCAATCAAACTGAGCAACATAGACAAAAGGTTTTATCTGCTTTTCAATTAACTCATCATTTCTCCTGATTCTCAAATTGGACAATCTGGATCATTCCACTTTAGTTTGCAAGGACGGAGGGAAAAGAAATTTAGACATGTACTTTTGGTCATCACAGCAAGATTGGTAATAAAGAAGATAAAATGTACTTCATTTCTCCCTTGCAGAGATATGTAAATCATTTCTCCCTTGCGGAGATATGTTAATGATTATTTATGTATATGTCAAAGGGGTGGAGTCTATAATATGACAAATTAAAGTGCTCTATTCGTCTAAAACCCACGAAACCTTCCATTTCCAGAGGAACCTCTAACTGTACCTGCGCTCTCCACCACCTCCGATCCATTTTTCGATGATAGGCAATCAGACTTCCATTTACTTCTGTTGTTGGCTGCAAATAACTCCAACGATTACCCCATTTCCTGTAGTGTAATGTTAACACTAGTCACATAAAGAGATGATATAATCACCTTCTGCATGCATAAAATATCGCAGAACTAACGAGGAAGATGTGCAACAGCTTGCCTAGGAGTTCGACCAGCCCATATTTCTTTAGAAGTATAATTGTCTTTTCTTGTTATAATTCCTTTTTCCCATGCGTCTTTTCTCTGCATAAGCTCAAAAGCATGGTGACGGCATTCTTCAGATGTTTCTGGAAAGAAGTAGCAAGACCAACTAGAGCGTGACGGACCTATGAAGACACGAGAAGTAGAGAAAAAAATATATTTCACCAGTGAAAAAATTTCATTAAGGTGGATATTCTACAAGTCACGTAATATAATTAGGAACATGCATGGTATCTCAGTTGAATCCCGCTATTAAAATAAAGAAATGAAGAATGCATTTTTTAGTACCATGGTATCAAAGTTGGGCCTGGGTCAATGGGGCAATGGGTCAGGTTTCACCCATTTGATTGTGAATTTGTTTTGGTTCAATTTGTTAGTCCACATGCGAGCTTAGGCCATTAGTGAGGGAGGTGTAAGAATGTTTGTATCAAATAACCAAATATGAGGATCACTCCAAGTTAGTTTATATGGTTGAGCCTATCCATCCATTGCCAGTTGGTTTTTGGTTTTGGGTCGACTGCTCTAACAAGATAAGAGTCCTACTTTTGAGTATTGATATTATACTTCCAACCCCCTCCAAGTTCAAGGAATTAAGTGTCTAATGCCAGAAGATATATCGCAGGAATTTATGTACATGCACTACTGATATGTTATTGTACCTTCACAACCATCATGGTCAGCCCTATTGTAGTAGTCTGTAACAAGTACTCTATTCTCTTTCATTGCAATGGCAAGAAGACCACACATTCCAGCAAACTGGGCGCCGATACCAAATCCGGGTAATCTCTCCCAGTCAGCTACTAGAAATCTAACACTAGGATCACTGCAGTTCAATGGATGCTGATGGAGCCAAATGTCGCGTTGCACTTTCCTCGTAAAGGGATAATTTTCTTCATCTGATCCCGTGACCTGTGACAGCCCTTACATTTGTAAAATATTGATGGCTATAATCATCACACACACACCCCCCTAACACTTTAAAATGGTGCATATAATATGCAACAAAAAAGAATTCAGAAGACATTCACGTTGTCAAGAAAAGACTTCCACTTACCTAATAACTACAAGAGTGGAAAAGAATTATGCCATCATACTTAGTTCATTAGTTAATTGATCAGTTTACAGTAATCATATGCATCATAATTCGGACAATTGTCTTACTTCTACGTATATATTTTCAACTAACCAGTTTACTATGTTTAAAAACAAGAATGCATGTGTGGTCTGAAGCGCACCTCCCCACATCATTCTTAAGCCAAAGAAAATTGGTAGTTCAACAAGTACGAATGTATGTGCTGCCAATTTTCCTAGAACACAACATGCATATGTACAAAAAGTTACATGAATTAATGATGAGCTAGATTCCTCTCGTTCGAGCAGAGGAGGCTGATACTACAAATTGTGAACTGTAGGTGTATGCAATTTGTAAGTGCGATAGATTCAGAATGGAATTTTGTGAGTAATTTAGCAAATTCAAGTAACTGAGTTAAAAATCCCAGTTCAAGTATGAAGATAAAGATACTTTCTCATCTAATCATATTTGGGAGCAAAGCAATGACTTTCAGTATATAATAAGAACATACCCAGGGTGGATAAGCACCTTCGGACATGGCTTGATGCCTATAGTACCTCAGCTGTTCATCAGTTGATACTGAGAGGAAGTTATTTAACATTCCCTTCCAGATAGTCCATGGAGGGAAGTTCTCATTCTCAACACGGTTATCGAGATGCTGGTCTACTTCGGCACGCAACTTGCAGTTCTCCAAGTGAGGAGCGTTTGGTACATTTGATCTGCCCGAGCCAGCACTTTGTGAGAACTCACCTTCCCGATTTATAAATTTAGTTAGTAAATCATTCCAAGCTGAGTAAAGTAAGGGAACTTTCTCATCAACTCTAAAGTTTATACTAGTTTGTGAATACATCATCCTCTCTATTTCATTTGGCTTTACGTTGCAGTCTCCACTGGCAGCCACATCTGCAAACATAACACCATAACTTTCAACCATTACGCATGCAATTGATCCATCTGAAAATTTAAATATCCTTCAGAGCTAATCAATGATACAGAAAGTCAATCGAAAATAACTGCAAAACCATCCTAAATGTTGTAGCCTGAGACTACCAAGAGAGTCATCCTCCCATCATGTGTTTCTAACTTTTACTTGTGTTTATGAATATTTTCCGTTTGTCTTCAACAAAAAAATGCCATGTATTGCCTTCAAGTTAAAGATTGAAGTAGCCCAAGAAGTCTGCACTCAACTAGTTAGGAGAGTTACACTACTTAAATTACTGGACTGCAACCTTTCATAAAGACACTATCAGATTAGTATAGGTGGCTGAGCCAGCATTCATATCCTGCTAAAACTTGTGCAATCAGAAATCACATCATCTAAAGTGATCACATGTTATAATTAACTGAGAAAAATAAATCTCGGCCTCAAAAATGCATTTATCACCCCACTATATTTCCATCTGAATAAACTTACAGATTGAAAACAACTTTTATCTCATAATTGCTGCTACCAGAAGTCAATATGTTTAACATGGGCTGTAGTATACCACAATTCCTTACTAGATACAACCTAAGTTGCCTACAGCAAGCAAGAAAATGACAGCCAATAAAAAAAAATACGTTCTGACGAAGTTCAAGGAGGTTCCTTTCTGATTGTGTATAATTTGGGATAGACAAACAAAGGGGGAGGTGTGAACAGAAATTAAGAGTTATCTTTTAATTCTCTGAAGGAAATAGAAAATATCTACATTAGCCAAAATGTCCGGGCGTGTACGTTAAAAGACATTCCACAGTTGAACAGGAATTAAATACCTCTTGCAAAATAACATTAACTAATGTCCTAGTTCCTATTAAACATTTGGATAGTGTCTTGCAAGACAGATCTTTATATTATAAATTAACGGCCAATTGGTGAATATAACTAAACCAACAGGATTGATAAGGCATTCCTCATATGAATGTTCCCTAAGGTTTGGTTATACTCGGGAAGCAATTTGATCTTTATATTTCCAATCAACAATCGTTTCTTCAGGGAACACCCTCTGTAAGACATGAAGGTGTCTCAAGGAAGAAATTTGGTTTCTACAATCAGCCATGTAAATTCTTTTGGTTTGCATCTTGTTAAAGATTTAGTTCAATATTGACTAACCCATAACTGAACTGGACCATGATCCGGAAACTTCTGGTGAAGTTCCATTAGAATTAAAGAAATGAAAATTAACAATAAGATGATCTTATGTAGTTATAAAAGCACCCTTTCTCTTAACCCTTATCATGCATTTTGACCTATGCTTCTAAGGACAACTTCCGGATATGCTTCACTAAAAATCTCGAGGTTAACAGTATTTTCTGAACTGTGGTTCCATTCTGCCAGTTTTTCTTCTTTATTTTCTCCCAAGTCCTTGCACTGATTAGAATCTCTTTTAGTGGCCCGTTTCAAGAAACCACATTGGTAACAGCCAACTGCCCCTTATAAAGTTGCAAGTGTTTGCTTTATAGGGAAGCTTGCGATTGAAGAAAGTAAAAGAAGTTAATAAGGTACATCATATGTTTTGTAAGCTTACTTAGAAGTAAATAATGAAATTTTGTATTAGAAGCTATTCAAACTTTAGGTTGCTTCCAAACCACCCTTCATGACTTTATGGATAACTTCTGACCAACCTCAATCTAGTACAGACCTTTTGGCCACACTTTGGCAACAAGTAATTTGATTAATTTCAGATTTACTATATCTGAACGTTAAGAATATTTTTTTTTGTGGTAAATTCACACACCCCCTTTTGAGCAGAATATTATGCCAAACATATTTGCCAATTTTTATTTACAAATTATACCAACCCAAAATTTTCACACTCAAATTTGATCTAGAAACAACTACAAAGGGAAACAAAAATTACAATGAATAGTGCTTTATGGATTAATCAAAGGCAACTAACCTCTAATTCAAGAACAGAAAAACAAAAACAAAAAAGGGAAAGCATACTGTTAAATGGATCACCCATAAACAATAAATAACAAAAAGAATGAGGGGAAACAATCAAATTTAACCTAAATTGCATACTAAAATGTTAGCAAAAGAATAGAGCTATAATTTTAATGCATGTAACACAACAGAAACATAAAAGAAAATAAAAATTGAGAAAACAGAAGGGTAAATCCCACTTACTGATAAGTTCTGAACTCGAATTCGACTTGGAAATTCCAGTTGAAAATGTTGAAAACGAAATCCCACCATACTCGAAAGTCCCAAATGAAGTAATAGCAGCCAGAAACAATGTGGTGAGACAAACCCCACAGAGAAATCCCACCACACAAATTTGGCATGGGAATGAGTTACCCATCTGAATAGCTTTCTGTGAAACAACTCTCTCAATAGATTTATGATTTATAGGCTCCATTACTTGTCCACAAATCATCATAAATCAAGCAAAAGAGATATCAAAAAACAGCCCTTTGAATCCCTCCTACTAATACTTTACAAGCTTCCAACTAACAGCTAAAAAGAATCACATGATAGATGAAACTGCATGCAACTTTTCCTTTTTTCTGGAAACCCAAATGAAACCCATTTTCAGATATATTCATAAGAAGAAAACCATAATTTGGTGGAGGAGATTACTCATGATTTAGAAAGCTTCAAAATGGGTATCTCTCCAAATGATCAAGAAAAAAGAATCACTGTCACCAACCATCTCAACTGTAAGAACCTTCTTAATGTGGTGGTCCAGTCCTATCTTCCTTTCAGCTGCAACAAAAAGGGAAGTCCATCCAAAATATGAAATTTAATATCAACAGATAAAAAGGAAAATTTGAAAAAAAAATAACATAATGAACAAAGAGTAACTATCATGGATAGGAGAAGAATACAAAGGGAAACAATCAACGAAATTAACAACCATGAACAGGAAAAAGAACAGAGCAATATCAATCTGTAAATGGAAAGAACCATGGGGTTTGAGAAAAAATGCAGATAATAAAAGTTCGCATGAGACCCATTTATAAAGATCCATTGGACTCCAGGATTACCTGAATTTTAAAATGAAAAATTCAAATTTTAGCATGCAAATTCAGGGATTATTAAATAAACCACTCTAGTCTTGACAAGATATTGAAGAAAATAAACAACAGAGCACAAGCAATAAACAATCAAAACAATACCTGCAGGATTACATGAATTTCAAGGAGAAAAATTCAAATTTGGGCATGAAATTTCGGTTGAGATTACATAAACCACTCTAAGCTTAACAAGATGTTAAAAGGAAAAAATTGACACAGTAAATTTAAACATAGTGAACAATAAACAAACTTACAGGTGGATGAAAGAGAGAAAAGAGGAAGTAACAGATGGACTTTCAAGAGAAAGTGAAAGCATGCAGATAGACACATGCATGTGATTGTTGTCCTACAATGCAATTAATGAAAGAAAAGTAGCTAAAAAAGCTATCACATAGTAACCAATAAACAGAGAGTTGTTTTCCAGAAGATAAAGATAGAGATGAGCTGATGCACAAAAAATGGCATTTTTTAAAACAAAAACAAAATTGTGAGACTGAGGCATTCAGAAACTGACCCATAATAGAATTCTCTCAAGAAACACAAACCGACATGCCATACAATTATCCTCTGAACATTCACAATTCTTATGAGGAAACAAAAATAGTCTCTCTCTCTCTCTCTCTCTCTCTCTTCTCTCTTCTCTCTTCTCTCTTCTCACGGAATGTTTGTAGGATAAGCTTGTGCGCAGTCACTATTTTCACTAGATTGGCACTGCCTTGGATAGAGAGAGAGGGGAGTGTACATTGAAAAATGGAGTGCATTATGATCAGCTGGTGCAGGTGGAATCCGTTCCTTTCCAAGTGGGCCTAACCCAAGCTAGCTGTTTCTTCTTAAGTCTTAAGGTTGATCATCACTTCTTTATTGATATTATAAATGCTAACCAAGGAACAATAAGATAAAAGAAAGTAATTTTTTTTTCAGAAGAAGACAGAAATATAATAAGATTAGTTGAGAGAAGAGTTGTTATCCTCCTATTCCTTACTCTCGGATATATACAAATCAGGCCATACTCACTCATCTTTGAAAGACACATGTCCTTCAAAAATCAAATTTAAGATAGGGTTGTTTCAGTTTTCTAGGGGTAAGGAAAAATTAAAGGTAATGTTACAAACTAAAAAACCTTTTTTGGTGGGAAGGTCTTACATTTGAAACAACCACTGTAAATTCATATTTCTATTCCCATATGTGTTGCAATTTTCAATGTAACCATAACATTGTATCAATATTGTCATCTGATAATATTGTTTGAACAAGTATACAAAATGTATCCTATTTCTTTGCATTTACATGAGTGATTATTATTTGAGTAAAAATTACAATTGGTCTCTGAATTTTGCTTCCGATTTTTAATTGTCTTAATTAAGTCTTTCAATTATCAATTTTATCTCAATTAAGTCATTTCGTCTATTTTTACTGTTAAATCACCCATGAAAATAGATTAGATTGAGATATTCTACAGTTGATTTGATGGTGAAAATTAATAGATGGACTTCATTAAGGCAAAAATTGATAGGTGGTGAACTATATTGAGACGATTGAAAGTTCAATGATCAAATTGAAATCGAAGACAAAATTTAGAGACTGCCCCTAAATTTTAAAGAGCCCTTAATATAGTATACTATTTACTTAAAACAACTCATAATTATCAAGGGCATACTTCAAACTATTTTTGAAGGCCCTCAGAAATGTAAAAGATTATCTAAATTTATCTAATTCCATAAAATATTGTGAGATGCTATCTTCCTGATTTATGAGATTATCTCAATTTACATAATGAAGATGGTTGTTGGTTAATATATATAATAGTGTCTACATTTGAGTCTTCGAAAGACACATCTTATTGGCGCAATGCAAATAATTTGAGAATGATAATGTGACATTCACTAGGTCATAAGATATGTGATTGATACGAGTTTTATATAAAAAAAAAAATTATAGTAATTTATTGGGTCTAATTTAATCGACCCCCATTGATCCTCTTAAGATTTTACAAACTAAAAAGTTAATGGGTCAAAAGATTAATTTCTTATGTTCATTCTTTAGAAAATTTACTATGTCCTCCTTTAGGCTCTTTTTTTTACTTTTTTTTTAATTTTATCATTTGTGGATGTTTTTCTCAGCTAGAGATACATTATTCTAGAGTAACTAAATTATTATAATCACCTACTTTTACACCTAAAAATAAATCTAGTTACCCGATATCGTATCAAAATTCATTCCCATTCGTTGATTTTAACTTGCAAATTTGTAATTATTGATTGGAACAATAATAAACAAAAAATAAAAAAAATTTATACGTATCAAGTTTTTATTTGATACAAAGTACAAAAATTTTTTTTTTTAATAATAATAAATAAAAAAAGAAAATTTTATATGTGTCAAGTTTTTATTTGATATGGTATCAAAAAAATATTTTTTATTTAAAAATGTCATATTTTGTATGTACACGTGTATCTAGAATGGAGAGAGTTAGTGAATTTAGTTTATGGTGCGAGTAAGGTTTTGGAAGTTGCTGGTAGTAGTTGATGTTTGATCTGATGAGAGGAGGGGGTGAAGTGAATAATTGTTGGATGGAGGCTTGCGGCTTTATCTCCTCCAATCACCAATGTATGGGTAATGGGTAAAGACTTTCTTGATGACGACGCAAAGGTGGAAGTGACAGCACTACTAGTAGTGAGTCTTGGTTAGTTAATGTAAATGTATAGACTTGGGAAATCCGTGGCTGTGTTGCGGCACATAATATAAAAAAAATATCATCCCTAAATCACGAACTGTTTGACTATAAGAGTGGGGACCACTGATTAGTAAGACCCCAGCTGTTTCCTGGCTTCTTTCCAAATCGGACGGCCGTTCTTTCGTGAGACTTCTTCAATATAGTTGGGTAAGTTAAGATTACGGTTCTTATCAAAGATTTTAGGGAGATTTTCAATCCTACTCTTTTTAATTTAACATATCTTCAAAGATATTCTCTTCATTTTTTGAATTTTTTACTAATACCTTTTATCAAATTAAAGATTTTAACTAGAATATAATTTTATTAAATTACTCATGATATAAAATTTTATCAACACCCCTCTAGATAGAAATATCTTCAATGATGTCCTATCTATTTATGAATTTTATGTATTAAAATTCGGGACTATTAAAATACATTTTTAATCCGTTCAAACCAAATTTTAATTAACTCGCATTAAATTTTAATTGGTTTGAATTTTGATACGTAAAAAAAATAAATTTTAATTGATTCAAATTTTAATACGGTAAAAAATAAATTTTAATCAATTTAAATCGAACTTTAATTAGCATGAATTTTAATAAGTAAAAAATATAAATTTTAATCGACTTGAATCGAATTTTAATTAGCGTTAACAACTCAAGTTGAACTCAAATAGGCTTGAATTTTAAAACGTAAAAAAAAAAAGAATTTTAACAAGCTCAAATTTTAATACTTAACAATAAATAAAATTTAATCAATTTGAATTGAATTTTAATCGGTTCAAATTTTAATATGTAGATAAATAAATTTTAATCAGCTCAAATTTTAATATGTAAAAAATAAATTTTAATCGGCTTGAATTTTAATCGAATTTTATGTAGAAAGAATATTTTTGGTTTATGTAGAGACAATTTTGGTATTTGTGATGAATTGTTTTGTTAGAAATGTTAGTTTAATGGCAGGAAGTGTCAATGATGTTTAAATATAAACTAAAATGAATGTCAATGGTGTTTTAAATATATATTTTTTTAATATAAACTAGAAGGGATGTGACTAAAATTTTATCAAGATTTTAAATTACTCCCTTTACAAGATTTTAAAATTTTCATTTTATCAAAAAAATATATATGTTTGTCTATATTTATATACTAACCGTCTCCGGTGCAAAACACGTTATTTTTTTAGTGTATGGATTGAGTTATTATGGTTAGAAAATTAAAATTTAAGTTAGTTATTGTGATTAAAAGATTAAAAATTTAAATTTAAATGAATTATCGTGGTTAAAAGATTAAATCGGAATATCAATCGTTAGATCTAAATGATCTGAACTATTGTAGTATTTTTTTAATTGAAGAGTTTAAGTAGCTCAAACAGGAGACGCTGTTTTATTATTATAGATTAATCATAACCGATACTTGAAGTCATGATCCAACATAAATTTTGAGTGTTCAAAAAATTGATACCACTATATTTGAAAATCGGCATATTTGATATAGTGGCTCAAATTATACCCATTATTTTTTAAAAAAAATTGACAATTTTTTCTCAAAATACATTACCTCAAAAAATATCAATATGTATACTATCGTATATGGACAATGTCTAAAATAAAAATTATATTGAACCATAATTTAATAAAAACTAAATAATTCTACTTGTAATAAAAATGCATGATGTGATATAAATGGATAAAAAAACATACCGGGGTAAAATTCAAACTCATAGGTAATAGCGGAGCCACTCATAGGCTAGGGTGGGCCGGTGCCCCTTTACATTTGTCTTATCTACTACACATACTCATATGATATTTTTATTTAAGACACTATTTAATTTTTTTAATCTGTCCTTTGACCCTTGCATTTTGGTGTCCATCAAGAAGAAAATTAAATTTTCGAGACATGATATGACATTAAACATTTTTTGAATAGGTGGATGAGATGGTATGATGTGAGACTTCTCATCAACCACAACCTTCCCTTTGTCTGTTGACAGAGGAAGGGGAACTTTTACCTAAGGGAGAGACTTAGTCAACCCAGCACTGGCAGAACGGTAACAGATGGAGAAGAGGTTGGAGAGATGTCAGAGTTCAAAGACACCCAAAGGGAAGGACATCCTCAGTCTCTTGCATCAAAGGGGCTAGTTTCAGACGCCTTTCTGGCTGCAACTTCCTGGAGGGATTTCTTGTCAATGATCTTAGGGGCCATAGCTGAGGAATTGCAAAAGTTAGGAGAAAACTGAAGTTAAGACAAGTTGTGAAAAAAAATACTTATACTTTTGGAAGGGAGGTAGCAGTAGGAGAGACAGTGGAGCCACTTGGAGAAGGCCCCAACAGTCATTTAAAGAGAGCTTGATCACTCACAAGCTCAGAGAGGTCATTTGTGGGGGTAGTCAAGCGCTTACTTAATCCGTTCCCTCGACTCAGAGAATGGGAGATTTGGTTTACCTGCGTTCAAAAGAGGATAAAGGTAAAAATTCGAAGACCAAACAAGAAATCACTAAAAGAAAACACACTTACTGGGAAGAGGGGTAGGTATCCCGGCCCCAAATGCGAGGAACTCGAAAAGAGCTGCTAGAATGAGCCTCAAAGGACCCAAATTCCCAATCGGGACTAGAGACAAAGAAAAACTTGTATTTCCACTCCTTCACATTCGAGGGGTAACTTGACAAGATGGTCAGACCTTGTCTCTTTGAGAAATAGAATCACCCTAGGCCTTGCCTAGAGCAAAGGGTGAGCTTGTAGCACTGTATGAGCTTGGCAAAGGTCAACTGCACACCAACCCCGTTCGCCTTAGCCTAGATGATGCCTATACCAATAAAAAACCCCAGCTATTAGTGGTTAACTGGGCGGGAGCAAGGTTCAGAAGATAAAGGGCCTCTCTAACATATTTGGGAATTGAAAAGCAAAGCCCGACTTCAAAGATAGACTTGTAGAAGCAAGGCTCGTTGGGAAAAAAAGAATTAGCAGTCTCATCAGCGGAAGGGACTCGCAGACGCACAGAGTCGGGAATCGAATATTGAGTAATTCTTGAAGAGTGCTCTCATCTAGACAGCTATAGCAGTTCTTAGCCCTACTAATCCTTAGAGTTGAGGACCCAATCTCTTGAATAGAGTCAGAATCCTCGTTTGCTGCATCGGCTTGGGCTACGAGAGCTGGAACACTCTTAGAAGGGGATTGATAAGAATCAGTTGCCATGACTGGGAAACTGTGGTAGTTGATATATAAATTCAGGGGGAGAGAGCGATTAAGTCTGTTAGCGACTAAGGAAAGACAAAACTCAAGCATAGATGCAAGTCGAGCCCTAACAGATTCACTCGCAAAAAACCCTAAAGATTCAAGGTTGGAATTCCTCTATCTCAAAAAACAAAACGGTAAAACTGAAATTGGAATATGTGGTTCCAACCTATGTTCTATAGCGAAGCATCATGTTAAAATAGGAAAGCAAAAGAGGATTAGGGAAGAGGTAAAGGTGTATCAGAGTTCCAGAAGCTCGCAAAGACAACCAGAGAAGAAAAAGGAGGACTCTTGTATATATACTAGGCCCACAACGGCACTTTGGCAATTGCTTATACTAAGCAAGCGGTTCCACTCCTAATAGGCAAGTGTAATTAATTCATAGAGTGTGCCTTCCACTGGTTTGAGCTAGGGGCAACTAATGGAGATAGAAATAACCCGAGGTAATCACGTGAGTGGCTGGACACGTGGGAGCACGTGAGTGGCGGGGCGCGTGACAGGGATAGACATGAGGCGAACACTTGAGTTAGACCCGGTGCAATACCCTCTAGGTTCCAAACCACATATCATTACACTCGCCCATATCCCACTGTAATAGCTCAAACCTGTTCCAGATATTCTGGGTTGGAGGTTTCACATTCCTTGCCGCCCTATTTAAAAGACAGCTGAAAAGCCATAACGATAACAAAAACACACCTATAAAGTAGAAGAGCTAGCTATGAGTCAGGTAAGTAATTCCACCCAGCTCAATTCTAGCTAATCCTCATCACTTTTATTGACTTAATCACTTGAGGGTCGACCACTAGAGTCCTTTCGATTTTCAACTTCTTTGCAGGAGCTCACTAGCGATAACTAAGTTATCAGCCATTCCATTGGTACTATTTTCGAGATCAACGGTCTATCGAAGGGAAGAGTTACCGATGCTGATGTATCTGTGATTAATTTATCCACAGAAGTAAATATTATAATACCATTTCTATTCCTTCACTGTGAGGTAACTCTTTATAAAAGGAAGTAGACGACGCTCAAGGCAATAGCCTATAACTATTCATAAATGCAAGTTTTTAAGAATCCCCAACTTCTGGCTTTGACATTGCAAAATGGCAACTTTAACATTCTTTTTTACTGACAAATATTTCCATTGTAACTTACTAATTGTTTCCTAAAAAGGTTATGGCAGCACAAAATAATCCAATGGAAGGGATTCAGAGCTCTTCCAATAATATTTTTTTTTCATTTCCTCTTTTTGTTTTTGACAAATCATTCACCATGTATTAATAAGGGCCCCAACTTATATACAATGAAACTCACTTGAATTCACAATAGTTGATTTGCTTAGAAAGAAAATAGAGGAAAAATGTATTAGGAGAAGGTATAATTGTATTTTGTGAGTAGGGCTTTTAGTCGAACGAGTTCGAGCCGAATTCGAGCTGAGTTTGAAAAGCTTGTTTCTTAATCGAGTCTAAAAAATTGTTTAAGTTCGGCTCGTTTAAACGAGCCGAGCCTGAACGAGCCAAAAACAAGTCGAGCCCGAGCCGAGCCCGAGTATTTGCACATAAACTAGCCGAGCCTGTCAAGTTTGAGCCGAGCTTGTAGGACTTATTTTCTAAACGAGCCTAAAAACTTGTTCAAGTTCGGGTTCGTTTAGAAAACGAACCGAGCCTGAACGAGCCGAACTCGAGCTGAACTCAAGCCGAACTGGAGTAGCTCAGTTTGATTAACAACCCTATTTGTGAGGATAACTTCATCCCCATGGCTGCACAAACAAGGAATTGGGTATAACTTGTTATATAACTCTAATACATGTGCTCATCTATCCTAAGTGATGCGTTATCAGGCCCACTTATTTCTTCCAAATATCACAATAGACGAGATCTTGTGGACTCAATATGACCTTATAAACATTGGGAGTGTTGTCCTCTTCACATTCATGTAAGATGTTAGGCGGAGCTAGCTCATGAAATTCCAAGGGGTCAAATGACTCCATTAATTTTCAAGAAAAGGATAGGATTGAATAGAATTGGTTTTCCTATTATTGAACCCACTAATGTACTCAAAAGTCAAAAGATGAGGATCAAACTCTCATATTACAAGTTTATGTGGAATATTAGAAAGTATTAACTAAACTTGAAATCCATTTCATATAGTTGCATTGGATTATTTTGAGGTTTGAGGTCGTAATTTTCCCACTTTGCTCCTGGACAGATTATTTCTTTTTCATTTTTTTTTTACCACATACAAGACTCAAACGTCTGATGAATGATGTTTGAGAGTCTTGGTCAATCGAACTAACTCGCAATGACTTTTTGTCTTTATTACTATTAGCATTTATGGTCGATTATTCGAAATTGATTGGTCCAGTTGTTTACAACACAAATTAGGTGTCTTTGGGCTAATATTAAATTGGGGGATTTCACTATAAATTAAGAGAGGCACATGGGTTGAACCCCACCTGACGTTTTTTATGGTTGTGAAATTTGTCCGGGGCTCTTGATACTATTGTGGATGTTTTTTTCAGTAGGACACCATAGAGGTCCACATGTAGTGGTAGTTTGCTTGGTTGGTGGTGTAGGGGTAACACTTGTGCTGGAGTAGGTGAGTGATGTAGAACGAGAATTAATAATTATTCTATTTTTTTTTTATTTTTTTATTTTTATTATTTTGTTTGGATGATACTTTAATTTGGAATTTTTTAGAATATTTATTTGTTTAAACCATGTCAATTTTTCTAATTAATTAGACAAGTGCTTATTTGTTTTTAGAAACTTTCCTAAGATTATGATTTGTTTCAATTTTGAAAAACTTAGGATTTTAGTTTTTCTTATAAATTATCGTATGTATTACGATTCTATTCGATTGAATGAATAATATACATTTTTAGAGATATTCTCTTGTTCTTTTCTCTGTGGATTCAGAGTGTGTTTTTTCTTTGCATTTAAAATCGTAGTATTTTTCGTGTTCCTTTGTTTCGTTTCGTCAATTGGTATCAGAACCTTGATTGACCTGACATGATCGCTAATCAGCGAAGTGGTGACAACTTTCCTCATAACGGTGATTATGTGGAAATGACTCTTCCTAGAGCCAAATTCTTAGATCGTCAACAACAATTGTAGGCTACCCAGCAAGCCTTGCAAGAGCTGTAGGGTATGGTTGCTCGGTTGGCGTTGGGTCCTAACCAGGATCCCTATCAAGAGTACGTACGACATGACGATAAGATTCGTGTTTAACCCGTTCGAGATTGTCTTTCTGTCTATCCCGCAAGACAAAATATTCATGATAGACCTACCCATTAGCACCTATTGCAGATTACAGTAATGGTTGTGAGTATACTACGAATATGTTCGATTTCTATGATTATGCTAGATATCATAGAAGACATGATTATGAGTCTAGAGATTTTCTTAGAATCAAAGTTGACCTTCCTACTTTTGATGGTTACCTTCCTATAGAATATTTTCTTGATTGGTTGACTAAGGCTGAGAGTTTTTTTAATTACATGCGGGTTACAAACGTTGTGGAGAAGGTAAAATTAGTGGGATATAAATTAAAGGGTAAAACTTTGTTCTTGGTGGGAACGAGTGCAGTCTTCATGTGCACGACAATGAAAAGGTCCAATTTGGTCATGGTCTAAGATGAAACGGTTACTAAAAGAGAGGTTTTTACCATTAGATTATGAACAAATTTTGTTCCAGTAGCAACACATAGAGGTTAGTAGGTCCACTTAGAAAACTATTCCCTCATTCAATATTTTTGAAGTACAAATTAGAAAACATTGATGATTATCTAAAAGAATATATGGAAGATGATGAAATTTAATGGACCTATGGTGATGTTCGGGAGCCTCTTAAAGGTTACTCAAAAGAGAAAGGTGAAGACAAGATTAATGAGAGTGTCGTAGGGGATGATGCCATAATTGAAGTTATTGTAGTGGAACTTGATACATGTGAGTTCGTCGAAATTAATGAGAAAGACACATAAAAGGTTGCTGATGAGAAGTTTATAGATAAACAAAAATCTCAAATATGTAGTGTTGGTGATATTTCTGGGTTGGTAGATATTTTTTATGGTGATAATTTTCAACAGATATTTGATCTTGATATCTTTTCGTTGCCAGCTGATGATACTTTTTGTGACACCTTTCTCAAGAATCACAACAATTTGAGGGAAATAGTAAACATGCACTGTTGATTTCTCGACCGAATTAAATCTGGTTATTCAACATAGTTTGATATTAATAATCCTAAAGTAAATCAAGGTGAAGTAGACACTGAGTTGACTTTGGAAGATGTATATCAAGAAATTCTTAAAGCCATGCTACGGCTTCCTAAGGATGTTGAATGGAAAATTATTATATCAGTTCTCCAAGGCCTTGAAGATTTATGTAAAGGTGTGATTGAAAGGATTAATCTAAAGTACAAAGCGGATGTAGATAAACAAAGGCGTATTGAGCTATTGCAAACAATAGAAACTCGAGGATGAGCTTTTCTAAGAGGGAGGCTCTGATGTAGAATGAGAATTAAAAATTATTCTATTTTTATTTTTATTTGTTTATTTGTTTATTTTTTTTGTTTGGATGAGACTTTAATTAGAAATTTTCCAGAATATTTAATTTCTTAAAACATTTCAATTTTTCTAATTAATTAGACATGTATTTATTTGTTTTTAGAAACTTTAATTAGACATGCATTTTGGACAACTTAGGATTTTGGTTTTTCCTATAAATTGACATATGTATTACGATTCTATTTGGTTGAATGAACAATATACCTTTTTAGATGTTCTCTTGTTTTTTTTCTCTGTATATTTAGAGTGTGTGTGTTCTTTAAACTTGGAATCATAGTGTTCTTCGTGTTCCTTTATTTCGCTGCTTCAGTAAGTATATAGAAGAAGAATGATTGAGGGGGTGAGATTTAGGATCGTTTAGTTCTTGAGACGAGCTTAAAAATAAAGATAACCAACTAATATGAATAATAAAATAGTTAGGCGAGTTTCAAAGATGAGTAACCTGATATTGAAGCAGCAAACTCATTTTTATAGAATTTGATAAGCTTTCTCCATTTGTCATCCCTCACTTTTATAGTGAGGGATAAGCTTTCTCCATTCGTTAGGAGGGAAACTCCAGAAGAGGTCGGATAGAAATAGATGGTGAAAACTCTTTTCTATTAGTAAGCGTGCTCTTTGCATGACTTTATATTGTTAATTATTAAAGCGAAAGCGACAACGTGTTACCCTAACCCTAAAATCGATAAAAAGCGATGTGTTACCTAATAATGAGCAATGCTGGTAATGGCAAATGGTCCCTAACCTCAACAAAATCAGAGTAAGACATTTGATCGGCATATTTGCTACAGTTTTTTCTATCACTTTGCCTAGATATATGATGATTATTAGGGTTATAATAGACCTATTAAGTGGTACCATAGTGAGTTTGAGTATCTCTATGTTAATCAAATATGTGGTTTTGATGAGATTTTACAAATGAAATAAACAAATCCAATATCTTAGTTAGCCAAAACGGTCAGCGGTGGCATGAGCGAGATTGTAATTATTGTTCATTAAAGCTGTGGATATTATGCTGTTTGTTTTCGATGAAACGGTGGAGAAATGTTTTTCAGAAAATTGGGACTAGTTCTATTTGAGAGTTGTTTAATGCTTAAAGTGAAAGGCTTAAACATATTTACCATCAAGTCCCACATGAGTAATTTTTTAGGCAGTGAAGTCTATCTTTTTTTTTTTTTTTTTTAATTTTTTTAATTACTAAACACCCTTAATGACCGGTTTTAACGCTAAAAGGAGTTTCCAAATTGATTTGGAGACCAATGTTCAAAATTGACGGCATGTTACACATTCCATATCTTCCCATAACTAATTTCCATATATTTTGTATTTCAAACTCAGATATAAAATTCAAAAATTTCGAATTGCTCTCTTTCAATTATTCTTCGTGCTTCTTCTTTTTTCATAGGTCAATTATGTGATTTTGAAGTTACGGTTCTTCCTGGCAGTTCTAGAGTTGCTAACCTTTGTGGAGTCAGATTCCATACTTGCTGAGACGTGTCGTAATCATATAAACAATGTAAGTGAATTAAACAATTTGTATTGTGTGTTTCATATTGATTTGTTATATGATAAACCTCTTCATCAAGTATGCCACAAAGAAAAGCATTTTGAACATCAAGCTGATGTAGTGGCCAACCTCTAGAGACTGCAAGGCTTAAAACTGTGCGAATGGTGCAAGGTTTGATGACAGGATTGAAGGTCTCACTATAATCAATTCCTTCATGTTGATGAAATCATTTGGCAACCAAACGGGCTTTGTAGCGGTCAATGGTGCCATCTGCCTTGCGTTTTAATCGAAACACCCATTTACTACCAATGACATTCATATGAGACTTAAAGGGAACAAGGCTTCATGTGCCATTTTTCAGAAGGGCATTAATCTTGTTACTCATAGCATCCCTCCAATTTCGATCAAGATTAGCTTGGAAGAAGCATATGGATTCTTCGATCTCATCACTAGGTAAGGGATGTTTAGTGGTAGTTAAAGCTTTGTGCTTGAAGATCCCATTTTTGGACCTCGTAACCATGGGATGAGTGGGCTGATGTAATGGTTCAGAAGAGGGATATGGTAAGTCCGTGGAGTTAGATGATGGGAAGGACTGGGTAAAGGGTGGCAGTGTAGGAGGTTCGGTGGAAACAATGGGTGTGATCATGCAGGTAAAAAAGGGTGATGGCGGAGTAGTTGTTAGGATTATTGAGGAAGGAGAAAGTGCCATGGGGGTTGGAAGAAGTGGTGGTGAGGTAGGTAAAGGTAGTAGAGGAGGAGAAAATACCTGATGTGAGGAACAAGGTGCGCATAGTGGAACATGATTCTGCATATCGGCCAACAGGAAGGAATGTTCATTAAAGACTACATGACGGCTAATGTATATGCGATTTGTAGGCAAATGTAAACATTTATAACCTTTATGAGAGGGGCTATACCCTAGAAAAATACATGGTAGAGAACGAGGAAGTAATTTGTGAGAGTTATAGGCACGAAAGTGGGGGTAACATTCACACCCAAATACAAGCATATGCGTATATTCTGGAGAAATTTGAAAAAAGGACTTCAAGTGGACATTTGTTTTGTAAGACCGGAGATGGGAGATGACTAACTAAATAACAGGCCGTCTGAAATGCATATGCGCAATAGGAATATGGAATAGAAGCACCAGCTAGGAGAGAAATGTCAGTCTCAATAATATGTTTATGATGACGTTCAGCAAGACCATTTTGTTCGGGAGTATGAGGGCAGGAATACCATGGGCAGCCAAAAATTTTTTAAATTTGAGAAATTCACCCCCATTATCAGATTGAAAGCATTTGATTTTGCAATCAAATCTATTTTCAACTTTACTTTTAAAAGTGATAAAAAATTTAAGTGCATTCGAGCGTGCCGTAAGGGGGAAAGCCACACATGGCGACTAAATGCATCCATAAAGAACAAATAATATTGAAAACCTTTATTAGAAATAATGGGAGCAGGTCCCCAAAAATTAGAAACAATGAGTTCCAATGGTGCAGAGTAAACTATCTTGACTGAAAAGGTAATTTGTGACTCTTCCTAGACTGATAAGAACTACAAAAACTGGGATAGGGGTTGGTAACTGGTAGAGAATGATCAGCAACAATAGCTTTGAAAGTGCACATCATAGGGTGACTTAGACGTTGAAGCCAAGTGTCCATTGAGGTTCGCTCACCCAAACAGGCAGTTGGACTCGGAGATATAGGAGAAGAACTAGGATCAATGCAATAGAGTCCATCTTTAGTCTGTCCGTGCAGAACCACCTTCCACGTGCAATGATCCTTGACATAAATAAATTAGGATGAAATTCAAAAAACACATTATTATAACGAGTAAATTTGGAGATAGATAAAAGATTAGTGGAAATGGGAGGGACATGTAAAATATCCTTGAGGGCAAAAGAAAGCTGAGAAGTGGTGAGGGTAGACATACCAACATGAGAGCTAGAAATCCCATTACCATTACCAATGCGAAGTTGATCAAGTCCATAGTATTCATTGTGAAAGGGAAGATTGGCAAGATCAGAAGTAACATGATTTGTGGCTCCACTATCCGGGTACCATATGGTATTCTAACAGAATGAAATGCAAAGTAGCAAAAACGGAAGAAAGGCAGAGCAGAGAACCCAGAGAATAATGTGAATGGCAATCTGCCCTTTTTGTTATTGATTCATCTGTACAACAACCCACATATATACAATTACAAAAAAAGAATATTCTAACAACCTATAGAATGAAAATACAATTGTGCCCTTATGTACAACTCAGCATAGGAGAGTAAAATAACAAACTAAATTTCAGCATCAGTAGGCGCCTTCTCATTGTTTAAAACAGAGAACTGCATGATATTCTCCAATACCCCCCGCAAGATGAAGAGTGCAAATTAAGAACTCCCATCTTGGATAAGTGATGATAAAGAACAAGGGAGGACAGAGCCTTAGTGAAGATATCAGCCAACTGATGAGCACTTGAAACATGGGAGGTTTGGATGCTACCTTCTTGAATCTTGTCACGTATCAAGTGGCAATCGAGCTCTATATGCTTCGTCCTCTCGTGAAAAATGGCAGCTTTATTGTCACAATACAAGAAGACAGCTTGAGGATGAGATACATGAAGAACAGAGAGGATGTAACGCAGCCATGTGAGTTCCGAGCATGTTGCTACCATTGATCGATACTCAGCTTCGGCTGAGGATCGAGACACAATAGATTGCTTCTTTGATTTTCACGAAATCAAAGAGGAGCCAAGAAATATGCAATAACCTGTGACCGAACGCCTGGTGTCAGGGCAAGAGGCCCAATCGGAGTCGCAATATGCATGAAGTTGGAGAGAGGATAAGCTTGAGAAAAGTAGGCCCTGTCCAGGAGCAGCCTTAAGATATTTCAAAATTTCTGAGCTGCCAGCAAGTGAGAATCAGTAGGATGAGCCATAAATTGACTCAAGGTTTGGACACTATAACAAATGTCAGCCCGAATGATTTTGAGATAGAGAAGACGACCAATTAATCTCCTGTATACACTCGGGTCTGATAAGGGGTGGCCTGAAGATTGAGTTAACTTGAGATTTTGCTCCATGGGAACTTTAGTTGGCTTGCTGCCGAAATTACCAAAGTCAGCTAGAATGTCCAGAAGATATTTCCGTTGGCATAAATGAATACCCTTGGAGGATCGAGCTATTTCAATGCCAAGAAAATACCTCAATGAACTGAGATCCTTCATTTTGAATTTGCTGTCAAGAAAATCCTTCAAGGCAGTCACACAATCAAGATTATCACTAGCCACAAGTATGTCATCAACATACACAAGTAAAGCTATGAAAGAACCATTAAAGTCTTTGGTGAAAAGGCTATAATCAGCCTTGCTTTGGGAAAAACCAGATTCAATTAAAGAGGTGGAAAACTTAGAATACCACTGCCTTGAAGCTTGTTTGAGGCCATATAAACTTTTGAGTAACTTACAAACTTGAGTGGGTTTCCTTTTGGTGTAACGGGGAGGCTTCTTCATGTAGATGTCCTCATCTAAATCCCCATGTAAAAAGACATTGTTTACATCAAATTGATGTAAATGCCAACCCTTAATTGAAGCAATGGCAAGAAGAGACCTCACGGTGACCAACTTGGCAACAGGGGAGAAGGTCTCATTAAAATCAACTCCTTCAAGCTGTGTGTAGCCCTTAGCTACTAAACGGGCCTTTAATCTCTCAACTGAGCCATCGGAGTGATACTTGATTTTATAAACATATTTACAATCAATAGAAGATTTACCAGTAGACAAATCTGTAAGAATCCAAGTGTTGTTGGCTTCTAAGGCAGCCAATTCGGTGTCCATGGCCTGGCACCATTCCGGGTGAGTAAGAGCTTGTTTATATGATTTGGGTTCAAAATGGGTAGAGATAGAAGTGGAAAAGGCTTGATAAGTGGGTGAAAAAGCATGATAAGATAAAGTATGAGAAAGAGGAA
Organism: Ilex aquifolium; assembly: GCA_951799425.1. Classification (NCBI taxonomy): domain Eukaryota; kingdom Viridiplantae; phylum Streptophyta; class Magnoliopsida; order Aquifoliales; family Aquifoliaceae; genus Ilex; species Ilex aquifolium. The sequence goes on along the minus strand of OX637391.1, from coordinate 43,129,019 downwards.
AAAAGGTATCTAGGATAGGGCAAGCTTCGTGGGCAGCAACTGGTTGGAAGAAATGAGAGCTGCCTGTTGACAGTGGAAGTCCTGCAGAAATTTGGGTGCAATCCTAGTCTTGGTTGACATGCGAGGAAGAGATGGAAGGGAAGGAAGAGGTGGGGGTGAAGATAGGGTGGTAGGGGGAGAATCTGGTAGTATAGGTGAAGGAGGAGCTGGTGGAGAAATAGCAGAAGTTGGAGGGGCAGTGGGGCTGTTAGGGGAGGGAGGTTGAGTAGAAGTGAGTTGCTGAGATTGAAAATTGAAAGGGGATGGTGTGGTGAGAGGAATGGAGGATGAAAGGGGAGGAGTGGGAGCGGAAGACTTTGTATTAAAAGGAAAAACTCCTTCATGAAACACAACATCCCGAGAATAAAAAATTTGGTTGGTTTGTATGTCTAAGAGCTTGAAACCTTTTATGCCAAATGGATAACTGAGAAACACACATTTCCTACCTCTTGGATCAAACTTCTTTCGTCCATGAGATAGAGTTGAAGCAAAACTAAGACAACCAAAAATTCTCATGTGATTATAAGTGGGAGGTTTACCAAAGATGATCTCAAAAGGGGTTTTATTGTGAAGTAAGGGAGTGGGGGTTCGGTTCATAATGTAAATAGCTGTCAAAATAAAATCACTCAAATATTGAAAAGGAACATGAGATTGAAATTTTAATGCGCGAGCTACATTCATGATGTGTTGATGCTTACGCTCAACAATTCCATTTTGTTGGGGTGTGTCGACACAACTTGTTTGATGGATAATACCCTTAGATGTGAAGAAATCTGTCATGGAAAATTCTCTGCCATTATCACTTCAAAGGACTTTGATTCTTTTGTGAAATTGTGTTTCGATTAAGGAGTAAAAACTTTTAATACATTGTCTTACTTCAGATTTGGTTTTGAGCATGTAGACCCATGTGGTCCTTGAGAAATCATTGACAAGAGTTAAGAAATAGCGAGAACCATCAACTGCAACAATGTAGTGAGGACCCCAAATGTCACAGTGAACAATATCAAAAGCATGAAGAGATTTAGTTGTGGAAGTAGGAAAAGGGATACGATGTTGCTTGGCCAAAGGGAAAACACAACAAGGTGATTGATTAGGAGAATTCATAGTCTATCTTACAAGGGGATCAGTGATTAAAAGAAGTCTAGAAAATGAAATGTGGCCGAGCCTACAATGCCATAAATCAGAAACAGAAGCCTTGCAGGTGACAGAAGCACTAAGAGGCTGCTATTTACGGAGGAAAGTTGGGAAAACATCAACCAAGGCTGAGGGAGACACACCAAATCTTAGTAAATGATATAGGCTGCCTTTCATTTCACCCATCCCAATCGTTGTCCATGAGGCTAAGTCCTGTACAAAGCATGAATGAGAGAAGAAAATGAGATAGCAGGCCAAATTAAGAGCAAGATTTTTGGTAGAAATTAAATTGAAATTGAATGAGGGTACACAAATTACATCTTGAAGTATTAGAGTTGAGGAGAGACGTATAATACCAATGTGAGTAACATGAACATGTGAACCGTTAGGCAATTTAACAAAAGATGAAGTAGTGGCAGTGATGGATGTGTAAAGGGAGGGGCAAAAAATTATGTGATCTGTTGCTCCGGTATCAATGATCCAAGGAGAAGTGTGTGATGAAACAGTTGTGTGAGTGTGTGTATTAATGGATAAACAAATAGTCATACCAGAAACTTTGGAGTGGTGGACAACATTAGAAGATGGGGAAGATTGAGCAACCGAGATGGTGGCCATGGATGAACTAGAGTCCTTAGAATTCAGCAACGCAAAGAGTTGACTGTATTGGCTCTTGGTAAGAGCCAGAGGCTCAGTAAGTTCCTCATCAGTATTGGCATTGGAACAAGGCTGGGATGAAGCAACAACAACAGTAGAGTGTTTTGGCTTTCCATGAAGTTTATGACCAGGTGGATATCCGTGTAGTTTATAGCATTTGTCAATGGAATGACCAGTCATATTGCAATGGGACCAAAGAGGTGGGGTAGCATTTCCTGCCTTAAAGCAATTTTCAAGGGAGTGGCCCTGAATTTTGCAATAAGTACAGTAGGGGCGGGTGGGTTTCTGGGTGGTGGATGGGGAAGATTTTTGGTAAGGTTTGGAGGATGAAAAATTATTTTTAGCCATCAGAGCCATAAGGTTAGGAGTGGGAGAGGGATTAAGCATGAGGTGTTGACGTTCTTGTTGTTGAATCATGGAGAAAACTCGATTAAGAGGGGGTAAAGACTCAATAAGCATAATCTGATCTCGGGAAGAGGAATAAGTATCATTGAGGCCCATGAGAAACTGTATAACACAGTCTCTATTGTAGCGGGCATGAAGGATTTTCAGCTTGCCACAAGCACAATCAGGTAGGGGGTCATAAACAACCAATTCATCCCAAAAAGCTTTCAGACAAACAAAATAAATGCTAATAGAATCCTGACCTTGAGAGAGGCTAGTAAGGTCACGTTTCAGTTGGAAAATTCGGGGACCATTTTGTTGATTAAAACGATCCTTAAGTTCAAGCCAAAGAATGTGGGAATCATCAACCAGAGCAAGGCTAGATTTAACAGATGCACTCACCGAATTTTGAAGCCAAGAAACTACGAGGTCGTTGCATCGTTCCCAGGCCTCAAGGAGGGGATCTGCAGCATCGGTTGGTTTTGGAAGAGTGCCGTTGATAAAACCAAGCTTGTTCTTCGCACGAAGAGCACGACTGACCGCGCGAGACCAACTAACGTAGTTATCGGCGGTCAAAAGATCCGAGACCAAAGCAGCGGCTGGATTATCACTGGTGTCGATGCGTAAGGGATTGAAAGGGTCTGAAAAATTGAGATACCTTTCAATCGAGGGTTTGGCAACGGTGGTGGAATCTTCGGCATCAGAGGAGCTAGACATGGCATGGATTTGGGATCGAAGGAAGCTTTGATACCATTTAACATAATGAAATGCAAAGTAGCAAAAACGGAAGAAAGGCAAAGCAGAGAACCCAGAGAATAATGTGAATGGCAATCTGCCCTTTTTGTTATTGATTCATCTGTACAGCAACCCACATATATACAATTACAGAAAAAGAATATTCTAACAACCTATAGAATGAAAATACAATTGTGCCCTTATGTACAACTCAGAATAGGAGAGTAAAATAACAAACTAAATTTCAGCATCAGTAGGCACCTTCTCTTTGTTTAAAACAGAGAACTGCATGATATTCTCCAATACCCCCCCCCACGAGATGGAGAGTGCAAATTAAGAACTCCCATCTTGGATAAGTGATGATGAAGAACAAGGGAGGATAGAGCCTTAGTGAAGATATCAACCAACTGATGAGCACTTGAAACATGGGAGGTTTGGATACTACTGATATATCAATTTATCAAATTCAACTATGATTTATACTTTCCAATCTAGAATGCTAAAACATTTCGCAAGAATCAGAAGCAGTGAGGGGACTTACCTCGAGCTCAATTTCTACGAATTCTAGGACGAGTCTCAAAACTTGAGAACCAGAGTGAGGTTGTTTGTGTTGCTGTAACAAAGTGAGCTCCTTCGTGTTTCCAAAATAGAGTTCACTGATTCAACTTCAGAGAGAGAGAGAGAGAGAGAGAGAGAGAGAGAGAGAGAGAAAGAGAGATTCGCTGATCGATTGGAGATAGAGATAGAGGAAAAATGCTAACACTATTGCTGATCAACATCTAATGCTAGCACTATCTTTGATCGATTGCAATCCCTAGGGCGTTGATGAAGAAAGATGTTGATCGATTGCATCTATGAAAGAAGAAAGTTGTATGGTTTTGATCTCAACCTCGAAGATCGATTGAGAAGGAACCTTAGGGAGTTGGAAAAGAAAGCTCTGTGAAGCCAACAGGCAGCGAGAAGAAAGCTTTGTGACCCCTAAGGCGCACGTCGTTTTTGTTTTGGAGAAAATGGGTTTTAGGGAGATTTAATAGTGTTTGAATGAAACTATGCCATTTTAGTTAAAAATATTAACATAATATTGCAACGTTTATCTTAAACGCTAGAAATTTCCACTCCAACCCTCGCCGACACCCCAATTCATTGCCAATCTCTGCGTTTTGTGTAAGCGAAGGAAGAAAAACGCCGGTAAAACCCTAATTTTTTGTAGTAAATGAAGAAATACTTAAAAAGCCACCAAATGGTACCTTATTTTTCTCCTTAATTAGTCAAGCAAGATTTTTACATCGTGGTGGTGATGCTAAATATCTTGGTGTGACTATACCGCGGGATTTGTTATAGCACTTACCAATATGTTTCGGTGGTAAAAGAAAAAAGCATTAATTAGAAAAATTAATTGGACTCGTATCCCAAACTCTCAATTTTATGACACTAAATTGAAGGCATAAGGAGACTAGAAAGTTAGCAGTGATCCAGTTCCAACTTAGTATTAAATGGTAGATTTTACTAACATTTTCACTGTCCTAGAAATCTTTGATAAAAGGCATAAAACGACATTGTCCCATATTTATTGTAATATCTCTTTTTCTTTGTTTTATTTCTCTCATTTCTCAAGTCCTCAAGCTGATACTCTTTAAGTCCATACTAACATTACTAGGTTTTCGCATTCCAGGTCATATAATCATGGTCGGTACTTAGAGAGTTTGAAGAGGATAAGGTTGATTCGATGGAGTTATAACAAACACTCCTTCTGGTGCCAGAAATTTTTAGCCCCACATTAGTAGAAATATGGTAGAAAAATTTTAGCCCCACTACTCAAGAGCCTATTCCTCCTTTTGTTTGGAACTCAAGCTATTTAGCCCCACATTAGTAGAAATAAGCGGCTAAGTTACCCTACTAATGTGTTTTATAGTAGGGTACAATAGGCGAGTGAGTTAGTGAAGAGATTTAGGCCAATGGAAAAGAGCGTCATGCATAGCTTTCATTAATTCTACTAGACTACAAAAAAGATTACAAGTCACTTAGCTCGACTTTAGGCTAGGAATATTTATTTTGAAGCAATTCAATTCTGTAACAATTTGGGATACAAACAAACTCTTAACCAATATTGCTATGAGAGCTAAAGATACATTACAACATTGCTACACCGATCAAGTTTTTACCAACTACATGTGGACCAGATTGATTAGTTGGTCTGAGTCGGTCATCCAATAGTTGTGGTTGCGCCACGTCAATCAGTCGATAAGAGTCCTCCTATTGGAGAGATTAATGTAATAACTCTAAAACCACGTAATAAGCAACTAACACAGGAAGGGACACAATTGTGCCGAAGATGACCCTGAAATTGAATAGCACAACAGTAAGAGTCAAATTTGAATATGCAAATGTAAATTTTATACTTCCATTCAATATTTCTGCATTTATTTTAAGAATAGACTTTGTAATATGAAATAATGACTACTATATTTTAATTAACTTACGCTGTGCTAAGTACATCTACATGCAAGCCATATTCTCTGGCAAAAACGAAGGAGGTGAGGGATTGTGGCAATGCTGCCTGTAAAAGCAATAAACAATGAAATCAATCAAGAATATTCATTATGTTGTCACATTATAAGTAGTGGTTCTAATACAGGGGTGAAAAAAAAAAGCAATCTCTTTAGCATACACGTTATGGTAGAAAAATGGCATGTTCAATCTTCAACGGTTGCTTTTGATGAATTTTTTAAATTAACGAGTGACCCTGTGTAGCCTATACTAGGGTGAAGGAGGGTCTGAGCCACTAAGCTTTTTTGAGGACCGAATCCGGATCTTAAAAGAAATATATTTCAAGACGTTCTCATAATAGAAAGTTTTGATAATTCTACACGCATTAAGGTCATGTTCGAATCCCCAAAATGAAAGGAATCTTCGAAAGCTACAGTACATAAAGCCTGTTTTGGACCATTACTTTGGCTTGGCTAGTCTTCACGGCATATGGCTCTTTAAGCTGGATGGCTTTTTTTGTTTTTGTTTTTTTTTTCTGTTTAGACTTTAAGCAGACTCATAACAAACTTGTTTGTGATGATTGTCGAGATGATTAAAATGTACAAAGTTCCTTATGGCGTGCAAGTTGGGATAATTATATACCTGGATTATAGAAACACGTAATACATCACCTCGCAAGCCTACAGCAAAAGAACCAATAGCCATGGTGGCTGGTGCGCCAACAAATCTCAAAATCATCCCAAACATAATCAGGCTAGCACCACACGCGATTATTTTTTCTTGCAAAGCTATGAATAACCCTGCAGCAAAACCCTAACAAATCATATCATATATGTGAGCTAAGGTACCCTTTGCAAAAGCACTTTTTTTTACCGTAATTTAAATTTAAGTGAGTAGTTAAAAATAGGGGTCTCAAACGTGTTGGGTTGGGTCATTTCGTGTCGAGTTGATTTTGAGTTTGTGTCGGAAATTCCAAAATTCACACCTGACATGTTTAATAATCGTGTCGAGTTGTGTAAATACTAACATGACCTGACTATTAAACGGGTAACCCGAACCTGACCTGTTTGACACGTTTAATAAACAGATCGTTTTCGGGTTCACACACATAACATGACCTGTTTCCACACTTGTTCATTTGCATTAAATACACCATTCAATCATTCATCCAAAATTTCAAATAATTTTTTCACAAATAACATATCACATCTCACCAATGAAATTAACTAAAATGCATTTAAGTTTCAACCCAAAAATTAAAGCAAGAAATGTTAAGAATTATACTGTCAATTATCATAGTAGAAACAAAAACTAATAAGTAATAATGTTAAGACCACATCATCCATACATAATAGGCAAACTATACTGCCATAAACGGGTTAAACGGGTCTACAATGGGTCAGGTCGGGTTCGTGTCCGAATTATGTCAACCCATTTAAAATATACGGGTTAATTAGGTCAAAATTGGGTTGACATGAACCCGACATGATTTTTTTTCGTGTTTAAGCGTTTTGACTCGTTTTAACCCATTGACTTGTTTAATTTCATGTCCAACCCATTAATTTCGTGTTCGATTTCTGTCGTGTTAACGTGTCGTGTCAAAAATTGACAACCCTAGTTAAAAAGTTTATTGTCATTAACATATAAGTGAGTGATTAAAAAGTTTGTTGTGGTTAAAAGGTTAAATATAAATATATAACTTTAGTTAAAAAGTTAAAATGTAATTCAAAACATAACTCAAATTTAAATAATTTGGATAGTTATTACGTTTTATGTTTGAGGAGATTATATAAGTAAGAATAAAAATTTCTTTTTTAAAAAAAAAAAAAAATACATCCATACAAATCTGCACGGGTTAATTCAATTATCAAATAAAGATGATGTATAAACCAACATGTCCAGATTTTAGACATCTTGAGGTTTACTTGAAATTTTGAAAATTTTAATATTTTGTAGGACTTGCCCCAGTGAAAAGTTCGTATACCCTTGATGCCTACATTAATGGGCTAAATACCTATGGCCTACACCGATATATTATTATGGTAATTGAATACCAGAAAATCAAACCTATTTATAAGGTAAGTAAATAGTCATAATGAATTAGATTAACAAATTAAATCAATAAATTAGATTTCAATAGTATTGCTCATTACAAAATATGAGATAAATTATATCTCTAATCTGATTATGTATAGATAATATAAGATCTTGATATACAGATCCAGTCATATCTCTAAACAGTTTTATATTTAGAAAATTTGTGAGATTCCGGTAGTGTGATCATGTGCATGTTTGGTACCAAAAAAAAAGAAGGGTTTTTTAGGTGTGGGTACAATTTTTTAGACTTATTTAGACAAAAGTGTATGGATAAGTTGTTTATTCCATTAAGTACAATTTTTATAAAACTTTTTGTGTTTAGGTACAAAATTCAAATGAATTAAAATCTTTTTCACCTAAACACCCTTCCTTAATTTATGCATTCTTAATTGGCAGTTATATATCTAATCAAATATGTAAAGATTTCATTAGATTCTTTCACTATCTCTCCCCTATTTTCTCTCCATCTCTCTCTCTCTTTCCCCTTTACTTTCCCTATCTCTCCCCTATTTTCTCTCTATATCTATCATTGATAATTTATTTTATTTTCAAATATGTAAATATTTGATTTATTTTTTCATCTCTCTCCCCTATTTTCTCTCTCTCCCCTTATTTTCTATAACCATTTCGCTCTCTCCCTATTTTCTCTCTTTATTTATATCAACATTACAACAATATAATTACACTAATCAGTTACACCAATCAGTTACAATTGTCTTATAATACACCAAACAGTTATTCATACATTCTAATAAACCAAACAGTTACACCAAACAATTACACAAATTTATAATATCAACTCAATTTGTCATTCAGTTGTTTACATAAACTTAATAGTTGCACTATTTAGTATCGCGACATCGTTACACCAATCATATATATCAAATTTAGTATAATGATAAAGTCTTTTGTGTAATGATAAACCCAATTTGGTGTATATAATTGATGTAACCATGGCGTGATACTAAATGATGTAACTCTTTGATTTATGTAAATAAAAAAATGACAAATTGAGTTGGTGTTGTAATTTCATATAATTGTTTAGTATAACTGTTTAGTTTATTAGAACACATGAGTAACTGTTTAGTGTATTATAGAGTAATTATAACTAATTGGTGTAACTGATTAGTATAATTGTGTTGTGTAACATAGATATAAGGAGAGAGAAAAAGGGAGAGAATAAGGAAATAAGGGGAGAAGAAGTGAGAGAGAGAGAAAAAATAAGGGGAGAGAGAGATGAAAAAATTAAATCAAATGTTTACATATTTAAATTTTTTTTATCAATATGAGAGAGAGAGAGAGAGCGAGAGAGAGAGAGAGAGAGAGAGAGAGAGAGAGAGAAATAGATAGAGAGAAAATAGGAAAGAGAGAGTGAAAGAGTAATGAAGAGAGAGGAGAAAGAGTAATGGAGTAATAAATACCCTTTTAGTTTTTTTTCAAAAAAATGCACTTAGGGAAAAATAAGTTTTTTTAATGTAGTTTAACTCAAATAAGTCTAAATTTTTGTACCGGCTTCTAAATTACCCAAAAAAGAATCAGCTTTCACATTGGTTTTGAGTTGGATAGTAAACTAAGGACTTATCTGCTCTAGGCCCATCGTACTTTGTGTATTCAGTTGTTGGGTCAGTGAGCAGTATATGTATGTTTGATTGAAAAAACCTAGTTTTATAATTTAAAGTTTGTTTGAACTTGCATCACAGACAAGAATTAAAATATCTTTTTGGCGCATTGTTTCGATCATCTAAAAAATGGAAGCATTTCGAAAATGTTTCGGAAACATAATAAAAATGGATAAAAATTTAGGGATTTATTTTTAAAAGATTTCAAAGTATTGGTCTAAATATAGTTAAAGATCTTGAAACATCTCGAAACATTCCAAAATATTAGTGAAAACATATTGAAACATCTCGAAAAAAACTCAACATTCCGAAATACGTTGAAGTATTAAAATTTCAATTCAATCAATGATTCGTTTCGGTCTTGTTAGAAACGGAAAAATTTCGAACATTTCAACCGTTTTGACACGATATTTTGATCCTTGATCACAGATAAGTTCGGAAAAAAAAATTAAAGGACAGTTTTATAACTTGAAAAATAAGTTGGTTTTGGGTGGTTTACGTTTTAGAAAATAAATGGGATCTTTTAATAAAGTAAAAAATTAGACTCATATATTTGTAATTTACCAATTATGGCCTGTATTTTCTATTGATTGGACTTGAACAATCTGCTTTCATAGTTTAAATGTTTCCTATATCTATCTTATTAGATCCCTTTAAATAGACTTGTGATATATTGATTTTTTGTAGATTTTTTTTACTAATTTTTTGCTATCTATTTTTGTTATTTGGTCCTTATAAATTATTATTAAAAAATCAGTGATTAATATTGAGAGTGAAACACTTTTATTTTGGTACAAATATTTTTGGTCAGGTCTTGTGTGTAATTTTATAGTATTTATTTTAAAAAAACTAAATTTATATTAAGATATTACAGTATAACTAGTGACACACTCGAGTAGGTTACATACTCCAGTAGGGCTACCAGAGTTTACCTAAAGAAAGTTATTAGGAATTGATATTTTTATGATAATAATATGACGTCAATGAGTTTTAGGTTGTCTCTAGTATTATCGAAAAGACAATGTTACATAGATCTTATTTAGTGATTTTATTTGTTAATCTTATTATTTTTTACCATTAGATTGATAGTAGACTACACTATTAATTGAGACTCGCTATCAATTTAATAACTATGATCTATCAAATCACCAAATAAAATCTTTACCCCGGTTACTCCGACCGGGCGAGGAAAAAATGCATTCATGCATAGGTAGGGAGGATGAACTTACCCAAACTACACATGCCAGCACCAGCCCCAGCTCTTGACATGATCAATATGGATCCTTCCACAATACTCGGCATTTTCAGATGCCACCTAAAACACATACAGAAAATAAAACACTAGTATTAGCTTGTATTAAGAATGTTCTTACACCCCAAGGAAATACATACCTGTTTGATACAAAAGCCCAAGCGAGGCCAAGAATACAGGCATAAGAGTTAGGGTTCTTGGCTAGTTTTAGCCACACTATCTTCATTACCAACCAGAAAGATGGATTTTCTGTCGCCACGAAGTTGGTGCTTCCTTCCAAATCTTTCCCTGGTTCCCCGTTAACGACGCCTGAGTGTGTGGTTATCTTATTTTTCAAAAAATCAGTCTTGGTACGTCTCAATTCTAACATGAACAATAAGACCATAAACCATAAAATAGACTGCGCAACTGAGGACTGGATAACAAGATCCATACCCATCTGGCCATACATGGCTTTCATTAGAGGAACCCCAACAACCAAAGTGTTATTTAATGCAGATAAAGAGAAGCTTGTGATGGACCAAGAATAGGTTCCATGGTCACTGCAATTAGCCCACACGGCAAGAACTAAGAGAACAAGAAATTTGGAAATGGCGTCAGCCGCGATGAAGTGGTAATTCATTTGAAACGGATTGACATGGGAGGTGAACTCGAAGACGAAGAGAGGGAGGATGAAATAGCAGGCGAAGAGGTTTATGGCGTTGCACTGTTCAGGTGTAAACATGTGCCACCACTTCACAGAGCCATAACCGAAAACCAGAGCCACATAGAGTGGCACCATGGCCACCACCACCTTGTAAACATCTTCCCACCCTATCATCTTTGCTAACTATACGACAATGTCAATCTCTTCAAATTAAGCTAGGGCCTACTCTGGTTATATGTGTGTTTATGGTTCTACACTACCGTGAAAGTTTACCCGAATATATTGATAAGGTATATACTACTTGGTTCTAATTTGGGATCTAATCAACTATAGTTTTTAGATTAAAAGTTAGCTCAATCTAACATTGAAATTCACAACTATTCTAATAGTTGTATTGAAGTTGATTCCCAAATTAGATCCCTATAGGAGTGCTCAATTGATAGTGTTAATGGGTAAGTGTTCCTTACCATTCGGGATGTGAGAGGAATTTTTTTGTGTATTTAATATCTCTGACTATGAGAAAAGGAATCTTATTTGTAGATTAAATAAATTGAGCAATTGTCTCTGGAGACATGCTCTATTTTTTTTTTATCGAGTGTGGCTTTTGCTATACTGTGATGCGTAAGAATTGTCTCGTGTACATCATATTGTACTATTCTCAAAACAACATTGTATTGGTTACAAAATGTAATTGTTTTGGAAACAACCATCTCTGCTACTACCTCACAGACTTTGTAATTCATTTTTTTCTTTGCTAACCAGAAGATATCTATGTCTCTTTGAACACTTGACTAATCTTTCTGGACACGTATAATCTTTCCATTTGACCTACAGCATGCAATTATTAGGATGAATCACTGTTCGTGGTCCCAAAAATGAATATGAACTTGGCAACTCTAGTTTTATTAAGTGGGCATACCTGTTAAATTTGTTTATCCTCTGGGTTCACTGAATTTGTCATTTTAAGGGACACTTTTTGTTCTGTACTTGATTATGCATGTGGCACTATCTCAACCCAATGAAAGCATGTAAGTTTAGCTCCACTAATGCTTAGAAATGGGCTCAACAGAAGAATGAGTGACACCATAAACAAAAGCAAGATAAGCAAAAGTAGTATTCACACAGAGTTTGGTGGAAAATTATATCACTGTCATTTTGGGAATCCAAAGAGCATAGAATCCAACAAAATAATGCAACCTTTGATCATTATGCCTCTAATATCTAGTGAATTAGAGAGATAAAATGATACATATGCTCTAATATCAGAATATTTTACTTGTGGCCGGAAGAAGTGGACTTCCCGACAAACTCCATTCGTATGCACTTAAGAGAACAAGTCAAAGTTGTTTGATCCTGTTAAGTGGAGAGAGAATTCAACTTTTTCACGTCTACATATTCCCATTGATTACAAATGTTGTGTTTTCTTTTTTTTTTTTTCTTTTTTTTTCCATAATTCAATAAATTTAATTACCAAAAAAATTGCCAAATTATGGGTGTTAGTTTGGTATAAGAACTTTGAAAGTTCAAGTATTGGAAATGTATCAAGATCCAAGAATATTATATGAAAATTAAAACCAGTATTAATTCAGTCTTAATAAAATATGAAAATATAACACTAAATAATTTTTTCATAGTACATTTCAATTCAATCGGATACTAAAGAAAAACACGATTTCACAAATACCAAAAATATCTATAATTGATTAATTAAAAATTTCTTAGGAATTTTTCTTAATGTAGACATTCAACAATATTATGACAAAATCATCATTCATCTTGTTGCAAGTCTAGCTGAGATTATCCTTCATCTTGTTGCAAAATGATTATAGAAGAACATAAATGCTTTTGGGTCAGAGTATTTTACAATTTGTATCTCATCATGATTTATTGGGTAAAGACCACTCATTTACCCAAAAAAAAGCAGGGGAAACTATATAAATGTTATTAAAAAAAAAAATAGGGGATGTTGATCCTAAAAACAACACCAATGAATTGTTTGATGACTTGGCCATCTCTGGCGAGTTCCTGCAAGGAAGTCGAAGACCGGAGGGGCTACGGGGATCGACCCTTCGATGATTAAGTCAGTAAAAGTGAAATGAATTGATTAGAGTTGAGTTGTGAGTAATTACTTACCTCGTTCCTAGCTTGCCCCTCTCTTTTATAAGCCTTCACCTTCTTTTACCGTTGGGGTTCCCTCAACTACTTTTCAAATGAAGCGCCCTAGAAAGTGGAACTCCCCTTCAATAGTTGGAGCTGGTTTGAGCTATTATCCTGAGATTGAGTGAGCAGATTAATGATGCAGTTAGGATTTATCGGGTAGGTTACATCTCACCAAATCGCACACCCTATTCCCCTTTTGTCTCCTTACATGTTTTGGGGCACGCACGTGCTTTTCCTTTAAAGCCAAATTCATATCCATCAGCTGCCCCCTAGCTTAGACCAGTGGAGGGCATATGGTGTGTATTGATTACATTTGTCCGTTATGTCTGCTTCACATACTCAACCGCAAAAGTGCCGTTGTGGGCCCATCCTATAAGAGCCTTCCTCATTCGGTGAGACATCGAGAACAACTGGAACTCTTGTACATTCTCGCCTTTTCGTCCTAATCTTCTCTTTTTTCGGTACGACTCATTGCTCTGGAGCATATAGGTTGGAGCCAAGTATTTCAATTTCACTTCTATCGCTTTTGTTTTTTGAGGTGGATGAATTTTAACCTAGACTCTTTAGAGTTTTTCGTGAACGTGCCTATTCGTGCTCAGCTTGCTTTTGTGCTTGAATTTTGTCTTTCCCTAGTGGTTGGAAGACTCAATTCACTCTTTACCTTTGAATTTGCACATCAATCATCGTAGCTTCCTAGTTATGGCAATTGACTTTGACTAATCTCCTTCCGAGAACGTCTCGGTGCTTGTAGCTCAAGTGGATGTGGCCAACGAGGACTCTGACTCAATCCAAGAGATTGGGTCTTCAACCCTAAGAATTATTAGGGCCAAGAATTTCCATAGCTGCTTGAGCGAAAGCTTTCTTGAAGAGCTGAGGGCTCAATATTCAATCCTTGACTCGGTGCGCTTGCGAGTCCCCTCTAATAATGAGACTGTCAATTCCTTTTTTTTTAGACGAGGCTTGTTTCTATAAGTTTACCTTTGAGGCTGGACTCCGATTCTCAATTCGTCGATACATTAGGTAGGCGCTTTACCTCTTGAACCTTGCCCCTGCCCAACTAACCCCCAATAGTTAGGGCTTTTTGATTGGCATGGGCGTTATCTGGGCTAGGGCAAATGGTGCTAGTGTTCAACCTACTTTTGCCTAGCTAATGCAGTGTTACAAGTTCACACCTTGCTCTGGTGAAGGCTTGGGGTGGTTTTATTTTTCAAATAGGGAAGGTCCAATCCTGTTGTCTGGCTACTCCTCAAATGTGAAGGAATGGAATGACAAGTTTTTCTTTGTTTCTGGTTCTGGCTGGGAATTTGGGCCTTCTGAAGCTCCTTCTAGTGACTCTTACTCGGCCCTTCTTCAAAGAGTTCAGTTCTTAGCACCTAACTAGGGACCTTTAAACACTTTTATAAAAAAAAATGATGTTCTAAGAAGTTATGGTCCTTTGCTCGGCCCTTATTCAAAGAGTTTGGTCCTTAGCACCTGGCTAGGGACATTTCAACACTTAGAAAAATTTTATATGTTTTAAGAAGTTATGGCATTTTGCTCGAACCTTCTTCAAAGAGTTCGGTCCCTAGCACCTAGCTAGGAACCTTTCAATACTTGGAAATCTCTCCCTTTCTTCGAAGTCTTCCGAGCTAGTGAGCGATCAAGCTTTTTTTGAGTGCCTTCTAGGACCTCCACCAGGTGGCTATATGGCTTCTCCTTCTGCACCATCACTTCAAAAAGGTATAAGCCCTTATTCTTTCTGCTTTTAATTCTTGACGTGTTCTAACCTCTGTAACTTTTCAGCTATGGCCTCGAAGGTCATTAACCAGAAGTTTCTTCTAGTGGTTATAGCCAAGAGGGAATCTGAAACCAGTCCCCTTTTCTCGTAAGAGATCGAGAATATCATTTCCTCGCGGGAAGGGGGTGCCCTTAATCTCTAGAACTTCCCCAACTTCCTCCCCTGCTGCTTATGTCACTTCTAGGGGGCGGCATCACTGCTGCTGTTAGCATGGGAAAGGTTAAACTTCTTCCCCCGTAGAATCCTCCCTTATTCTTCCATTTGTGAAAGGAAAGGGTAAGACATTGGGGGTTATGGAGGAAAAAACCCAAGCTCGCCCGTCCCCCCATCAAGCTCTAATGATGTTCCCTAGTCTATGTGGGACAATGCGGAGGAGGCAATGGCTCATCTTCATTAATTCGTTCATAAGGATAAGCTACAAGCCATCTTTGACCTTGGGACACCCTGGGTAGCCAAGAATTTATCCCTCGTTGTTAAACATGTACACCCTTGATCTCTTTTGAGTTTTCCTACTCCCCTTTTTATTTTTAATCTTTCCTTCCCTATCCAGCTTGCGATCCTTACCACGAGCCTCTCCTACCCGGCCTTATGTGAGAAGAATTCTTATGAGGAAGAACTTCAATGTTTTCGTTCCCCACTGGAGTCGAAGAAGACGAAACTAACTTCTGCACATAGGGAAGTTGTCTGCTTCAAGGAGACTACTGAGAAGGCTCTGCATAAGCTTTCCTCCATTGAGAAGGATAGGAACAAGGTCTCCAAGTACAGTGGTGAGCTATTGAACAGATTGAATAGGGTTATAGTGGAGTTCTCAGAACTTTCTGTGAGGAATAAGGATCTAGAGAGCGAGAAAAAGGCTATTTCCCAAAAATTCATGGAGCTTTCTACTTCCTTTGAGGAGAAGGAGGCGAGTTGAAGATTGCTAAATCCCTAGCCTTATCTTCGTACCAGGATTCTGCAAAGTTCAAGGAGGAGTTGCTGGAGTATTACATTAACGGGTTTGAAGACTTTAGGAAATGAGCACAAAAGTTGTTTCCTGATCTGGACTTCTTTCTTTTTAAGCCTGGTGAAGATGTAACTCTTGTCGCTGTGGACGACCAGTAGATGGGTGTGAATGAATGGGGTGAACAGCCCGCCCTAGTTAGGGGCGAGGGAGGAGCTAGCTTTGACCTGTGCTGAAGATGCTTCTAATACTTCCAGAGATGATGCAGTTGTTAGTTCTATAGATGTTGCCTCTACTATCCTTATCTACCCCTAGGTGGTTTTCTTGATATTTTACATTTTTTTTGCTTGTAGATCAACTATCAATGGAAAACTTTGCTTTAATTTTTGTCTTCCTTGTCCCTTTTTATGCTGGATTTTGTCCTTACGGTAAATGGGCTTTTGATTATTCCAAGTTTCACTTGAGGTCTGGTTCCCTTTTGATTGGGCCATGATGGGCCCAAGTTAAGAAATATGAACCCTTGACTTGCACATGACATTCAAAACGACGTGTGAGTGATAGTTGCATTATGCCTTAACTACCAAGCCGCTAGAGAGTGTGACTGATGTCGTTTCGCCTCCACGATACCTTGAATATTGGCCATACTGCCCCTAAGTATAGTTACTCTGCATTTAAATCCATTTAAAGGAAAGTGGCTCACTCCCTACTTAAGCTTAATTAGGATTCTGCACACTTCATTGTCTTCTTCGCATTCCATTTTCGCTTTTCATGGATACTCAATGTCAGATTAGAACTTTTAGAAGGTGTGCTAACCTTTTTATGGAGCCTACCTCGACTGATTTGCTAGTTCCCATCATAATGATGACTGCTAACTTGCTGACTGTTCGGGAACTCTATGGCTTCCCTTTTAGGGTCCAACTTTGGGTCCCCCAGCCTGACTCTCCATGCAACACAGTCTCCCCTGTTTGGGCTTGCTTCTTTAAGTATGCCTTTGAGGCTGGTCTTTGGTTTCCCTTCTCTCCCTTTGTGACAGATGTTCTCCACTTCTTCAGCTTGTGCCCCACTCACATGTCTATGGGGGGTGGTGCATTATTGTTGGGATAATGGTCATCTAGCGTTTGGCTAAACTAGGACAATATCAAACAATGGTTGAGTTTTCCAACCTCTTCTACCCGACTTCTGATGATCATGGCTTCTACCAGTTCCTTCGAAGGGAGGATATGCCGAAGCTCGTCTCTGAGCTTCTCCATCCTCCTCATGGCTGGGAATGGAGATTCTTTCTCATCTCAAGGGATAACTGGGAGTTCAAGGGGGCTGTTAGAGCTGGTCCACGGGTTTCCCTACTTTGGTATCCTTCGAATAATGCAGGTAAGTTTTGTTTCCATTTTTGTTGTATACACTTGCCTCCTTGACCCTTAATAACTCTTGTTTGCTTGTGTTTGCAGAGCAGAAGCCAGGACTTGAGTCCAACTAGATGGGCGAGGATTGCTCGGGCTGTTGAGGATAGTCCCAAACCTCTCAGGAGTTTGATTACCCTTGAGAATCTTGCCTTCCTAGGCCTTGGTCCTTCTCTGGATATTGCGAAAATCCTTTATGATGATGAGGGACCAGTTGTAGCTTCGGAGGATGATGATGTAGGGCCAGCCATGGAGCCTGTGGCTATGATTGTTTCCTTGGGGAAGCAAAGCTGGGAATAGGGATTGTCTTCACCAAGGAAGTATCATAGAGGACCTGACTGATCAGGTGGAAAATGCCAGAGAGGGCCTAACTAAGCTTTAATGCTGCTACTTACCTCTCTCTCTTTTTTGTCAAAAAATTGTAAATTTGCACAACTTTATCTAATGAGACATGGACTTTAAGTACTACTTCACGTTGCTTCCTGCTCGCTACCCCTTTGTCTTTTGGAAGGATTTTAATCTTGTAAAGGACACTGTATTTGTCGATCCTCAATTTGTTATGCTAAGTAGGTCCGTTTCGAGAGATTAAGGGGCTTGAAAGTCCAAATCTTGCTTCAGTTGGGTCAAGTAGACCTAATTCGAACTAAGTTAAGGGCTTGAAAGTCTCAATCTTGCTTTTGTTGGATCAAGTAGACCCAATCCGAGCTAATTTGAGGGCTTGAAAGTTCCAATATTACTTCTGTTGGGTCAAGTAGACCCAATCCAAGCTAAGTTAAGGGGTTTGAAAGTCTCAATCTTGTTTCTATTAGGTCAAGTAGACCAAACCCGGGCAAAGTTAAGGGCTTAAAAGTCCTAATCTTACTTATGTTGGATCAAGTAGACCCAGTTTGAGTTAAGTTAGGGGGCTTGAAAGTCCCAATCTTGTGATTCCAATTTTACACTTGCCAGAAAACTTGAATCTCTTATTAGAAACATAACTTTATTGGAGCAAGTACATCGGAACAAAAACCTAGTGAGCTACTGGTAGAATTTCTTCAAGTGTTCCACGTTCCAAGGATATGACAGCCTTGTTCCTTCTAGAGTTTCTAAATGATAAGTTCTAGGTCTGACTATTTTTTTGACTAGGCAGGGTCCTTCCCAAGTTGCCCCCAATTTTCCCTCTCCTAGATTATTGGTGGTTTTGAGTAAACTTCCCAAGTTGCCCCCAATTTTCCCTCACCTAAATTTGAAATTTTATGAAAAAGGGCAAAACGGTAAATTGTCACTTCGATACAGGTTGAAAATTCAATTTTTCTAGAATTCGGATGACGAAACGGACCTCTTCATTGGATTCGTCTCACGAAATCTAGTTATCCAGTCAATTTTAGTCGAATTCCGAGACAGTTAAATTTTTTACGTTTTACGAGGCGATCGGGTGTCGCGTGATCTTCAAAAAGAGATATGGAATAAAATTTTGAAAGTTGAAAAATAATTTAAAGGAAGTTCATATAAAAATATTTTGAACTTGAACCGGGACGAAATTTAATCGTTTCGGGACGAATACAGACCCGGGAATGGGGGACATGTAACGCAGTGAGGACCAAGCACCTAAAGGGAATAAATAGGGGAGAAAAATCAGATTTCCCCCCATACCCATCAGATTTCCGAAAAATCAAAAGAAGAGAGGGAAGCTCCACCTTTTTTCTACAGAGTTTCGTTGGTCGAATCGACTCAAGCTAAGAATAAAAGTTGTTCTTCTCGTCGAGGGCTACACAACCATACCTAAAAGCACTGATTTTGGTGAAGTTCCAAAAATCGGGCTTGGAGAAATCAAGAGTTTGGGCTTGATTGAGATTCTTGAAGGTTCCTACAAGGTGTTTTAAGCTTTAAGAGGTAGAATTTTCTCCCTAATTAGGTTTATTTCTAACCTAGGGTGATTATATGGAATGGTTAGTGTGTTAGAGGTATATAACACTTACCTATTGTTGTTAATTTGATGAAATGGGTATTGGAAGTAGATGAAATCAATTCTAGCATGAATTGGTATTTAGAAATTGCTAGCTTATAATTTTTTTAAAAATTATGATATGTGGGCATGCTATGTATTTACATTATGCCTTGGAGAACTAAGTGTGTTATTAGCATGAGATTATGTGATAACATGCTTGACAATTGTTGTTGAGAATAATGTTGATATATGCTTGGTGATGTATTGACATTAAGATTATTTATGATAATTATATGCATATGATATATTTGGGAATGGAATATGTTGAAATGTGGTTGAAATGGTTTATATGCCACAAATACATATTGAACATGAAATTAGTATCACAATTGTTCATTACATTTGCATATTGCACGGGAAGCATCGCATTCGTGGGCGTTTAATATGAGTGTGGGTGTGTGTGCATGATTTGATCAAATACCATTCTTAGTGGATGATTCGTGGGCTTGGGATAGTTGGACCGAGGTTCGACTGAGTTGCAAGGTTTACATTGAAAATTGGGTCGGGGTTAGCAAGAAGGGCTAGACTGTCCCTCTAGTGCAAGACCCGGTGATTCGGATACGCACTCCATTGGTGTTGAGTCCATAAAGTGTGTTGGCGTAAGCGGAGCCGTTGATGGAAGTCCATTAATGCCGTGTCGGTTGGGTACCTGTTGTTATGAGTCCATAAATACCAACTCCAAGAAAGACCCAAGATTTTAAATGGCCATTGGATGTGAAACACCAATGGCGGGGGCTTGGAATGCCCGGATTCATACGCATGGCGTTGCATGTGTTGAGGGAGCTGGTAAAGGGTTGAGTTGAGTTGCATGTGTGAGTCTCATCTCATAACATGGCATGACATAGAGAATCCATTATGAATTGCATATTCTTGAGAGGATTGATTGTTGCTTGTTGAAATTGGCATGTAAACATTTCATATGCATCTAGGTTGGGGAGTAGCCTTTTTAGGAGATACCCTATTGTGCGTCGCTCACCCTTTATGGGGACAAAATTTTAGGTGCGGGATATGCACCGGTGGACGGCCCTCAATCGGGCCCTCATGGTTGAAGAAAAGCTGAGATGTAACTTTTGAAAAATGTTTTGTAAAAAAAAAAAAACTATTATGTTATTTAGTTTTGGACATGTAATATCGTAAAGGATTGTAAAGTGAATTCGTATGAACGGTATTTTGTTTAAAATGTCATGTTATATAGGTTGGGTTGGTGTTGTACAAGTTTGGAATGGATTGAAATTGAAAAAGAAAGGAAACGGGAAAAAATTGGTAAGACCAACTGGTAGTACGAGGAGTTCTTCTACTGGTAGAACTTTTCCAGTAGGCTAAACCTACCGGTGGAACTTCAAGTTTTACGGTAGAACTTTTCCAGAAAGTTTTCCTACCGGTAGAACATGGTCATCTTCTATCGGTAGGTTTTCCTGAAATTTCAAATTCTAAGAATGCTTTTGTTATGCTTTCGGGTCTTGGGTTCTTTTGTTCAAATGATACAAATGGACAATAAATGAGAGTAAATTGATGTATATTAAACCTTGGATGGGTCATGTGATTGAATGAAATATAGGTTATGCGTTTGGGAGTGCCTGGTACAAGGGAGACTCTTGCCAAACTTTGTGTTGTTGTGATCTCGGTAAAAGGGGATGTTGTGTTGTGGTGTCGGGTTATGCGACATTCACGGGAATTTTCGCGGGTTGATGGATGATCAACGGGTTGACAAAGGATCCCCGGTTTTAGGGGCGTCACAGCTTGGTATCAGAGCCTAGGTTCTCGATTTACCTAGGGCTTGCGGGGCATGGGTCTAGACCATTACATCAATTGTACATTACATGCTATGTGCTTTAAATGCTACATGTTATGTGTTATGTGAACAATATCCATGATTAAATGTGTATGGAGAAGAGACACAAGGGTTAGAGAACATAACCTTGGGGGTCGGAGAAAGAATGAACGACATGGTTCAGGGTGTAGATGCCTACTAGTGGGTGGCACATGCTCTACTAGTGAGATAAGGAGAGAAATTTCAAATTTTGAACTTGATCCCTATCTTGGAGTACTAAGTTAGTGCTCTATTACTATTTGACGTGTGTGTAGATGGCAAATAGAGGAAGAGGACGCGACCGAGGAGGTGGGCAAAATAACAACCAACCACTATCGACCTTTGACCAAAAAGACTTTATGGAGGCTATTGGCACTATGACGGCTACATTGGCACAAGCTAGCGCCAATGTGGGCTAAGAAGGCTCAAGTAACCTCCAAAATTTCAAGGCATACAAGCCACCGACTTTTATGGGAAGGGTGGATCTGATGGTGGCCGACCCTTGGTTCCAACAAGTCGACAAGATCCTAGAGGCTATGGAGATCACCTCCGATGCCACTAAGATAAGACTAGTTGCATCCCAGCTAGAAGGAGAAACTCATATGTGGTGGGATTAGGCAAGGGCCTCAAAGAACTTAGAGACGATGACATGGGGAGAGTTTCGGGAGCTCTTCATGGGCAAGTACTTCCTATCGACTGCTCGACATACAAAAGTCCGGGAATTCTTGGATTTGATACAGGGGCCTATGACGATGATGGAATACGTGGCTAAGTTCACTGAGTTATCCCATTTCGCTGATGATTACGTGACCATAGATATGACCAAAGTGAGGAGGTTCGAGGATGGTTTGAAATTGTCCATCTGGGGGAAGATTGTGGGCCACCGCCTACAAGATTTAGACTCGATGGTCGAGACGACTATGGCCATTGAGAGGGACGTCGATGACGCAAGGAGCATCCGAGATGCGGGTGCTAAGGACAAGAAGAAGGAGGGCCAATCCTCTTCTTCTAGTTCGGGGAAGAAGCAAAAGACTTATACTCCACAAGGGTTTCAAGGATAGGGCCGCGGCTATCAAGGCCAAGGCTAAGGTCAATCCTCCCAATGCGGGAGAAGCTTCAGGACTAACTATCAAGCAGGCCAGAGGACTTGTTACATATGCCACCAGTCGGGTCATATAAAACGGGATTGTCCTTAGAGGCAGGGATCCCAGACCTATGGGGCATCTCAGTCCCAGTCATTAGTAGGGCATACATAGACTTATTTCATTCCTCCCTACTCCACCATGGGCTAGGGAAACTAGTATTAGTTCGAGGGTGCTGTACAGGCCCCTACTACTTTAAGTGTGGGGACTCCGTAATTTGGCTAGATGGGCCAGGGCATGGGTCGAGGCCGAGGATAGGGCTAACAGGCCGGGACTTCTAGGACCCAGGGGCATGTCTACACCATCACACCTCAAACTGAGCCAGCAGATCAGTCGTTTATTCAGGGTACATTTCTACTCTCTCGCTTATGGGCAAAGGTATTATTTGACTCTGGTTCATCACATTTATTTAATTTTGCATCATGTGTGAGAAATTTGGGCTTAAAAGTTGAGAACTTGGAAGAGCCATTGCATGTGAGTTCTCCCCTATGAGTCAGGGTACGTATTGATCAGATATGTCGGGGTTGTGAGTTAGAGATCTTGGGGATTCTGCTCACCGTGGACCATAGGGTCATGGATATGTCGGAGTTTGATGTCATCCTTGGGATA
Source organism: Ilex aquifolium (assembly GCA_951799425.1). NCBI lineage: Eukaryota > Viridiplantae > Streptophyta > Magnoliopsida > Aquifoliales > Aquifoliaceae > Ilex > Ilex aquifolium. The sequence goes on along the minus strand of OX637391.1, from coordinate 43,106,150 downwards.
GATTGGTTGGCGACGCATCGAGTCATCATTGATTGTGATCGGAAAAGGGTCACTGATTGTACACCGGAGGGTGTTTGTTTCAAGTTTTAGGAGAAAAACACGATGCCTTACCCCAAGCCGTGTATAATTCTCGATGGCACGGATAGTTGATGGGTTGGCTAGCAAGCCTCACCCTAGAGGACGAAACGAGACAAGAGTTGGGTCTACCTCGGGTGGTTTGTGAGTATAAGGATGTTTTTTCAGACGAAGTACCAGGATTACCTCCACATAGGGATGTAGACTTCAATATTGAGTTGCACCTCGGTACATTGCTCATTTCAATGACTCCGCGTACAATGGTACCTACAGAGTTGCAAGAACTCAAGGTCCAATTGCAAGAATGGATGGACAAGGGCTTCATTAGACCGAGTACCTCACCTTGGGGCGCTCCGGTGTTGTTTGCCAAGAAGAAGGACAAGATTTTTCGACTATGTATAGACTACCGGTAGTTGAATCGGGTTACTATCAAGAATAGATACCCTTTGCTACAGATTGATGATTTTTTTGATCAGCTGAGAGGGGCGCGGGTCTACTCCAAGATAGATCTACGTACGATTTACTATCAATTGAGGATTAGGGAGGCGGATATCCCTAACACGACGTTTAGGATGCGGTATGGGCATTTCGAGTTCACTGTGATGTCTTTTGGGTTGACAAATACCCCGTTGGCATTCATGGATCTCATGCATAGGTTGTTCCAACCCTATCTAGATCGGTTTGTCATGGTTTTTGTTCACGATATTTTGATCTACTCCAAGTCTGAGGAGGAGCATAAGGGTCACTTGAGGGTTGTTCTCCAAACCTTGAGGGACCATCAGTTGTACACCAAGTTTAGCAAGTATGAATTTTGGCTTACGGAAGTGAAGTTTTTGGGACACGTGGTGTTGGCTACGGGGGTGTCAGTTGACCAGGAGAAGGTTGAGGCGGTTATGAGTTGGGAGAGGCTGAAGTCAGTCTTTGAGATACGTAGTTTCTTGGGATTGACGGGGTATTACAGGAGGTTCATTAAGGACTTCTCTCGACTAGCTGCACCTATGACGAGATTGACCCGGAAGGAGGTCAAGTTCCAGTGGGGATGACTCGTGTGAAAAGGCATTCCAAGAGTTGAAGGGAAGACTTACTTCAACTCCTATTTTGAAAGTTCCGGAGAGGGGACAGAGGTACACGATGTATTGTGATGCCTCTAAGGACGAACTTGAGTGTGTTTTAATGCAGTCTAGGAGATTTATAGCTTATGGTTCTCGACAGTTAAAGAACTACGAGTAGAACTATCCCACGCATGACATGGAGTTGGCGGCCATTGTCTTTGCCTTGAAGGCTTGACGCCACTATTTGTATGGTGAGCAGTTTGAGGTGTTTTCGGACCACAAGAGTCTGAAGTATATCTTTACACAGCGGGACCTCAAGATGAGGCAACGCAGGTGGATGAAGTATTTAGAGGACTACAACTTCACTTTGCATTACCATCCCGGTAAGGCAAACGTGGTGGCTAATGCATTTAGCCAGAAGTAATGGGGAGTCTTGGCTAGTGTAGCTTCCCAGGAGTGACAAATGCTCGAGACTGTGAGACAGTTCGGGTTGCACTACAGGGGTCAGGCTCAGGACACTTTGGGGAGTTTGATGGTACGCCTTCCCTACTGAGCAGAGTGATTGAGTCTCAGGGATAGGACGTAGAGATATTGTCCATCAAGGACTGGGCACAGGTAGGTACAGGTGACGAGAGCTGGGCCAGTCATGCGGATGGTAATCTTCGGTTCAGGGAAAGGGTTGTGGTTCCCTAATTTATGGATCTGAGAGAGGAGATCCTTAGGGAGTTTCATTGCTCTTATTTTGCTGTGCATCCAGGTGGCACGAAAATGTACCATGATCTTCGCCGCCAATACTATTGGAGTGGGATGCAGAGGCACGTTGGAGGTTTCGTTAGTCGATGTCTCATGTGTCAGCAGGTCAAGTCTGAGCACTAGAGACCGGCAGGGTTGCTCCGGCCTTTGGAGGTGGCTGAGTGGAAGTGGGAGCACGTCACGATGAATTTTGTGACCCACTTGCCACGGACATCGCGGGAGCATGACGCGGTGTGGGTGATAATCGACCGACTTACGAAGTCGGCACATTTTTTGGGAGATAGTCCAGCTAAATGGAGTGCCCGTATCTATAGTATCGGATCGGGATACCAGGTTTACGACCCATTTTTGGGAGAGTTTCCAGCAGGCCATGGGGACACAGTTGATGATGAGTACAACTTTTCATCCCCACACGAACGATCAGTTAGAGAGGACCATCCAGACTTTATATGACATGCTACGAGCATGTGTCCTAGATCTCAAGGGTAGCTAGGAATAGCATTTAACCTTAGTGGAGTTCACTTACAACAATAGTTATCAGGTAAGCATACAGATAACACTCTATGAGGCACTTTATGGGAGGCCTTGCTGTTCTCCGATTTATTGGACGAAGGTTTGAGAGAGACCCTTTATGGGTCCGAATTTGGTTAGAGACACCTCAGAGAATGTGGACTTGATACGGAAGCGTCTTCTCACGGCTCAAAATCGGCAGAAGAGCTACGCCGATAGATGGCAACGACCTCTAGAGTTTGGGGTTGGAGATCATGTCTTCTTGAAGGTGATACCCAAGAGAGGAGTGGTTAGGTTCGGAAAGCGGAGAAAGCTGTCATCGAGGTATATCAGGCCTTTCGAGGTACTCGAAAGGGTTGGTACAGTTGCTTCCAATTGGTGTTGCTGCCAAATTTATCGGGTGTTTACGCGGTATTCCATGTCTCTATGCTCTGGAAGTACACTCTAGATCTGGCACATGTAGTGGATTGGGGTGAGTTGATTGTTGATGAGGATGTGACCTTCGAGGAGGGAACGGTGCGTATTATGGATAACTGAGAGCAGGTGTTGCGAGGCAAGACCGTGGGGCTGGTGAATGTGATGTAGCAGCACCGTAGTGTAGAGGAGGCGACATAGGAACGTGAAGACACTATACGTATCAGTTATCCGTTCTTATTTGAGGATGAAGGTACATTTTGTAATCATAAGTATTGTATTACTTGTTGCATATGCATGCAGTTAAGTGTGCATGAGTGTGTGAATTTCGGGGATGAAATTCTTTTAAGGGAGAAGAATGTACAACCCGGATAAATTTAAAATTTTATGAAAAATGACAAAACGATAAATTGTCACTTCGGTACGAATTGAAAACCCAAATTTTTTTAGAACTCAGATGACGAAATGGATCTCACCGTTGGATTCGTCTTGCGAAATCTAGTTATCCAGTCAATTTTTGTCGAATTCCTAGATGGTCGAATTTTTTACGTTTTACGAGGCGATCGGGTGTCGTGTGACCTAAAAAAAATGAGATATAGAATAAAATTTTAAAAGTTGACAAATAATTTAAAGGAAATTCATATAAAAATATTTTGAACTTGAAACAGGATAAAATTTAATCTCTTCGGGACGAAAACGGACCCGGGAATAGGGGACGTGTGGCGTGATGAGGACCAAGCACCTAAGGGTATAAATAGGGGAGAAAAATCAGATTTCTCCCCATACCTATCAATTTTTTGAAAAATCAAAAGAAGAGTGGGAAGCTTCACCTTCGCTATACGATCAACGGAGTTTCGTTGGTCGAATCGGCTCAAGCCAAGAACAAAAGTTGTTCTTCTCGTCGAGGGCTACGCAACCATACCAAAAAGCACTGATTTGGGTGAAGTTCCAAAAATGGGGCTTGGAAAAATCAAGGGTTTGGGCTTGATTGGGATTCTTAAAGGTTCCTATAAGGTGTTTTAAGCTTTAAGAGGAAGGATTTTCTCCCTAATTAGGTTTATTTCCAACCTAGGGTGATTATATGGAATGAATATAGTGTTAGAGGTACATAACACTTAACTATTGTTGTTAATTTGATGAAATGGGTATTAGAAGTAGGTGAAATCAATTCTAAGCATGAATTGATATTTAGAAATTGCTAGCTTGTAATTTCTTGAAAAATTTTGATATGTGAGCATGCTATATGTTTATATTATTCCTAAGAGAACTAAGTGTGTTATTGACATGAGATTATGTGATAACATGCTTGAAAAGTGTTGCTGAGAATAATGTTGATATATGCTTGGTGATGTATTGACATTAAGATGATTTATGATAATTATATGCAATTGATATAATTGGCCATGGAATATTTTGAAATGTGGTTGAAATGGTTCATATGACACTCATACGTATTGAACATGAAATTAGTATCGCAATTGTTCATTACATTTGCATATTGCACGGAAAGTATCGCATTCGTGGGCGTTTGACATGAGTGTGGGTGTGTGTGCATGGTTTGATCAAACACCGTTCTTGTTGAATGATTCATGGGCTCGGGATAGTTGGACCGAGGTTCGACTGAGTCGCATAGTTTGCATTGAAAATTGGGGCAGGGTTAGCAAGAAGGGCTAGACTGTCCCTCGGGTGCAAGACCCGGTGATTCGAATACGCACTCCGTTGGTGTTGAGTCCAAAAAATGTGTCGGCGTAAGCAGAGCCGTTAGTGGAAGTCCATTAATGCTGTGTCGGTTGGGTGCCCGTTGGTGTCAGTCCATAAATACCCACCCCAAGAAAGGCCTGAAATTTTAAATGATCATTGGATATGAAACATCAATAGCGGGGGCTTGGAATGCCCGAATTCATATACATGGCGTTGCATATGTTGAGGGAGCCGGTAAAGGCTCGGGTTGAGTTCAATGTCTGAGTCTCATCTTATAACATGGCATGGCATAGAGAATCCATTATGAATTGCATATTCTTGAGAGGATTGATTGTTGCTTGTTGAAATTGGCATGTGAACATTTCATATGCATCTAGGTTGGGGAGTAGCCTCTTTAGGAGATACCCTATTGAGCGTGGCTCACCCTTTATGGGGACAACATTTCAGGTGCAGGATATGCGTCGGTGGACGGTTCTCAATCGGGCCCTCATGATTGAAGAAAAGTCGAGATGTGGCTTTTGAAACATGTTCTGTAAAAAAAAAATTATTATGTTATTTAATTTTTGACATGTAATACTGTAAATGGTTATAAAGTGAATTCGTATGAACGGTATTTTGTTTAAAATGTCATGTTATATGAGTTGGGTTGGTGTTGTACACGTTTGGAATGGATTGGAATTGAAAAAAGAATGAGAAGGGAAAAAATTGGTAAAACCTACCGATAGAATGAAGAGTTCTTCTTCCAGTAGAACTTCAAGTTTTGCGGTAGAACTTTTTCAGAAGGTTTTCCTACCGGTAGAATATGGTGATCTTCTACCGATAGGTTTTCCTGAAATTTTAAATTCTAAGAATGCTTTTGTTATGCTTTCGGGTCTTAGGTTCTTTTGTTCAAATGATACAAATGGACAATAAATGAGAGTAAATTGATGTATATTGAACTTTGGATGAGTCATGTAATTGAATGGTATACAAGTTATGTACTTGGGAGTGCCCGGTACAAGGGAGTCCCTTGCCAAACTTTGTGTTGTTGTGATCCCGGTAAAAGGGATGTTGTATCGTGGTATCGGGTTATGTGACATTCACGGAAATTTCTGCGGGTTGATGGGTGATCAACGGGTTGACAAAGGACCCCCGGTTTTAGGGGCGTCACAGTTTTCCATTGTCACCTATTATGACAGTTGGTATACCAAACCTATAAACAATTGATTCCCATATGAAGTTCTGGATCTTTTGCTCGGTTATTATAGCTAATGGCTTGCTTCCGCCCACTCGGTGAAGTAGTCTGTTACGACGATTGCAAACTTGCTCTGACTTTTCCAATTGGGAAAGGCCCCACAATGTTGATTCTCCATTGAGCAAATGGCCATGGGCTCGCTATTATAGTGAGCCTTTCTGCTGGGAGCCTTGGAACTGCTGTGAATTTCTGGCATTTCTCACACTTTCGCACATAGTTCAAGACATTTTTCTTCATCGTGGGCCAAAGGTAGCCTTGTCGAAGGATCTTTTGTGCCAAAGAATGACCCCCTGAGTGATTCTCAGATATTCTCTTGTAGATTTTTGCTAGAACATAAGCAGATTCTTCTGGGGAAAAACACCTTAAATATAGGAGTGAGTAGCCTCTCTTGTAGAGAACTCAATTTAGGATCACGTATCTCGAAACTATTCTTCTTATATTTCAAGCTTCCTAGGTCCCCCAAGGCAGTATCCCGTGCTTTAGATATGTCACTATCTCCTCCATCCAGCTCGACACTTGCTGGATAAGGGTTGGTACTGGCTCCACAAGTGCATGGCTCTTGTAGGAATTCCACCGATATAGTCCTGGTTAAACTATCAAAGAGTGTATAGGCTAGTCTTACCAATGAATCTATATGAGAATTATGTGTCCTTGGGACTTGGGTGATCTCAAAGTGTTTAGAGCATGTTATTCTCTCTTTGACAACTTTTAGGTAAGTACTCTTGCATGGCTCCTTAGCTTCATAATCACCTTGAAGCTGTCTCACTACGAGCTGTGAGTTACTATATGCTTTGAGATTCTTTGCTCCTATGGCTCTGGCTAGCTGGAGTCCTGCAATGAGTGCCTCGTATTTTACCTTGTTATTCGAGGCCTTGAATCCAAAGCGTTGTGCATACTCAATCTTCTCCTCTGTTGGCGAAATGAGAATTAATCCAGCTCATCCTCCTGTTGAATTGGAGGACCTGTCAACATACATATGACATTCCCCTTTTTAAAGAGCAGTTCCATCGAGCTCTGGCATTTCAGGGGCGAAATCTACTAAGAGGTCAACAACCACTTGGCCTTTTATCATTGTTCGTGGGACATACTGGATGTCGAATTCCCCGAGTTCGATTGACCACTTTGCCAGTCGCCCGGACATTTCTGGTTTTTGAATGACTTGGCGCAAGGGGATATCCATAAACAACACAATGGGATGAGCCTGCAAGTAGGTCTCAATTTCCTAGATGCAATCACTAATGTGAAGGCTACCTTCTCCATTGCCAGATATCTCTTTTCCGCTCCTCTTAGCGTTTGACTCATATAATAGACAGGATACTGGACCTTCTCCCGCTGGCTCACCCGGACCACGCTTGTTGCTTCTTGGGTCACTGCTAGGTACAGATATAGCCAGTCCCCTTCTTTTGGTGTCACCAAGGCTGGTGGTTTGCTAATGTTTTCTTTAAGTGATCGGAGTCACTTTCGCACTCTAGGGTTCATTCACAGATTTTTTTGAGGGTTTTGAAGAAAGGAAGGCATTTGTCGCTGGCTTTGGAGATATACCTGTTCAAAGCCACTATTCTCCCTGTCAGTACCTAGACCTCCTTAATGTTTCTTAGGGATCTCATGTCTACTAGTGCCTTGATTTTCTCTGGGTTATCCTTAATCCCCCTTTGAGTCACCATGAATCCAAAGAACATCCCTGAGGATACCCCAAATGCACACTTAGTCGGGTTCAATTTCATGTTGAACCTTTTAAGGATGTTGAATGTTTCCTTTAAATGTTCTACATGCTCAATGGCTCTGAGACTCTTAACAAGCATGTCGTCAACGTATATCTTCATTATGTGGCTAATGAGCTTCTTGAACATGTGGTTCACTAGATGTTGGTAAGTGGCGCCTACATTTTTTAACTCAAATGGCATGACCTAGTAGCAGTAGGTCCCATCTTCAGTTATAAAGGAGGTCTTCTCCTGACGTAGCTCGTACATCGTAATCTGGTTATAACCAGAGAATGCATCCATGGATGAAAGCAACTCATAACCAGTTGTGGCGTCTACCAAGATGTTGATTCTTGGAAGTGGAAAGCAATCTTTTGGGCATGCTTTGTTTAGATCAATGAAATCTACACAGAGTCGCCATTTTCCACTTGTCTTTTTTAGCAATACCATGTTGGCTAGCCATAGTGGATACTGGACTTCTCTAACATATTTGGCATCCAAGAGCTTTGCAACTTCTTCCTTTATTGCGCGATTGTGCTCTGGGACTAAGCTTTGCCGCTTCTGCCAAATTGGTTTAAAGTTTGGATCAACATTCAGCTTATGAACAATTACTGTAGGGTCAATCCCACTCATATTAGATTGTCTCCAAGCGAAAACCTCTCTGTTAGAATTAAGGAATTCTATCAAGGAAGCCCTCAGGTTTTCTTCAAGCATTTTCCCAATGAACGTGACCTACTCGGAGGAGTTTCTAGTCTAAAAAGGTTCCAAGTCTTCTACAGGCATTTTGGGTCATCTCTATGATCTAGGGAGCATACTTGGAGGGTTTTCTGCTTCTTTCCCTTCATGGAAGACATATAACACTCTCGAGTTGTAATCTGGTCCTCCCTCACCTCTCCAACACCTTCCTTGGTTGGAAATCGCATGAGGAGATGGTACATGGATGGAATAGCCCTCATGGCATTGAGGCTTGGGTGATCCAAGATGACGTTGTACGCCGAAGGAAAATCTAGTACCAAGAAATTTGTCATGACTGTAATATGCCCTGAGGCCAGCCCCGTTGTGACTGGTATAAAAATGAATCCAATGGGGTGAGCCTTCTCTCCTGAGAATCAAATGGGTGGCACAACTATTGGGGCTAGTCTCTCTTTGCCAGTGTTCAGCTTATCAAAGGATGGAGCAAAAATGATATCTTCCGAGCTCCCACTATCTACAAAAACTCATTTTACGGCGTAATTGGCTATTCTCAAGGTAACCACCAGCAGATCTTCGCGTATGAGCTCCATTTGGGGCTTCTTCCTAGGATTTACCGAACTTACATCCAGCTCGGCCTTTATTTTCTGAGTATGAGCTCAACTAGCAGAGTTACTTTCTCCTCCTATTGCGAATCCTCCAGAGATCACAATAACCTCCCCCACTAAATGTTGGTGTGGGACCTCTTCTTAGTGGTGTTGAACGTCGTTCCTCTCCTATCTCTGGGGCTTTATATACCTCATGTGGTGTTCTTTTTGAATTAGATCCTGGATTTGGTCTTTTAGGACCTGGTAATCTTTTGTGTTGTGACCATGGTCCCTGTGGAAGTGGCAATACTTATCTCTAGATCTTTTATTGGGATGTGTCTTCATCTTCCCTAGCCATCGGAGGATCCTCTCATCTTTTATCTGGAAGAGGATCTACTCTACAAAGGTATTTAGGGCTGTGTACTTCTGCGTTGAGTGAATGCGAGGACCTAGGCGATCTCTCGCACTGACCCTCTCTGTAAAGTTCTTCTTGGGACTTCCAGCTCTTTTCTCTTTACTTGATGAGTCCCTTCTTCTTTTGTCATCTCTTGGTCTTCTCGTCTATCCTCCTGGATCCTCCGAGCTAGGAGGGTATCTTCAGCATTTATGTAGCACTGGGATCTTGCCAAGAGTTCTACCATTGACATGGGCGACTTTTTGGAGAGAGCAAAGAAGAACTAAGAAGATTGTAATCCTCCCATAAAGGTGATCAAGGCAACCTTATCATCCACATTATCAATTTGTACAGACTCCTTAGTGAAACGATTAACGTATTCCTACAACGTCTCTCCCCTAGACTGCTTTACATTTAGGAGGTAGGTCAGGGGTCTTCTATGGGCCCACGAAGAAGTGCGAGATGAAGGAAGTGCTTAATTCACTAAATGTATTGATTAAGCTCGGCTTCAACTTGTTGAACTAATGTCTTGCCATTCCTTTGAGTGTAGTGGCGAATGCTCGACACATGATTTGGTCTAGGACATTGTGGAGCATCATCAGAGATATATAAGTTTCCAAATGGTCTAATGGATCCTTTGTTCTGTCAAACATCTCGATGACTGGCATCCTCTCTGGTAGGGGGTAATTCACAACATCTTGTGTGAATGACAATTCAGTATGCTGAACTAAAGCCTCGATGACCTTGGGGGCTCAGGCTTTTACTATATTCATGACATTCCCTAACTTCTTGTTCACTTCTCAGAACCTTGGTTCGCATTGGTCGTTGATATGATGTCGATTAACCTCGTTTTGGCTCCGGTTATTGTCCTAGTTATATCAATCTCGTTGATATGATGTCGATTAACCTCGTTTTGGCTCCGGTTATTATCCTAGTTATATCAATCTCGCTCCAGAGTTGGAGGATTTGTTGATTCTGTTTTTTCAATTCCTCGATTGCCTTTTCCAATCTTTTCACCTTTACTGACTCTTTTTCTGGTGGAGCTACAGCCCTTTGTCCCACTAGGTGGGTACTAGGGCGTTCAGATGTTTGGTCAGCTGTAGGATCCTTTAATGCCCTTGTTACTTCCATAGGATTTGAAATTTGTGATTAAATGTTTCCCAAAGACGGTGCCAACTATTGATTCCAAAAGCAGCACCAATGGATTGTTTGATGACTTGGCCATCTCCGACGAGCTCTTGCAAGGAAGTCGAAGACTGAAGGGGCTCCGAGGGTCGACCCTCCAATGATTAAGTCAGTAAAGGTGAAAGGAATTGATTAGAGTTGAGCTAGGAGAAATTACTTACCTTGTTCCTAGCTTGCCCCTCTCCATTATAAGCTTTCAACTCCCTTTACCATTGGGGTTCCCTTAGCTACTTTTCAAATGAGGCATCCCAAAAAGTGGAACTTCCCTTCAATAGCTGAAGCTGGTTTGAGCTATTATATTGGAATTAAGTGAGCAGATTAATGATGCCGTTAGGATTTATCGGATAGGGTGCCTCTCACCAGATCGCACACCTCATTCCCCTTTTGCCTCCTCACGTGCTTTGGGCACGCACGTGCTTTTCCTTTAAAACCAGATTCATATCCATCGGGGGACAATATATTAAATCACAAAATTATTTTCCTTGGTCAATATACATAATGGTTAGGACATTTCACATATGTTTACTCAATTAAAAAATAAATCATTTGTTTTACCGAACTAGGGGCAAGAGTGGCACTTAGTGAAAAGAATAGAGAGTAGGGCCAATATATAAATTTTTAAAAACTTAAGGGGCAATATATTAAATTCAATATAGTTTTGGCTAACAATACATGTGGAGGGTTTGTAGGGGACCCCCCCCCCCCCCCCCCAACACACACACACACAAAAGGTGGGTCCGCCTCTATTTTTTTTTTACATAAAGGTTTTGTTGCCCTTTATGATTACTGTATTCTGAAAATTATGTCAATAAATACCATCAGAAAAAAAATCCGAGGAAAAGAAAAATACTTCAGAAACATAAGTTTTTTCACTAAGAATTCCTATATAAGAAGATATGGCTGTGGCAGTGGAACCAAATACTGTTGTATATAAATTTATATACAAAGTTTTGTTTTTATAGCATTAATGTTGCTGAAATTGCAATGAAGGGAACTGCAATTTCTTCACACTCACTTAACTATATTCCTAAAGTATTGTTTTGGTGCGATCCAGAATATGCTGTTTGCTTGGGCTAATGGGTTTTTTTCCCGCTTTCTATCTTGATATATACTGCCACTATGGTAATGCCATTACGTCATGTCTAGAATAATTTAATGCTTGTACAAAGAGTCCCATCGTAACTTACAATCATGTGGTTGGACGGAGTAAGACTGTCGCCTAAGTATCATTCCAAAAAATTATAGCTTTTTAAAATAAGTATTGAAGTATAAGTTACAATTGAAAAAAACGTGAATAATGAAAAAATGTGATGGTCGATCGTAAAAGTTAAAGTTTTTAAAAGTCAGATTATATCTTATAAGGGTGAAATTATAACTGAAACAAGTAGAAGTTATAATTAATTTGGGTTATTCATTTTTTTTGAAAGAAAACGATACGAGTTTTTATTGCCGAGAGATATTAAAGGATAGGCACTAAGAAATCCGGTGCCGTCTCCTCCCATACATCAATATTAGAAACAAATATAGCGTTTCTCGCCAACTTATGTGCTACACAATTCACAGTCCTATGGACAGTAGAAACATTAAAGCATCAAAAATCTTGAGCTATGATCTTGATATCATTTAAAATAGAACCCATTGGATCAAAGTCTCCCTCCTCATCAGAGATCATCTTCATAACCCATGAATAATTCGGGCTATTCATGATCGACATAATATTTTGTGATCGATCATAAATAACATTAAGCAGTTATAACTTCACATTTACAGATGTAATTTGACCATTAAAAATCATAATTTTTGGTAAGCTATCGAATTTTTTATTTGGTACTATAGTATTATCCGATTCAATGCACAAAAGCACAGCAAATTAGATGACTCACAACTCATAAGTCTATCTTAAGATAAAATATTTATTATAATGGTGATACCACATAGCAATGTGATGTGGTAAGTTTTAGCGAACCAGCGTGATACATGGAATTTGCGCTTATCCCCACCCACCCACCCACTATGGCATCCATGCAAAACCCATAGTGCACCAAAGTCACCTCCATCCCATCCGGTATTGTGGTAAACTATTAAGGAAATTTGGAGGTTGGTCCATTTTTTAAAATTTATTTGGACTTAAGTCCACTCAAAATTTTTATTTGAGAATAAGTTTATTTTGATCTCCATTGTCAAAACTACCCTCAATAGTTATATTTAATTAACATAAATTTGAAAACTAAAAACTCTTAAATTTTAGGAGTTTTACTAGCATTAAATTTTTTCTCTCTCATATCTATCTATATAGATTATGACTATTTCTTATATATATATATATATATGAGCCATTTATATGACAACTTAAATTTACTATTGATGTATATGTAGATCTATAATTTATATTTTTTCATAGTAGTATTTAGGGAGAATTACATCCACACCCCCTGAGGTTTGTCACTTAATCACTCAGACCCCCTGACATTTGAAATATTACACACAGACCCCCTGAGGTTTGTACGCGCGTAACACTTAGACCCCTGCTGTAAATATATCTATCAATAATTACATTCAAACCCCCTAAAATTTATAAATATATATTACTTAGACCCTTTAAGTTTAAAATATTATACTTAGACCAAAAATATTTCAATCAAAGATAAAATATCAAATTTTTAAAGTTTACAATTAAAATTCATGTTCTATTAAATCTTTTATTGAAATAAAATCAAAACTAAAAATTCAATTTTTTATTAAAAAATTGTGATTAATATACAATTATATTGTCTATTGAAATTTAATTTGGCTGTTTAAAAGACTAAATTAAAATACCAAACTACCGCAATTAAAGTTAAAAGATATTGTATCTATTACAGTTTGATCCATTATTTAATTTTTTTTAGTTTTATTCTAATAGATAGTATAATTATATACTAACTATGATTTTTTTTTTTAAAAACTAGATTTTATTTTTGATTTTATTTCAATAAATGACATAAAAGAACATGAACTTTAGATGTAAAATTTATGTTCTATTATGAATGGTTTAGACCCCTTGTTTGATTTTTTAGCTTTATTCCAATAGATAGTATAATTGTATACTAATTACGATTTTTTTAAAAAAAATTAAATTTAAATTTTTAATTTTATTTCAATAAATGATACAATAAAACATGAATTTTAATTGTAAAATTTAAAATATTTGATATTTTATCTTTGATTATAGTATTTTTGGTCTAAGTATAATATTTTAAACTTAAGGAGTCTAAATATTATATACCTATAAACTTCAAGGGGGTCTAAGTGTAATTTATTAATTGATATATTTACAGCAAGGTCTAAGTGTTACGTGTGTACAAACCTCAGGGGGTCTATGTGTAATATTTCAAATGTCAGGGGGTCTGAGTGATTAAGTGACAAATCTCAAGGGGTCTGGGTGTAATTCTCCCTAGTATTTATGTTCTTTATTTTTTATTAGTGATTATGTTATATAGTAATTTATCTATATGTTTCTTTTATATAACTTTCATGATTCTTCGTCCAAGTCGGGTAGGAACTTTGGCTTGTTACCCAGTGTTGGAGTTTGACCCAAACCCTCGAAGTGTATTATTCCTTATTTAATTGATATTACTTTACAATTAGAATTTTAATGAGTTTAAAATTTTTGACTCATAAAATATTCTAGTTAGCTTTGGTGTAGTTTAATTAAAAATATAATAGAATTGATGTTATTAGTATTTTAATAGGGTTAGATCTGTTTGATATTTAAACTTTTAAAGTCCTTTCTTACAATTGTAATGAGTACGAAAGAAGCTTAGACAAGCAGAATACTTTCTTGTTTTTCTTTCGGACGTTGGCTTCGGCAGCTTTTCCATCTCCTTTGTTTCGTTTTTTCTTTTGCTTGATATTTTGTCGATTTCTTGTTTTATTTTTTTTTGAGCCTTTGATTAATTTTTTGTAACTAAACCAAACCAAATTAAACTTTATGTCCCAATCATTTGGGATCGACTATATGAGTCCGTCTTCGCCATTCATTTCGATCATGCACTATACACTCATTTAAATTAAATATTTTTATATCTTTTTTTATTATTTTGTTCAATGTTAATTTAGGTTTACCCCTACTTCTAGTATCATTAAGAGATATTATCTCACTTTTTCGAACTGGGGCCTCTATCGGCCTCCGTTGAACATGACCAAACTATCTTAATCTATTTTCTCTTAGTTTATCTTCAATTGGAGCTACTCCTACCATTTCTCTAATACGGTCATTTCTTATTCTATCCTTTCGAGTTTTTCCACATATCCACCTTAACATTTTCATTTCTGCTATACTCATTTTGTCACTATGTTGTTTTCTAGTTGCTCAACATTCTGTCCCATACAACATTACTGTCCTTATAGCTGTTCGATAAAACTTACCTTTCAATTTTATTGTTAATTGAATTTTATGAGAAAATTCTTTACTTTTTCCCACGGAAGACCTAATTGTAGTCATAGCCCGTCATACATGTCATTTATCACCTTAATATACCTATTCGTCACTCATTTTCTCTCAAACTCCCTCCATATTATATTTTTAGGTACTTTATCGTACGCCTTTTCTAGATCTATAAATACCATATGAAGATTTTTTCTTCTTCTATCTATACTTTTCTATGAGTGTCCTCAATAAATATATAGCCTTCATAGTTGATCTACCCGGCATAAACCCAAACTAATTTTCTGACACTGTAGTCTCAACTCTTAGGCACTGTTAAATAACTCTTTCCCATAATTTCATTGTATGGCTCATCAATTTTATCTCTCTATAATTATTACAATTTTGAATATCTCCTTTATTTTTATAGATAGGTACTAAAATACTATTTCTCCAATCATCGGGCATTTTTCTAGTAGCAATAATTCTATTGAATTTTGTTAATCACGACACCCCCCTCATTCCCTATCATTCCCTAAGCACTTTCAAACCTTAATTGGAATTTCATCCGGTCCTAAAGCCTTGCCTAATTTCATTTTCTTCAATGCAAACTCTACCGCAGAATTCTTTATTCTATGAAAGAAAATTTCATGGATCCTACCATTTTTTATCTCTTCTAGGTTTCCCAAATGATTTTTGTTTAATAGTTTTTCAAAATTGTCTTTTCATTGATCATTTATTTCCTCATCTTTAACTAAAACCTTTGAATCATTGCCCTTGATGCACTTAACTTGGTTAAAGTCTCTTGTTTTCCTTTCTCTAATTTTAGCTAGTTTGTAGATGTCTTTTTCTTCCTTTTTACTATCTATTTTTTGTACAACTCGTCGTAGGCTTTTAACTTAGCGTCTCTAACTATCTTTTTAACCTCCTTGTTAGCTAATTTATATCTTTGGAAGTTCTCTCTATTTCTATCATTTTGCCATCTCTTAAATGATTCTTTCTTTACTTTAACTACCTCTTGTACATCGTCATTCCACTACCAAGTTTCTTTTCTCACAAGCCCTCTATCCTTTGACTCCGCAAGAACCTCTCTCGAAAATTTTCTAATGTCTAGTATCAGAGCCATATTTCAGAGATGCCAAACAGGAACGAGTTCGTTCAATGCCCAATTGAAAAATTTGACGGGAGGTCAAGTTTTCAACATTGGCGAACACAGATGAAATTGTTCTTCAAGGTCCTGAATTTTTCAGATATTGTGATAAACGGGTTCATAGATCCCGGAGATTTAACAACTCACACAAAAGCTCAAAATGATGAATTAGGAAGTAATCATAATAAAGACAACAGAGCATTAATGTACATCTATAGAGCAATTGATTCGTCAATTAATGACAAGATTACTCATATTTCGATGGCAAAGGTGGCCTAGGATGTCTTGATCAATAGTTATATTGGACAAGACAGAATGAAAAAGATTTGGTTACAGACCCTACGCAGGCAATTCAATCTTCTTCAGATGAAAAAATGTAACATCCCAAAATTCACCCTGGAAGGCATTACTATCTACAAACCATCCAACCATGAAAGCAACTAAAAATAACCATTAGAACAACCAATCATTCATCCATCTAATAAAGAATAAATGCTAAAGCCAATAAAACATTAAAACCTCTCCAACTTACAATTCAAACCAAATAGTATCTAGCAACGGAATAATCAAAATTAGCTGAAACATTATTTTATAGAAATCTCTCAAATAAAATAATCTAGACTAAGAGAAGCATCTCTAAGCCTCAACTTCAGGATACTCATACTGATCCTCTCCAATCTCGAGATCAACCTGCTCATCTAACTTGACATCCTCCTCGCTATCAAAATCTGTAATGTGTTGTAGGGGGTGAGGAAAAGTGATGGCTTGATCCAAATGTATACACCCAAGTGCAGGCGGTCAAGCTGTAGTAATAATCCGGTTTGAGTCCGGAGTCGAATCCACAAGGAACTTTTGTTGATATTTCTAAGGCAAGCAGTGGTAGAGACCTTTTGATTGTAACCTTTTTGATTTGCTGCGAGATATGGGTTTTGCTGGACAGAATATAATATTCTTTCCAGAAAGATTTTCTTAACAAAATAGGAGATGAATGCTAATTAAAAAGAGTCACCCTTTAGTGCAAGGATCTGGACATGTAGTTAGTTATCCGGTTTGTCATAATTGTGCTTGATAACTCAATTAACTCCCATGTCAACAGCAAGTTAATCGGAAGATAAAGATGGATTGTGAGAATTAAGAACATGATTCCGATGTCTTTCTAGAAGTTTACAAGAATTGTCTGTGCCGAGACTTAACCCGTCTACAAACAAGCAAGTGTTTCTACAAGACATCCAATCATGATATTAATAGTCCATTCTTTAAATGAAGTACATTAAGGGGGGAGATTGAAGGGTAGTCATGAGGATCTAGCCGGGGTACTTGCCTTGAACTGATGAGTCTTTCTATGCAGGAGTCATCCATGTCATAGAAAGAGCTCACAATTATACAAAGTACCTTAGCTTTGCTAGATGCAATCAATCATCCGATAACAAGAAGAAATAAACGTTAAGCATAAAAGAACATTGCACAACTATGATTCCCGGATAACTTGTACATGCCTTTCTCCTCTCACTAAAGAGTGAATGAGAAACTACTCACTCTTCATGGCTTGGGTAAAGCTAGAAAAGTGAGTGATGCTCATCCCTCCAAGTGGAGAACTTTAAAAGATAAAGTAACAACAAACGCGGAGCGAATCTTCCACAAAGAATGAGTAAATCACGTTCCACCCTTCACGGCTTTAATCAAGCTCTAGAAAAGTGGAAGAGTTTCACTCTTCTAAGAAAGAAGGAAGCTCAAGCAATGGAAGTGAAATGCATGAACAATAAAAGTAGAAGAAAGCTAGTCACATTTGGAGGGTGGCTTCCTCAACCAAAGATTGGAGGGTTGCTTCCTCAACCAAGATGGGAGCTATTTCTCTTCTATGCATGAGAAATGAAAGCATAAACATAAGCATAAGAATAAAACTACTGTTATAACAAGCAAGAGATGTTGGGCTAAAGCCAAACTAATCTCTAAAATCAAGACTTCATAAGGAAAATGAACTAACTACAATGAGAGTGGGAGTCTAAGCCTCCATCACTATCTACTTCCTACTATGCTCTCCTTTAGCTCTCCAACAAGGGGAGTATTTATAGGCAAGAGGAGGAGGCAGGGGGGGTGAAAGAATAGTGTTTGCCGCCCAAGTCCAAGTGAACAGTCAACAACTCTGCTACCAGTCTGTGGATAACGTTCGAACGTGAGTTGGCGTTCGAACGTTCTTTCTGTTTTTGCACTGAGGGCGTTCGAACGTTGACTGCCGTTCGAACGTTTCTTCTTGTTTTTGCACTAAGGGCGTTCGAACGCCAGATTTGCTCTGACCCCTTTCACTCGAGTGATCTGTGGTCTTCTGTGAAGTTCAGTTCCAACTCTCTGCAGTGGTCTGGTCTTCCATCAACTCAAGTGCACGTTCGAACGTGAGTTGGCGTTCGAACGTGCACTCAAGTACTTCAGAGCTCCAGTCTTCTTTCCTAACTGCAACACGCCTTCTCTTCAGCAGTTGAGTCTGCTACAGTGTATTGTGGACGTTCGAACGTGAGTTGGCGTTCGAACATTCTGGCTGTGCTCCAAGCTTCTCCAATTTTGGGCTCTAATGTACTGGTGCTGCATCCAAGTGTGGTACTTATTGTTCTTGGGTCCTTGTTCAATTTAGGGCCTGAAATGACATCACTTAAACTCCATTAAAGTATCATTAGTCTTAAAATGTCATAATAATATGTCAACTTTAAGTACTAATCACACTCCCCAACCTAAATATTGCTAGTCTCTAGTAATATGAAAAAGAAAATTCTACTCCTAATGCCATTTTCGTAGGTCATCCGGTTGCATTTAGCTTATGCAACAAGCCGTTGAACCACTAGGTTTACCCTAGCGGACGAGTGTTGTCTCGTGAGGGTTTCCAGAGAAGTTACCCACAAACTTCAGTTGAACAGATGTGCATAGGAGAATGCTGTCTCAAGTAAATTAGCAGCATGGTCGTTGAGACACCAGATTTTCAACTTTGACTTATGTCTCACACGTCCTTATTTCACAGGTATTCATTCTATGCAAAAATTATCATTTGTTACATTGGTATTTGAAATTCTCAATGCAGTAGGAATGATAATTCAAGCAATAGGAATTGTTATGTAACAAATACTCCCTTTTATCACCTTCCATGGATAGTTTCGATTTCACAAACCTCACGTAATATACTCTCAGCAAAGGTTCACTCTGATTATAGTGACTTGTTTCTCACAGATCATGTGATCAGAAGATGGCCAATCGAAAAAATCACATGCACCATTTAAGAAAGGAGTGAAATTTTAAATAAGCAACTACTTATGTTTGGCATGATCTCATGAAAGAATATTAACGCAATTTAAAAGGAACGCTATTTACCATAACCCAATTGTGATTAACAACACATGCATGTAACATATTTGAGATCAATTAGGGCTTTTCATGGGTTGTAGCGTGGCTAGAGGTCAGTGGCTAACGAAACGACGTCAGGGATTTTCAAAAGCTATCTGTTGTTTGTGTAGCACACCTCTTTCTAACTTCTTGATATTTTGCCGAGAGATGACATTTCTCTCTTTCATTTTTCTCATTTTTTCACTTTCTTGGCAAGTTCTTGCCTTTTTTGCTTCTGTTTTGTTTCAATTGTTCCAATCAACTCTTCTTGGATGATAATCTCGAATGCTCCTTTTTCTTTTCCTTTTTCTGTATCATCTTACAAAGAGGATGTAAGAAAATTAGATAGCCAAGGTATGTCAAATATGTTTTCCTGTGGATTGGTAATCATGTAGGTTTATCAAAGAAAACTTTATACATTGATGGCTCAAACATGGCTAACGAGGGATAAATTTTGTCAAAGAAAGGTCTAAGGCTCAATATTATATCAAAGATGGCCTAAGATCATTTCTCAAGCATGTGCACATGTATGTGTCGTATGCGATGGTTCCTTGTGGGATATGTCAATAGATCACTTTTAAGTGCGTCAATCAAAGCAAGGTTAATGAGATCATTCAAAAGTTGAGAGTGAACAGAATTTACTTGAGTAAACATTGATTGTCTCTCAAAAGTATTGTTAAGTTCGAAACTCACCCTGGTGTTCTTTGTTATCTCCACTGTGTATGTCAGGTTTTCCAGGGGGTATCGGTTATATACCAATTCCATTTGCGAGTCAGATCCTCTTGTACTTTTAAAATAACAAATATCGATGTACATGTGACAATTTAAGTATAGAGAGAATACCAATTTTTTCAAGAAATGTGGTTTTAAGTTTCGGTTGATAAATGGAAGTGTCAAACCGATCATGTGCATATTTACTCTAGCAAGCATTTTTAACATCCACATTTGTTCCTTCACCTTTTAATTTTTATGCTAAATCTACAAATGCATTAAAACAAATAAAAGTGATAAATGGAACCATTCATTTCAAAATATCATCTTTTAATATCAACGGTTCGATTCATTCACAATTGCACAAAAATTTACAACTATCAAAGAAGAAATTCATACAAAGAAGCACTTTAAACAAACATAAAAACAAGACAAAGAACATAAATAGAAGTCCCTCTCTCTCACTCTCCTCCTTAGCCACTAGCTCCACCATGTCCACCCCTCAGATACCTAAGGATCTCATCTTGCTTAGCTTCAATGCTAAGCATGATGTCCTGTAATGAGCGTCGGGTGCTGGTGCTGGTGCTGGTGCTAGGTCCCTCACCTGCTGGCTGATCTCCTTCTCCTCCCATCTCTCTCTCCATCTCATCAAGCTCCTCTTGCACTTCATCTACTCCTTGGGCCGGGGGCTCTTCTTGCCTTGCCGCCGGGACGCCACTATGACTTTGGCTTCTCCGAAATGAAGCCTTGTTCAATGGCCCCATTGGCTTCTGGATTTCCATCTCAGGCTTTACCCTTACCCCATGCTCCGTGCACATTTCAGTCACCAAAGTCGCAAAAGGGAGTGCATTCCTTTTTACATCACATCCCTTCTTCATTTCACTCAAGATGAGAGAGGGAAGGTCAATGCTATGTCCCTTGCCAATGACATACAGAAGTCGAGCCATATCAGGTAGAATCTCATTCTTTCTTCCTAAGGGAGCGAAGTTGGACACCGCAATCAAATTCCACATCTTATACTTGTCGGTGAGCTCCCCTTGCTTAAAAAATTTCCTCCCTACCCATGAAAAGTCAGCTATCCCTGTCAACTCCTTTCCTACCACAGTCATTGCTACATTCTTCTTTGGTGGGTAGGTAGGGTTTTGCATCCGGGGTATTTCTTCCCTTATTTCCCCAATGTATGCTTCGTCCACGTCAATGTGGGTACCCCTAACATATGTCTGTATTGCGCCGTTGATGATCTCAGTGTTGGAGTAAAACTCCTGCACCAATTCAACAACGGCGTCTCCACCATTTCTCAAATACCATACCCACTCCCTCCTCTCCATTTCTTGCTTTATACCAATCTCAGCAAAATCATCAATCACAACATCCCTCTCACAGACAATAGCATGCTTACGGTAAAAATTTTCATACCTCTCAGCCTTCAAGGCATTAGGAAATCTGGTTCTGTCATACGTCTTGGTCCTTTGCCTTCCTCCCCTATCTTCAATCACTTCTTCTACCATGTTTGGGTCTTGATTCACTGGTGGAGCATGCCTGGCAGGAAGTTTCATCCTTGGCATGGCGTTCGAACGTGAGTTTGATTTGGGAGGGTCTTGAAAAGTTCTGGAACTTAGGGTTCAAGGTCTGGGATTGATGATTTTGATGTGGGGAGGAGTTAGGGAAGGTCGAATTTGGATATTCTTGGGGAATGAGGGCAAGTTGAGGTCTGTGGGGTGAGAATGAGATCTAGGGTTTTGGAAAAAATTGGGGATTTTGGCTGAAAACGACGAACCAGGCTTTTATAGCCTGAGTTGTAACGTTCGAACGTTGGTGACGTTCGAACGTTGGTAAAAGGAATTTAAAAATATCGTTCGAACGTGGTCTGGCGTTCGAACATGATGAGCTCCCAGTACTTTTGAGTTTCTGTCAGAGGCCAAAGTACTGTAAATACTCTTCGTTCGAACGATCT
The DNA here is from genome assembly GCA_951799425.1 of Ilex aquifolium. Lineage (NCBI taxonomy): Eukaryota > Viridiplantae > Streptophyta > Magnoliopsida > Aquifoliales > Aquifoliaceae > Ilex > Ilex aquifolium. Next base: position 43,084,269 of record OX637391.1, on the reverse strand, counting down.
ATTGGCGTTCGAACGTTAATCTAGTTCGAACGGTCTATTGGCGTTCGAACGGACTGAGCTCCCAGTACTTTCAAGTTTCTGCAGAAGCTTCATCAGAGGCTGAGTACTGTAAGCTTTCAACGTTCGAACGTTACCTGGCGTTCGAACGTTGAACCACAAATTAAAATTTTCTCTATTGCACTATATACAATCAAAGAAGACAAAACACACCAATTTAATTCAAAAACTACGGCGTCTCAGGATGAACCCCTACCCATGCTTCAGGTTGGTATTTTGGGGCATTCCTTACTCGGCCCATATTTTCATTTCAGTCAAAAAGAAATTTATACAAATAGAATTTTTCAACAAATTCGGACCTTTGGCATTCACTCCCCCAACGAAAGTACACATTTCCTACAGAAAATTATCTAATCTGAGTCTCCCTCTGTGTCTGTGTAAAATGGACAACCAGTAACTCTCCCAACTTCCTCTCTCACAAATCGGTTAAGCACAGTACCGGAATAGCATGGCGTATCAGGGTAATCCTTACTCAGCCCATTCACTATCCAGTCTAATCGATCAAGTGCGCGACCGGAAATTGGTTCAGAACACTGGTTGTACCTTTTTTCGTGAAAGTATCTGCCACACTGTTTACAGGCACCAAGCCTTTTTGCACGACGGCGTTTGGCAAAGCTACTTCTGCCACAGAGGGGTTTCGCTTGTTTTTCTTTGATTTCAGCCTTCCTTACTAATCTTGCTTTTCTCATGATCATGGTATGTACATCAGATGGAAAAGTACGTAGGACTCCTAGGCTAAACCAAAAAAGATTTACATCCATGATTGCTAGACTCACTATCTGGTTCTTTAACGTCTGCCAGTCACAAAGACGATTGAGGCTTATTTATAAGCATAATCAATTTATACAATCAATGTTCAAACATAATCAACAATGACAAAATTTTTTTAAAAAAATTGCGAAAATTATGAATGAAAATGAACTGAACGATAATGAACTAACTGATGAACTGATCATACCCCCCCAACCTAAACTGAACATTGTCCCCAATGTTTCGAATTTACCGGTTCATGGAGTGTGGAGACGAGGTTGAATGGTAGAGATATGTTCACTACTGAGACCATGGTGTCTTATCAATCATGAACAGTTGTTCATCGGGGAATTTCTCATTGATTGGCAGTCCATCCTCATGAAATTCATAGGTTAGTCTGGATAGATGATCTGCCACCACATTCTCGACGCCTTTCTTGTCCTTAATGACAAGATCAAACTCTTGGAGCAAAAGTATCAATCTCAAGAGTCTCGGTTTGGCGTCCTTCTTTGTGAGCAAAAATTTTAGAGCTGCATGGTCAGTGAATACAGTAACAGAAGAACCAACAAGATAAGAACGGAATTTTTCCAGTGCAAAAACTACAGCAAGCAATTCTTTCTCAGTTGTTGAATAATTCATTTGGGCATCATTCAAAGTTTTGCTTGCATAGTAAATCACATGGGGTTTCTTATCTTTTCTTTGTCCCAATACAGCACCTACAGCAAAATCACTTGCATCACACATTAGTTCAAAAGGAAGATTCCAGTCAGGAGGTTGCATTATTGGTGCAGAAATTAACATGTCTTTTAGCTTGTCAAAGGCTTTTTGGCATGCTTCATTCCAATCAAATATTACATCCTGACTTAGGAGGTGACACATTGGTTTTGCTATGGTACTGAAATCTTTTATGAATCTCCTGTAGAACCCTGCATGACCTAGGAATGATCGAACATCTTTTACAGTCTTAGGGACAGGCAAATTTCCAATCAAATCAATTTTTGTCTTGTCAACTTTCATGCCTTCAGACGACACGATGTGACCAAGAACAATGCCCTGTGTTACCATAAAATGACATTTTTCCCAATTGAGCACTAGGTTGGCTTCCTTACATCTGATCAGTACTTTCTCCAGATTGGTTAAACACAAGTCGAAGGAATCACCATAGACAGAGAAGTCATCCATAAATACTTCCAAAATTTTTTCAACCATATCACTGAACAAGCTTAGCATACATCTTTGGAATGTTGCAGGAGCGTTACAAAGTCCAAATGGCATCCTTTTGAATGCAAAGGTGCCAAAGGGGCATGTGAAGGTTGTTTTCTCCTGATCATCTAAGGCTATCTCAATTTGGTTATACCCTGAATATCCATCCAAGAAACAGTAAAATGCATGGCCTGCAATTCTCTCTAGGACTTGGTCAAGAAATGGGAGAGGAAAATGATCTTTTCTAGTGACCAAATTGAGCTTTCGATAATCAATGCACATTCGCCATCCTGTGACGACTCGAGTTGGTACTAGTTCATTTGCATCATTTTTTACCACTGTGACCCCAGATTTTTTTGGCACAACCTGGGTTGGACTGACCCATTTACTATCTGAGATAGGGAAGATTATCCCTGCATCTAAGAGTTTGAGTACCTCAATTCTCACAACTTCCTTCATGTGAGGATTCAGTCGTCGCTGCATTTGACGAGAGGGTTTTGAGTCCTCTTCAAGGTATATGGCATGATTGCAGATTAACGGGCTTATACCTTTCAAGTCAGCGATGGTCCATCCAATGGTACTTTTATGACTTCGAAGAACTTCAAGCAATTTAGACTCTTGCAAGTCTGTGAGTTTAGATGAAATTACCACTGGGTATGACTCATTCTTTCCTAAGAATGCATATTTGAGGTCAGATGGGAGAGGTTTCAATTCAGGCTTTGGTGGGCTAACACTTGATGAGACTGGCTTTGTGCCACTTGGTGAAATTTCTTCGAATTTGAGTGCCCAGGTCTCAACAGTATGAGTAGGGTCACTTGGTGGTTTTGGGTCATCATCTGTTATTTCTGATGAGATGAGTTCTAACAGAGATGATTCAGCAGGATCCTCACAGAATGTATCATCCAGATGTTCCTGTATCAAAGATTCTATGGAGTGTACTTCCCTTTCTTCCTTTTCCTCTTCTGGATGTTTAGCAATATTGAAAATGTTCATTTCGAGAGTCATATTCCCAAAAGTTAATTTCATGACTCCATTCCTGCAATTGATTAAAGCATTGGAAGTTGCTAGGAATGGTCGACCAAGAATGACGGGAATTTGGTTCTCCGAATTTATTGCTGGTTGAGTATCCAGAACAATGAAGACAACAGGGAAGACAAAACTATCTACTTGGACAAGCACATCTTCAACAATCCCTCTGGGGGTTTTGACAGATCTGTCAGCCAACTGGAGTGTGACACAAGTGGGTTTAAGTTCTCCAAACCCAACTGTTGATACACAGAGTAGGGTAGCAGATTAACGCTGGCTCCAAGGTCTAACAAGGCTTGTTCAATTCTGAAGTTTCCAATGATACATGAGACAGTCGGACATCCTGGGTCTTTGTATTTTGGAAGGGTTTTCTGTTGGAGAAGAGCACTAGCTTGTTCCGTTAGGAAAGCTCTTTTTTGGACTTTCTGGCTTCTCTTGACTGTGCACAAGTCTTTTAGAAACTTGGCATAAGGCGGGACTTGTTTGATTGCATCCAGAAGTGGGATGTTGATATTTACTTGCTTAAAAAGCTCGTAAATTTCAGGCTGATTTTTCACTTTCTGTTTAGCTCTAAGTCGATGAGGAAATGGAGCCGGAACGGGATACGAAGGTTCATTTTTCTCAGAAGGTTCTGACTCTTGTTCAATCACAGGCTCAGGGTCTTTCTCAATTGGTTCAGGTTCAGATGATGGATTGACTGGGCTTGACTCAGGTCTTGGCTTGGGAATGAGTATGTCTCTGATTGTTTTGTCAATCACTTTGCCACTTCTTAGGGTCGTGACAGCTTGGGCTTGGTCTTGGGTGTTTCCTGTTGTTGAAGGGTTTCCTACATGGAATTGGCCTTGTGGTTGTTTTGGTTGAGTAGGAAACTTTCCTTTTTCGTGTGTGACCATGGATTGAGTCAACTTTTGGATGTGACTTTTAAGATCCTCAAAAGATTGAGTGGTCTGGGTTTTGAAATCAGTGAAAGCCTGTGTGGAATTATTGTTATAATTCATTTGGCTTTGCATGAACTGATTTAATGTGTCCTCAAGGTTCCTCTTTTGTGGTGGTTGGTATGGTTGATATGCAGGAGGTCCTTGAGGTGGTGGGTATGGCCCTTGGTGTTGGTTCATGGGTATTGGTTGTGTGTTCTTCCAACTGAAGTTAGGGTGATTTCTCCACCCTGGATTGTAAGTTTCAGAATATGGGTTGGAATAAGGCTTGTTGAAGTTGGAAACTGCATGTGTTTGTTCTAACAAGACTTCTTTGAATGCTGGGATGGTGGGACACTCCCCAGTAGGGTGTCCTGTTAGCGCACAGATTCCACACACTTGCTCAGTGGAAGGGCTAACATCAACTTGATGGACTTTCTTCATCTCTAAAGCTTCGAGCTTTCGAGACAATGTGGACATTTTTGCTCTCAAGTCATCATCCTCTCTCAAGACATATTTTCCTCCTTGGGAATGAGATGGTCTGGCTTCTACAGTGGTAGGGGAGGCTGAGTCCCACATCTGAGAACTGTCAGATATGGTGTCGAAGAAATTGAATGCCTCCTCCGGACTTTTTCCCATGAATTCTCCTTGGGCCATCATTTCGACAAACTGACGTAGTCTAGAGGGTAAGGAGTCATAGAAAAATCCTACCAATGTCCAATTTTCAAAAGCATGATGTGGGCAAGATTGGAGTAGATCTTTGAATCTCTCCCAACTTTGATAAAAAGTTTCTCCTTCTTTGACCGCAAAATTCATGATTTGCCTTTTTAATGCATTTATGCGATGTAAAGGGAAAAACTTTCTGAAAAATTCATTTTGCAATGCTTGTCAATTGGGTATTGAAAAAGCCTTTAAAGAATTCAACCATTGTTTGGCTCTATCCCTCAAAGAGAAAGAAAACAATTTCATTTTTGCCAATTCAGAATTGTCTTGAAATGTTCCACACACTTCTTCGAAATCTTTGATATGCAGATATGGATTTTCTGCATCCAATCCATGAAACACGGGCAATAACTGCACTGTTCCCGGCTTTACAGTAAAGAGGGGAGCATTTTCAGGAAAAATAAAACAAGAGGGGACACTATTTCTTGTGGGATTCAAGTAATCCCGCAAAGTTCGGATGTTAGGGACTTCCTCCTCTCTCATTGGGACTTCTCCATTTCTTTCATTATTTGCCATACTACCCTCACAAGAGTCTGCTACTGATCTAGGTGAATTAGGTTCAGGCTGATTCACGGACTCACACGATTCTGCCGGCAAATTTTGGAAGTGAAGAGTGCCCTCAGTCATAAAGAAAATAAAACAAAGTTATTTACAGTAAAACAAAATATACACAATGTTGAAGGTCTTTTTACCTTTTACCTTAAAACACCTTTCAAAGGTTCCCCGGCAACGGCGCCAAAAACTTGATGGCTTGATCCAAATGTATACACCCAAGTGCAGACGGTCAAGCTGTAGTAATAATCCGGTTTGAGTCCGGAGTCGAATCCACAAGGAACTTTTGTTGATATTTCTAAGGCAAGCAGTGGTAGAGACCTTTTGACTGTAACCTTTTTGATTTGCTGCGAGATATGGGTTTTGCTGGACAGAATATAAGATTCTTTTCAGAAAGATTTTCTTAACAAAATAGGAGATGAATGCTAATTAAAAAGAGTCACCCTTTAGTGCAAGGATCTGGACATGTAGTTAGTTATCCGGTTTGTCATAATTGTGCTTGATAACTCAATTAACTCCCGTGTCAACACCAAGTTAATCGGAAGATAAAGATGGATTGTGAGAATTAAGAACATGATTCCGATGTCTTTCTAGAAGTTTACAAGAATTGCATGTGCCGAGACTTAACTCGTCTACAAACAAGCAAGTGTTTCTACAAGACATCCAATCATGATATTAATAGTCCATTCTTTAAATGAAGTACATTAAGGGGGGAGATTGAAGGGTAGTCATGAGGATCTAGCCGGGGTACTTGCCTTGAACTGATGAGTCTTTCTATGCAGGAGTCATCCATGTCATAGAAAGAGCTCACAATTATACAAAGTACCTTAGCTTTGCTAGATGCAATCAATCATCCGATAACAAGAAGAAATAAACGTTAAGCATAAAAGAACATTGCACAAATATGATTCCCAGATAACTTGTACATTCCTTTCTCCTCTCACTAAAGAGTGAATGAGAAACTACCCACTCTTCATGGCTTGGGTAAAGCTGGAAAAGTGAGTGATGCTCATCCCTCCAAGTGGAGAACTTTAAAAGATAAAGTAACAACAAACGCGGAGCGAATCTTCCACAAAGAATGAGTGAATCACGTTCCACCCTTCACGGCTTTAATCAAGCTCTAGAAAAGTGGAAGAGTTTCACTCTTCTAAGAAAGAAGGAAGCTCAAGCAATGGAAGTGAAATGCATGAACAATAAAAGTAGAAGAAAGCTAGTCACATTTGGAGGGTGGCTTCCTCAACCAAGATGGGAGCTATTTCTCTTCTATGCATGAGAAATGAAAGCATAAACATAAGCATAAGCATAAAACTACTGTTATAACAAGCAAGAGATGTTGGGCTAAAGCCAAACTAATCTCTAAAATCAAGACTTCATAAGGAAAATGAACTAACTACAATGAGAGTGGGAGTCTAAGCCTCCATCACTATCTACTTCCTACTATGCTCTCCTTTAGCTCTCCAACAAGGGGAGTATTTATAGGCAAGAGGAGGAGGCAGGGGGGGTGAAAGAATAGTGTTTGCCGCCCAAGTCCAAGTGAACAGTCAACAACTCTGCTGCCAGTCTGTGGATAACGTTCGAACGTGAGTTGGCGTTCGAACGTTCTTTCTGTTTTTGCACTGAGGGCGTTCGAACGTTGACTGTCGTTCGAACGTTTCTTCTTGTTTTTGCACTAAGGGCGTTCGAACGCCAGATTTGCTCTGACCCCTTTCACTCGAGTGATCTGTGGTCTTCTGTGAAGTTCAGTTCCAACTCTCTGCAGTGGTCTGGTCTTCCATCAACTCAAGTGCACGTTCGAACGTGAGTTGGCGTTCGAACGTGCACTCAAGTACTTCAGAGCTCCAGTCTTCTTTCCTAACTGCAACACGCCTTCTCTTCAGCAGTTGAGTCTGCTACAGTGTATTGTGGACGTTCAAACGTGAGTTGGCGTTCGAACGTTCTGGCTGTGCTCCAAGCTTCTCCAATTTTGGGCTCTAATGTACTGGTGCTGCATCCAAGTGTGGTACTTGTTGTTCTTGGGTCCTTGTTCAATTTAGGGCCTGAAATGACATCACTTAAACTCCATTAAAGTACCATTAGTCTTAAAATGTCATAATAATATGTCAACTTTAAGTACTAATCAAAAAGCCCGTAGGAAATTCCTCTCAAATCCTAACAAGGTTTTAAAACAATAAAAAGATGGCAAGTCTCTTTTGGAAAATAGACTATATAAATTTTTTCAGAGTAAAACCATGACAGTTGTAATGATCTCAAGTGTACGAAATACAATAAATCAATAACAGGAATAAACATGTAAGAAATTAAAGCAATCAATAATTAACTCAGTAGCATCATCTCATATTCTCACGTATATTGGTTCATCCTCATTCTCATGTATGTTAGTTGCTTCTCAGGAATCTACACAATGATTCTACCCCGTTCACCCATCAGAACCACACAATCTCAATCATTCCTCACAAGGCCAAATCACAAACCACTTTAGGAAGGGCGTATACCGTCTCCCACGACATTGACGAATCATTCCCAGGAAAGGTATACCATCCCTCAACCTCGAACTTACGTGAACAATAGTAGTTGCTCTCACAAACAACAATCCACTACAAGTGTTAGGCAACCATCTCACCCCCATTGGGATAGACTAACCTCTAACACTCTACAATAGCTCTCGAAGACAATTCAAGTCCATCACAACAAACCATACAAGAGATGAAACCATAACTTTCTCAACAACCACAATTTTAACCAATCATAATTTCTATTAACAATTCAAGTACCACAATTGCATAATTCTCAATATACTGCAATAATAAAGGAATTAAAATATGCAAGAGATCATATCAATAAAATCTTCACAATTTTGATATTAAAATTCTAAGGTTTTGCCAAAAATCATAATTTCTTGGAACAAGAATGAGTATTAGATGAAAACATGATTTAATCATAAATAGGAATTTATAAATAAAGAATCCATATGAATTTCATAATAGAACATGTATTTTGGAAAAACTAGAGTTTTGAAAATTCAAGAACAAGTATTCATTGAACTCAAACATGCATTTTGTTCAAGACCATGTTCCAACGATAAAGAAACCAAGAACTCATACATATTTATCATATAATTATCAAGAGGATTGAAAACATATATATATATATATATATATATAATACCCTAAGTCTCAATAAAAGAACTCAAGAAGAATCCATTACCTTGATTCTGTAGTTTGTGTGTAAACCTAGCGTATTTGATCCATTCCAACGTGAGAATCTCTTTTGAATCTTGTGTTTTCTCCTTCTCTCTCACTCTCTAGGGTTGCCTAGGGTTGAAAACTGATGAAACATGGCTAAAGGAACGTCCTTATGGTATTTATAAGGTGAAAATGGAGAAAAACTCTAAAACTGAACGGGACCATTTTTAGCGTAGCGTTCGGACAGTAATTAGGCGTCCCAACGGTGCAAACTCACTGTTTTGGTTGAAAAATAAGGTTTTAGGGATGGAGGGGCGTCCGGACGAACGCCGGTGCCAACGTTATGCTCTAACTTCCGAAGAAGTTTTCACTTATTTAGAAATCGATTCAGGAAATTTCTGTGAAATACACTTTTATATCCCTTGAAGTCTAGTGTCTACTATCCAAAAATTAGATCAATCGGAGTTTAGATTAAAAAGTTATGACCAAAATACTAAGATAGTGTCAAATTCTTTCCTACCCGAATTCTTTCTAAAATGCGTTTTAACTCCGAAATTCTTTCTAACTTTTAATACACCCCATATTACCTCTCTCAATATTTATCGACCTTCTGGATTTAATGGAGGCATTATTTTGGCCTAAAAATATTTAGAAACTTACCTAATTACCCTTCTCAAGCTTACACATCTACGAAACTAAGTTTGACCTGAAAGTCGGTTCCTTTTCTGTTAAATCTGCATGGAGTCATATAAGGAGGAGGGGTGTTCAGAATGTAGTTGTTAAAGATATTTGGAAACAGAGGATATTTCCTAGTGCTCAATTGTGTGCTTGGAAAATTTTCAGGGATGCTCTGACCACTGATGCAAGGGTGAAAAATGTGGGGGTGGTGCTGGTTAGTAGATGTAGTTTGTGTTGTTTCGAGGAGGAGAGTGCTTGTCATTTGTTTGTTAACTCTTTTGCTCAGGCTGTGTGGAGGAGAGTAGCAGCTGTTATGGGATTTGGAATTTATCCAGGGAAAACTCCTACTTGCAGACTGTTGAGGCTGATGAGAGGATTTCAGGGACAGTCTCTGAGCCATGGCTTGATCAGAGGGCTTTCTATGTTGTAATTTTGGGCCTTATGGAAAGAAAGGTGTAGAAGGAGGTCTGAGGGAGTAAATTTGAATTCTTATGCTCTATTTTTACAGGTGGTTAGTGCATTAAGGTGACAGGCTTATATGATTAAGCCTAAGAGAGGGGATGATGGTAGAGGTAAGGAGATGCTGGTTGATCTCAAAATTGGTAATCCTTTTGCTGTAATCACTAAAGTTAAATGGATTAGTTGGGATCTTCTTCTTCTTCTTCTATATATATATATATATATATATATATATATATATATATATATATATATATATATATATATATATATATATATACAAAATTATAACTTGAAGTTTTCATTATATAGGCCTCCTCTTTGTGAGGATTCCTTGAGACATGAAATTCTTCATGGATTCATTTATAGGAGAAGATGAATCCATGAAGAACCTCAATAACCAATGTGGGATTCTTGAATTTACCCACCAACTCACAACTTCAAATGTTTTGGAGGGAAGTGTGAAAGTTTCACTTTCCCACAAAATCTCAATACAAAAGTTCAAGTACTTTATGTATACTATATACATACTCATATATATATATGTATCTAATGTTTATGTCATTACATGTGAATGATGTTCTACTAATAAAATAATAGAAAAATTCGGGTACAGTATAATGCATGCCCTAGGTGGACGATTCCTTGAACCTAGATTTGAACATGAAATTATAAACTTTAAAGGAACAAGAGAACTATGTCTTGATCTTGATACATTCAAAAGTCTAAGAAACATATTCACACTATACACAGAGTTTACGGTTCTCTTGAGGCAACGCGTCATTAGGCCATGTGTTGATCCCGCTTAGCAAGTACACTAGGGTTTTACCAAAAAAAAAACCCATAGGAAGCAGGCCTTACCTCCATACTCACAAAGGAAGACTCATTAAGGGTGTTCCACAACCGCTCTATCACCCCACACAAAGTTATGAGTTCTGTTAAGGACAAAGTTCAACCTTCTTATTGTGGAAAAAAAAATGCATTAACAAGATATGAGACTTTAGTCGGAATAGGCTTACCCCCACTATTTCTAAAATAAACAATGCACCAAAAATGTAACATCTCGTCAACATTTCTTGGATAATGTTTGACTAAATTTCCTTTGAACTCTAATCAAGAGATTTCCAACGTGTAGGCATCAACTTGTTAGAGTGGGCTACAGTCAAGACTATCTCTATTGAATCGATAATTGTCCCATACCTCTCATGGTTTTACTGATCTTCTCACCACTTAGTGGTTTCGTTACCGAATCAGCTTTCATATGATCATAAGCAAGTATTCAACTGTAACTTTCCTTTTTTTCACAATCTCCCGTCTATGATTGTATCTCATAGTAATATGCTTGCTAGTACTTGATATTCTCTTATTCTTAGTATTGTAAATCGCTGCTTGATTATCACAATATAAAGTAACAGGTCCTTTAGTAATCTCAATAAAAAGAATGCATTTCATAAACTATTTCATCCATATAATTTTCTTAGTAACTAATGACATAGCAACATATTCAAATTCCATGGATGATAATGCAATGCATGATTGTTTCTTAAAAAACCATGCAACAATAGCACCACCTAAGTGAATAACCAACCACTAGTTAATTTAGAGTTTGTTTTATCGAATGCCCAATTAGCATCACTATAGCATTCAACAACAGTACTTATGCAATGATAATGTAATCCATAATTCATAGTTTATTTCAAATATCTTAAAACTCTACTTAGTTCTTTCCAATGTTCAAACCTAGGATTACTAGTAAATTTACTCAATATTTCTATAGCACAAGCAATATCAGGTCTCGTATTATTCATAATACACATCAAATTTTCAATGATCTTTGTATACTCTTCTTGATTTATTGATACCCCTTCATTAGGATACAAGTTTACAATTAGTATTTAAAGGTGTTTGACTAGTCTGACAAACAAAATGATTAAATTTATTTAATACCTTCTCTGTATAGTGTGATTGGGTTAAGGTAAAGCATCCATTATTCTTAATTACCTTAATCCCTAAAATGGTATCCATAGGTCCTAAATCTTTAATGTCAAATGTTTGTGCTAAAAGCCTCTTAGTTCCATTAACACAATCTATGTTAGAACCAAATATCAATAAATCATCAACATATAAAGTCATCAAAATGTATAATCATTAGTAGTCTTATAGAATGCACAACTTTCTACTTTAGAGGTTTTAAACCCAAAATTCTTAATCTCTTTCTTAAACTTTTCATACTGCTGTCTTAGTGCTTGTTTAAGACCATATAACGATTTATTTAATTTACATATCTTCTCTTCTTTTCTTTTAACTACATAACCTTCAGGTTGATTTATATAAATCTCTTCATTTAAAGTATCATTAAGAAAAATAGTTTTAACATCCATTTGATGTACTTCTAGATAATAAATAGAAACAATAGCAAACATTATTCTAATAGATGTTATTTTAGTCACTAGAGAAAATGTCTCAAAATAGTTTATACCTTCTTTTTGACTAAACTGTTTAGCCACTAATCTTGCTTTATACTTTTCTATACTTCTATCAATTTTAAGTTTCTTTCTTAAAACTCACTTACATCCTGTACTTTTAATATTAGGAGAAAGATTAGTCAATGTCCAACTGTTATTATTATTAATGGATTTGATTTCATCATCCATTTTCTTTTTCCATAAATTAGCATTGGATAAGGACATGGTTTCACTAAAAGTTTTAGAATTTTGTTCTATAGAATATGTAAACTTATCAGGTCCTAAATCCTTTTCAATCCTCCATCTTTTACTCCTTCTCAATTCACCAGGTTGAACTACTACTTCTTTATTAGTATTTTCCTCACTAACTATGTCATGATAATTTTCTTCACTATTTTGAGAGGTATCAAATTGAGAATTATCAACATCAATCATTAAGTCCTTTTCTAATTCATGCCTATTCGCATATTTAATAATCAAGTGTTCCAAAAAAAATAGCATGAATAGCTTCAAAGAAACTGTTAGTACTTAAGTTTAAAAATCTAGATGCTTTATTGTGCATATCATAATCAATAAATATAGATTTTGTGGCTTTAGTTCCTAACTTAGGCCTGTTTTGTGTTGCATCTAACACATAGGCTACACAACCCCAAACCTTAAAATAATTAATTTTAGGCTTTCGATGTTTCTATAACTAATAATGAGTTTTATCTTGATCCATGTGCAAGATTATATTAGTTATATGACAAGCAATATATAAAACTTTACCCCAAAAATTAGTAGACAAATTAGATTTTATTAGCATAGCACTAACCATTTCTAATAAAATCCTATTTTTCCATTAGGTCACACCATTTTGAGGGGGAGAATTAGGGGTTGATTCTTCTCTAACTATTCCATGCATTTCACAGAATTTAATGTACTCATTTAGATGATATTCACCACCCCTATCGGATCTAATCCTTTGAATTCTTTTCCTAAGACTGTTTTCAACTTGTTCTTTGAATATTTTAAACTTCTCAAAAGCCCCATCTTTTGTACTAGTCAATACACATAAGTACACTTAGAATAGTCATCAATGAAAGTTATAAAATATATTTTTCCTCCTCTAGTCAAATGATCTTTATTATCACATATGTCGGTATGAATTAATTCTAACAACTTCGTAGATCTAGTGAGAAATTTAAATGAATGTTTAACAATCTTTACTTGAGCACAACAGTCACAATTTTGAGTAGTTAGAATATGACTATTGATAGGTACAAAATTATGTGAAATCATGCGATTCATAGTAGTACTACCAATGCATCCTAATCTATAATACCAAAACATCATTATCATGTGAATCAATGATATAAGTAAAAATATAAACTTCTTTATTCATACTAAGCAAATATATATTGTCTTTGGCATAGCCTTTCCCAAAAAATGATCCTTTCTTAGAAATGATCACTTTTGGGGAATCAAATACAACTCTAAAACCATGATCATCAAGCTTCTTAACGGAGATAAGACTCTCCCACAACCCCGGAATGTGATAAACATCCTTGAAAATGAGCACTTTCCTAGAAGTAAGAGGAAGTTGCATGGTTTCCTTTCTCATGATAGCACTTGTAGGGGAGTTCCCCATGAACACGATTTTCTCATCATTAATAGTCTCATAAGTCTTGAAGACACTCTTGTGAGGAGTCACATGATAGGCTGCACCCGAATCAACCCACCAACCTTCATCATTACTTACCATAAGAATTTTTGTAAGCATGGCTACCATGTCTTCACTGTTTTCTACGAAGTTGGCTTCCTTCTTTTTGTAGTCTTTCCGGTGGCGACATTCCTTAGTACCAAATGTCCCAACTTGCCACATACAAAATAGGGACCTCTCTTTTTCTTATTAGGAAACTACTTTTTAGTGAAGTTTCCTCTTTTCCTCTTTGAGTTGAAAATTTTCTTCTTCCCCTAAGGAGACTTGTTGATTAGTTTAGTAGAGTTTGTATCCGACCCTTCAACGTTATGCACTTTTTCTATCTTTCTTTGATTTTCAATTTTTTCGCTCAACTTTGCTTCATTTTCAATATGAATGTGTTGAATTAGTTCATCTAAATTCAAAGATTTCTTTTTATGCTCTAAAACCCTTTGGTAATCCTTCCACGAAGGTGAGAGTTTACCAACAATTGTAGACACTTGAAAAGTCTCAATCAAGACATTCAGTTGCAATCTCGTTGAGAGCATTCATTTGTTCTATGACAGATTTTGAATCATTCATTTTAAAATCAACATAGTTGTTTATAAGAAAATACCTATTACCGGCATCTTCATTGACATACCTTCATTGTATCGCATACCAAAGTTCCCATGTCGTAGGATACTTGTGAAACATATTGAACAAAGCATTCGTCATTGCATTAAGAATGGTGAAATGGCAAACATAGTCATCCTCCATCTAGTTCTTTTGTTTCTCGATATGTTCATTGTTGAAGGTTCCTTGATTGTTGGAAGTTCCATCACCATTGGAAATTGCTTCATTTGAAGATTGTCCATTAGATGTCTCTTCTAGAGGATATGGCATGGAAATCAAATACATAACCTTTGCAGTATTCATTTGATAAAAGATCTTCATACTCTATCTCTTGTAATTGAGCCCATTGAACCTTTTAAACCTTTCCACTTCAAGAACATGAGTTTTCAACACCATAAAATCCATTATAGAAGGAATTACTATCTAGAAATTGTTGTAAAATAATGTGTGGTAAAAAATTTCAAAAATAGAAAGACAATAAATGAAAACGAAGGAGATCGATCGCTAGGAAAGGCACAACACTTGCTATCTTCGAGATAATAATTCTACCCCCGGGATATAATGCATAACTTTTAAGACTATCAAAGACTGCACTCCTTAGTAATCTTGGAACTAAAAACTCAACCCGAAAATAGAAAATCAGAAAGTATTGAAGCTTTAGAACGGAATAGAAGAAGAGTAATTTTTCATCATCCTTTGTTATTTCATTTGAACTCTATTTATAGTGTCTTATCCATCACTTAATAAAGGTATATAAATCTTCAATACAATGGAAGAAGACACCCATTGGAAGGACTATAACAATATAGCCGTTAGAGAGAAAACCCAAATGAAAAATTGAAACTTAGTTATCACATTCGGACGAACTAAACTCTCAGTATCTCGATTCTGAGATTTTCTACCAAACTACTGGGAGTAAATCACGTTCGAACGAGGGTTACGTTCGAACAGACCGAAGTCCTAATATCTCAGTTTTTGATAAAGTACTGCAAGTAAGGCTCGTTCGAACGAAGTTATATATATGTATACAAAATTATAACTTGAAGTTCTTATTATATAGGCCTCCTCTTTGAAAGGATTCCTTGAGACCTTGAGTAGAGAATGAAGTTCTTTCTTTATTTATGGGAGAAGATGAATCCATGAAGAACCTCAAAAACCAATGTGGGATTCTTGAATTTACCCACCAACTCACAACTTCAAATATTTTGGAAGGAAGTGTGAAAGTTTCACTTTCCCACCAAATCTCAATACACAAGTATTAGAAGTACTTTATGTATACTATATACATAATCATATATATATATATATATAACAATGATAACAAGTTATCATTGACATTTGCCTAAGACAAAATCCCCTCTAGATATGACTCAATTCTGTCATATTAGCCTAGGCAATGATATATACAAAATCATTGCGAAGGTCATTGTAAATAGGTTAAAAAGGATCCTTCTGGCAGTTACCTCAGACTGTCAAAGTGAATTTATGTTGGGACGTCAAATCATAGATAATGTCTTAATTACCTACGAACTAAACCATCACATGCGGCAAAAAACTAAGGGGGAAAAGATATATGTCGATGAAGCTGGATATGAGTAAAGCATACGACAAGGGTTGAGTGGGTCTTCTTGGAAGCAATATTGCTAAAACTGGGGTTCGATTCTAAGTGGATAAAGTTGAGTATGACATGCATAAACATAGTATCATACTGCAGGTGACAAAGTTTTCAAACTAGGCACCTGTTCTTCTCTCTACACTCTGCTCAAGAAATTGAGAACTAAACAACTTTATTCATATATTAAACTGCAAAGAAATAGGCCCTCTTTATAGGCTGAAAACAAAATACAGGGCTCTTTACGTTAAGACGTTTAACTGAGGAAACAAAACCCCAAAATTACTCTACATTTCAGAACCCAAGGGTCCTTATTTGTTCCATTAGGTTAGAAGCTCAATAGCCTCACATTTATTCCACCAATTTGACGGTTTTGTTTTGACCACTTCCAACACACCCCCTCAAATCAAAACGTCCTCATGCCGAGCAAATCTCTTAGTCTGCTAAAAGATTCAATTGACAATGGCTTTGTAAAAATATCAGCTGCTTGCTCCATGGTATGGAAGTACTTCAGCTCCACAGTTTTCTGCTTTACATGGTCCCTGAGAAAGTGAAACTGAGTATCGATGTGTTTGCTCCTTCCATGTTGCACAGGATTCTTCGCGAGCTTTATAGCTGATTTGTTATCCACGTATATCACTGTAGACTCTTTTTGTGGATGATTCAATTACTTCAAAACATTTCTCAGCCATATCGCTTCACAAATAGTGAATGAAATTGCTATATACTCTGCCTCGCACGAAGATAAAGCAACAATTCCTTGTTTCTTGGATGTCCAAGAAAAAGTTGTAGACCCAAGATAGAAGACATAGCCAATAGTGCTTTTCCTCTCATCTTAGTCACCTCCCCAATCACTATCCGAATATCCAACTAACTGTGCATATTCACCACAAGTATAGAAAAGACCAAGATTGAGTGTGTCTTTAATATACCTCAGGATCTTTTTGCAACTAGCCAATGAGACTTCTTAGGTGTCTCCATGTATCGACTCACAAGCCCAACTCCATAGACAATATCTTGCCTTGTGATTGTCAAGTACCTCAGGCTTCCAAATAAGCTCTTGTAAAGAGTTGGTTCGACGACTTCTCCATTTCCTTCTTCTGACAACTTCGTGCCTGTTGACACTGGGGTGTTTACAGGATTATAGCCTTCCATTTTGAATTTCTCTAAGATCTCTTTTATATATTTTTTTGAGATATAAAAATCCCATCATCTTGTTGCTTTACTTCAATACCGAGGAAGTAGGACATCAATCCATTATCTGTCATCTCGAACTCCTTGAACATGGATTACTTGAACTCAATGATCATTTCAGCACTATTTCTTGTGCAGAGTAAATCATCAACATAAAGGCAAATGATTAGAGATTCGCCCTGATAGTTTTTCTTCATGTAGACGACATGCTCATATGGACATTTGGTGAAGCCACTTCGATGAAGAAATCTATCAATACGTGCATTCCAAGCCCTTGGTGCTTGCTTTAAGCCGTACAAGGCTTTCTTCAAACGATACACTTTGTGCTCCTCTCCTTCTACAAAGAAACCTTCTGGTTGTTGTACCTACACTTATTCGTCTAGAATGCCATTAAGGAAAGCTGACTTGACATCAAGTTGGTATATCTTCCAACTGTGGTGAACAGCAAGTGAGATCAACAATATTACTGTGTTAAGTCGAACAACTGGTGCAAAGACCTCATCATATTTGATGCCATACTTTTGTTTGTAGCCTTTAGCTACTAGTCTTGCCTTGTAACGATGAACTTCACCATCTGTCGTGCGCTTGATCTTGTACACCCATTTGATACCAATTGCTTTTTGGTTTTGTGGGAGTGTTGTTAACTCCGAGGTATCATTCTTCTCTATGGCATGGATCTCCTCTTCCATCGGCGATTTCCAACAATCTTCTTTCATGGCCTCTTGGAAGGTGAGAGGCTCATGATCCGCATATAGGTAGAATAGATTGGTTTCTCCATCTTCTATTTGTGAGTAGATCTCCCTAAGGCTTCTCATTCTGATGGGTGTGGAGGATCTATTAATGCTACCTCCCACAGAAGGCGAGGATCTTCTCTAGACTGTAGAAGGTGTAGCAGATTGAGAAGATGGTGGTGCACCTGGTAGTGCAACTTCTGGTGAGGGTTCTTCTGGTTCCTCAATACCGAGTTGTAGTTTGGGTGTCTCTTCATCACTCCAGCTCCACATTTATTCTTCGTTGAACACATCATCTCTACTAACCACTATTTTCTTTGTTAGAGGGTTGTAGAGCTTATAAGCCTTCGACTCCTCGCTGTATCCTATAAAGATACATTTATCACCACAATCATCAAGCTTCTTCCTCTTGGCCTCAGAAACTTGGGCATATGCGAGAGACCCAAAAATCTGTAAGTGTGCCACACTAGGCTTGTAGCCGCTCCATGCTTTTTGAGGTGTCATATTCTTGACACTTTTTGTTGGGCATCTGTTGAGCAGGTATGTATAGCACGCTACAGCTTTTGCCCAAAATTGCTCTGGCAGTCCTTTCTCCTTTAACATGGTTATTTTCATATTCAAAATAGTGCGATTCTTTCTTTCTACAATCTCGTTCTGCTGTGGTGTATAAGCAGTCGTGAACTGATGTCTGATTTCTTGCTCCCTGCAATACTCTTGAAATGCATTTGAGGTGTACTTGCCACCTCGGTCAGATCGGAGAGTTACAATCTTGTGGCCACTCTCCATTTCAACAAGAGCTTTAAAATTTTTGAATGTAATTAAAGCAGCAGATTTTTCTTTAAGAAAGTAAACTCAAATCTTTCTACTGAAATCATCGATGAAAGTAATAAAATATCTACTACCTCCAAGTGAAATGGGCTCCAACGAACCACAAATGTCTGTGTGAACAAGTTGCAACGATGCCTTTGCTCTCCAAGATTTTCCACTAAGAAAAGGAAGTCGTGGTTGCTTGCAAAGTATGCATCCTTCACAAATGTGGTTTGGTGGCTTGATCATTGGTAAACCATTTACCATGCGAGTTGTAGATAGTAGCGTTAACCCACTGAAATGTAGATGGCCAAAACGAAAAATGCCACTTCCAAGTATCATTATGCACAAGTCCATGGGGAACATGCGATTGATGGTCATTTGAACATGAGCCACAAGCCTTCTACAAGCATCTCTCAAAATAAGAGAGTTGCACTTCATATGTATTATGCACCCTTTTTCAAGCAATTGCCCAATGCTAAGGATGTTACTTTTCATGTTAGGCACATAATAAACAACAAAGATAAATTCTTTCTTACCATCCTTCTGATAGATCTTGATCTTCCCTTTGCCTTCAACGGGGAGTTTAGAAGAATCTCCCAAGCTCACATTTCCAAGCACTCCTTCTGTGAGTTCCATGAACAAATCTTTCTTCCCACACATGTTATTGCTCGCACCAGAGTCAAGATACCAAGCTTCATGTTGTGCTCCTAAATCATCATGAGTGAGAAGAAGGATAGTATCATTACCCTCATCATTTGTTGTTTTTGCAATATTGTCTTGTTTGTCGACTTTGTGCCAACAATCCGAGGCATAGTGCCCAAATTTTTTGCAATTGTAGCACTGGATGTTTTTGGTGTTTCCTCTTCTAGGTGTGGATTTTCCTCGTCCTCTAGAACTTTGATGCTCCCCTTGACATTGCCGATTTTTTTGGTGTGTCTATCGCCCCCTGCCTCTACCACGACCGTGGTTAAAATCGGGGTTGCATTAATCATTTAGTGTCAGTTTTGACTCTAGCACTTGTTCCAAAATAGTGGAGCTAGCATTCTTCTGCATTCGTTGCTCATGTACTTGAAGAGAACCCATCAATTCCTCGATCGTCAGCATCTCCAAGTCCTTAGACTCTTCAATAGCTATGACCACATGCTCGAATTTGGGTGAGAGTGATCGAAGTACCTTTTCAATAACACGGATGTCATCGATCTTCTCACCATTTCTCTTCAAGCCATTCATTATCACTAGTAGCCGTGAGAAATAATCGGACACCACTTCGCCTTTTTTCATGTGAAGGGCCTCAAACTCACCTCGTAAATTTTGGAGGCGGATCCGTTTCACCCGATCGACTCCTTGGAAGATGGTAGCAAGGATCTCCCATGCTTGCTTGCTTTGTTTGGTGCTTCGGCAACCTTCTCGAAGGTAGACTCATCCAACCCTTGATAAAGTAAGAACAAAGCCTTTTTATCTTTCTTTCTTTGCTCCTTAAGAGTCTTCTTCTCATCGGCAGTGTATGCAGCTTCTTCTTGCAGAGTGGGTTCCGTATACCCATCCGTAACAAGCTCCTTTAAATCTCGAGACCCAAAAAAAGCTTTTATTTGGATCGGCCAACTCTCATAGTTATCTTTTGATAACTTCGACATTTACTGTTGGAATAGCGTGTTGGCCATTTCTGAGAAGAAAGGAAAGATTAGGACGTGGGTAGGACAGCTAGGCTCTGATACCACAGTGCAGGTGACAAAGTTTTCAAACTAGGCACTTGTTCTTCTCTCTACACTCTGCTCAAGAAATTGAGAACTCAACAACTCTATATCATATATTAAAATGCAAAGAAATAGGCCCTATTTATAGGCTATGAAAACAAAATACAAGGCTCTCTACTTTAAGACCTTTAACTGAGGAAATAAAACCCCAAAATTACTCTACATTTCAGAACCCAAGGGTCCTTATTTATTCCATCAGCTTAGAAGCTCAATAGTCTCACATTTATTCCACCAGATTTGACGGTTTTGCTTTGACCACTTCCAACACATACTCAGTATTGATCAATGGAGAACAGATGGGGTACATTCACCCGAAGAGGTGTCTAAGATAAGGAGACCCACTATCGCCATATCTAAAGGACTCTTTAGTTTACTTATGTGAGCTAAGGAGAGAGGTGTTTTGTAAGGATTAGCAGCTGAACTGGGTGGCCCCATTTTTCACTCATCTTCTTATTGCAGACGATAGCTTGTTGTTTGCCAGAGATACTAAAGAGAATGGGATGGTTGTAAAAGACTGCCTTTGTCTTTACGAGATAGCATCGGGACAAAAAATTAATCTCTCAAAATCTACTATGGTATTTAAGATGAACATTAGCCCAGCTATCTTGGATTCCATAAAAGAAGTATTGTAGATTTCTGTGGTCGACTGCCATGAAAAATACTTAGGACTCCTTTCAATCTCAGGTAGATCCAAGACGGAGATTTTCATATCAATATAGCAAAAAGCAATGGGGCAAGTTCCAAGGTTGGAAGTAGAAATTATCATCAAAAGCTAGAACTGAGACATTCATTAAAGCCGTAGTACAAGTTCTGCCCTCTTATGTTATGTCTTGATTTAAACTACTGATTTCGTTATGCTCTGAATTGAACAACATGGTGGCAAACTTCTGGTGGGGAAGTAACAACGACGTGAGAAAGATCCATTGGATGTCATGGGATAGGTTTTGCCTACCAAAAAATAAGGGTGGGTTGGGATTCAAAAACCTAACAGCTTTCAATTTTGCGCTTCTTGCTAAACAATTTTGGTGGCTATTGAAAAACCAAAATTCGATGCTTTTTAAGGTTTTGAAGGAAAAATATTTTCCCAATTCAACTTTGATGGATGCTCAATTGGGTTTTTGGCCTTCGTTTACATGGCGCAATATCCTGGAATCTAGAAAGGTGGTCAAGGCATGAATGAGATGGATAGTAGGTGACGGGAAAGATATTAAGGGGAAAAGAGATCCATGGATACATAGACCATCCACCTTCAAAGTTTTTAGTCCTCTTATGGACTTGAATGACGATACTCGAGTAAGCTCTCTTTTGGATTTTGAACGAAAGCGTTGAAGGATCGATTTACTGAAGCAAATGTTCTTAGACTTGGATGCAGAGAAAATTACATCTATACCTATTTGTGAACTACTCCCTGAGGACAAACTAATTTGGCATTATACTAGATCGGGCAAGTTCTTTGTGCGTAGCGCATATCATTTAGTAATGGAGAATGGTCTTCATTGTATTCACCCCCCAAACAATGCTTCTAGCAGTGACACACCAGGTTGCCAGGAAGGCTCTTATGGAATCTGAATGTCCCTAACAAAGTCAAACATTTCATATGGAGGGCTCTACATGATATTCTCCCCACACAATGTAATCTTCTTTGAAAGAAGGTGCTCATGGATAATGTTTGCTATCTATGTGGTTCGCCTAATGAATCAATCTCTCATCTTATGCTTCATTGTTGGTTTGAAAGTACCCTTGGATGGTAGAGTATCCTTCATAGAATGGGTCATCACATACCTCAAATTTCTGCATTTAGATAAAATGTCTTTGTTGGCTGTAATTGCGTGGAATGTATGGTCCAATTGGAACAAAATTAGAATGAAGGAGGACCCCAGATCTCCAAGTGAAGTGGTAGAGTTCTTTATTAACAACCTTAACCAGTTTGTAACCATTAATTCCACCCTCCCTGTCACACACTCAAGTTCAGTTGGAATGGACAGAAGGCATTGGATTACTCCCGAGGCAGGTACGGTAAAAGTAAACTTAGATGGATCGATATTTAGAAAATATGGATGCTCTAGAGTTGGGTTTGTATTTCAAGATGAGACTGACAAGTTTGTAATAAGATTGACTGAGTAGGAAGATTAATGGGGTGTTAAGTGTAGAAAATCTGGAGGCAATGGTAGCTGTGTGTGTTACCCAAATGGCAAAGGAAATCAATATCCAGCACTTGGAGTTGGAAGGAGATTCAAAAACAATTATTGACGCACTTAATCTGGGGAATATGGAATATTCTGAGTTTAGGCATTTTGTGGATCAAATCCGAGATTACTCAACTAGGCTACTAAGTTTAACAACCTCTTGGGTGCATAGAAAAGAAAACTCAGTTGCCCACTGCCTCGCTAGATATGTTATCAATTGCTCAGACTTTTGTATTTAGAAGGATGACTGTCCAGAACATGGTTCAAGATATCGGCCGAGTCTGATACAATTTGGCCGAGTCGTATCCGACTCGGCCACTCTCGATACGATAAACAATACGCGAATCAAAAAAAATCGCGAATTGAACTAATATCGGCGATATCTCATATATCTCGGCCGAAATTAGAGAACTCGGTGATAGCTTGGTTCAACTCGGGCGAAATCAAAGACCCACTGCCAGTCGAAACCCATATGAAAATTAACCCTATATGACAGAAATCACATGAACTCTGTAATCTAAACCCATTTTTTTCAACTATAAAAACTCATAAGACTAAGGATTCGACATACCTGTAGATCGAACCAAATAGGGTATGTATCTTCTTCATCTGTTTTTCTGTGACGATATTCTTCGGTTCTTTGCTGTGACAATCTTCTTCAGTTCTTCTTTCATCGCCGGTGGTTGTGAACGTGAGTGGATCTCTCTCTCTTTTTGTCGGTGTTGGTTCTCTCTCTCTCTCCGTCGGTGAGGGAGTGATGGTTGTCTCTGTCTGCACCTCTCTCTGACTCTTTCTCGTCATGACTAAGAAGACGAAGTCTTTGTCTGAAGGTAAGTAGGCAAAAAAAAAATCACTTTAAAAGATGTGCCTGCCTTTTTTTTTTTTTGACCGAGTGTTTAAATATTTATATTTGTCTTTAAGGTAATATAAAAGTAGTAGGTCAATTGGGTAGAGACGATATTACCATCTTGGAAGTCAGTGGTTCGATTCCTCCAACAGGTTGTTTTAACTCTTTAATCAATTATTAAAATCTTTAATCTAATAATTAGATATATTAATATTAATATTTTATAATAATAAATGAGTGGATATATGTTCTATTTCAAATTATGTAAAATTAAATGTTTCAATTACATTATTTTTATATTTAAATTACTTATTTATTGAATAAATATTACAAGTATTATTTTTTAATAATCAAAAAAATTATAACTTTAATGTAATAATTAGATACATTAATATTTTATAATGATAAATGAATGGATATATGTTCTATTTCAAATTATGTAAAATTAAATGTTACAATTACATTATTTTTATATTTTTTAATAATCAAAAAAATTATAAGTGAAAAACTCAAATAGAAGAAGGAAAAATAGAACTACATATTTCTGGAATTTTGAAATCAATCAATTGCATGTTACTTATTTAATTATTTGGAATTTGTGACATTGTAGAATGGCTCCTAAACAACACGACATTGGTTGGGAACACGCAACACCTATTGGTGGTGATCGACAAATTACAAAGTGCAACTATTGTGAAAAAATAATTCATGGCAGTATTACTCGAATGAAGCAGCATATTGCACATGTATCCGGCCAGGTGGAAGGATGTCCACATGCACCAAAAGAAGTGTCACAATTCTTAAGACAACATCTCAGTGATTGTAGTAAAGAAATAGCTTATGTAAAGAAGAAAAAATAATGAATTATACAATCATTACGATAAGAAGATTTTTACAACCTGGATGATGATGATGATGATGATGGTGAAAATCAAATTGAAGAGGATGATTTTGAAAGAAGACAATTAAAGCATGCAATGAAGGAAAGCCGTCAAATGGCTTGGATAGAGGAAAAGAGTCGTAGGTACTCTGTATCAAATGCAAGCAGTCCATTCTACTAAGGGTCATTTTTTTGGTGCTGGATCATCACAACCATTTGGCTCAGAAATCAAGCGCGGACCACCACGTAGCTATAGTGTAAAAGAAGGTGCTAGCATGCCTGTAAGTGACATTGATCCGTACATGTTCCCGTCTAAACAAAAGTCAGTAAAAGGCATGTTCTCAGGTGAGAACCTAAAAAAAATGGGAAAAGCTATTTCGAAGTTCTTCCTCTTTAATGCAATATCATTCAATGCAGCTGATAGTGGGCCTTACTATTAGTCAATGATTGACACTATTGCGGATGCAGGCCCAAGAATAAAGGGCCCCACAAGATATCAAATTGGTAGTTCTTATTTAGAGGAGGAGGTTCAAGAGTTTGACGTATATATATCCTTGATGAAGGTAAAATGACCTCAGTATGATTGCACATTTATGTCTGATGGGTGGAGTTTTAGAACAAAGAAACTTATTATCAATTTCATGATTTATTGTGACCGTAGTATAATTTACCATACTTTAGTTGATACCAACATTTCAAAAACTGCTGACTATATTTTCTCTCTTATGAATAAAGTTGTTGATGAAGTTGGAGAAGAAAATGTAGTACATATAGTAACCAACAATGAGGCAAGCTTTAAAGCAGCTGATAAGATGTTGATGGATAAAAGGAAACATCTATTTTGGTCTCCTTGTGCAGCCTATTGTATTGATTTGATGCTAGAAGATATTGGTCATATGAAAACAATCAAGGAGACCATAGATGATGTTAAGGCGATCAAATCCTTTATCTACAACAGCCTCAAAGTGGTGAACTTAATGAAGCGATATACCATAGACAGAAATTTATTAAGGCCAGGTATAACACGATTTGTCACTGAATTCATCGCCATTGAAAGTTTTATTCATTATGAATCGGACTTGAAAAGAATGTGCACCACTAATGAATGACGTGTGTTCAACAAAGACAAGAAGAGGAGAAAAATAAGACATATAGTCTCAAACCTTATTTTGACTGACCAATTTTGGAAGAAGGCTAGAGAAGTTCAATCCGTTATGGAGCCTCTTGTTTAGGTCTTAAATATAGTTGATCAAGACAAAAAACCGATTTTATCAATTGTCTATGAGGCAATGGACAGGACTAAACTAGCCATACAACATTCAGTCAAAAATTGGAGGAAATACGGGGCCGTGATTGATAAAAGATGGGAGACCCAATTGCACAGACACTTGCATGCAGCAGGTAAAAGTATTTAAAAATATAAATTTTTCATTGTGTATTAGCTTGTAAAATATTATATTTTTCCACTAACTTACATTAAATTGTCAAAAAATTTGCAACTTATTTCTTAAATCCAGTTTTTCAGTATTTTAATCAATTTTTCGACCATCCTAAGGTAAGATCTGGTTTGAAAGAGGTTATTAAAAGATTGGAATCAGATTTGAATAAACAAGCAAGGACAATGAATGAGGTATGACGATTTTTTATAATATTTATTATAATATGTATATATATTGGTCGCATACGTAATACATTACACAATAAATTGCAGATCAAATTATATACTGACAGACATGGCAAGTTTGGGAATGCACTCACTAGGAAAGTTGTACATACCTCCCTTCCAAGTTTATTATTTAAACTATATGTATTTATTAAAGTATCATTTGTTACTCTTATGGACAAATACTAATATTGTACATTTTTTTGTAGTTGAATAGTGGATCAATTATGGTGAAGAAGCTCCCCATCTACAAAAAATTACAGTCAAACATGTTCATCATCAGGGTGTGAAAGAAATTGGAGTACATGGTCGCTGATCCATACAAAACTTCGCAACCGATTGGCAATGAAAAAGCTACATAAACTAGTTTTTGTGTACTACAATATGCGGTTACGAGTTAGAAATTTGACGTATCAGCGTGAAAATGATGATTTTTATAATCCAATTGATCTGAACTACATTTTTAATGATGAGGATATATTAGATGAGTGGATAAGAGAGGGGGAGGAACCAATTTTACCACCTGATAACTTAGGTTGGTTGGATGAAGATATTCGTAACATTGAAGAAGGTGGAAGTGGATGAGATGCAGTTGATGAAGGTGACACTAATACGGCTCCAACATCTAGCAACTATGCCGCTACTAGAGGATCTGGAAAAGATACGAGATCAACCAATAAGGGTAAAACGGCTATGAGAATTTTTGTCAGTTCTAATGATTCTTCTTCTGATGATGATAATGTTGTTGATACTTATGGTGGTGGTGGTGGGGATAGTGGTGGTAGTGGTAGTAATGATGATGATGATGCTAGTAATCATGGTGGAGATAATGATGAGGGCAACAAGAGTGGTGGTAGAGGGACTACTAGAGATGATGGTGATACTCAGCTAGCTGGCGGTATGTCATGGGCATAGGGGCAAGACAATTATTATGTCACACAGGATACAGACCATGGATATCGACCAGGGGCAATGAAACAACGGAGGAATTTAAACTCTTCAATTGGTGATGATTATTCCAATAGACGCCACCATCATTCACTTGGTCGACAAGATATTGATGATCATATGTAGAGTTTGGGATTGACATCACATGAAGGATACATGCCTTACAGACATCATCGAAATAGTGGTATAGAATATAGCTATGCATATGGATCATATGGATATGGTATCCCTTCGCAGCTTGCGATGTCTACTAGTATTAATAATGTTGGGCATTATTCCCATCGCCCTACGCATCTTAAGAGATCTACTAGTACTAGTACTGGTGGCTACTATGATCGTATGCCAATGAGACATCATGATGGATCTTCTAACACTACATCGAATAATGTCAACTTTTATGGATATGATCAGTCTTCTGCTAGTAGTGGCCGTGAATATCATGGTTTTTGGTATTATCAGCATGGGAACCAGTCAGCACAACCTCCACGGTCACACTACTCTGATTATGGGTCATCTAGCCAATTAACTCGATCAACCCAATCAGACCCGTATTCACACTTGTACTCTTATCCTTATGGTGGACAATATCCTAATTTATATTATCTTAGAGACAATAACTACGATTTTGAGTCTCATCGTCATTCAATGTGGCAATGATTATGACTCAATATGTTCCTAAATGCATACGTTGAACATTGATAATGATAATTATTTTTTATTGCGATTTTATGTTTCATTTTAATTATGTTTAATGTGTTTTTTGATGTATTGTGGACATATGATGCATGAATGATGATGTTTATATTTTTAGAATTTTCTATAATTTTTTCAAATTTTTTTGGAGCTTCTATCTTGCGTTTTGAGCGTATCGGCCGATATCGCGTCGCGACGCCGCCACCGATGTGTATCAACACCCTCCGAGTCGATGACCGATATCACGACTTTGAACCATGGTCCAGAATTCTTATCATCCTATATTCTTTTTGATGTAACCTCTTCAAGTTCATGAATTTATAAGATCGTTTTCATTTCAAAAAAAAAAACTAGGGCCCTTGAGATTGGATTTGCATGAATTTTTATATAATTATTGGAGCACAACCACACAAATGTCATAGTAGGGATGGGGAGAAAGTTCCTGATATTATGAGCAATATATTGATCAATAGAATTTGGTCACCTTCAAGGCACTACGTCCTACTTCGTCCTTCCTACAAATAATATGTTGTTTTATGTTTAGGTCAGTACAAATAATATATTGTTTAGGGATGGTAATTTTCGGCATGATATGTTAATCATGCTGCAAAATTAACATGTTATGATTGACTAATTCTCAATACAAGCTTAAAACTTAAGAAATTCAATAGAGGAAAATGTTATTTTGTCTTAATTTCATAATATAATCTAAGAAACTAATCAGTTACAGTTGTTGGAATTAATTATAGATTTCATCTAACATCGAAACTTATAACTAATTCAATAGTTGTATTGAATTAGATTATCATATTAGGTCTCTTAACTATAATGGGGATTTGGTGCCAAGTGGACATACTTGCATTGATGAATTTATAATTATAAAACAAGAATAATACAATGTTAAAAGAGTTTGGAGAGAGGATTAGACATGGAAGTACACAAGATCATGAAAGGTGACTAAATTGGTATTTTTTACCTCCTTTTTTTTTTTGACCTAAGCTACCTCCCATGGTACTACCTTTATGATTATTTTATTCTAACTTGCTATATTTATTGGGTAACGCTGAACTAATCAAAAAATAGAGATTAAATGATGTGATACTAATATTAAAAATAAATTTTAAATTAATAAAAGTGAGACAAAAAATATCATTACTTCAAAACTAAGAGAGTGCCTCTTAATCTTATCATAAATTATGAGGGATGTAAATATAATTTAATTAGAAGCAACTCTTAATTATGATCCGGTTGATTAAATAAACATCACATGATGACAAGAGACACACCCATTCTTGTTTTCATTAAACTCAGTGCCATTAAGTCTCCAACGGTCAAAAATTTCAAACCATTCAAAAAGATTCAGGGCCATTCCCCTGACCTCCATTCCCATGTTCCCCTCCCCCCTCCTCTCTCTCTCTCTCTCTCTCTCTCTCTCTCTCCATGACGGCTATCCAAGCTAGCCGCCCTCTCTTTTGAGACATACCCACTTTTAGGGAACCCACTAGTGTCTCATAATGGGGTGCTTTATCGCCTGCTTTGGTAGTTCTAAGCAAAGAAAAACAAGAAAGCCGCCCACTACATCTCCTAGTGGAGATCAGGTAAGCCCAAATCCAAGCTTAATTTGAACAATCTCTATCGAAATAACTTCATGTTTATTTCTCTATCACTCAATCATTCACTCCTATCCAAATTTTGTTACAGATACATAAAGCATGTGAAGCTCTTCAGCCCACCAATCTCATAAAACAAGAAGTCATTGCAGACACCAATAAACCCATCCCAGATTTAAGGTAAGCTATTAGCATCTAAAGGAAAATAACAGGTTCTTGATTTTGTTAGTTGAAGCATTAGTTCATACGACGTTTTTGGTTAGTTCTCGATTTTTGGATTAGGATCCTTTCCATTACTAGATTTCCTTAATTTATGCATTCATGCAGTGTATTGGAGGGCATTCAGTTGACTTATTGGTGGGTGCCACAGGATTAGTTCATTGGACGTGTAGTTCATATGTTTTTCTTGGTTCATTCTTCTTTCTCTTCACTTTGTTCTCTTTTTCTTGTAGGTGTAAGCATCAGGATCAATTGAATAGCAATAGCCGAAAGAAAGTTACATTTAATTTGAATGTCAAAACATATGAGGGCTTGGCAACCCAAGAAGTCGCAAGTTGTTTGCTGGAAATTGAGGAGGAGAAAGAGAGAGAAAAGAAAGGAGAATGTCAAAGTGAAAGCCATACTCTTTCGGATTCTAGTTTGTCAAGCCTATTTTCATATCCTCCAAGCCATAGATACCATAATTGCACAAGCAGGGAATCAATTGATATGGAGACAAAAGAAAATGATTCCGATGACTATTTCAATGAAAAGGATGATGATTGTGATGATTGTACTGATCATACATTTATTCAAGAAGAGTCTTCTGAGTCATTATTTTCTTTATCAATTGAATCAAGAAAACAAGTAGATACAGCTGAAACGGAAGATAAGGAAGTCAATAGTGCTGTAACAATCAATGTTTCTCCTGGTAATGAAATGAAAACATTTTGGCCAAATCGAGATGCTAGAGACCGAGGCCACTATGTTCATTCTGTGTTGAACCCAGTTGAAAATCTTAGTCAATGGAAAGCAGTTAAAGCACGAACAATCCTGCCATTGAATGACGATGAGAAGGAGAACTTCAACTTAGAGAAAGAACTCAATATCCCCTTAAGTGAAGGGCCCAGTTTCAAGCAATCAAGTCACCATTCAAAACAAAAAACTGATCATTTGAAGCCACAAGGCCATGAAATTGCAGTTGATACTAGCCTTTCAAGCTGGTTGGTTGAATCTGAAAAGATGCCTACTAGCAAGAATAGTGCGGGATCTATTGGGAATTCATCCTCAGAGAGGGGGAACTCATCAAAACGCTTTGAAGATAGGCCAATTTTAGGAGCATTGACTGTTGAAGAGCTCAAAAAGCTCTCGGCATCTTCATCTCCAAGACAATCACCAAGCTGTATTGCAGATGAAAAACCCATTGTAGGCACTGTTGGGAGTTTCTGGAGTCTTACAGGGCAGGGAATGGATTCAGACTCTGGTTCATCTTGCAAAGGAGGGTCAGGTAGATCAGCCATGTGCAAAGAGGTACTATTAGATGTGATTTAAAGAAGTGAGTTTGATAATTTATGGGCGGGGCTGATAAAGTTCTTTGTTATGCAGGGCAAGAGAATGAACAGGTTAGAGAGAGATTTGGACAGAGGTACATCTGGAATTTCGCACCTCTAACATTGTGCAACTGGGGTTGTTCTTAGCTCAAGCCTTTATCCTCCTCCAAATGTTATCTCACTACTAATGCCATGGTATATGTATCTTGAAGCAAGTCTGATAGATGATAGTTTTCTGTAGATGATTCACAGCAGATAGAGTCTCTTTTTATTTATATTCATACAAATCTATTGTTTTACTGACTAAATCTTTGTATGTTATCAGTGCATTGGTTGTCAAGGTACATTATCAGTAGATTCAGTGCAGTTTCTTTTTCCTTCCTTACTGAAATGATGTGATGTCAATTTCAATTTGATTGAGCTAGCTGAAGAGGAATGGAATTAAAACTAGGAAACAAATTCCAGTTGGAATGCCAGTTGTAAGATAGAGTAGCTTCGCTATGAAACTAGGCGAGCCGTTGATTTTGGAAACGTAAGAATATTACATATGTGGCGAGGGGCATGATGACTGACTGCTTTATTGTCTATGTAAGTGAAAGAAATATTCTTGAGAATCATATGAATTAATCAATATTGCTTACTCAAAAATGAAGTGCACCTCAATTGATTGTATCCACTTCATAATGGATGAAGGAAACTGACTAGCAATACTATCAAAGAGAAAAACGGTTCTTGTTTGTTCAGCCTTTCATTTTGATGAATTTGAGAAAACTGAAAGATTGAAAATTTTTGTTTCATGCTTTTATTTGCATATGTATGACTGTAAATGTATTTTTATGGAATGACCACAAATGGATACTTTGCCTTCACCCTCAGCATGAATCAAATAGAAGTCCTATTGAAGTGTTTTGATAGATAAAATAAAGAGTTGTCTTGCATTCAATTATTTTGTATAATAAAATTACTTTTCCCCTGTTATATTCAATTCTTCAGCATTCATTACTTCCATAATAGCTTGTCTTACCACGAATTCTTTCTCACTCTCGGCTCTCACTTCCTAGTGACATGGATGGGCTCTTCAGTCTTTTGTGAGGCTCCCAACTGGGTGACTCAAAAGTTTTGCCATTACTAGGAGAGATATTACTGTTTTCGAGTCTATTTCCATTTATGAACCACTTGATTTCAAGCCTATATGAACCCTGCATGAGGATTCAGTTTTTTCAGCTTCCATCTGTAGTAAGCTTTGTCCAACCAGGAAGAGGAAATTTCCGGGAGACATAGATGGTTGCAAAGGTCCCAGGTTGATGCCTGTTGATTGGGAAGGCTTTTTAAGGAGGCCAGGATAAAGAAGCTGATGTCCTTGATGCGTTTCATTCAGGGATGTTATCTTGCGGAATGATGACTTCAATTTTTCTTTTCTTTGGTTTCTGCACTTTCCAAGAATATTTAGGCCTAAGGGGCAAAGTGATTTGAGTCATTGGATATATTGGATTCGATCCAATCCTTGAGGGGAGGGGCTATTGGACAAAGCCTGAAACCAGGACATTAAGTTGCCACACTTCCCTAGCCTTGGGCAATATCTAGGAAAGTGTAAAACATCTTAACTATCTTTGGTACATCTCATTTGTTTCCTACCCCTATTTTACCATGATCCTTAATAAAAGTTCTTCTTGTCAAATGCGGTTTGAATGGCTTTAGACACCTGAGGATCAAATCAAATTTTTCTACAATTTCCAGCTTTCCAGACCCTCTTATCCTATAACCCTCTTATCTCTTCAGAATTCTACATCATCCGCTTCAAAGTGGATGAAGCGCCAGACTTATTTGTCAAGCATTGTTTTTGAGGTATCCAGCGTTTCAAGTTTTAGTTCACAAAGATTTCTCCAACCTAAGGAATCCCAATCCTACCTGAGCAAGTAGGGGCAGTACTAGTACTGCCCAACCTAGAACATCTCATTCCAATACATCCATTTTTCTTGCTTTTATTCACATTTTCCATGGATGGAGACCAATTTTCTCTGGATAAATAGACCATAGAAAATGCCTATTTAACTAATCCAGTTTCTCGAGGTTTAAGTGGAGATCATGCCATAGGGTGGGGAGGGCAGAGAACACTGCCCGAACTAAGGTGGCTCTACCAGCAAAGCTGAAAAGTTCAGCTTTCCATCCTGTGTTGAGCTTTATCTATGATGTTGTTGTAGGTATTTTAGAGAACCATAGAATGGATGAGGGGGACGACTCCTAGATATCTTTTTACGTCTTTTGTCCACTGAAGCAATTATATTGAACCTATTCACCACCTGCATGCCTTTTTGGGCTTGACTGAGGGGAGCTTTGGGGAATAGAATTAAGTCATCGACAGAGGGTTTGTTTGATAAAGTAATTAACTTAAAACTGAATATATTCCATATTTTGAGGGACAACTTTTCTAATTATACAATCAAAAGATAAGAAGACAGAGGATAGCTTTGTCTAGACCTCACAGTTGAAGAAAGGGGTCATTATGTATTCCATAAACTGATCATACAGATAGTGGTGACACATCTCTCATCACTAGCTTGGTAAAATAGAAGGGAAAACCAAATTGGGTCTTCAAGAGATTATTATGTAGCATGACTTTTTCACTAAAAGGATCCTTGAATAAGTCTTCACATAGAGCATTCTTTTTGTTTCTCCCCAACCAGTTTAAGCAGTAGTGCACTCCTGCATGGCCTAACCAAGTTTTGTTACAATTTGGGCTAGAGTTTGAACATGGGGTAAGGAAAGTTTTTGTCTGGTTCTTGAATTTCAATCTAGTATCGTCAAACACACTGGTGGTTGGGCAACTCAAACTCCTATTGATGGTGTTGATTCAATTGCGACTGCTGCTATGTCAGCTCATTCACCTATAAATGGGACTAAATGCACGGACCTCTACATCTCAAAACTTTGAAACTAGTACTAACTTATACCATTCAAAAGGCGCTCCATCCCTTATGGATAAATAGGTAGAACCGTTGTTTCGTTGCGATTATGGTAAGCAAGTCTATTAGTACACAATGCTCGTTTGCTGACAAGTGTGAGAGTGATGCGCTTTGTCTTTTGATTTGAACTTCTAAGAACTTTTAAGTTTAGGATCCACTATTGTCTTGTCTTTAATCTTTATCTTTGTCTGAGCCTACTACCGTTTATTTGAAGGTAGATTGTTCTGTTACTCTTGAACTTTTCAGGTTTCACACCCATTTGTCTTGCAAGGAACTTAAAAATAACTTGAGCGTTTACCGGCTTTATTTCACCACAGAGCTTACTAGTCATATGTATTAAGAGACCCTTCATCCTAATTGAGTCCAGAAATTGATCCGAGAATGGTTGTGGAAATATTTCTCTACCTTTTCATCTTTGGTGACTTTCTCTTACATTCCCCACTATGGAAACTACTACAAGTCCAGGTTCACCCACTAAAAAGTTTCCAGTCAGCTCCTTTTTGGGGTTGTTGATGGCCACAACCCTCCATCCCCTCTGATATTATAACGCCATATATTGGTTGTAGGCTTGTAGCACTTGAGCTTGAGGCCTTTCTCATACTTAATAAATCTATTTGATATCCTTAATGCCCCTCCAAAATGTTGAGGACTCTAGTCTTGAGGCCTAGGATCTTAGAAGCAACTTGAAGAAGAGTTTTGAAAGACGCAATTGAAGCACCAACACTGGGATCAAGTTTGACATAGTTGTAAAGTTGTTTTACTATGATATGTACGTTGCGTGTTTGAATCATGAAAATAGTCTCATTGCATGCAGGTTTAGATTGGGTAGCTGTGATACTTCCCAGATCCTAATACAGGCACCTTTACTTTCGATAATCCATCTGTATGTTCAGAATTTCACAATGACATTGACTTGGTTATGAAGGGATACTTTACAAGTCAATTGTCTGAATTAGTCAAAAAGCATGGACCAAGAATTATTTGATGGGTCAAAATACAAAATCAATGTCATTTTGGTCCATATAGAAAAGCAACTTCTTTTGTTGATCATGGAATCAAACAGTTCAAAATCATCCTATTTAGACTATATCCAACGATGGACCCAGGGGAAGGGGGCT
This sequence comes from Ilex aquifolium, assembly GCA_951799425.1. Lineage (NCBI taxonomy): Eukaryota > Viridiplantae > Streptophyta > Magnoliopsida > Aquifoliales > Aquifoliaceae > Ilex > Ilex aquifolium. The sequence continues at coordinate 43,049,426 of OX637391.1, read as the reverse complement.
ATTGTCTCCTAATGTTTGAAAATTTTCTTAAATTAAATTAGTGTAGGTAAAGTAATTTCTTAAAAACTATAAAGAGTTTGCCCCCCAGATTTTTTTTCATTTTCAACTGCTCTCCTCAAGGCTTGTCCGAAGGGTTTATCTCTCAAACCTAATTCCTCGATCCATCCCTAATCTTTACAATAATCACATATGAATTATGTCTCATTTTTGTATTGACATTGATCAAGTGTATTTGAGGCTTAACCCCTCTTTTAAGTCTTTGTATGTGGGGAGTTAAAAGAAGTTGTCACACTTGTCTATACAAAAGATAATCGAAGAGGATGAGTAGGATAAACAGATCAGATGGAAGGAACTCTAGCAGACTGTTAACGAAGGGACGAACTGATTAGGCAGAGGGTAGGTGAAATGCTCTCACCAGTCAAAATTTTCATCCTCCATAGTAGGCAAGTAATGTGGGTATTTATAACATAGTACCAGGGCAAGTCGAGCTGCCTGGAGGGCTGCCCGCCGTGACCCCTAACACTTGCGCCAACCCACAACTACCTCAACCACAGCGATACTAGTGACCGCTAACCATGAGCCACGTGTCCCAATGTTAACTAGACAAATATGACATTTCCCCAAACGCAACCTAGACACGACTTCGAAGAAGGTGTGACAGCCGAGGTGAAAAGGGACTCCCAAGGTCCATGACCGCGACTGGTCACCGTGGTACATGACTTCGAGAGGGCCATGTCCACGATGCCCCCAACACTCTCCTACCTGAGGTCCTTCTTTCCCTCTTTGGACCCTTCCTCGAGACCTTTGTCAAGGTGTCCAATAGAGGAAACCCATATAGTTTCGGTCTTTCAGCCACCAATCCACATGTCCTATTGTCCTCTATGTTGATCTAGACCAATAACTCCAATTATCTTAGGAGTCCCTCCGGATCCCAATCAAGCACATCCCAGTAGGCAGTGAGCCATACACTAGGAGGCCTACTCGAGCAGGCTAAACCTTCGAGACCCTGCCCCAGATCGAGGTTGACAATCATGCTCGTTCGCCCCTGTTGCTCAATTCTCCCTTGAGGTGGGCCATACTACCATGTCCCTAGGTGGGGACCCCTCCTCTTAATCTGCTGGGCCAGTCGAGCAATGGTGTCCACTAGGTTAAGAATATCACTCCCTCAATGGGGGAGGCGAGTCTTGCCGAGATTGCCCCTAGACTTCTACAGTTCCACCTTTGTCCACCCTTGGTGAAAGGTCCACTTTGTCACTTCCAATGTGATGAGGATGTATCTCTCCAGTAGCGGTGTTGCTCCCGAGGGCGTCGCACATCGGTGTCATACCTGGGGGCATCGCACCTTAGGTGTCGTGCCTAGGGGCATCGCACATGGGTGTCGCACCTGGGGGCATCGCACCTTGGTTGTCATGCCTAGGGGCGTCACACATGGGGCGTTGCGCCTGGAGGCGTCTGTGAAAACCTGCTATTTTTAATTATATCTATTGAGTTATCAAAATTTCGACTTTTAATAGAAAACTTGGATGAAGAAATGGACTTCATCGTTGAATTCCTCTTATGGAAACGAGTCCGACTAGTATAATATTGACTATGTTTAATACCAAGGACAAATTAGCTTAAGGTAAATTAATAAAACAAATTAATTGAATTAAATGATGATGAATAGCACAGTCATGGCAGCCTGCCATGACTATTAGCTGACATTAACCATTTTAGGAAGGCAAGGAAGCATAATTGCCTGCCATTGCCGCCCATGACCATAGATCACTATTTTGACTGAAGCCCCTCATCCTTAGTGTATAAATATAGGCAAAACAAATGAAGGTGGAGGAGAAAGAAATCAGGCAGCCTTGGTCTTGAAAGATAAACAAACATAGAGAGAGAGAGAGAGAGAGAGAGAGAGAGAGGGAGAGAGAGGTCATCCACCATTGTTGAGGTGCTAAAGCTTTTGGGACGATCAATCCAAGTAAAAAGGTAGGATTAGAACTATCTTGTGGTCTTCCTTGATCTATTGATTGTAGAGTATATGTATATATATATTTATATATATATGTATGAAACATGTGGGTTTATGCTTGATGGAATTTACATATATTGGTGTATATGTGGGTATGTTTATATACTCATTTGGATGCGTAGGTCTCTCAAATGGGTTTTGTATCTCCAAAATAATTAACAAAAATAATTTTTATGAGATGAAATCAGGTAGAAGAAGATGAAAAAAAAAAAAAAAAAAGGAGAAGAAGAAGAAGAGCAGTACTGGCGTAGATAGAGAAGATGGAGATGATGGCTTAAATTCAGAAACTACGCCTTTTAGTTTTAGCTACAACATATACCTACTTACTGAAATTATAAAATTAAGTCCAAGGTTTTGTTAAGTTACAGAAAGCCCCCTTTTGTGTCTCATGAGTAACAGAAAAGTACCTGTTGAAATTACACAATGACCCTAGAAGATCATAAAATATTACTAAAATACTAAATCAATATTTGTAATAGTTAGGAAATGTTTCTGAAATTATATATTGACCCCGAATAGTTATGAGAATTGATTTAGAGATTATAAAATTACACCATATTGCTAGATCATGTGTTTAGAAATTATCTAAAGACCCCGAAAGTTTCTAAAACTCAAAATATAGAGGCTATCATAAATTGTTAGCTCTTTAGGAGTGTATATATTTACATACAACACTCATGGTTATGAAGAGTATATATATATTGGTTGTATAAGTAAGGATGTAATTCCAACATTAATAACCACTAAACTATGGTGATATATATATGAGATATGTTGATATACAGAGGATGATAAATGATGGCATGTTCACAATGATGATAATTACACTAAGGTTAAAATAGTACATAATCTTTTATGTATATGTCGGGATGATATTGAAATGTTTATTTCTAACTGCACCAAGAGTATACTAAATGGTAATTCGATGGAAGGTGCATCACACGTGATAATCTTGGTTAGTATACATAATCGATGATGTGATACACAAAATGATAATGTTTGAAACAATATGGGACAAGTAAGTAGGGATTGCTCCTCCCTTGGGTGAAAGACCCAGAATAAGTCTTGATCAAGCATAGCATTCGCCGTGGTGCGGGGTTACTCGTGCCCTGATTGAAAGCATCTAAGGACGAGGAGGTGAGGTACACCCGAGGTTAGAGCCCTCGAAGGGACCCGATGTCCCCTAAGAGTTCGTGTCTAACAAACGATGTACTGGTGTAACTAACTACAGCCTAAGATTGAAAGTCTAGTGTGACCCATGATACGGATAGGTAATGTTGGGTACATGCTAAATCAAATGATTTATACTTGTTGGTATGTCATATGTATTGCTTTCAGCATGTTATGAGCTTAATATTGCTATGTTTACTTGTCATGAATATTATTTGAGAATTTCGTGTATATCTATGTCATGTGGGATGGGATTAACACTCGATAGTTGTTTTCCTACTGGGCTTTGGCTCACCCTAACATTTTGCAGAGACTAGACCAAGAGATGACGGGGGTTTCTTCCCAGAGCTATCTTGAACATTTGTGCTCTGTTGGATTTTGAGATATTATATTTCATGTTAACGCTGGGGAAAATTTTAGATTTGTGACTTGTGTTTTGTTGCTTTGGTGTGTTTTCAAAACAGATGGGATGTAATAGTGTCGATTATGGACGACTTTTGGATGAATGTATAATTTGGGTACTTAGACTATGATATTAAATGAATACCCAAATTACAAATCCTTTGTACCTAAGTTACTTGAAAGTACGTTAGATGCTATGACTGTCTAGTCTAAACCGAAGTACATGAACTATTCAATTCATTTGATGAATTGTGTCTATTTGTCACATAAATCACATAAAACATACTAAATCACCCCCGAAAAACTGGAGTGCCACAGTGTCGCACCTTGGTTCTCGTGCCTAGGGGCATCACACATGGGGTGTCGCACCTTGGGTGTCGTGCCTGGGGGCGTCTCACTTTGGTACTGTTATCCCTACCGGTACTGTTATCCCTACCAGTCCTGCTTGACCCTGTCGAGCGCACTTCCATGTCAACTGATAATTGTTGGCACTTGTCATGTTTTGGAGGTAGACACATGCCTTGAATTTATCGGGTATTACATTTGCCCCCAGCGCGCGCCAGGTTGTGGGAAATTTCCTGTGCGTGCACACCATTTTTTTTTGCACTTGTCGCTTGACTGTAACAATCGTTTGTGAGACGATCGTGGTGTTGATAAGAAACGAAAATATTTTCATAAAATGGGCCCAAGTCTTTTGTCTCCATTTCTTTATTTCAAAAAATACTGTTGTGATTAGTTGTCCCCTGCATGTATGGGCCTCTCTTTTGGTGGCCTGTACGTGCACACCAATTTTCTCAAAAATTGTAACATCATCCTTGAGTGTCGCGGCCTTGGACCATCGTGAAAATTGTGGTCATTGACCCTTGAAAGTTGCAACTGGAGGCTACGTGATACAGGCACCTAAAAATATTTTTAGACATTGAACTCCTTCTGCGTGTTGGACCGGCGGTAGGCTGCCATCTTTATCATTCTTCCATTCCTAACATAGTTTCTCCATATTCAAATACAAAGTTTCCTAAAATGGTGGACCCCACCATTTATACCACGTAACTTCCCTAATGAGATACACTTGAAACTTCATAAAAATGGTGAACTCATCAACTTCCTCCCATTAAAAAACACATGGACCCTACCACTAACTTTACCATTCTCCATACTTTTTTGTAAGAAATGGTGTGTTGACTTTGAATGGCACTTTTGACCGAAACTATGAGTGTTGATGTGGACTGCTGGTGTGTTAACTTGAATAGTTGCGAGGAGGTGTATTTTTATCCATATGCAATTCTAAGGTGTATCTTTGTGTTCTTGTACTGCTGCAGATAGAAAGTTTGACTGTCATTGAGTCGTGAAAATTGTCAATAAAATAGCCCATTATTTTCCTCAAAAACCTTAACTTTTACTGAGCCCCGAAAATCGTCAATAAAATGATCCACTATTGCCCTCAAAAATCTTGATCTTCGACCGTCTCAAAAATCGTAGTGAATGCTGAAATACTGCAATATCTCCATGAAGTGATGGCCCACCACCTATTTAATTATTTGACATCTATAACTTCCACTCATTCAAATAAAATATGTGGACCCCACCATTTTAATGAAATAAATGATCTCATGAAACTTCTCCATTTTTGAATTTTTCTTAACTATCCACCATTTGACAATAAAAAAAAAAAGCTAATGCCATTTGATTAAAACCCTTTGCATGTTTCTTCTACTTGGGGGTGAACTTAGCATGAAGACCGAAGACCCTTTCTTTTGGCAAATGCTTTGGAGGGAGGGTTGTTGTCTAAGATAAGGTATGCTTGGGGGTATTGAAGACTATACTGGAGGTACCCCTTATTGTTTTCACATTAATGGCTAACACAGATTGCCAGCTGCATTAACTAGTTGTTGTTGCATTGAAGAGGACCTGACACTGACATGTCTGAAGATTACGCTGAGCCTGTTATTCTGGTGACTTGTTGTTGATGAACTGCTAACCACACGGACCCAAGGATGCCTGGCGTGACTTTTTTTTTTGGGTGGTTTGTTTTGTTCGTTTGACCGAGGTCCTTTTGCTATGTGACGCGACTACTTAGAGCTGACGACTTATGGGAAGTTGGGCTCACTTCGAATGTCGCACCCCTAGTCTTTGTGCCCAAGCTCCATTCTTACTTTTCCATACAAGTCTCAGTACAAGCCACTTTAACTTTTCATTTTACAAGTACTTAGCCTTATATTTTTTTTTAAAAAGACCTTCAATTATGGTTTCTTCTTTGCACATATTTTCCACTCCCTATACCACCTTTATATCTCTTCTTCCGCAAATGGTCGATATCATCATATTTTTCATCTGAGGAGTGGTATCGCGCCCCTTTTCTTGGGGGTTATGTTGATCAGTTTTTTGAGTACCTTCGTAGCTATGTACCTGAGGGAAAGAAGCCAGCCCATTTATTATTTCTGGATCACCCCGTGCATCTTTATAGGGCCCTTTGTGTCGATCTTGAGTTAGTGTTTTGGATGCCATTGGAGAGGAGAGACTACCCTTATTCTTTTATTGACTTTCAGACTTCATCCACTCTTTCTACCAGTTGGCGCAAGTGGTCTGATTCTGCTATAAAGTTGTGTCATAAGATTAGTGTCAACCGACGTAATGCCAGTCTATTTTCTTTGATTTCTCGCTGGTGCCATGAGACTCATACCTTCGTCACCGCTTGGGATAAGTTTACCCCCACTTTGGAGGATGTCTCGGTACTGATGTGACCGCCTATTTTCAGAGATTTCATTTACCTCTCCAGATATTCTACTCTTGCCGAGGCGGTCGTAGTATCTTACTTATCTGACTGTTTTACCGATGCCACAAGGTTTCCTTCATCTTTCGGCATCGGAGGTAGTGTCGGCGGTCACAAGTGTACTTACACAGCTTAGGTGAGATTCTTTTTTAGGGATATCAAGCCTGCAAAGAGCAAGAGTCACAAGCATGTTAGCCCAGCTGGCCTCTGATCTGGGAGTGAACATGTATTGGCTGTCTTTATCGCAATGTGTTTGACGTAATATGTTACACTAGAGCCCCATTCTGATGGTATCAGCATCAGCGTTTCCCTATAGCTGCTAGGTTGGCTCGAGGCAACATAGTCCCTTTGGCTCCCCTATTTCTCAGGAACCTATATCTTCGCCTTAATGATTTGAAAGGAGTCGACCTCCATTTTGATGGGGCATTGCAACATTAGTAGTTATGTCTTTACCCTCTTCCTGCAACTCTTCTTACTTGAGCGTTTCCCCGCGTCTGCCCCCAAGGCCAAACGTCCTACTAATGGTGGTCCTTTTCCCTAGAGACTACGGTGGTCCAGATGCTCCATATCTAGGTTTATGGACCCCTTTCTTGATGATGAGTCACAATTCATCTTCCTTCCTTATGTGGTTTCCCACCCTAGGGTCGAGTCGCTTCCCTATTACCACACCGAGTCCACAGTTATCATCGTTGATGCCATTGAGACCGTGGTTGACTGTTATTTTGATTTTATTGTTTGCTCTACCAAGAGATACCTTCCTTTTACTGGAGACAAGGGCATCAGGATTGTCGCTTATAACCCACACCGGGTGGCTCTACAATTCAAGTTTGACTAGGGCGTTCCCTTTGCTCTAAGGGATGCTTTGAGTGATATTAACACCGTGCGTTGTTATTTGTTTGTCGACAGAGCTGGACTACTTTGGGATAGAACAGTAATTATTCCATTAGCATCTAGAGCTGGTGTTTTTACGCCAAATTATCGGATTTATTGGGCTGCTATAGCGTCTTCGTTATTATGTTTTCATGAGAATAAGGCTTGTGCATTGCCTTGAGATGCGAGCATCCAGGGCCTTTCCTGCTTGAGGAGCTTCAAGTCGAAGGTAAGGATCAGGGGATTTAAGCGAGTTTGCCCCAGTCGACCATCCACTTCATCAAGGAGGTGTTATAGAGGAAGGTCCCATGGAGATTCAGCCATGACGAGACCCCCTCATTCTTGCTAAGAAACATATCACGAAGAAGTCCCGACGAGCTACCTTGGAGAAGTCTAGTGATTTTAGGTCTGCTAGCACCTCTCACTTTGGTTGTCTAACACCTAGGACTCGGTCGTGGCGGCAAGTTTCAGCGTAGTCCCTCATCCCTGTTGTCGACTCTCCTTTTCGCCATCTACAGAAGGTAAAACTTAGAATTTTTTTCGATACCCTTTTTTTGACTGTTTGTACATGCATCTATATATATTTTTTTCACTAGGGTCTTACTGCACAAGAGGTCACTAAAGACACAATTTGTTGTCTCAGGACGTCCCTTGGCGTTGAGGTCACAACAAACGAACTTTTCGTGACATCTGATGTGGCATCGCCTCCCAGGAGGGTCTACATCGCTTGTGATTCTGATGATGATGATGACTTGTGTACTCTCAACACTGCTTTTCCCGGGTTGCAGCCTTCCATTCCTACTACTTCGCACGATGATAATGAGGCTCAGTCTAGCTATAGTGGGTACTATGAAGCACGGATACGGATACGGGTATACGGGTACGATACGATACGGATACGACGATACGACAAAATCTAAAAAAGTAGGATACGGGTACGGCCAAGATACGCCTATAATAAAATATATTTAATATTTTTATTATTTTCAACCAACTTAATACTTATATATTTTGGTAGTTCTTTAACATATACTAAGAAAAATTAGTAATTCTTTTTAATTTCAAGAAAATATATATCGTATCGCTGTGGTATATTCACAAAGTGAAGTGACTAATTAAATGAATCAAAGCTTATATTTACCTAGTATTTAGAAGTAATTTTGCTAAAATTATAATGTAATAACTTTATTTTATGTTCTTTTGACATGTAATTGTAGATAATACTTAAAAAAAACTCATGTACCTTTGAAGTTATATAAATTTTTTGTTAATGTATTGTATGGTATGTGAATTCGAAAAGAGATGTTAAAAGTTCAATTAAAAAATTATATATGTTGCTCGACTACAAAAGTATCCGTGAAGTATCCTAATATTTAATTATTATCGGATACGTAGAAGGTGTATCCGATACGTATCCTCGAGTATCCGACGAGTATCGTATCCGATACGGGTACGTCAACCTCAACGAAGTATCCGTGCTTCATAGAGTGGGTACCTTAGGGGTTGTGACATTTTGAGGGCCCGTTGTAGGTGAGTTAGAGATCCAGTTGCAGTGGTTTGCTACAAAAGTGCTAGAGGACCGTCTGTGATAATTTGCTGCGAGGGAACTAGGGGGTTAGTTGCATCAATTTGTAGTGGAAGTGGTAGGGATTCACTGGCAGGATTTTGCACTTTTAAGCCATAAGGGCTTGACTTTCGTCATGCATCATTATCGCCTAATAGTGTCATTGGAGATGATACAGGCAAAATCGAAGGCGTTGGCATCAGGTACTGTGAGAGCAATGACAACAACATTGGTGGGTTTTGCAAGCCAAGTGGTCAAAAATACATCTAAGCTTGCATCATTTGCACTGCTAAAACCATCTGTTATTGCAAAGTATGCATATCGTGTAGAGCCTGTGCCATTATGGAAGGCCCTGGCACCTCCGGAGCCTTTCAGTTTGTAGAGGAACCATGGCTATCCTCGCACTAGGACAGGCTTTTTTGTTGCTCATCTTTCTTGTCGTTGTTGTTTCTGGTCATCGTATTAGATAATACTCTTTCATTCCGAGTTGTAATAGGTATAGGTTAGCGAGGCCAAACCTCCCCAGTGGAATCGCCAAAAAAAATGTAGATGGAGAGTTAAAAGAGGTTGTCACACGTATCTATGTCAAGGGTAATTGAAGGGGATGAGTAGGATAAGCGGATGGGATGAAAAGAACTCGAGCAACCTGTTAACAAAAGGACGAACCGATTGGGCAGAGGGTAGGTGAAATGCTCTCACCAGCAAAAATTTTCATCCTCCGTAGTGGGCAAGTAATGTGGGCATTTATAGCATAGTGCCCAGGCAGGTCGAGCTGTCCACTGCAACCCCTAACACTTGCACCAACCTACAACTACTTCGACCTCAATGATACCAGTGACTGCTAACTGCGAGTCACACGTCCCAACATTAAATAGACAGATTTGACGTTTCCCCAAACGCAAACTAGATGCGACTCTGAGGAGGGTGCGACAGCCGAGGTGAAAAAGGGTTCCCAAGGTTCATGACCACAACTGGTCACCGTGGGACCATGACCTCGAGAGGGCCATGTCTGTGATACCTCCAGCACACTACTACCTGGGGTCCTTATTTCCTTCTTTGGACCCTTCCTCAAGACCTTTGTCTAGGTGCCGATAAAGAAAATTCACATAGTTTCGGTTCTTCAGTCACCAATCCACATGTCTCATTATCTCATATGTTGATCCGGACCAATAACCCCAGTTACCTTAGGAGTCCCTTCGGACTCTAATCAAGCATATCCTAGTGGGTAGTGAGTCATGCACTAGGAGGCCTGCTTGAGTAGACTAAGCCTTCAAGACCCTGCCCTAGGCCGAGGTTGACAATCATGCTCATTTGCCTCATTGCTCAATTCTCCCTTGAGGTAGGTCATAATGTCATGTCCCTAGGTGGGACCCCTCCTTTTAGTCTAATGGACTACTCAAGCAAAAGTGTCCAGTAGTTTGAGGATACCACTTCCGTAATAGGGGAGGCGAGTTTCGCCGAGGTTACCCCAAGACTTCTACAGTTCCACCTTTGTCCACCCTTGGTGAAGGGTCCATTTTGTCACTTCCAATGTGATGGAGATGTATCTCTCCCTGTTGCGGTGTTGCTCCTGGGGGCATCGCACATGGTTGTCACGCTTGGGGGTGTCGCGCCTAGGAGCGCCGCACATGGGGTGTCGCAGCTAGGGGTGTCGTGTCTGGGGGGCGTTGCACCTTAGTTTCCATGCCCGGAGGTATCACACCTTCGATGTCGCACCTAGGGGAATCGTACATGGGGTGTCGCACAGCATTGCACATGGGTGTCGCGCCTGGGGGCGTCATGTCTTGGTTGTTGTGCCTGGGAGTGTCGCACCTTGGTTGCCATGCCTGGGGGTGTCGCACATGGAGTGTCCCGCCTGGGCATGCCGCACCCTGGTACTATTATCCATACCAGTCTCGCTGGACCCTATCGGGCCCACTTCCATGTCAACTGATAATTTATCGGATACTACAGTCTTCATCTTAGAACAATTAATTTACTAGACATGACAAATTATATTGTGGCTTCGAGATATGAAGTAGATATACTGACATAAAATTGGAAGTCGAAACATGTAGCTAATTGCACAAGACCCTTATGCATCCGGATCTAGTTAGTTACAAATTTTTATAAATTTCGATAAAGTTTAATGATCCATCGTTAAATTCATTTTAGCCTAATATTAAATTCCTATGGCCCCATAATATCAAATGTATAGCATATTGAATAACTAGTTATTGCCCGTGCCTGAAGGCATAGAGTAATAAAAAAAATGTCAGTTATGAACATATTTTTATTCACAGCCAAAATTAAAACAAAAACTTAGAAAAAAAGAGAAAGGAATTTAAACACCGGTTGTAATGGGGGTGACCGGTGGTGGTGGTGGTGGTGGTGGTGGTGGTGAGGGTGGGAAACGGTGATGGTAGTTGGCAATGGTGGTGGTGGTGGTGGGTAGGTGTGAATGTTGGTGGGCGACAATGAGTATTTTGTGGGCGACGGTGGTGATGAGTGGTGGTGAATGGTGGTGGTGAATGGTAGTGGTGGTGCTAGGTGTGATAGGGGTGGGTGGCGACGATAGTGGGCGATGATGGGTGGTGGTGGTTAGTGTTAGTAGGTATGGTGGGGGTGGGTGACAGGGGGTGATAACGGTGGTGGGCGACGATGGGTGATGTTGGATTGTGGTAGTAGGTGGTGGTAGGTGGTGACGATGGGTGACGGTTGTGATGGGATGACAGTGGTAGTGGTAATAAATATAAGAATGAGATAATGATGGTGGTGGTGGTGGTGGTGGATGGTGGCAATAATCGGTGGTGAGTGACGATGGTGGTGGTGGCAGAGGTGGTGGTGGGATGGGGCAGTGGTGGGGGTGGTGGTGGTGGTAATGGTGGCGCGGGTAGTGGTGGTGGGGGTAGGGTGGCAGCGGCAGTGGTGGTGGTGAAGTGTTTTGTACATAAGTAATTTTAAAGAAGAAGAAGTTTTTTTTTTTTTTACTTTTACTTACTTATTTAAGTGGTAAAACTACTTTTGACTTTTTTTTGACTTGTACCTTTGACTTATTTGGAAATAATTAAAATAAATTATTTCAAACACTATTTTTTTTTTAAAGTGTTTATGAGAAGTCATAAGTCCTACGAGAAGTCACCCCAAACAGACCTTTAGGAGACATATTTTTCCTATTAAATTTGAGCAGTTAATTTTAGTCGTTGGATTAACTTTAAAATAAAATTTAAAAAAATCTCAACCACGAAAAGTAAAAATCATTTTGTTTATTTTTTGGGATTTGAGTTGTTTTGAACTTTATTATATAAATGGGAAATTGAAATTACCAAAAATTTAAATGGAGAGGACTCAAATCTGCCCCGCACTTTTACATATTTTTTGATTTTCCACGACTAAATATACCATTTTGGTAACACATTTTTGAAGCAACTTTGTTGAGAAAAAAAAAAGGAATAATTTCCTCAAAAAAGTAATAGTAGAAGTGATTGCTATCTTGTGAAAGTGATGTATATGAATCTTAATATGTAATAAAAATTTATATGTAAGCAACTACATCTACAATTCATTCTCAAAAACAAATATTACTACAAAATATGTACTTAAGCAAAAATAAAAACATCTAAAAAAAACGTTACCAAACGATAGTAATACAAAAAATTTTGCTCTAAACCTACCAAAGCAAAAATACCATATGAACCTTGATTCTAGAAGACAAACATGTCATGTCAATAGGAATTCCCAAATATAATGTCAATCATTAGGTTCTACAATGACTAAACAGTTTGAATATTATCTTGATGCTTTTCTTGGCACATCAGGTGATGGAAGCAGCCCAAGCTTCAACAGGGTTGTCAGGCAGTGTCCGTGGAGGCTATGCCTTACAGAATGGCAATCACGTAGCACATCTCTCTGGTGCTCTTGTTGGTGTAGCTCTGGTATGGCTTCTTAGCAAAGTTCCTTCTCAACTTCCGGATCAGGATGTACCAAGTATTCGGAGAAAAGGAGACAAAAATTGATAGCAGCACCTTGATTTTTCTGTTTATTAGAGCAACTTCTAGAGAAGGATTATTTGCACAGCTTTCTCTGTATAATGGTACATTCTTTCAGCCTCAAATGCTGTAAATAGACTGGATGTGGAATTTGGTATAGTCTGGGTTTTTGAGAACAAAAACCCAATGACAAATAACAGTAGTTCAGGAATTTACGCGGAAAAGATGAAGAAAAGATCAGATAGTAGCATCTGTGAAGCAATATGAATGGGTTGAAACATTGAGCTACTCTTGAAAAGATTGATGAACCAGTTTTGAGGCAGCAAACAAAGGACATTTTCTTCACTTTTCCACTGACATTTAGTGATTGAGAATTGCAGACATCAGAGAACAGTTTAGTATTCTATGGTTGTTCTACCATGATATCGATACTTGTCTAGTATCAGAAGATGAATTCAAACCATTCCATTCCCTTATTTTATGCAGTACCCAGAGCAAAAATAAGACATTTTGGAAAGGAAAACCAGAAATCAACTGAAGGTGAGTCAAAAAAAGGTGGCAAAAATTTTAGATGGTATCTTAAATTATTTTTATTATTTTATATGAATAATTTATTTATTTTTATTTTTAAATTTTAAATTTTTAAAATTTTAAATTCATATCTTTTAGTAGGCATATTTAAAGTGAAAAATAACTTGCACAACAAACAGATTGTGTAACTGATTATATTAAAATTAACTTAACTCAAATTATAGATTAAGAAAATAAAACTGAATAAATAGGACAGAGTTATAACAAATCCAGATAAAATAAGAGCGTAGAGCCTTATAATTTTGTGTACAAAAATATAATGCAATCTTTTTTTTTTTTCCTTTTTAAATATACATATATTTATGATCTAAAAAAAATATTTCTAAAATCTTTTTGATCATTTTACGAAACATCCTAATTTTTTTTTAAAATTTATTTACATAATTTTGTGAAACATACAAGAACGAGACCTTAGACAAGTGGGGCCCTAAACGACCCCCTCACTTGCCTAGGGGTGGAACTGGCACTCAAGTGAGCAATAATGTAGAAAAAGAGCAGGTGAAAACAAATAAGCCACAACCCTTGGCACATGCTTATTAACTAAGAAAACAAAGTACAAAGTAATAGGTTTTTTACCTTTTCCCTTCGCCATAGTAAAAGCTTAGGCAAGTCTGAATCCACCCTTCTAAGCTTTGTTCAAGGCAGATTCCAATCACTCACTTATTTAATGAAGAAAGAGTGCAGAGATGGGATCTTTTTTGTTTACGTTTATCTTTCTCTTGTCAAAGAGAATACTTGTATCTTGTATCCTCTGAAACCTGACTCATGTAACTCTTTAACATAAGTACAAACATATTACACAAAAGTCCCACGAATACAATTCGTTTACCTAGCAACCGAAATTTGAAACACTGCCCTCAACCTCATTACCCGTACCCTCAAAACAAGAATCCGACAACTCTGACCAATAGCACAAATTTTAAACGGGTCTCGCATGACACTGAAATCCTACAACACATGAATCTATACATAAAAATGGCATCACTTGAAACATTGGAATTTCATAGAAAACTACCCATGAGTCCATACACAGCTAATTTGTTTTTTTACTGCCATTTCTAAATGAACATGCACTCCCCATCCCAATCCAACAGCAAATCAAGAAAAGTAATATGTTATCACTTTGTGGGAATATCACTAATATTCCACAATCCTCTTATCTAGGTGCTGTTTGGATCAAACAAATGACATAGTCTCTATCCACACTTCACACTTACCATGTGATGCACAGAAGCTGGAAGATATCACAATACCAGATTTTTAATCAAGATGCCAGTTTGGGCGATGATGGTGCAGCTTCATCAGTCCTTGCACGCTTTGTAGGAGGGGAACTTGATCCACTACCATCAGGGTCAACATTGTCACAGATCTTGTTCTCTGATGCCTTTTGCTCATCACATGTTTTTTGGCAAGTTTTCTCAACTGACATGCTGGCATTACTTGCAGCAACTCCTGTATTGCCAAGATCCTGTTCCAAGTATTCCAATTTATCATCGGCACGAGAAGGCTGTATCACTTTTGACAGCGAAGTTGTCTGTTGCTCAAGCATCCTCTGAAGGTATCTCCCTTGTTCTTCAATCCGCAACTGCAAATTTCTCTGTGTCTGAAGAAAAGAGATGACTTCTAGATCAGTACAATCTGCGGACACTACTGCTCTCCCTCTCTCTCTCTCTCTCTCGCACACACAGAGGAGTCCCTATTCATGACACTTCTGTCCAATTCACTTGCACAACAAAAGTGCAACCTTGAGTATTACCAGTACTAATATTCGATAGGATGACAACAGTATTCCAAATCCTTCTTACATATATATATCCACACATACACATATATGCCATAATAAGGGTATAAAAAATATTAAGCACGTACACTCTTAAACAACTGCTAATTTTTGTTTTATCCCCAACGCCAAGATTGGGAAGGGGGAAGTAATCAAACTTGACTGCTGAACTTGTAAGATAGCTCAAGGTTCTAAAGCTAAACATGTGTTACTTGTGGAACAGATCATTTTGATAAGGGGTACAAGAATAACACCACAGTATACCACACCCCATGACCCCAGATAACCATCTGGAATGGTTCACAGGAACCACTCACTGCCCCATGGCCCCAGAAAGGCCTTTGAGCATCATGTTGTTTCCCCTTTGGTATATATTTTAGAAACTTGAAACTGTAATACTTCATCAACTTTTAGCTAAAAAACAAACTCTAACTAGACCCTGAAAACCCCTTCTTTTCTGCTGACCAACTTCAAATTTGGTGACACGGCTTGTACAAGAGTGT
Organism: Ilex aquifolium; assembly: GCA_951799425.1. Lineage (NCBI taxonomy): Eukaryota > Viridiplantae > Streptophyta > Magnoliopsida > Aquifoliales > Aquifoliaceae > Ilex > Ilex aquifolium. The sequence continues at coordinate 43,033,791 of OX637391.1, read as the reverse complement.
TCTTCCAGACTTGTCCTGATTAAGCCTCAAACTATCACCCCTTATTCTACCTTTTAGACACTCTGAACCCAAATTCTTCTAACTTTTGAGCCACAAAATAAGCTTTAATCAGCCTCCAAAACCCCCTAAATTTACTACCCAACACCAAATTTGGTGCAATAGCTTGTGGGAAAGGGTTCTGCTTGTTAAACCACCAATTGTTTTAAAAGTTTAAGGCATTATAGAGATTGTAACATAAATATTTATATGCTTCAACCCGCTCCCCCACATGCAAGTATTATAATATCGGGGTGCTATAAGAACACTGCATGCCTGAAACATTACAAATATCTAACCTTACCCCTCTCGCAGTGGCGGCAGTCTTATGTATTGAACTGCCTTTTTCATATATAAGAAAAAAGCCTGGTGGCATTTCATTTCTATGATCACCCAGATTTTATAGAAGTATGCAGAGAAGTTATACCATGGACTCAATTACCTATGATAGGCTGTCTTGTGTATCGAACTGCCTTTTTCATATAAAAGAAAAAAGCCTGGTGGCATTTCATTTCTATGATCACCCAGATTTTATAGAATTATGCAGAGAAGTTATACGATGTACTCAATTACCTATGATATAGACATCTGATCTGTTCTCTGTAGTGGCTAATAAGGAGAGAGGAAGAAGCATGAGATGATTAGAGACCTGAGAATCGAAGAGAGAATACTTGATATCTCTCCCCCTTTAAATTCTAATATATAATTAAGCCTGATTACAAACGTGACCTAATGGTACCTGCAATACGAGGTGGCCCTAAAACAAACTTGTCTACTGACAAGGAATCATTATGTGATTTTCACAATTCATCTTCCCTTCATTCTATGTAATCAGATAGTGACGTTTTACCATTTGCTCCAGAATACCTAAAATGGAGAGGACCGAATATAGAGGTGAAATTAAGGGTAAAACCATGAATAAATGTGATAGAAGAGCACTATACAACGCTGTCCAATGAAACCTGAAGACAACACTGTACAAACAAAAAAAAGGTAAAAAAGACTTATTGGCACATCTAAGGATATCAACTCTTACACCAGAAGTAAATATTTCCTCATCCACACACATGCACGTTTATGTAGCTAAGAAGCAAAATCACTTCTAAGAAAGTGATTTGTACATGTGGGATCGGACACTTAAGAACATACGTGAGATACTTTTTTGGCCATGCCCATAACTACGAAAAAAAACCTTAATTTCGGACTCATGTCCAACATGATAACACTCCCTTGGCCGTGTATCCAGCAAACCTGTAACTTGTCTGTAATTAGAAAATAAATATGTGGCCGACACTTCTTGGGCACTTGCTAACATGTTATAATATGGACAACTGTAGATTGTCCAGATTATTCATATTACAATCATATGAAAGAATAAGGATTAGGAGGATGAGGGGAACTATTTTAATTATGTATGCTTTATACACTTTGCCTATAGGAGATATGTGATCGTTGGCTGATATGATCTATTAGTCTAAACAGTTTTACACTACTACATATAACATTTGCTTTCCGTAAACTAATGATATAATTATATTGCATAAATACATGACTATATATGTTAAAACATATAAGATACAATAATAACTTTGATGTATAACATACGATTATTATGTTGATATACAAGACCATTATATGTAGCATGTCTTTATCTGTTCATGTACTACTCTTTTAAAACTTGTCCTGTTGCCATGGTTGTGTCCCATGTCCATGTCCAGTAAGTAATCACTAAGCACGCCAGCTCAGATTGAGGTTTTCTTTAATGTAAAACTGGTTCGTATTTACTTCACCACACCAAGCCTTATTATCATTCTTTTGAAATTTCATTTTTTGATCAATTGTTAATGGCATATTTTCCCCACCCCCATCCCCCCACCCTCATAAAAAGAAAAAACCAAAAAATGAACTTCTTGAAGAAAACAAAAGAAGGAAAGAGAGAGTAATAACCAAGTGAATCTGAAACCTACAGATCCACCCAAGTTCCAGTAGCTCACTATTGTTTCGACTTTTGACAGACTAAGGATAATATCTTAACCTACACAAAGAAAAAATTAATACAGAAGATGATGCGGTGTTTAGAAGGATCTGAAAGCATTGCACTCTCAAAGTAATAGTATCTCCAGATGCACGTGCCTAGACTTGGCAAAGTGAGGTGCTGATCGAAACATCTCAATGATGATGGACTCAACCATCCTCAACTGCCACATATACCAATCAGACATGGATTGCACAATGAACTTCCTTCAACATTTAGTTTTATTTATGTTCTCTCCCTTTTTAGGAAGTGGAAGCGTTTATTAAACAATGAAACCAATACAGTAGTACCATACAGTAGTAGAATATATAGATGTAATCTTTTTTCCAATGCCATAAGGCCTCGGCCGCATGCCAAAAAGCACTTGTAAACTTTGTACTGAAGTATCATGAGAAAGGCAGAACAATTTTTATACACTAGCAGTACATTATTTCCACTTTAAACATAGAGATACCATGTGCATAAGGCAAAAAATGTAACGATGTCTGAAAATGTAAGGTTTAAGTCAAAGTTGGATCATATTCATCACTATGATCTTTTTACCACTGCATGATGTTGTTAGACAGAACAACAGATAACTGCTGAAGAAACCAATATATTTTGAGTGGAGAAGATAGGACCCTCAGTATCATTTGCATACCTCAAGTTGTTCGTGGAGCTGCTTCTGAACTTCCACCTGCAATCTTAATGCTTCAGTGATTCCCATACTCCTGTCATAAAAAATCAGAGGCATGGAACATTAGGTTATTCCTGCAAGAGATAACAGATAGGAAACCCTATCCAAAAGAGCAAGAATTCCATCTTGCAAAACAATGAAATATTGAACCCGAATTCAACGAGGCAAAAGAGCAAAAAAAATGTGACCAATATGAGAATCTATAACTTAATGTCATCAATGACTTGGTTAGTAAATAATCATGAAAGGTTGAGACGGGAATGAACTTGACGATAAAATTGGAATCCAACACTAAATAATAGGAAATTACTTGGCACTCAATTTAGATGATCAGTAGTCAGTAATTGAGGAAAATTAGAGAATGTCGACAAGAGAAGACCACAGCATTCAGCATGAAAGGAACAATATGCAAGAGATGTACGCATGTGCATGTGTCTCTAAGGGGATGTGATTAGTCACGAGAGGGGGGGGGGGGGGGGGGGGGGGGGGGGATGTAGAGGATGACTTATGTAGTCAAATATTTCATGAATACCATCATTATATAAAATAAAACCTAAGAAGAAAAAACATCACTTTCACATATATACACATCTAGACATACAGAATTGACACAGCCGTACAGATATACAGAATTTTAAAATAAATTTAAGTAAAATGATGGTAAAAAATGGATGGAGAGCAATCAATCTCATATCTCTCCTATTTATCCTGTGGTTTGCAGATCTGGTAAATGGAGATATACAGCTTGAACATTATATGTTTATTCAAAATGCTCTCATGAAAAGCTGTTACAAAGTGGTCCTCCAGAGGAAGACTGCAGTTTCAAAGTTAGCTTCTGATTTCTCCTTCTTCCCCCCAGTGTGTGGAAGTGTAGGTAATGGAAACAACTGGGTGTTTCAAGGAAGAAACTAGTAAATGCATGTCATCTTACTTCAAACGCACAAGTAAAATATACCAATGCAGCCATAGTTACACAGCCATATTGCATTCAAAATTTTAAGTAACCATGCCAGACAGCTCATGAGAGTGTCTGGCATGAGTATATGTTATTTTTGTAATTCATAATTAATTAGGCTCCATATATTCGAAATCCTGGGCAGGAGCGTGTTTCATGACCTCCATAAATATCCACCTTATTGGTCGTTTTATTTTTTCTTCCACAGGATTTGATTAGTTTTTCCTTTGTATTTTCATATAAGAGAACTCTTTTCCTTTCCTTTGTACCTTGGTTCCTTCATTCCTTATTGAAAAATTTCCCCTGCAACCCTTTATCACAAAAACCTATGGAAGTAAACATCACATAGCAAATTATTATTCTTGCTAGGGGCCAACCAAGTGATCATATGAATGACTCAGGGCAACAAATACCATATGCTCCCTATCTCAGACCCAAGACAGAAATGGCATCAAAACAGTCATTGGATCTGTAAGAAATTATATATATAATACTTCCACTTAAAATCCTTGGAGAAAAAGATCAAAAATCTAAATGCATTAATTCATCACAATTACTGGGAATCAAATATTGATATGCACTGGTTAATGTTTCAAACATGAACCGTGTATGATGGGAAGTAATTCCTGTGAAAATGAGGGGGGACTTCAGGAGGGAATTGACTAATAGTACACGTTTATAATATACATATATATATATATATATATAGAGAGAGAGAGAGAGACTAACTCACGTTTTCACCTCTAAAGATGCCACATCCTCGACAGGAGTCACCTTTCTCTCTGTGGTTCCTGCAATGAGAAGAAAATGAAGCAGTTACAAATTAACATTCCTAACATTTGTCTTGAAACATACATCATGTTCCCAATAAAGAATGAGTAACATTAGATACAAGCTTTTCTATCCACATAATGACAAGTAAATGATGCAACATATTTTTCCATATATGTAGCTTCTGAATTAAAAAAAAATATCACCTGAACCAGCAACAGTAACAAGCACAAGTAAAGGATATGTATGATTTAGTGTTTGGTTTCAATCAGATAGTTTAATATATTCCAATGATTAGTAAGTTGTGGCATCGTACAAAAGTGTAAACAATTAACAAGATCAAAAGTTGAAGATTTTTTCCATGTGAAACAGAAGAAAATAAAGCCAAAGGATGCAACCGCTTCTACCTTCTGATGCCTCTGGTTTGTATCTGGCTGTTCTATACTTCTGAAATTAATGAAAAAACCAACTTCAATAAATTGAGATTGAATATCACAAATCTGTAAACAGAAATGACATCAATACAAAACATCAATTCATACCTGCAGGTGGCTTTTCACATGATAGATTGTCAGGCCTTCAACATTCATGAGCTTCAAGACACCTTTAGGAGTAGCTCCTGTAAGTGAAAATAATGAAACAAAACCATAAGAAACAACATGCATCCTCACATCCTATTGAAATCAAAATATATGAAAGATGAAAGTGCTACGCACGTTCACTACCACCAAGCTGATTGACAGCCTCCACAAAGGCTTCATGAAGTTCTGGCGTCCAGCGCATTCGAGTCTTGGTCAAGGATGCAGCAGACAATGGATCAGCACCAGCAACAATTTCTCTAGATGACATAGCTTGATGACTAGGAACTTGGGGCTGTTGCAGATGGACATCAGAAGACACTTCAGGCACCTGATTTGCCGTTTACAGCTTTTAACAAAATCAGAAATGGGGGAACTAAGAAAGCACAAGAACGCAGTGATGCCACTTCTCTAATTTCCTAAAAAAGGTATTGGAATATGTAGACTTCGCAAACTCTGTCCAAGACTATAAAACACTAATATAAGCACTTGTATTTGTCTATCAATTGTGTGGGACATATGCATAACAGGCGTGTCTGGCAAAAGAGAGGTGCAAATTTCTGGTTTGTTAGAAGTGCAAGGGAGACTTTCTTAATACTCCTCCCATGGTACACTGTAATTACAAAATGAGTGAATGTTCTGTGTAGGACACACTAAAATTTACTGCAATATGCTTCATGCAACAAATTCTTATTCCAAATTTTACGTAACAAATGATGTGACACAATCACAATCATTGGATGTTTTTATTAATCCAACCATCCACATTGATTGATTTTGCGTAAAGAATTGATAAAAATTTTGGTAAGTGTACTGGTTTAGAATTGTCGAAATTTTATATTAGATACAACTTTGCAGGAAAAAAGTAACAGAAACAAACTCTCTATGTAACAACATTCTATCACATTGACATCAGAAACAGATAACTACCCTGAATGCCAGTAAAAAGCATCATTGACAGGCAATGGGTGCCATATTTTTAAGGCCAGTAAAGCTGCAAGGTGCAGGCCTCACCACATGACGAGAATTGTTCCAGAACCCCCCCCCCCCCCCCCCCCCCTTCTCTCTCTCTCTCTCTCTCTCTCTCTCTCTCTCTCTCTCTCTCTCTCTCTCTCTCTCTCTCTAGTTTTGAAACTGGAAGTAAGATAAGAAGGAAAAAACAGCAGGTGGTCTACCACTAAAAACACAGGAACACAAGCATGCACAAGTACAAATAAAGGATCACATGCAGACAGACGTAGGTCCAATCTTAGCATCAATATGTATACAAAATTGTCTATTGAAAACATAGATCTCTTCAATTATTCTGGGAGATCTGATTAATTATAGCAGAGAGATATACTTATTTCGGAAAAACTTTTAAATTTAGAAGATTAAAAAGCTACAAAACAATTTGTATGTCGGAATTCAACAGACAGAATTGTATTTCTAGTCAATGTAAGAGGTACTTCACAGGCATCAATCATAAAAAAGGCATCCAGGCACAATATATGCTCCATATACACCTGACATTTGGAAAGTGAGATAGACAAAAATTCGTACTCCTAGTCGAATAACAAACCTTTGGCTCAGGATCTGGCACATCAACATCCACAAGTATGTCACTCCAATTTGGCTCCAGAGCATCATCAACATTTAATAACTGATCTGCCCATTCCTGCCAATCAGTTCTCTTACCATGGTCTGCAGATGACATTACACCAGTACTGCTTCCTACTTGACCATTCTGGATGGAGACACTTTCAGGAATATCAATGAAATCCTGAAGTGAATCTGTACTCCAGCAGTCATCATTCTTTTCTTTGGGGTAATTAATCAATGGTATGGATTTGCAAGACTGAGTCAGTGGCAAAGACACTCCATCACTTGATGACTTCGAAATGAATGCAGAATTTTGGCAGTGCCTTCTTTGAGGTGATATTGGAGGAAACTGATGATCCATGGGAAATCCAGAAGCTGATGAAAACAAATGCCCAACCATCCTATTGCCAGAAACCAGTGGAGTTGGCCGAGAAGAAATTGGATTTGTTGTCAGCTCCCTTTCTAAAGTAACCAGGAGAGAATCAGGCAATTTGGGATATGCTTCCTCCAAAGGAATAGGCAAAAGGGGTACAGAAGAAGACATAGCTCCAGAGATACCCATGTTAGTGAGCTGCTGTTCACCAGATCTGGGAATAAATAAAGCAGGGCACATTTCCATATATGTCCATAAATAGAGATTGCCAAACTTTATGAGCAACTAATCTATTAGTTAATGATGCCAATGCAATTCCAACAATCTAAATGGTTTTACTTTCTAATGCCAAGCAGTGCTACCTTTTCACGACAATGCCACTCAATCTTCACCACTTGTACAATCTGTGAAAGTAAATAGCATACCAGTGTGTGAATATAACTGAAAATGTAAGACAGGTTCTAAACAAATGAAAGAAAATCCTCGTTTTACTTTTAGACACGCCTAACAATTGACCAAAATTTAAAAATATACCAGCTAATTGATTATGGATTCCAACTAAAAATTTCAAAAATCAAGGGCACCATTTTCAACACATAAAATACAGGACCATGAATTTAAAACACAATGTAAGTATAAGATAAAAGCTTTTCAAATATCTCAACCAATTTTTTATTTTTATTTTCAGCCAGTATTATAGTTGGTGCCTTTTGCTATCCTTATTATACATTGCAAGTAGTACTGCCACTGAACAAAGCCACCCAGAGTTTAACATGCACAATCCTTCGTGAAAAAAGATGAAAAAAGCATAAATTGTTGACACATCACATTTAGAGATGGAATTGTCAGGCACGAGAATGTTCATGGTACTATACCAAAAATGAGCATGCAAACAAAGGATGCAATTTCACAACTCGAAAGCAGTTAGAATTACATGAGTCATACTTAATGCCAACCTTTAGGAACACTAATCACGGAAAATCTAGACCTCTTGTGGCAATTATATTCCCTCCTTTCAGCTTGTGTAAACACTTCTGAAAACTGATACCTAGCCATCATCCATGGTGATAGTCCTCATTTCCTATAACATCCCTGTTTTAGGTGACAAATTATAACTTCTATGCCCAGTTTGGAGATGCCTGTATGATCGATAGGGAGAGAGAGAGGAACTGAGGAGAATAACCAGAGAGTCATATTTAATCACTATCCACAACCACAGGAGATCTATTCAACCAAGTGGCACCGTGTTACACATCTCAAATGTTTACAATTCAACCCTTTTACTTAAATTCATATACTCTGAATCAAGTCTCACAGTTAACAAAATGAGGGCACTAGGACGGCTGAATTCTAAACTCGTTATGAAACTTATGAACTCAATGCTCTCAGGACATCAGCCTGATAAAGTCAAAACAGAGAGGCCACAACATCTCAACACTTCTAAAATGGCCTGAAATTCAATATGGTAAGAGAAAAAACAACAAAGGAAAACACACAAAAAAAAATAAACAGTGTAACAACTTCTTAGCCTTTTTGCCATAATCTGGAATTTTTTAGGATTGACTGGAAGCAAGTTTTATGATCATGCTGAAAATGCATGAATGAATAAGTTTGGTTTATCAACGCTATATTTTGAAAAAGAAGACTGGCAATGCATCATCTAATAGTAACTGAATGGTATCCACTTATTAGGTGGATAGTGAGAAAATAACAAACCAAAGATGAGCCGAAAAGTTTCCATTTTCAAAGAGACTAAAACGATTGAAGCGAAAAATGTTTTGAAATGCTTCAACTTGTTTTAAGATGTACGGTATATTTTGACAGATATTTTTGGAGTGTTTCGGAAATAAATTCTCAATTTTTTATCCATTTTCATTGTCTTTTCAAACATTCCAATACATTTCTGTTTTTTAAGTGAACTAACGAATTTTGATGCTTGTTTGAGACAACAATGAAAGAGTCAAAAATAAAAATCACAATGATAGAAGTGGTACCAATGCAAAACAAGCCCATAGATTTAGATTACAATGAGAGAGATTCAAGGAAGATGGTTTGATCAAACACAGAAAGAAACCAATGACAATGTTAGAGTCGAGACTCAACCCAGTGAAACGGATGTGGTTGTCTATGATAAGTGAGACGAATACCTCAATTCAGCAAAAGGAAAAAAAATACGAGGTTTTGTGGAGTTTCATGGAGAAGAAATACCAACAATCGAAAGACAAGTAGATGGAGGAATAAAACACAAGGAAAAAAAATTAGATTCAAGAAAGAAAAAATTTGAAGAACCTGGATCAGAGATGAGCCCAAAAACTGAGTAAACCCAGAAACAATAATCACTTGATCCAAATGAAGTTACAGATTTTAACAGGATGGAGTTGTTAAAAAGACAGATTCCGTAAACGAGCTCAGTTAACGAAGTCTTTTACAATTCCAAGATTAAAAACTTTCTTCTAGCAGGCAGTACTCCCAGGTGAACATAAGTAGTCACAATGATCCTAGATTAAAGACAACGTTGGAACCAAATAGACAAATAACAGAAAACTCAAAAAACTGATGATGAAAAATCACAGTTCAGAACATCATCATCAATCATCCTGTTCATCAGTCAAAATTGTAAATCCACAAAGTGGGTCCCATATCCATCGTCATCAATCAAGTCGAAGAACAAAGTTCTCATTCTCAAGCTTAAGAACCACATCTAAAAGAACAAATTAAATCACAACCTGAAATTTTCTATGAAGAGACACAAACTACATATTCTCTATGAATATTCAGGACAACCCAATTGATATCCAAACAAAAACATAATAAATACACAAAATAAATATGTCAAATAAAATCAAATTCTAAACCGGGTATTTATGATTTCATTATCAAAATATGCAGGATAAGCTCAAGAATCCAAACAAGTATGTTGAAATCTTACATGAAATTGAGAAGATGATCAGAGTTTAACAATAAGAAGCTCGCAAACTTTACGGATAATTCGTTGACGGCTTAGAAATTGCTAGCAACGGAGAATATGCAGAAATAGTCGTGTTCTTTCCGAGTTCAAATCTCTTTTTTCCACGCCAAATTGAGTGAACGATGATATAAGAAGCCGTTTTTGGCTGTATCTGTCCGACAAGGAAGGGGACGAAATGATTGCTTGTAGTTAATTGAATTTGGGATAAATGACATTCAGAACCCCGAAGTTTGACACTTCATTAGATGGATCACCTTCAATAAGAAAATTTATATTGACACACCCCTTAAGATCTGTAAAAACCCTTTGAAAAGAACTTCAAAGTTGGATTATGTCATCATGATTTTGTGAAAAATTCAAAAAATATGAGACAGAGTCAATATGTATTTATGGGTTCATGTTGGTGTGTGTTCATTTTCCTCTAAATATATACTCATATATTTTGATTTTAGAGAGAAGTAAGTTTTTTTTAGTTTTTGTATAAACACACACATATATATATATATGGGTTTTAGAGATTAAAATATTAGATTTTGTCTCTCTTTTCTTGAGCTAAAGTCAGCACATTGGGAAGAAGCAAGAATTCACATCCATTAAAAATGCATGGGTTTCAGAGAATGGAAGAGGGAGAGGTTATATTGGTTTGTATAAACATTTATCGTTTAGAAAATGTAGTTCGAAGAATTATATGTGAAGCAATTGCGCATAAAAGTTGTATGAATTTGATAATTTCAACTCTATTAACAACTATTTTATGAATCTTTTGTCAATCTACACCCACTATCTTAAGCTTTTGGTTGAACTAATCTATTGACATAAACAATTCATGGGAGAAAATTAAATTATTTAGAACCTGAAAGATTGATAGGGGCAAATGGCTAGTTTTCTAATATGAGATACTCATCTTAGTCATTTTAGATATATTTGCTCGATTGAAACACTAGATTTAAAAACTACAATCATTTATTTCACTTGGGTCCGGTATTTATTAGAACTCACTACTTATTCAATGGTTGTGATTATCAAGTCTAATTTTTAAATTCATGTACCATTATTCATTAATATTAGACTTATTGGATATTTAGCAAATTTAAGCGAAAATTAGTCATTCAGCCTTTCATGAAATCTTTGAGAGATTTAAAAGGATATGTATGCTTTATTTATCACCTAGTAGAGATGAATATTAAGAATTCTTGATTATTGTATGAGAACAAGTTCATCTTTAAAATATATTTTTTTTCTTTCAATATTTTTCTATTAAAGATTCTATTATTTCTTTTATCATGCATAACAATGGGAATCCCAGCTCTAAGGAGTTCTAATATATGAATGTAAAAGTAAGTACAAAAAAAGGTGAATTTTTAAGGGAGAATCATTATGAAGGATTGTGAATCTAGTTAAGAAAGGTGATGGTATAGTTGATGGATAAATATAAGTTTAGGGGTGGTGGGGTTTACCTGATATTTGTATGAATGTGAGGGACTTTATCTAAATTAGGCCTATTTAGTTGTTGTACAAAATTTGTTGTCTGCTTCTGATACGTCATTGACAAGAGACGTCAATATAATTATTGTTATTTAAAATAATTTACCTCATTAAGTAACAAATCTCGAATACTTCGATAATATTGACCGGAGATATTAATGTAAAATTCTATATTTAGGAGAATCCGTCTTATTAAGTAACAGCCGTTGAAAGGGTCGGAATGTAATTTAATCGTGATTGATTACATTCCCATCCTATCCTAACAAGCTTTTGATTTGTTTCTTGTGGGAGTAGCCTACCTCGGAATGGGTCAGTGGGGCCACAATAGCAGCCGCATGTTGGGTTTTACTAAAAGTTTATCTTCGGAAAGTCCTCCTTAAACGAATTGTAGTCTGCTTATTTGTCGTCACACTACCCTTGGAAGTTGGTGTGCATCGGCTCCATCGAAACCCGACCCAAATGTATCTCCGAATGAGTAGACCTAGTAATTCTATATACGATTCGTGAAATTAATACGAACTCGATACAGATTTAACAAGTTTGGATATAGTTTTAACAGATTCGGGTGATTAACGGGGTAACTCGACAGACCTATGAAATAAGTGAATCGATTTTATATTTAACTCATAAACTCGTTTCAATCCGTTTGTCTTTACCTTTAACTCATAAAAAAATTATATCTCTAAGTCTTTGCCTCATTTCACACCTCTCATCTCTCATCTCTCATCTCTCAGACTCATTTAAATTTAATAGTCATTTAATATTTATTTTTTATCTTTATTTTTTTGTTCAGCCATGATTTATTATTATAGTAAACAGATCAAACATGTGTAATGTGTGATGAATTGATGATTTTTCGTGTGAACTCAAAATACTCTAACATATTCTCTTATTTAGCGGGTGACACACAGGTTATATCGGATAACCCGTTTAATCAATGATTTTGTGTATGGGTTTGATAGTTGGACTCGTTTATATAAACGAATGCGGTATGATAGAGAATTTTTTGACACAAATCTGTTCCACCCGACACAAAATCGTTCCACTCGATACAATTGTCAAACCTACGTATGAGTAATTGAGTATACATTTTTAATATTCGAAACTAAATTTCGATAAAAGAAACTGTTATTTGTTTAAAATTTGGATATACTTGAGTTGCAGTCTTGACCGAAAACATGATTTTCAGGACGACCACATCAAATTGACGCACTAAATAATAGAGAAAACATGATTCTCTCATCAACGCAATCTCGAGAAAAAAAATGTATGATCAAACACATTGACCAGAGCCAGATAAACAGTGTTTTAAATAAAATACTTATGTTATGTAAGATGGAAAGTTTGAGAGATAGATAAAATATTATATTTGGTAAGGAAGAAAAATAAGAAGGTTGGAAAAGTGGATGATTTAGTTTTCCTTTTAACTCACCAAAATCAATCTCAAAAGTAAATGGAAAGTTAATTATGTGTGTTCAAATGTATACTATTTACCTATATATCTTTTAATATATGCATACATTATATTTATTTATTATATATTATGTATGCATTAATTTTATATATAGATATAATGATAAAATATGCATTTATTATTTTTCCATCATTCCACTTTTTCATCTTATCAAATATAAAAAAAATCAGTCATTCCTACTTTTCATCTCTCCTACCAAACACAAAGGAGAGAATGAATGATTCTTCCCTTGAAGGATAGAAAGTTTATCACTCTCACTTTCTATTATTCTATTTTTTCATACACCCAACCAAACACACCATTAACTTCTAATTTTTCTTTTTTTCCATTACAGATAACAACACTCCCACAATTGAATTTAGGCTTTGTTCTTCGTTGGTTTAAGACATGTGAATTGAATCTTATGGTGTGTTTGGTAAGGTGGATGAAAAAATAGAAGAATACAAAATGGGAGTAATACAATTTTTATATCATTCAATGAAAGAATATGTATTTACCTCTTTTGTGTTTGATAGGAAGAATGAAAGTATAAAGTATTTTTTATTTTTTTGGGTGTTTGATAAAATAGAAAAGTAAAAGGATGAAAAAAAATATAGATGCATATTTTACTATTGTATCTATATATGATAAGTATATAATATATAATAGATAAATAGGATATATCCATACATTAAAAGATATAAACTATAAAGGTAAAACGTAAATTATACAAATAGTCCCTAAGCTTTAACTTTAGTCCTCAAAGTTTTAATTTCATCAATTTGATATTCAATGTTCACACATTCAACTAATGTGATCATTTGCACTAACTGACGTTCAAAAAAGTGATGGAAATGTCACATGAGAGTAATGACGGGTATTTTTGTCATTGCACTTTCAAAACAATAGGCATAAATAAGAAAATAAACTAATCTCACAAAAAAGGAAAAAAAAAGCCAACATTACCGTCCCTACTATCGGCAGCCCTAACACCAAAAAGGCAGAAAACACCCCTACCCAAAAGGAAAATGCTATTTGGACCTAAAAATTTGACATAATTTGCTGATCTAATGACGTGGCTTCATTGGAACCATTGGATTAACACCAAGTTCCAATGTTTGATGGAACCCACAGTCAATCCAAAGGTCATAGTAAATTAGATCAGCAAATTAGGTCAGTAAATTAGGTCCCAATAACATAAAACACTACCGGCAGCAATAACGACGACCACCCCATTTCTGTGTGTGTGTGTGTGCAAGACTCCACCGCTGAAAATCCATCTTTACCCGCTAATATCCATCGCCACCATCCACCCTCTAAATGGCTCAATCTCCCCCTTGTCCCCCTCTCTCTCCCTCCCCTCTTACATTCTCGGTGCCTCACACAAATACATTACAAACCTTAACCTAAACTGCCATTGCAACTCCCACACGGCTGACACCAACTTCATTAACCCAGTCCATAGCACAACCACCTTTCCTCCTTCTCCAGTGCGACCCATAAACCTACCTCCTCCACCACACGACTACTCCCCACCACTGTAATTTTGGACTGATGCCGTGAATTTGTAGAAAATCAAGTATTTGTGTGACTATGCGTTGCATTTTTTGTGTATTAATGTATTTGAGAGAAAGAGAGAGATTGTGTATTTGGGGGAGAGAGATTGACGCAAATTGTCCATTTGAATGTGTTGTTTTGTGACTGTGTTGTACATGTGCTAGTGTTTGAGACATTAAAAAAAGCAAAGAAGCATGCACTACTTGAGGGGGCCCAAAGTGGAGAAAGATCGAGAGTTAATCGGAGACAAGATAGATGGCTATGTGATTGAGACCCAATAAAAAAATAATAATAAAGAGGAAAGAGAAGTTGGGTGTTTAGTATCATGTTTAATATAGTCCAAATGAAGGATATGGCGTTTGGATATACAGATTATTACAAAATACAAAAAATACACGTCAATACTCTCATGTGCTAGACACATGACATTTTTCGTCACTTTTTTTAGGGTAGTTAGTGTGAAAGACCACATTAGCTGAATGTATGAACATTGAGGATCAAATTGACGAAATTAAAACTTTAAGGACTAAAATGCGATTCACGTTTAACCTCGGGTATTATTTGTGTAATTTGTCCTAAAGATAAATAATATACATTTTCACATCATAATTAACTTTCTATCCACTTTTCCCACCATTTTTTTAGGGATAGATTTTTATGAGTTGGAATGAACACTAATCCATCCAATTTTTCATCATTTCTATTTTCCTTTCTTACTAAACATGATAGCTTATTTATTCTTCCAACTTTTTATATTTCAAACTTTATAACCTTCCGTTTTTAACACTAGGGTGACACTCGAGCCCCATCGTGATATGTTGGTGTAGTTCTATTTCCGAGCATATTAGATTCACGTTGTGCATTTCACTTCGTATCATGCCTATATTAGTATTCTTATTAATACAAGACTATTTGTCTCTAAAGCAGCTTATACAATAATAAATAAAATATTTATAAGATAATGTTGAATTATGCATTACAATATTAGTTAAGTAGGTTATTCGTGTTTAACACTAGTGTAACACTTTTTACTATTTACGTTAATAAATCATATCATTGGTAATAGGTAAACATGATTTAAAAAAAAAAAAAAAAAATGTGTTGGATGATGAGGACACCCTATGTTGACATGATTGTCGTAAATATACTGTATACATTGTGTCACGTGTCAAATTTTTTTGCATGATCGTGCAAGGAAAGGTCCAAGTTGGTGCACTTTTTCTGTACCTGTTAAATAACAGGAGTACCGCATATTCTTCTTTCTTATTTATCCAATTGATAGTTACCTTACGGTGTCAGTATACCGTACGTAACTTTGATGATTATTCAACTTTATCTTGAGGATATATTTTCAGACGGGCCCACTCATATCTGATTAAATTATATAAACATCCCTTTATGTTTCAAAAAATTGAAATACGAGCAACTCAAGCATATGATATCGATGTAATTAGCAAATTTTTTTTTTTAATATTTTCAATATTGCCCTTCTATACTGAGTCTAAATTTGTCGAACACTGCCATCACCAAAATAATATCAAAATACGATTATATTACCCTAAAATTAATTTGATTATCGAATATTTTTACTTAATCAATATATTTAGTATACTTTCAAAAAGTAAATATCTATTTTTATATAATGTAATTCATGGACCGGGTTACATACGGATCCCGTTACCTGGTCCGAAAAAAATAAGTCTGAAACCCGATAAGCTCGATAGTTAGTCCACTCGAGCCCGAACCCAATATCCTTAAAAAGAGGGCTTGAGTTTGCCCCCAAACCCATTACTCGGCCCAAGAGCCCGCCCGCCAAACCCAACCCACCCACATAGCCCACTCACCTTTCATTTGAAAAAAAGTTATACTTTTAGACCATTAAATTTGAAACTGTGAAATAAGTCTCCCAATGTTGGAATTTGAAGTTTTAAAAATTTAGATATTATAAATAATGAATTATTTTATTTTTCATGTATTAAGCATACAAGTTTTAAACGGTGGAGTAATACAAATGATAGATAAGTGAGTAGGTGTCAACCTAGTTGAGATGTATTTATTCTATTGGATGTAGTTCATCCCTTAATTAAAATATAATTTACACAAATATTTTTGATTCAAAAATATAATTTATACAAATATTAAATTACAAAAATATTCATTATTTTTAGTGAAAATTGGGGTTGAATCATCTTAGAAGGATT
This sequence comes from Ilex aquifolium, assembly GCA_951799425.1. Classification (NCBI taxonomy): domain Eukaryota; kingdom Viridiplantae; phylum Streptophyta; class Magnoliopsida; order Aquifoliales; family Aquifoliaceae; genus Ilex; species Ilex aquifolium. The sequence continues at coordinate 43,017,122 of OX637391.1, read as the reverse complement.
TATAATGACTTGAGTCTGTCAAGGAAACTTATTTGAGGGTAAGTCCGTAATACGCTTAACAGTATTAATTTGGTCAATTATGGAAAGTTGAAGACATTATCTATAAGGAACTATATATGGAGGTCAATGATTGAATATAAAAATGCTCGATTTACGATGGTAATTGTCAATTACAAGCTTTCCATAATACTTCAAATTCAAATTCTTAGTCATTATTTTTTCTGTTATACATTTAAATAATCGACTTCCGAAATTTGAGGCTAATTTGAAAGGGATTAAGGTTGAAGTTGGAGTACGAGTTCGAGATTTTGAAAAAGTAACATGAGCAGTGCACGCCAAGTACTTGATATTAGCATAGTAACATCAGTTCAGTAGCATCAATTTCAAAACGTAATTTACTAACACATATTACTATTTTTTTTTTCATGTTACTATTTCTTATTGAACATATTATTACTTTTTTGGATGCTGAAGAATTTGAGACTTCTTCCTCTAGTTATGAGTTTGAATACTACTATTTTTATTTTCAATTTTGTTCAATATTCCATATTGCTATTTTTTTTGTTGAGCATGTTACTATTTTTGTTAAGCATGTTACTATTGTTGTTGAACATGTTACTATTTTTGTTGAGCATGTTATTATTGTTATTTTTTAAAAATATTAATATTGAATGTTACTATTTTTTTATATTTAAATATTACTATTTTTTTTTTGTGTGTTTAAATGGTATTATTTTTTGTATTTAAATGATATTTTTTTTGTATTTGAATGCTACTATTTTTTATTTTTAATGGTATTATATATATATATATATATATGTGTGTGTGTGTGTGAAAGATATAGTCCTAACTTATATATGAATATAGATAGATATGAAAGAGAATTAATGTTAGTCAAACTTCTAAAATTTAGGAGTTTTTAATTTTTAGTTTTACTTCACTTCTAAAGAGAAAGGATAATCTGGTAAAATTGACAAAAAACGGACTTCATAACAAATAAGTTTTCTTGGTGGACTTAAGTCCAAATAAGTCTATATAGGGGGACCGGCCTCAAAATTTTCCTTATTTTTAAATGAAGTTGTATATAAAAAAGCCCGCGAGCAGGCCCGCCCAGCAAGCCCGCCCAATAGGCTTGCGGGTTGAGCTGCGGGTAGCCTACCCCTACCCGAAGCCCGGTCCGACCTGCTCGATAACTCACTTGGGTAAGACTTGGTCTTACACTACCCAGGCCTGACCCGGCCCATGAACACCCCTAAATGTAAATAGTCCATATCTTTGTGCACGAATGATTTCACACAAAGAGTAACCATCTCATACGGACGAAGAGGGTAATGAAGAAACCCCGTGGAATTTGTAAGACGAGAAAATACCTAGGTGAATCGATGGCCGGAGGCAGCCAAATGGACTCCGATTCTTAAGTCAGATTGTAAGTCAAAGAGAATTATTGAGTGAATAGACTATGATTGAATACCTTGATACTCAAGACCTTTATTTATAGTGGTAGGAAGTTGAATCCTAAAGAACCTCAAACTCTAGGTTATGATAGACCTCATCACCAACCCCCTAGACATTCGAAGTAGAATCGTACTAAGATGTTGGGTCCTGGGTTGTAGGACGAGATGTGCCTGCCAAGAGGCGTTGTTGATCTTATCACTAGTCTGTTGATACTTGGATTGGATTAGGACTCTAGGTCCTTAGCTGGTCCTTAGCTATGTAAGAGTCTCCTAGCAAAGGTGGACAAGAGAGCTCGTAGCAACTCAGTGGGTTCAGCAATCAGTTGTCAGAGTTCAAGAACGCTATTTTAATGGCTGTCATACTGAATTGAACCCTAATTATCCCTCATGTTCTGGATCACCATGCAGTTGCGCTAGGTAGTTGTCCCAAATTTAGGGTTTTGAGCCCCAAACACCTGAGGCTTTCGGTTTGGAATCATATAATTGAGCTCATTCGGGGACGCAGGCAAGTGAATTTGCTCGTTCTAATCATATATGTGTGTTTATATGTATATGCAGTCATGTATATTCATTTATTTTCTTGGGCAGAGCTGTTAGGTTTCTCAAGATTTAATTTGGGAATAAAACATATTAGAAGAAGGGATTAGCCATTGAATTTCTCAAAATTTTATCTGGGTCTAAACGGGTTCTTTTTTAGTTTCAGTACTCTCACATATTTCAGTGTTACATACGTGTGTGGGGGTTTGTCTGTGTGTGTGGGTATACACATTCATGTGCATGTAGGTCCTTGGAAAAAGCTGCTAAATTTGCCCAAATTAGGTTCTGTCTTGATTGGGTTTGCTCTATTTTTCATGCCCGTAGTATCAATCATGTAACTCTCTATGCCCCTTATTAATTCTTGGGAGAACTCAGAATTACTCATAGGGTTTTAACCTTGTTAGAATTAGGCTTCTAGGTTGTTTTATATATCAAAACGAAGCATTAGTGTTTGGTTTCTTAATCTGTATGAATGCTTAATTTAGGTAAGGTGGTGTTGGACTGAAAAATGTTAAATGAAGAAGCTTGATTTAGGTTGGTTTCATATATTTTATTGTTGTGGTTGCAGGTATATATCGATGGCTGACATAGTTGATCTTTCAGAATTGGTGTCTACTTCAGCAATTAGGGTCATAGATTTTAGAGTTTTTGTATCTATGTGGTGCGGCATGGAGATAGACTGTGCTTACTCCGAAGACTCAGAAAAAGAATTGTCTATGTTTGAGAATTTAAGAAAATGTGGATCTCTGCTATCTGGGAATAATGGTAACTGGGATAAATGTTTGTATTCTGTAGATGAAGATTGCAGAACAACGGTGCAGACATACCAAAAGAATGAAGATGGGGTATTGGATTCATTCCAACCTGATGACCAACTCAAGAACAAGAAAAATCTATCATTTGTTAGGAGACATCAAGACATATATAAATCTCTGGGACCTGGTTCTGGAGCTGAATCAGCCACTGTTCTGGCATTTGGAAGCCTTTTCACAGCCCCATATAAGGGCTATGAGTCGTACATTGATATCCATGATGCACCAAGGGATCCACACATAGAATATTTATTTAAGAAGATTGAATTTCTGCCATTCATCCCTGAAATCATGAGTGCAGGGAAGGAGTTTGCTCTTGAGACGGTTAAGGCTCCTTTTCTTTGTGCACAGCTTAGACTTTTGGATGGGCAGTTCAAGAACCACTGGGAGGGTACATTTCTGAGGTTAAAGCAACAGTTAGAATCTTTGAAACAAACTGGTCCGCATCCAGTTCATATATTTGTCATGACCGATCTTCCAATAGGTAACTGGACTAGAAGTTACTTGGGAAATTTAGCAAGAGATTCAAATGCTTTTAAGCTTTTTGTTCTGAGAGAAAAAGATGAATTGGTGAAATGAACAGCGAAAAAACTTGTGGCTGCTGGATATTGCTTGAAATTTGGGTTTGTTTCCGAGGGTTTTGATGGGATTGGGAAGCACTGCCATCCTCCATTATTACCTGATATACTTCTGTATATAGAAGAAGCTGTTTGCAAATGTGCTTCACTTGGTTTTGTATGGACTGCTGGGTCAACCATTGCTGAAAGTATAGAGCTGATGAGGAAAAATGTTGTATGTTTGTCTAAGGTCTGACTTAATTGTAGTCGAAGGTTTTCAGTGCTTGATTTAGGTTGGTTTCATATATTTTATTGTTGTGGTTGCAGGTATATATCAATGGCTGACATAGTTGATCTTTCAGAATTGGTGTCTACTTCAGCAATTAGGGTCATAGATTTTAGAGTTTTTGTATCTATGTGGTGTGGCATGGAGATAGATTGTGCTTACTTCGAAGACTCAGAAAAAGAATTGTCTATGTTTGAGAATTTAAGACAATGTGGATCTTTGCTATCTGGGAATAATGGTAACTGGGATAAATGTTTGTATTCTGTAGATGAAGATTGCAGAACAACGGTGTGGACATACCAAAAGAATGAAGATGGGGTATTGGATTCATTCCAACCTGATGACCAACTCAAGAACAAGAAAAATCTATCATTTGTTAAGAGACGTCAAGACATATATAAATCTCTGGGACCTGGTTCTGGAGCTGAATCAGCCACTGTTCTGGCATTTGGAAGCCTTTTCACATCCTCATATAAGGGCTCTGAGTCGTACATTGATATCCATGATGCACCAAGGGATCCACACATAGAATATTTATTTAAGAAGATTGAATTTCTGCCATTCGTCCTTGAAATCATGAGTGCAGGGAAGGAGTTTGCTCTTGAGACGGTTAAGACTCCTTTTCTTTGTGCACAACTTAGACTTTTGGATGGGCAGTTCAAGAACCACTGGGAGGGTACATTTCTGAGGTTAAAACAACAGTTAGAATCTTTGAAACAAATTGGTCCGCATCCAGTTCATATATTTGTCATGACCGATCTTCCAATAGGTAACTGGACTAGAAGTTACTTGGGAAATTTAGCAAGAGATTCAAATGCTTTTAAGCGTTTTGTTCTGAGAGAAGAAGATGAATTGGTGAAAAGAACAGCGAAAAAACTTGTGGCTGCTGGATATTGCTTGAAATTTGGGTTTGTTCCTGAGGGTTTTGATGGGATGGGGAAGCACTGCCATCCTCCATTATTACCTGATATACTTTTGTATATAGAAGAAGCTGTTTGCAGATGTGCTTCACTTGGTTTTGTAGGGATTGCTGGGTCAACCATTGCTGAAAGTATAGAGCTGATGAGGAAAAATGTTGTATGTTTGTCTAAGGTCTGACTTAATTGTAGTCGAAGGTTTTCAGTGCTACCAATTCAGATTCATTGCAAGTAGACCTAATCTTGCGCTTTTGGTGATTAAATTGATTGGATGGAGATTGGTCACATTCGTCATGTGGTGTGAGCTTGAAAATTTTGCATTCCTGAGGTGGAGGTGAAAGATGAAGTGGCAAGCAAGCATTTAATCATCATTTTTTTTCTACACAATTCTTAACAAATAAAAAACCAGAACAGACTTGTGAGGAAATTTTGGTGTAATTAAGCTGCAGTTTCTGCGAAAAGATGGAGAAAGTCCAGGATTTGAATTTGTCCTTTCATTGATTCCTCCTAAATTACATTGATTTGCTCTAAAGATTTCAGTACAGTTGGAATTGGTTTTTTACCCTGTACAAGGTTCGCTGCTAAGCATTAATGGGCTGAATGGTTAAATGGCGAATTTATAGGTTCAATTCCTACTGGACATTCCCCTTCCAAAATCAAATCATCTGATGTTGTTTCATGTTTGAAGTGAGATGATGAGATCATTTATATACTGGATGCTGCTCAAACCGATTGGAGAGGGGAAATGTTCATTGAATGCTTGCTTTCTTTATATGGGCAGTCAATCAAGATGAAGCATGTTTGATTTCTTCCATTGTGATGGAGTTGGGTATTTAGAATTTGTTTTTATTGTACTGTCTAATGTTGTGTAGATTTTCATATTAGCCTTTTTTTGTTGTAATTTTCTTGATAGTAAGGACATGTAGCATAGCACTTCAAGTTTTGCTATCCGGAACTTGGAATGGCAATGGCATTCTTCTTGTGGCTTCTTTTCTGGTAATAGCTGTTGATTTATTCCAGTGTTTTGTTAGTTTTGGTTCTTTCCCTTGTAATACGTCATATTCTAAATTTCACCCAATTCTAAGTCGCCCATTATGTATAGGTGGGTAAAAAAAATGTATTTTGCATGAGGTACCCTAGTCTATTTATATAATGGGCCCCACTAAAATTTAGTGAAGAAGATTTTCAATTGAAAAAAATTCAAATAAATATATGAAAGGTGATCTGAATCTCTGAAGGGTTAGGAATAAGTCAAGCCCTATGGAAAAAAAAAAGTGAAAAAGATCTATTTCATGTGGGAGATACAAATATTTCTGGTATCATATAATCATGTATACATTTTTTCTGTTTTTTATTTACTTTTTTAGGCTTATTTATAATTTTTTAGGGTTTTTACGATCGATCCTTATAATAACTTGACCGCCAAAAATTGTTACTTCAACTCTAAAAGTTGGAACATGTCCCAAAAAAGTTATAAATTTTTTAGGATCGATCTTAAAATATTAAGATAAATTTCAATTTTTTGTTGTTGTAAATAAACCTCTGAAGTTTGTAAACTTTGTTACCATACTTTCTTCAAGACCGAGTTGAGTCCTTTCATGTAAATGTACCTGAGTTCAAATTGACTACTTAACAAAGATGTCAAAAATAAGTTACGAGAAGATCTAATCCCCCCTAAAAAAAATGAGAGTACAGTGGAAATGTCATGCATTCGCAAAGACTCAATTCTAAATCTATCTATACTATTATAAAATGTCAACAAAAGTGAAAATTTTTTGATTGACCATAATAACCTTAACGAAACAACTAATTCCAATACTACCTTCTTTTAATTATAGTATTTTACAATAATACCATACTTACCACATCAATGTTTCACTCAACTATTCTGGCATATTTTCTTCGTTTCCAACTCTCTCTCTCTCTCTTTCTCTCTCCCCCCATTTAGTAGCAGTAATGACTTTGGACTTTTGGCATGCCATTACTTCCTAACATGCCGTTTGAACCATCTTAATTCACTTAGGATTCAATACCTATTCTTTCAACAGACCACCTCTTCATTTTCTTTTCTCTGCCACTAATTTAATATTTATCTCTGAACAATACCACAATTATTTTATTTCTAAATGTAAGTTAATGATATATAAAAAAAATAATGAATGCTGCTTAATGCCAAAGAAGGCACTCCGTCTCTCTCTCTGTATAATTTACAAAGCCAATTGGGTGCATTAATTCCTTGAACAGATTTATGTTTTGGCTTTTGGTTTTTCACAAAACAGAAATCATCATTATCTATCTCTCCTTCTCTCTACCCCCTTCTATAACGGCAAAAAATAAATAATGGGAAATTAATACACTAAGAAATTATCTCTCTTTTAGTCGGCAGCCATAGTTGCTCGACGTTGCGCAATAGAGCTCTCCAATTGGGTACAATACCCTTGCAAATCTATAGCAAAGGAAACTCTGATACCATTACCTGAAAGATCAAATGGCTCGTCACTCTCATTCAGGTCAGTCTCTCTTAATATTCTTCAATCTCAATCTTTTATCTATATGCATATTTATATAAGCATGTTAATTATTCTATGAAGAACAAAATCAGAGAACATAGAGTAGAAGGGAAAAGAAGCAGGAAATCTGCATTCAATGATTTGAAAAACTTAGAAAACTTACAAAGTTGAGCTAACTTTATTGAATGGTATGCCGACAAATTCTTCAATGTATATATACAATAAAAAGGTCTTGAATGCTTTTCCTATTCCATAGTTATCCCCGACTCTCTCATTGTTGGCTTTCTCATCAAGTTGATCTCATTGGCTACAAGGAACACATAAGCACCTAAGACGTGTAAAACCCCAATATTTTTAGCATTTTTACTATCTGGATTTGCTTTATATTGAATTGTTTTTTTTTATAATTTTGGTTGGTTGTATTCAGAATTTTTATGATTTTGGTCTGTTTCATTTTTGAGCTTATAAACTGGTTTATTGGGTTTTGAGGTTTTTTGTATTTTTTTTATATATTTATTAGTTTGGTCGGTTAGGTTGTTATGGCATGTTAGATTGAACATATAGTTGAAACAGAAAATGTCAAAGGCGGCGGTTTCCGTTAGATAGCATCAAAAGTAACGGGCCTATTTTTAATATACTGGTTTTAAAGTACTTCTAGAAGAGAAATTTTCGGTGCCACTTTAGTTGTCCCTTCTTTTGATCATCAATGGTTGTACCCTTATTGCTTTTGCTAGATGAACTCCAACATGATTGGTGACTTAATTATGTGTTTGTACTTACATGGTTGGACTCGAACCAAAGCCAACTTAACTCAAATGACAAGTATCCTTACAAGTATATTTCAACTTTTCTATTGATGAAAGAATAACATTCACGTATTTAGTTATTGCAACTATTTATGTCTATCTTCTTAGGAAAGAATAACAAACCTATCTTTAGTTACTACAATTATATATGCGTATCTTCTTAAAAAAAGAATTACAATCCTATATGAAGATACTGCGACTCTTCTTAAAACTAAATAATTTAAGGCTATAACTTATTGTAATGGTGAAAATTGTGGTACAATTTCCATGGTCTACTGAGTGAAATTGGTTATGGTTTCAATTTAAGAAGTAATTTTTTTTATAATAGTTATATTGGATGAAATCTTTTATTATTGATAAAAGTTATAGTCATAAGACAGTCAAAACCATAAATGATCAATTATAATAATGTACTCCCACTATTCAGGTATATACTCAATGCCTACAATAAGAAATTTGCTCATTGTTTTTCTCTGGTTAATTTTAGTGGCTATGGTTATGACTTCCCAGATATTGCCCATGTTAGTAGAAGAATAGCAAGGGCAATACCCTTGTATACTGCTCATTGGTAGTGGTTACTCTGCTATTGGGGCCTAATATAAATATCTAACTTTATTGAAAAAATACACCAAAATATAAGATTTAAGGTAGAGGCTCACAAGTTTGCCAACATCATTCAAATAGTTGGATTTAAACCCATCTGATTTTCCATTGGATTTTTGGTTGTGGATGAAGTTTATACTCATTCAAAGACATGGAGAAAATATATAAACTTCAATCTTGAATGTTAACTCTTCGTGCCTTTAATGGGCCCAGTGATACACGAGGTTAGTATGCCCTACCCTCCCTTACATACAAAATGTAATCAAATTTTACTTGTTTTTATAACTTCAAAGTTTGATTGTGATTCAAAAGAACTGCTAAGGAAAAAACAAAAGAATAGAAAATGTTGCAAAAAAAAATCATACCTATGCATAGTTCTTACTGTGACAATGGAAATCAAAGATATTTTTTAGAATGAAACCATGACGTTGGTTTGTCCAACAATTTTACTTTCTTTAGGTGAGGACTCGTCCTACTGTATCAATTATCAAGTATATGAGGCTTACATATCTTTTTTACATGCTACACATATGACCGGTTAGGGTATTGATTGTCTTTATAATCAACAACTTATATTTGGTCAGATTTTTACTACATTCATTCAATAAATATGTTTTGATAGTTGAAAAATGGGAAAAAAATAAAATATAAAAAATATAATTCAAAATGGTTCACGTGCAATGTACGTGTGCACTAACTAGTAGAAATAGACTTACCAAACCTATTGGTCCTGATTTGCTATTCGAATGTTGAATGTAATCAAATATCGAGTACGTCTGACAAATGACACAAGATTTTTTTTTTTTTTTTTTAGTTTAACGGTCTGGGGTGTTCAGACTAACTTACGCGCACCTCGACTAGTTCCTTCTCCGGTCCAATCAAAGGCAAGTCATCCACGCCGGACTAGAGTAATTTCATGAGGGATAAATCCTTCATGATCTAATCCCATAAGGTTATCAAAATTCAAACTTAAAATATTTAAATTTACAACTCGTTCTTATTATTACTTGAACTACCCATTTGAGATTAACACAAGACGTTGTCTCCCAAGGAACTCTACCTTTGTTATACACTGCAATATGGGCACATGCGATGTGCAACTAATGCATGAAAAAACAAGATTAAAAGCTTTACTCATACTTTTCGCCTTGGAAGTTTTATTTTGGTTGTTAAATTTTATTTTTATCAATTTTATTCTCGGATATTTAAAATATTAATGTAGTCCAATTAGAAAAAAAAAAAATAGTTAGAATTTTAACAGAAAAATAATGCACATGCCAACATTGGATGCCCCATGTGTGAAAATATTCATTTTATACCCCAAAAAAATAAAAAATATTTATTTTATTCTTTTAAAGATTAAATTTCTTATATCCTTCAATACATTATGTCGTGTCGTTGATTTTCGTTGCTCATTATGTTAAAAATTACTTCATTGACGCAGAAGCTAATGGTAGAATCATATTGTAACACTTTTAATATATTAAGGGTAAAATAAAAAATATAATATTTAAAAGTAGAAAATGAGAATTACTAAATCTTTTAATGTATAAAGTACAATTCATTCAAATAAAATAAATAAATGGGTTAATTGCATTGGAGGTCTCTAAAGTATAAAGTTTGTCTCATTTTAGTCGTTGAAGTATTGAATATGTATGGTCTCTCAAGCAGACAATGTCCAGATTGCAAACAATTTTTTATCATAAACTTGTCACATGATACTTAAATATGGAAAAAAAAAAAAAATTGACCGAATTTTTACTCAAATTTTGGTTAAATATCTACCTAACTTACACAATTTTGATCATGAATTATCCAAATTTTGGTAAAAAATTACCCATATTACATATTATTTTGTCAAGAGCTATCCAAATTTTGTTTAAGAGCTATTAAAATTATTTTTTGTCCATATTTAGCTATTACGTGACAAGTTTATAATAAAAAATCGTTAGCAATTTGGAAATTATCTGGTTGAAGGACCATATAGAAATATGTTCAATATTTCAAAGACCAAAATAATACAATTAAAATATTAGATATCAAAATAAAATAAATCTCATACTTTAAGAACCTCTAGTACAATTAACCTTAAATAAATTCATGGGCCAAGGTCGTATGATCAGAAAATGGGCCAGTGACCTTGGACTTGGCCCCAATCTCGTCAACCCACCATTTGATCTTTTCTCTTTCTCGCTCGCTCGCTCGCTCGCTCTCCCTCTTTGAGCTACCAGTGTGCTCGTTCCTCAGTCCCAACATGAACAGGTACGCAATTTTTGTGTATGGATTTTTCTATGGGTTGCAAAGACATAATGGACAAATACACACAATATATATATCTCTTGTTTGTGTAATTGTATACGCAATCACTGTTCGGGTTACCGGTTGGGTATGCCCTTGCATTGTACAGGTATCAAATGGTTGAATTCATATTCCGATCATCTGTTAGATATATGAAATTAATTAATTTAGAAATACCCACAAATTTTTTTTTGGAGGCCGTCATTCTTAGTCGATAGTGTTTAAGAAATTAGGAAAACTGGGTTAGCGAATTTGGGCTTAGAGAGACTCCATGTGATTGTTTGGTGTTGACACTTGTATATAATTATCTTCATATGCATATGAATGTAAAGCTTATATAAAGAAACCCACTGCATTGTATTATGTTTTTGAATTTCAAAGAGGCCCACATTCCCATATTTCAAACAAATCAAAAAATTTGTAATACTGCCTGTTTGGGAATACACACACGCACACAATCAGCCACACCCACGCACAAACATTCTCATATGCAAAGATTATATAACAAAACCCACTGCATTGTATTGTGGTTTTGAATTTCAAAGAGGCCCACATTCCCAATTTCCCATGATTTAAATCAATCAAAAGATCGGAAATACTGCCAGTTTGGGAATACACACACATACATGCGTGCATGCACAATTGCACATAGACAGCCACACACACTAACAAACATTCTCATATGCATATGTGTAGAGGTGTACAACATTGAAAATGTTATGATTTCCTTCTCTGGGTTGAGCTGGTGCAGACTTGCTCTTGTGCTTATAAAATGAATGTTGACATGATGAAGCATTGCCAATTTCATTTATATGCTTATTCAGTTAATACCATATGTCCAGTGTTCTGTATGAAACAATAATGGAGGCTGTGAATCTGAACAGAGCCAACCGATGGAAGAAGGGACACACTCATCGATTTTCAGTCTTCCCTCAATCCCTCCTCACCCTCATCCCCACCCTCCTCGTCCTCTCTCTCATCTTCTTCCTCTCTTACAAACACTTCGTTTCCAATTCTCTCCAGATTTTCAGAATTTCCCAACCCTTACAATGCAGTTCGCAATTAGAAGCTCTGGGAGATAAATTCCTCTGGTACGCACCACACAGTGGGTTCAGCAATCAGTTCTCAGAGTTCAAGAACGCTATTTTAATGGCTGCCATACTGAATCGAACCCTAATTATCCCTCCTGTTCTGGATCACCATGCAATTGCGCTCGGTAGTTGTCCCAAATTTAGGGTTTTGAGCCCCAAAGACCTGAGGCTTACGGTTTGGAATCATATAATTGAGCTCATTCGGGGACGCAGGTAAGTGAATTTGCTCGTTCTAATCATATATGTGTGTTTATATGTATATGCTGTCATGTATATTCATTTATTTTCTTGGGCAGAGCTGTTAAGTTTCTCAAGATTTAATTTGGTAATAAAACATATTAGAAAAAGGGATTAACCAATGAATTTCTCAAAATTTTATCTGGGTCTAAACGGGTTCTTTTTTAGTTTCAGTACTCTCACATATTTCAGTGTTACATACGTGTGTGGGGGTTTGTCTGTGTGTGTGGGTATACACATTCATGTGCATTTAGGTCCTTGGAAAAAACTGCTAAATTTGCCCAAATTAGGTTCTGTGTTGATTGGGTCTGCTCTATTTTTCATGCCCGTAGTATCAATCATGTAACTCTCTATGCCCCTTATTAATTCTTGGGAGAACTCAGAATTACTCATTGGGTTTTAACCTTGTTAGAATTAGGCTTCTAGGTTGTTTTATATATCAAAACGAAGCATTAGTGTTTGGTTTCTTAATCTGTATGAATGCTTAATTTAGGTAAGGTGGTTTTGGACTGAAAAAGCTTAAATGAAGAAGCTTGATTTTGGTTGGTTTCATATATTTTATTGTTGTGGTTGCAGGTATATATCGATGGCTGACATAGTTGATCTTTCAGAATTGGTGTCTACTTCAGCAATTAGGGTCATAGATTTTAGAGTTTTTGTATCTATGTGGTGCGGCATGGAGATAGACTGTGCTTACTCCGAAGACTCAGAAAAAGAATTGTCTGTGTTTGAGAATTTAAGACAATGTGGATCTCTGCTATCTGGGAATAATGGTAACTGGAATAAATGTTTGTATTCTGTAGATGAAGATTGCAGAACAACGGTGTGGACATACCAAAAGAATGAAGATGGGGTATTGGATTCATTCCAACCTGATGACCAACTCAAGAACAAGAAAAATCTATCATTTGTTAGGAGACGTCAAGACATATATAAATCTCTGGGACCTGGTTCTGGAGCTGAATCAGCCACTGTTCTGGCATTTGGAAGCCTTTTCACAGCCCCATATAAGGGCTCTGAGTCGTACATTGATATCCATGATGCACCAAGGGATCCACACATAGAATATTTATTTAAGAAGATTGAATTTCTGCCATTCGTCCCTGAAATCATGAGTGCAGGGAAGGAGTTTGCTCTTGAGACAGTTAAGACTCCTTTTCTTTGTGCACAACTTAGACTTTTGGATGGGCAGTTCAAGAACCACTGGGAGGGTACATTTCTGAGGTTAAAACAACAGTTAGAATCTTTGAAACAAACTGGTCCGCATCCAGTTCATATATTTGTCATGACCGATCTTCCTATAGGTAACTGGACTAGAAGTTACTTGGGAAATTTAGCAAGAGATTCAAATGCTTTTAAGCTTTTTGTTCTGAGAGAAGAAGATGAATTGGTGAAAAGAACAGCGAAAAAACTTGTGGTTGCTGGATATGGCTTGAAATTTGGGTTTGTTCCCGACGGTTTTGATGGGATTGGGAAGCACTGCCATCCTCCATTATTACCTGATATACTTCTGTATATAGAAGAAGCTGTTTGCAGCTGTGCTTCACTTGGTTTTGTAGGGACTGCTGGGTCAACCATTGCTGAAAGTATAGAGCTGATGAGGAAAAATGCTGTATGTTTGTCTAAGGTCTGACTTAATTGTAGTCGAAGGTTTTTAGTGCTACCAATTCAGATTCATTGCAAGTAGACCTAATCTTGCGCTTTTGGTGATTAAATTGATTGGATGGAGATTGGTCACATTCGTCATGTGGTGTGAGCTTGAAAATTTTGCATTCCTATACTTTTGAGGTGGAGGTGAAAGATGAAGTGGCAAGCAAGTATTTAATCATCATTTTTTTCTACACAATTCTTAACAAATAAAAAACCAGAACAGACTTGTGAGGAAATTTTGGTGTAATTAAGCTGCAGTTTCTGCGAAAAGATGGAGAAAGTCTAGGATTTGAATTTGTCCTTTCATTGATTTCTCCTAAATTACATTGATTTGCTCTAAAGATTTCAGTACAGTTGGAATTGGTTATTTACCTTGTACAAGGTTCCCAGCTAAGCATTCATGGTTGAATGGTTAAATGGCAAATTTGTAGGTTCAATTCCTACTGGACATTCCCCTTCCAAAATCAAATCATCTGATGTTGTTTCATGTTTGAAGTGAGATGATGAGATCATTTATAGACCGGATGCTGCTCAAACCGATTGGAGAGGGGAAATGTTCATTGAATGCTTGCTTTCTTTATATGGGCAGTCAATCAAGATGGAGCATGTTTGATTTCTTCCATTGTGATGGAGTTGGGTATATAGAATTTATTTTTATTGTACTGTCTAATGTTGTGTAGATTTTCATATTAGCCTTTTTTGTTGTAATTTTCTTGATAGTAAGGACATATAGCATAGCACTTCAAGTTTTGCTATCCGGAACTTGGAATGCCAATGGCATTCTTCTTGTGGTTTCTTTTCTGGTAATAGTTGTTGATTTATTCCAGTGTTTTGTTAGTTTTGGTTCTTTCCCTTTTAATACGTCATATTCTAAATTTCACCGCCCATTATGTATAGGTGGGTAAAAAAAATGTATTTTGCATGAGGTACCCTAGTCTATTTATATAATGGGCCCCACTAAAATTTAGTGAAGATGATTTTCGATTGAGAAAAATTCAAATAAATATATGAAAGGTGATCTGAATCTCTGAAGGGTTGGGAATAAGTCAAGCCCTATGGAAAAAAAAAAAAAAAGTGAAAAAGATCTATTTCATGTAGGAGATACAAATATTTCAGGTATCATATAATCATGTATAAATTTTTTCTGTTTTTTATATACTTTTTTAGGCTAATTTATAATTTTTTAGGGTTTTTACGATCGATCCTTATAATAACCACAAAATTTTTTTTGGTGGCCGTCATTCTTAGTCGATTGTGTTTAAGAAATTAGGAAAACTGGGTTAGCGAATTTGAGCTTAGAGAGACTCCATGTGATTGTTTGGGAATACACACGCACAAAATCAGCCACACCCACACACAAACATTCTCATATGGAAAGATTATATTACGAAACCCACTGCATTGTATTGTGGTTTTGAATTTCAAAGAGGCCCACATTCCTAATTTCCTATGATTTAAATCAATCGAAAGATCGGAAATACTGCCAGTTTGGGAATACACACACATACATGCGTGCATGCACATAGACAGCCACACACACACACAAACATTCTCATATGCATATGTGTAGAGGTGTACAATATTGAAAATGTTATGATTTCCTTCTCTGGGTTGAGCTGGTGCAGACTTGCTCTTGTGCATATAAAATGAATGTTGACATGATGAAGCATTGCCAATTTCATTTATATGCTTATTCAGTTAATACCATATGTCCATGTTTTATTTGCTGGAAACAGGGTGATTGCAAGAAGGGTTGTGCCTAATATATGTGGGTTGAAATATGCACGGAAGACTTTCTGTGATGAAGCTGCAAACTTAACTGGCTCAAACTGTGGCCTAACTAACAATGTAATATTCTCGCCATAATTCTCTTTAGATACTATCTTAATTGACTGAAATATGTTATTAACTAGTCTAATTTTGCTTTATGCCTGAACAATGTGTATTTTTGAATTTTCATTGGTTAGGTGTCTATTATGGGCATAATCATATATGAGGATTTTACGTGAAGGAAAACCAGAAAGAACTGTGTGCTTGTCTTTTTCATTGCATGGATTCCTAAATTAAAAATCAATAATGGAATACATGTAGTGGTCGTGTTAAATGGATTTTATTTATTTTGCTCATTTGTTGCATTGAATGTACAAGTAAAATCCATGCTTGGAAGATACAAATCCATACACAGCATCATGATATGGGTATTTTTCACTAACCAATTATGAAATAAGTTGTTAAAGCTAAGGTCCTTAGTTATCCTTATGTATTGGGAAAATTTCTTCAAGCAGGAAGCAGCATATCTTTTACCTTATTATAATGTCAACTAGTAAAAACTCACATATCAAAAAAATCTAAACCACTGACCTCTGGAAGTCTTCAGCATTTATCATTTTAATTTCATTGAAGAGAAAAATTTTCATTTTCTTAATATAAGGTCTATTATTTGTTTTTAAAATTATATTCTGCTTTCTATTGAAATTATTATTTATGGACAAACCTTGCTTGCTACCAGCATTTTATTTGTTTACATGACTTGTTTTGGATGATTGTATAAGTTATTCTAATTTATGAATCTGTATTTTTCTCAAAATTCTGTTGTGGGAACTAGTTTTTCCTTATATTTCAATTCAAGTACATGTTTCAGCTTTTAAATAGCATGTGTGGGGTGTTCATTTGAATCACATTCAAATTACAACGCCGAGAAGATAAGATTATGTGCAAGGTGCTTGACTCTCAATTCAATCTCTTGTTTTGGCCAGTCTTTATCTTCTTGTAGCATTTGTTTATTCGTCCTCATATATCTCTTCTCTGATCTTTCCTCCAAATCATTTAAGCACTGGATTATGGGAACATAATAATCCTCAAATTTTCATTCCTGTAGTTATTTCAGCCTTGTTAGATATATGTCTCTTTGCATAGTTTGGTTCCTAGATAATTATCCTGATGTACGAATGTAGTGCCCCTTATTCTTTAGTGAATTTTTTGCCTTTTTAAGAGAACATAGTGATATATTTTTTATTCTAGTTAGAGGAAAATAAAATTGTCCAAATATGCTTTAAATAATGGTAGCAAATTTTTCAGTGAGCAAGCTCAAAACTATATGTATCAAGGATATCAACTTGATCATAGTCAGTTTTTCACATCAGAGTTTGAGTGTCATAGCTGTCAGTTTGGGTATCAACTTCAATACAGTTGTCTTTACCCAAAAGCAATTTCTAGTCATATGTCTAGATTTAATAGTGCTGATACAGAGATGAACTAATCAGTAGATATATCTTCAGTGTCTGGACCTTTCATTATTCTTCTAGTTCAACTCCACACCTAATATTACTTCATTAGCTTCCAATAGAGATTCTGCAAAGCACCTTCTGCTTTTCAATTATATGGGACTTGGTGCATCAAATTATTATTGCTTGGAGAACATGATTTATTTTTATTGTCCTTGGGGGCTAGGGCCGTGCAAAATACCCGATAACCCAACAAACCGAACCTAAACCGACCCTTTCGAACTGAAAATTGGCGGATAATACTTATATCGGGTCGGTTTCGGAAAAAGATATAGATTAACCGATAAAATCGGTTCGGCTTGTGGTTACCTCAAGTCCAAAACCCGAAATAACCGACCCGCCCGAATAATATATAATAATAATATAAAAAATATATATACAACCTAACCTAGACTTCCACTATGTCATTCTTTCTTCCGCCGCTTCTCTCTTCTCTTTTCTCAAACCAAAAAAACCCTTCTTTTTCTTCTTCTATTCTTCATCCACGACTGACCAAAAAAAAAAATTCTTCATCCATGGATGGATCCACCAGTCGACCACAGAATGACATCAATGATCGAGTAGAACATCTTTACCCTATCAAGCAGATCTGATGACTCAAGGTCGAATGGTGTCATCAACTATCGAGTAGAAGTAGATCTCAACCCTATCGAGCAGATCTCAACCCTATCGAGCAGATCTCAACCCTATCTTTCATTATCTCTGATTATGTATCTATCTGAATATATTTTTTTTTTTTGGTCTTGAAAGTCACTGCTCGAAAGCAGTGAGTTTTTCTTTTTGTGCTTGAAACTCATTGTCATCATTTTTTCTTTTTTCTCCTTACTCTCTAATTTCTTATACATATTTTTTGAATACATTTATTTTTTTTTTGGTCTTGAAACTCGCTCCTTCAAAGCGGTGCCATCAAAATTTTTTTTTCTTTTTTTTTAATATTTTTTTCCTTGCTCTCTAATTTCTTATACACATTTTTTGAATTTAATTTTGGGCTTGAAAATGATGGTTTTGATCCAATTTAAGTTTATACGCCCGCTAGACAAATTAATTGGGCTTGGGCTAAAGGAATTTTAGGTCTACAATAGAATTTAAGCCCACCCGTAAGCTGACCCGTAAACCGACCGACATTCAAGGTCGGTTATCGGTTCGGTTGATATTGTAATTCGGTTCGGCTCGGTTTTTTTTTTTTTCTATTTCCGTGTATAATCAGATCGACTGGCGGAAGTAGCCACTTCCGACCCTAACTGTCGGTTGAACACCCCTATTAGGGCCCACTTGATAATTATTATTTTTTGCTTGGTGATCTAGAACTCACTACCTGATTCTTTTTCCTAGCTCGTTGTAGGATTTGCCAGTCATTTATTCAGTCAAATGTGATGTCGATCAACTAGTTATTAAAGAGCAGATGTTTCTCTTTTTTTTGATCTTTAATTTGCATTCATGTGTTGCTCTTGTCTTTGGACAAAACATTCATTACATTTTGGCTCATGAAAAAGATTCTTTAGTATGACTTTTACGCTTTCAAATTCTAGGATCCCGTTGACAAACTTGATTTGACAAATAATGTTCCCCAATATGACATTGCTATTGTTGGAGGTGGGATGGTTGGCATGGCTCTCACTTGTTCTCTAGGTAATTAAATTCTGCATATAATTAGCTTTGTAATGGATTATGCAGTTTCTTCTTGCCTTTCTTCTCCCTTTTTATAAATTTTGTGATGCTATTTTTTTTTTCTGGGGTGTGTGTGTTTGGGGGGGGGGGGGGGGGGGGGGGGGGTTGTTCAAATGATTTGATGAGAAGACTCGATTGCTATTTTTTCTTATTTTTTTGAGGTGAGGGAGAGGCCCGGTGGTAAGGGCTCACTTCGGTACGCAAGTGATTGTGAGTTCCAACCTCATTCTCATCCTCCAAACCAAGAAAAAAATGCTCTTTTTTTCTGATTTTACATTTACCTGAAATTTCTAAGGGTACAGTATACTTGCAGACCATCATTAGGTGTCTTCCCTATACTTTTTGATTATTTTCATTGTTGTCGTTATCACAAGTGTATGATCACTCTTGCTGTTGCTACAAGAAAGGTGTTTCCAAGATTGAATTTTTCATTTAGACTAAAAATATTCTTTGGAATTAAAAAGGAAAAACGAACCAAAATGATATTATTAGTTTCAGGACAACTGATGTCTATGACATATTGTTGTTGATTGCTAATAGGATAGCCAGATAATTAATTCTAAGCTTTATCACATGCGCTTCACACTTGTTTTCCTTTTCTTTATTTGGTCGTCAGGAAAAAAAAAATCAAACAAAAACAAAAACATCAAACCAAAAAGCTAGAAGCATCACATTAGATGAGGATCCCTCGATGAATAAAGGAGAACACAACAAATGTCAAATTGCTGATCATAGATAGCATTCATTCTTACTAGCGGCTACTGCCCAATTGTCTAAAAATCCTTCAATGTAGTCTACATAGCTTTAAGAAACAAGTGCGGAGAACCAAAACCTCTCTCCACAAGCCAAAGCTTCAGCAATTGGTTCAGAGGCAGCCTTGTCACTGTAGCCCTTCCATCCACAGAAGCTCCTTTTGACTTTTTGATTAGTACATCTACCGTGAGACCAATGTGTGCCATGAGACAACTTGGAAGAATTGTACCGATGCATTCCAATAATTGTTCAGAATTTTGGTAATTTATGCAGAGTTTGACATAGTGGCTTTATGAGAATACAAAGCATCATCGGCAACTTGGACACTTCTGCTTCATTTTTAATTCCTTCTGATCTCTCTTCAGCAATTGCATGTGAGATCATTCCAAACATCTACCACTATAATGAAAATGTAAGGTGACAAAGGGTCTCCTTCTCTTTATTCCTTGTAGTGAATAACTGAACAAGGGGTTTTCCCACTAATGATGAGTACGCCATAACAAAAAGGCTAAGCCATTGGTTTATCAATTGGAGCTTAATTCATGAAATTCAAGCTTATGTGATTCTACATCATGTTCATGTCAACCTTAATAGCCCTACCTGTGCATGTTTCACCTGCCTTTTCAATCTTAAAGGTTGAAAAACAACATATGCCATGATAGTATTGTCTTGGATGTGCCTTTCACGACAAAAGTTGTGTGTTTGTGATATGTTTATTTCTTGAGAAGTTGCTTCATTGTGTTTGCCCGTAGTTTCGCAATGGTCTTGTAAAAGAAAGAGCATAAACTTATGGGTTTGAATTGACCACATATCCTGGGTGGTCACTTTTGGAATGAGAACAACGTTGTTTTGGTTGACTTTTTAAAAAGAAACCCAAACAAAAGTACCTGGAAATTGTTAGAAAAATATCTGGACAATAGTTTTTCTAAGATTTTTATGAAATAATCCATTAAAACCATCATGGCATGGGGCTTTCACCCCTAATTGAAAAGACGCGAGAGTAACCTTCCTCCATATGTTACATACCAAGTAACTACTTTGTATATTTTGTTAATTTCCATGTGTTTGCAGCAAGCATGTCCCTAACGAAGCAGTTAAGTGTTGCAATCATTGACAGCAATCCTGCTTTAATGAGTGGGCGTTCAATCAACAAAGAAGATCCCCCTGATCCAAGGGTCAGTACAATCACTCCTGCAACCCTCTCTCTTTTCAAAGGTATTGATTTTGATGTCTTTTGGCATTGTTTCATATTGTGCTCAGCTAAATAATCTAATTTATCTGAAAAACAATTATTTCATTTTTTTTTCTTTGTGCTCAACGGGCTAATTCCATAGTACCTGTTATAACAAAATAGGAAACAGTACCTAAAACATTAGTTGCTGCACGCAGGATTTGTAGGTGTATTGTTCTGCATAGTATTATCTTGATAAAATGTTTCTAGGTGTGGTTTTGTGATTTCTGGGCCCACTGCTGCAAAATATCATCTCTTTATGTATCTGGAGTTTTCATCTCTTTTCCTTGTAATAGAGGTTATCCCATCTTAAAGTTTTGATTGCGACTTGTTGATTGTTCTATGATTTTTGGTTCTGATCTTTTGAAGCTTTCGATATAGACTCCTCAGTAATGATGAGTAGCTTGCATTTCAGATATTCAATGCTACGGAAAGCAAAATCATCTTAGTGATTCTTAGATTGCTGATAATATTATTGGTGCTAATGGTTGAAATTGGTGAGGAGGGCTAGCCCCATAGCTGAAATTAGTATTCAAACAAGATTTGGGATGAAAAAGTGAAATTATTGAGGAGGCTAGTACTAAGCTGAGCTTAGAGGTCTATAGAACATGGGAGGATATGATCTGATTGGCTTTATAACATTCATATAGGTTAAATTGGAGAAATCAAAAATATGATCAGTGGACATGGAAGAATATAATTGTTTTATATCCTGGAACAGGAAATTGATTATATTCTCAATTAGTTGATATTAACAAGTAATATAGGTTAACTTTGTTAACGGTTCAGACAAAAATGACTTATTTACCACCAAACAACCCTTCTTTCTTATTTAGACACCCTTATCCAGTAATTGAACCAAATGAACCCTACACCCAAACAACTTCCTACTACTCCTATTCATCTTTCTCCTCTCTCACACCCACCCACACAGAGCACATACAAATTAGTTCTCATTCGCACACACACTGTATTTCTACATTTGACAACCCATTTGCGAAAAATACACAGGATGACTTGAATGATCTAAAAAGGGAATAGGTCATTGAAGTTTAAAAGTGATGAGGCTACATGCCTACACTGCAAATAAAATCCAATATTGAGAGTTTCATTAGGAGTGATGAGGCTAAGCACACTCGGAATTCTTTTTTCTCTCTGTATAATATATATTATATATCTGTATATATACATGTATACACATCCATATACCTGCAGGACATGAATACACGTATCTGTATAAATATAGTAGTTTCCTGCTTGTATCCCCAAGAGTTACCCAGTATGCCTGGAAGCACAATATATTTTTCTGAAAAAGATGAGAAGTAATATTTTGTTACACCTGATCGTGTAACAGTGACAGTTCTACTTTGTAGATGTTGGCGCTTGGCAATATGTTGAACAGCATCGACATGCTTATTTTGATAGGATGCAGGTAATGGTTGTTGTTCTTAAATTTAAAAATTTCAATTGTCTAGGTAATTGTTGGAAAGAATCTTCCCAAAGCAGTTTGATTATGCTTATGAGAAAGTTTGTGTCCTTTGTATGGAGCATACTAACAATCAAATTCGACGTCTCAACTAGTGGAACAATATCACTGTGCTTATTATATTACCATGAAACCACCTTACTTTTTGGGCAGTAGGATTAAAGGGCATATGCTCGGTGCATAAACATTGCCACATTCTTGTAGAGGAAGAAGCCTTGATCATTGGCTGTGTACTCGTTTCTGAACTTTTTTGGGGATTTGTTTCATAGGAGTCGCTGTTTATTGATTGTTTTCACCATGAAACTTCAGAAAAACTTATGAGGTCTTTAGGAAGTAATCCGGTTTCAATTGAAATTTTACAGTCGAAGTGGTGACCTCAGATGGAAGGTCTCAAATCTAGACAGTTGTGGGGGTAACACTAATGTCAATGGAAGCGTACGTAACGAACCATAAAACTGCTCTGGTACCAATTGAAAGGAGGGATGCTCTCCTAGATTTTACGCTTTCCAATGTAAAAACATGAAATATTTCAACCCAAGCACAATGATGCAATAGTAGCAGTCAAGTTAAAATTGCATACAATATCAATAGGATTGATCGTCTAACCACCCTGTGATCAATATATAAATGATATGCTTCAATATGTTTAGAGCAGCCATAACAATTCAATCTCAAAATAATCCAAGACAAGTGGATTTTTACACGGAGAACCAATTACATGGAGAACCAAACCGGGAAAAAAACATTGTACAAG
This sequence comes from Ilex aquifolium, assembly GCA_951799425.1. Classification (NCBI taxonomy): domain Eukaryota; kingdom Viridiplantae; phylum Streptophyta; class Magnoliopsida; order Aquifoliales; family Aquifoliaceae; genus Ilex; species Ilex aquifolium. The sequence continues at coordinate 42,994,188 of OX637391.1, read as the reverse complement.
GGAAGATCTTGAGGGGAATATTTGGAAAACCAAGGGAATCAATGCTATATTCAGTGTTCTCACTCCTAAAGGTTTTTGAAATATTGCAAAACTTCCAAGCATGAGACATTTTGCAAGGGACCCCTAAAGGTACCTACACATTTAGAATCTCTAAACTCCAGATGCTCACCTCTAGACTTAAAAGAACTATGATGGATGATCATGAAACCTTCTCTAACGTTTTTTCTGAACTTGGTGACGTAATTAATTCACTCTTCAACCTACAAGAAAGAATACTTGAGCCTAAAATAATGAAAATTCTTGAAGTGTCTACCGGAGAGATGCCAACATAAGGTTATTGTTATGATCAGAGTAAGGATGTGGATGCTGGTCATGTAGATCTCCCATAACATGTATAGCATTATTGTTCATGCTTGATGGATTTATTGATGGTGGAGCTTACAAGCTACTTCATGCACAGTGTTCTCAGAAATTTTGCTAAATGGAAGCACTTTAGGCAACACTTTTAAGCAATTGACAATTTGACAATGGTGAAGGAGAAGAGCAGGGAGAAAAGGTAAGTAGGAGAGATGCACGAGGACCACAAATATTAAAATATAGCCAGGAAAGCATGTCTGGAAGGGTTATTGCGAGAATAATGTCCACAACTGCATAGGGAATAGGTTACATAGTTGAAACTACATGCTTTACATAGGCTGTGCTGACGAATGGTGACTGTATAACAACCCCACTAATTCCGGATGTTGTTCCTTGTTAGCGTTGTTGTTTTGCGTCCGAGAGGCCTATTCTTGTTGATAATTACACAGTGCTATAATATTCATATTTTCGTTTTATTGGTAAAGTTGAAACCATTGAATACGTGAAGTCTCTCTTACGTCTTAAGAGCAAGTGGTCGCAAATGTGGCGTCAGAGCATTAAGGTCTGACTTTTGAATCATGTTTCCTCCATGGTAACCTAAAATTTGTGCAAATATGAATGGGCCATTAGTGAGGGATAAAGCTGAAATACAGTAGATGTCACACCCCCCCCCCCCCCCTCCCGGATCACATAGGGTGGGCGGCGGACCGGCCATCAAGGTCTTAACCAACCAACCCTGTGCATAATAAATGCAAAATACAGTAGAAGATAAATAATAAAGTGATCCATTCCACCGACCTAATGAATACCAGAAGAGTAAACTAAACACCACCAATATCGTTACTAAACCCATGTAAAACAATAATTAAATCATAAGGTTCACTTCACTACTCTAAACATAAATAATATTGTTCCCAAATCAATTAAACATTTGTCCCAAAACTATAAAAGACTTTTATTCCTGAAGACCTACAATAAAATAAATTTTCGATTCCTCTAATCCCTTGTCTATCTGTGGACTTGCTCCTCACACTGATCCTCACCTGAAAAATGTTAAATGTTTGGATGAGCACAATGGCCCGTCACCCGTGAATAGCAACCACCTCTAATGAGGTGTGAAAATAAATCCCAGAGTTTATATACAAAAATAAACTTTGATACATACACAAGTACAACAAATTGTACCCCAACCCCTCCCACATAATCATTTAAACAAAATGATTTCATGATCACAAATAACTTCATAAATGAGAAGATATTTATGACCCAAAACACCACTTATTTTCACAAATAACTTTATAAATGAAAAGACATGTATAACCCAAAACACTCACACACACATTCAATTTTAAATACATTTGTCAAATCATGTTTGTTACTACTAGCCTGGTAACTGGCCCAGTCTCTTGTCATCACTAGCCTGATGACTAGTCCCGTCTCTTGTTACTACTAGCTTGGTAACTGGCCCAGTCTCTTGTCATCACTAGCCTGATGACTGACCCAGTATCTTGTTACCACTTAGACCTGGTAACCTCAGTCCCCGTCTCATAAACATGATTTTCACACACACCAAAACTGTAATTTTAGTCCCAACGCACACAAAATTTCTCTTTCATCACCAAAGCAATGATATAAAATCATCCTACAAGTTTTCCAAAATTCACATGTATAACAGTTCACAATTTCAAAACATTTAATTGTAACCCCAAACATCAACACATATATCATATATATGAAAAATTCACAAGCACGCATCCACACATTTAATATAGAAAATCCTCCCAAAAGAAGTAATAAACTACTCACCTTAATTCCCCAAATTCAATTCAAATCACTCTTTCCCAACCTCAATGCAATCACTACTTAATCCAAAATAATATATAACATCAATCTTTATTTCTAATATCGTTGTTTCGCGATTTTATATTTAATTTTTATACTTCCTACCCTTTGATATATATTTAATCATTTACATATAAATATCTTTTCTAATATGAGGTAATAGGGTACAGAAGTAGTCTGGGCTGTTCAGAATTTTTTTTAAAGTTTTGGGGTCAAATCATAATTTTTGAAACTTTTGGGGTCAAAGTGTAATTTTTTTGAAAAACAAATTTTCTGTTTTCGGGACTGACATAAATTTTTCAAAATTCTATTCTTATAACTTACCAAGTAAAACAGTGGTTAAAATTAAGTTTAGAAGAATATAGGGGTCAAAGTAAAACTCTTTAAAACTAAAGAGGAGCTTTCCATAATTTTACACTTTTTCACCATCTTCTTCCTACGGAAACTCCAAAACCAGTAACTTCCTTTCCCCCCCTTTTTTTTTTCCTTTTGACACTTTGATTAAATTCTTTAAACAACTTCAAGACCAATCAATCTTAAATTAGGTCTAAAAGCACCTAAATTAGCAAATTTTAATAAAACTTATTTACATATTCATCAATATATATATTCATTAACATTGTTTATAATAAACCTAATACCATGTAATTGAATAGAATACAACACCCATCAAATAATTAATGAATTCATACCTTCAATGGATCAAATCCTTTTTTTTTTCTTTTTCGTTCTTCTTTTCTTCCTTCCTTCTCTTTCTTTCTCTCTCCCCTAAGCCGCCTCTTTCTTTCTTTGTTTCTTCCCTTTTTTATTATTATTTTATTATTATTTTGCCCTCTTTTGACTGCCTACGTATATATTTATACAAAGTAAAAGAAATCCTACGGTAACCCTACAATTCCTCATTTCTTAATTACACTAACATCCCTTTTTAAAAAGAATATCAAAAATTGACCTAAAAACTAATATTATATATATTTTAAATTTTGGATATTACAGTAGACAACTCCCCTTTTAATGATAAAGCTTTTGAATGAAAGTGGTCGTATACGCCCCCCATGAAGAGAGAAAAAGGCCGAAAGAAAGAAGTTATCTTGAACTTGTTAACAAGCAGCCATGAATATAAGAAATGTAAAAAACATGAATTGTAAAAAACATGGGTTGAAAATTGAAACATGCAACATCTTTAAAGATTCTTGTTATATTCAACAAGTCTGAAAGATTCTCTAATTGTTTTCAATATAAGTTTAAAGCAGAACATAATGCAGTTTTACTGGCGTGCCTTAGTAACTTTTGTTTTGTCTTTGTTCTCCAGTGGAATTGTAGACAAGACTCATTTCATCCTTCACTTCTAGACTCCATTTCGTGTTTATTTCTGCTATAACATTCCAGTTGTTAACTTCTCTTTATATATTGTACTTTTGTCTGGCTATGTTTCACTTGCTCTTAAATGAAGACTTATGAAATGTGGTAACTTGTAGTTTCAACTTCATAAATATATATATATATATTTATTAATGATCCCATGTAGGTTTGGGATTACACTGGCCTTGGATACACAAGATACAATGCGAGGGATGTGAACAAAGAAGCACTAGGGTAAGTATTCAGTTGGCAGGATATCCAATTCTCTCTTCAGGATCACGCAGTTATTGATGGTCGTGGATCCTACTTTGGTCTTTTGATTCAGGTTTGTGGTGGAGAATAAGGTGCTTCACAAATCTCTGTTAACATGTTTGCAGGTACTTAAGCCATTGGTAACCTTTTATATCTCTGTTTCTTGAAAGCTAGATGATGAAATATGGAGTTTCCTGCATTGTCCATATGCTTGAACCTATTCAGATTGTTTTTGTTTAGCCTTTTCTAATGTTGATGCCTTGAAAATTGAGGGAAAAAAAATAGATGTAGTTTCCAGTTTCCGTGTTTCTGAGTATAATAGTTGTCAACATCAAAACCTGTGCATATCTAAAAATAATGGTTTTTGTTTTCTTGCATAACAAGAGGTATGTATATGATAAAATTGATCAATGAGAATAGAGAAGACAAAGAGAGAATATATTATTCATAAAGTAAGTCTATAATACACAACTTAAGTCTTATATAGTAGGGCAACACAACATAAAGAAAATGCCTAAACTACCCTTAGTATTAATACTCTAACACCCCCTCTCAAACTCATGGTGTGGTAGAAAACATCAAGAGTTTGCCAAGAAGAAATCTAAAACGTGCTATGGTGTGAGACTTCGTAAAAAAATCCGCTATCTGCATTGTGGAAGGAAGAAAGGGGAGAGTGATGGTGCCCTGCTGCAGATGATGGCGCACAAAGTGACAATCAATCTCAATGTGCTTTGTGCGCTCATGGAAGACCGAGTTATGAGCAATCTGAATAGCATTGGTGTTGTCGCAGAACATAGGAGTAGGAGAAGATACCGAAATGCCAAGATCAGCAAGGAGCCATTGTAACCAGACTATCTCAGCTGTAGTAGATGCCATAGCACGATACTCAGCTTCAGCAAAAGAACGAGCAACAACAGTTTGTTTCTTGCTTTTCCAAGAAATAAGAGAATCCCCAAGAAACAGGCAGAAACCAGTGGTGGACTTGCGATCCATAGAGTCACCAGCCCAGTTAACATCAGAGTAAGCCCTGAGTTCCATAGATGAAGAGTGAGGGAATAATAAACTCTGATGTAGAGTACCACGGAGATACCGAAGAATGCGAAGAACAGCAGCCCAGTGAACGGTGGTGGGTGAGGCAACAAATTGACTCACAATGTGAACAGCATAAGAGATATCCGGACGAGTGACTGTAAGATATACTAAACTCCCAACAATAGTCTGATAGAGGGTTGGGTCAGACAAGGGAGTACCGTCAGACGAAGAGTAACGAACATTGAGCTCTAAAGGTGTTCCAACTGTCCGATTATCTGATAAACGAGCTCGTTGAATAACATCTGAAGCATACTTGGACTGAGAGAGAAGATATCCTTTAGGAGAGGAAGCAATCTCAATACCCAAGAAATATCTAAGCTACCCCAAATTTTTTATCTCAAAATGATCCTGCAACTGGATTTTCAATAAGCATATGCCAGCAGTGTCATCACCCGTAATAATCATATCATCAACATACAGTAAGAGAATAATAGAACCTGAGGAAGTAGACCGTAAAAAGAGAACAGAATCATGGTCACTGGCGCGAAAACCCAAGTCACAGATAACCGAAGAAAATTTGGCAAACCATGCCCTGGGAGCCTGTTTAAGACCATATAAGGCACGATGAAGTCGACATACTTGACCAGAACTGTAAAATAATCCATGAGGAGGTGTCATAAAAACCTCTTCAGTTAAATCCCCATGTAGAAATGCATTTTTCACATCCATTTGAGACAAACTCCATTGGCGAATGGCAGCAACTGCAATCACAGTGCAAACAGTAGTCATCTTGGCAACAGGAGCAAAAGTCTCATCATAATCTAGACCATATTCCTGAGCAAACCCCTTGGCTACTAATCGAGCTTTATATCATTCCACAGAACCATCCGACTTGGTTTTTATCTTATAAACCCACTTACAACCAATGGTGCGTTTACCAGGCGGTAAAGGCACTAGCTCCCAAGCTCTGGTCTTATGTAAGGCAGACAACTCCTCATCTATAGCTTGTTTCCAATGTGGATCAAGTAAAGCCTCCTTGTAGGAGGATGGTTCAGATAGAGAATGAATAGAAGTAAGGAAAGAACAAAAGTCAGAAGAATAACAAGTATTACTCCAACCAAACATGTCTGGACATTTACGAGAGCGCTGAGGATAGCGTGGGGTATGATCCACAGTGTCTGAACCTGATTGGGCGGCCGGAGGAGAAAGGGAAGGCACTGCATCCGGAGAGGAGATAACTGGAGTCCTGCGAATATATGTATGCACAATAGGGGG